>OZ023173.1:26107449-26707449 GCA_963678695.2 Diplodus puntazzo | reverse complement strand
TATAAAAAAAAGTTTTTGGTGATTCCAGGGCTGAATGCTAACACTAGAAAAAACCTAGCATGATTTGAGATCTTAAATTGTAAATAAAAACATTTAATTTAATTTATGTATCTTCTACAATGATTCCACATGAAATTCCGAAATGTAAATGTACCGCTTGTTTTACTCCTTCTATCTTCTAACTGTTTAAAGTGTTTGGGAGATACATAATCAAAATGTTTTGCTAGCATCATTAGCGTAGCTAGCATGCTAGCAGGAGTAGCGGCGTTGACGTCCCCCGGAAGCTGTTGTTCTTCTTCGTGGGAGGAGGAGGTTGTTGCTTAGTGCCACGTTGATGGAGACCAGTGGGGACGTGGAAATCTGTCTTGAGTCGGCAGCCGGGACCCGGTAGCCTCTTCTTCTGTTTTTACAACCGTTAATCCTCCAGAGCAGAACCGAAACGGGGAACTTGAGCGCGCGGAGGCAGTTTGTGTTTGTCGTCAGTTTTATGTGTGTTCACGTGAGAAGGAGAAAAGAAAAGGAAGGTAAGTGAAGTGATTAGATATCTGTGTGTGGGTTTGTATGAGAGTAACTGTCTCCACTCTGTTATACACTCTGCCTGCACAGGCAGCTAGCAGGCTACTTAACCCCTGTAGCTCCAGGACATGCTGTACTATGTCCCGGTGTGCCTGTACAAGAAGTGACAACAAACTGCAGCTCGTTTTCTTCCTCTTCTACTTTAATTCCTCCTCCTGCTGAGGCTCCTCACTGTCACCACAGTGTTGGGGTTTAACTGAGCAGTCAGCTGTTAGCTTGCTGCTAGCTTGCAGTTGTACTTTTTGTTTGCTGTATGTCCACCACTGAATGTGAGAAGCTAGCCGAACGGTGGTTCAGTTTCTTGAGAGACATTTGTAATGTCATTACTGCAAATCGGCTCAATAATGCAGCGCCGATGTGATAATTAGTGTCAGTGTAAGTAGGCCTTTGTCTGTAACTGTGTAACTAGTGTGTTTATTACAGTAATGAGGCTGAATGGTGAGAAGACACAATGTAGAAGTGAGAGTATAACCTGAACTAGCTGTCTGTAAACCAGTTACTCCACAATATCTCCTCAGGTCATAAGTTATATGCCTCCTGTTAGCCTGAGTCTATTTAAACATAGAACATTTATTCTCATTCAACAGTTTATCAGGTGCACCGAGATCAAACTGATGCAGTCTAACACATCGTTCCTTTGATTAAACTGTTTTAAAGCTGCATTATGTAGTTTTAGGGGAATACATGTTAGCAGGTATTTTTTTTTTTTTTAATGTCTGAACAAACAAAATAATCAAACTCTTTGTTTCCATGACTGAATAAACAAATTGATCTTAAAGGACGACACAATTTACCTTGTTTACATGTGGCGGACCCTGCCACCTGTCTAGCTTCAGCCTGTCTTGTTCTGAGAACAGCTTGTTTATTCACTTAGAGAAAAAATAGACATCTCTGAGTTTGTATTATTGCCTCATTATTATTGTAAATATTGAAATATTTCTTCTTTAAAAATACCTTTTTTAAAGATGTGTGCAGATGTGGTGCTGTTGAACTGTATACGTGTTTCTGCTGTTTAAACATTGACACGGTGGGAAGGAGACCGCACGCAGCACTTAAACATTCAGACATGGACGACTTTCTTAGAAGAAGCGCCAGCTCAACAGTTTGTCAATGTTTCCGGTTCAAAGCGGGAGAAAATAACAGGTCGAGGGATCGGAATGAAGTTAAATTGCTGTGATATCTGGGCGGGACAATATTTATGATACAAAAGGTTTTGATTTTGTCCCAAGTCTTCTCCAGAATTGTTCTGGTTACTTACAGTTTATGGACATTATACCATTGTGTGTGTGTCATACAGGCACTAAACTGAGACCGCACCTTTAGAAAAAATCTCTCTTCACGTCAGATTTTGTGAAACTGACACCACAATGCAGCCAATAAATACATAATTCCTGCATATTGCAATTGATCATTTTCACCGATTGTCTTGCAGTGTATTGATTGTCGTTGTATCGTGATTCTGTCGATTGTTAGAAACATTTGTCACATAAATAGATAGTGACGGCGGTGTGGTTTAAATCAGTGGTAATGATCAGTTTTGCATTTGCTGCTTGGTTATCAGACTTTGCCGTACTCTGATTTTAATTAGGATTTGTGGACTAAACTGGCTGTGAAAAGATCCTCATCTGCACTAACAATCCGTCCATATCTCTTTTGTTTACTGTCTTTCTTTTGCAAAACTCTTTTCATGTCACTTCTCTGCCGCCGTGGTTAATCAGGGAATGCAAAGAGAGTTTCATACTAATTACATGCATTCTGTACAAAGTAGGAAGTGCTCTTTTCACAGGACGGATGACTGAGAGATGAATAAAATGTGCCAGCTCAGCAACACGATCTGTTTTTAACCTGAATGTACGCTCTTGTTATCTGTGGTTGATTCCTGCAGAAGCCACATGTTCTGTCACCACCCTGTAGTCATTTCTGCATGTTGCTCCGTTATTTCTGCAGGATGAAACTCAAAGAGATCAACCGCACAGCCATCCAGAGCTGGAGTCCTGCGCAGCACCACCCCATCTACCTTGCGACAGGTACGAGCATGCAGCGAGCCGCCGGCACAGGCTGAGATATCTGCAGCTCTGACAGGACGTTATATCATTTATATCACGTCTACCAGCCATTCAAACAGTCACTTAGACTAATGAGAGTCCGAGAGCACGCACCTCCCTCGTCTGCTGTTTGAACAACTTTAAAAAGACGTCTCTCACTGGAGAAACTGCTTTCATATATAATGTGACACAACATGTCCGGTCCTCTCTGTCTGCAGGAACATCAGCCCAGCAGCTGGATGCCTCCTTCAGCACCAATGCCTCCCTGGAGTTTTTCCAGCTGGACTTAACTGAACCGTCTCTGGACATGAAGTCATGTGGCAGCTTCTCCTCCACTCACAGGTACTGAAGGCTGCACTCATGTTGTTGTTGATTGTTTGTCCTTTGAGTGCAGCTGCTCACCACAAACCTCCCTCCTCTCTCCCTCCACAGATACCACAAACTGGTCTGGGGTCCGTACGGAATGGACAGCGGAGCTCACCCGTCCGGCGTGCTCATCGCAGGAGGCGAGAACGGCAACGTCATCTTGTACGACCCCGCAAAGATCATGGCCGGAGAGAGCGATGTGATTATTACTGAGAGCGAGAAGCACACGGGGCCGGTGAGAGCGCTCGACGTCAACCCGTTCCAGGTAAGATCCAGTTAAAGGAACAGTTCACCTGAAAATGAAAACCCCAGTCATCACGCCTAACGTCAGGTGAAGTTTAATAGTCTACAGAGCGTCAGAAATATTTTGTGGACTACGAGACTTACCTGTTCAACTGTTCCTTTAAGTCCAGTGTCAGTGAATTTAACGTCGTCTGAAACAAATGCAGAGACTGATTCTGTATTTTGTCCTCTGCTGCAGACGAACCTGGTTGCATCAGGTGGGAATGAGTCTGAAATCTATATCTGGGATATGAATAACTTCGGCTCTCCAATGGCACCAGGACCCAAAACACAGGTATATTTGTTTTTTACTCTACTGTTTATATATTGTACACTCATTATTGAGTTTGCTGTCATAGAGGAGGAAAGGAAACAGAAAATATTCACACCAAAGAAGCTGGAAAAATAAAAGAGCTGTTGTTTTGTCTGAAAGCCTCTGGAGGACATCAGCTGCGTGTCGTGGAACAGACAGGTCCAACACATCCTGGCCTCAGCCAGCCCGAGTGGCCGGGCCTCCGTGTGGGACCTCCGCAAGAACGACCTCATAATTAAAGTCAGCGACCACAGCAACAGAGTACGTCCTTCCTCCTGCACTCACACAAAGTCTTACTCGTTCTGTGCTGTTGAATCCTCTCAGGATCGTTTGGTGCTGTCTGCTCGACTGAATCTGTCTACAATCATGTGTTCTTTTTTTCAGATGCATTGCTCGGGGCTGGCCTGGAACCCAGAAGTTGCCACTCAGCTGGTCTTGGCCTCGGAGGACGACCGGCTGCCGGTCATCCAGATGTGGGACTTACGTTTTGCTACCTCTCCTCTGAAGATTTTAGAGAATCACACACGGTAAACAAACCTGTTCAAAAGCAGCAATAAGCTTCCTCTGCAGGCTTAAAGAATAAGACTGGTGATAGTTTAACTGGATTGTTTTTTATGCACAGCGGTGTCCTGGCCATCGCCTGGAGCTTGGCTGATCCCGAGCTGCTCCTGAGCTGCGGGAAGGACAGCAGGATCCTGTGCTGGAATCCAAACACAGGAGAGGTAAAAATAAATGACAGTTAATTTCAGTTATATGCATAAATCAGTTTTTCTTCTGTCCCTCTGATGTCATTAAATCCTCTGCTTGTGTCTCCAGGTGTTGTACGAGTTGCCCACCAGCAGTCAGTGGTGCTTTGACATCCAGTGGTGCCCCAGGAACCCCGCGGTGCTGTCGGCTGCAGGCTTCGACGGACACATCGACATCTACTCCATCATGGGAGGCAGCAACCAGGCGCAGAGCCAGAGACACGCCGACCAGGTGAGCTCAGATATCCTGAGAAAAGAGACACTGATTCATCACCTTCTATGTCTAACTTGAGTGTCTTTACAGATCAGTACCTCGTTTGGGAACATGGATCCTTTTGGGACGGGACAGACTCTGCCCCCGCTGCAGCTGCCCCAGACGGCCGCCCCTCCAGCCACAGTCACCCCGCTGAAGAAGCCTCCGAAGTGGATCCGCCGACCCGTCGGAGCCTCGTTCGCTGTGAGTCCCGTTCATTTAGTTTTCATGACTCTGAGGATCGTGCGTCCTCATTTTACCATCTGAAACCTTCTTCTCGCTTTCGTCCAGTTTGGTGGGAAGCTGGTATCTTTGGAGAACACGAAGCCGAATCCTCAGCAGCCCACCGCTCACATCGTTCACGTCAGCCAGGTCGTTACAGAAACGGCCTTCCTGCAGCGCTCGGAGCAGCTGCAGGCGACCCTGAGCGCCGGAGGCTTCGTGGATTTCTGCCAGGAAAAGATCGACGCGGCTGCAAATGAGTTTGAAAAGACTCTGTGGTCTTTCCTCAAGGTTGGAAAGAATCATTTTCTAGAAACATTTGAATAAAACTGGAAACATTTTATTGTATTTTAAAGTTGTTTGTGTGACTTTTTTCTTATTTTTAGGCTAATTTTGAAAGTGACGTTCGCAGCAAGTACCTGGAACTTCTGGGGTACAACAAAGAGGAGCTAGCTTTAAAGGTGAGGTGTCCTTTCTAGGCTCCTCTAGGCCTCGTCAGACACTATAGAAATATTTACTATTAAGTGTCTTTTAGTACATGTTGTCATAAACAAGTCCTTGTATTGTTTTCAGATTTCTGCAGCACTGGAGGAAAAACCTGCCGACCCTCCGCAGGTACGTTTGTGCAGAGCAGTTAGTGTTATATTCTGTGCTGGACTATTTCTTGGCAGTGACTTCCTGTCATGATCCTCCCTGACTTTGACCTCATATCCTCCCTCAACGTTCAGGTGGAGGTGCCTGCTCCTCCAGCCGTCCTGCAGCCTTTACCGGAGCTCAGCTTCATGCCTCCCGCTGACACTCCCGAGGCAGCGTTCGACCTGATCGCTGCTGCAAACCCTCAACCAGAAGCCACACTGGACCTGGACTCCACTCCCGAGGCGGCGTTCGACATGATCGCTGCAGCCAACCCTCAACCAGAAGCCACACTGGACCTGGACTCCACTCCCGAGGCAGCGTTCGACATGATCGCTGCTGCAAACCTTCAGCCAGACGCTGCACCAGAGCTCGACTCCACTCTTGACCCAGAGACTGAAGAGCCAGCAGCAGCAGCAGCAGCAGATCCTGAGGACGCTGCGACCGACGAACTGGAAGAGAACGTGGACTCAGTTCTCCCCGAGGAAGAGGAGATACCGTTGGAGGAGGTACACCTTCACTGTTGCACATTTTCATAGATTCTGTCTTATAGCTTATTTGATCATGTGCTCTGTCACGAGGTGCCTCTACAGTTAAGATCATAGAAATCGCAGAATCTTGCGACGCATGAGGACATGACGGGATGTTACTGTGGTGTTTTCAGGAGGAAGTGGCGCCAGTGGAGGAGGAGGCCAGTCCTGCTGAGACTTCGGCTCCAGTTGAGGAGCCCACCGAGGCTCCACAACCAGAACTAGCTCCATCTCCGGCTCCAGCTCTGGTTCCGTCCCCCTCCCCTGCTCTTGTTCCATCTCCAGTTCCGGCTCCGTCTCCAGCTCCAGCTAACGCAGGAGGAGTCAGTCTCAGCATCAGTCAAGGTAACGACGCCCTGAACCTCCCGTCACAGAACTGACTGTGGTTGTCGTGTTGTGTTGGTTCTGGTTAAATACTGTCTGTGTTCTGGTCAGATGTGGACGGGCTGATCACTCAGGCTCTGCTGACCGGAGACTTTGAGGGGGCCGTGGAGCTCTGTCTCCATGACAACCGGATGGCAGACAGCATCATCCTGGCCATCGCCGGAGGAGCCGAGCTCTTAGAGAAAACCCAGAAGAAGTATTTCACCAAAACACACAGCAAGATAACCAAGGTGACGACGACAAGGAGAAGTTCACAGGGAGAGTTCATGAATTAAAAGTGTATTATCGATGATGTAACCGTGTGTTTGTCGTGCAGCTGATCAGCGCCGTGGTGATGAAGGACTGGCACGACGTCCTGAACACGTGCGAGCTGCAGAACTGGAAGGAGGCGCTGGCTGCCGTCATGACCTACGCTCAGCCCGAGGAGTTCTCCTCCCTCTGTGGTCAGTGTAACGGAAAGTTCTCCTAAAAATAAGAAATCCAGTCATCCTCTCCTCCCTCCTCCCTCGTTGATGGACAAGCACTTGTTCTGGAGCTTCATAGAAAAGTGAAAAACTAAAACAGTCTAATCCAAGTCTCTCAGAGCTCAGAGATCCCAGGCTGATTTGGAAAGACATCATTTACACTCTCAGTGTGCGTGCTAACATCTTTAGCTCGCAGTTCAGTGACGATTTCAGCTTACAAATGGGTGTAAATGGATCTCAGGCCTTCTGGAGACTTGGATTACACCAGACGAGCTGCGCGGAGCCATTTTATATTTAGTTTCTGTGTTTCCAGCTACTTCAGTTGTTTAGGAGAATGCCTCATTGCTGTTTTGCTGTGAAGCTCCAGAAATGTTTTGCGGACCACGACTAACTCAGCTGACTTTCCATCAGCGTGGAGGGAGGAGACGATGTTATGCTGCTGCTGTCTTTTCTTTCCTTTTTTCATTGTTCCAGCTGACATGCTGGTGTCCTCAGTGTCTCCTGTCTCTTCTTTTATTACATTTTGTAGTCTCAGTCATGAATTTGTGGTCTATAATTGAACTTGCCGGCAGATGTCCTCGGGGACCGACTGGAGGCAGCAGAGGACGCCCAGCTGCAGGCTCAGGCCTGTCTGTGTTACATCTGTGCCGGAAACGTGGAGAAACTGGTGTCTTGCTGGACCAGAGCGCAGGACGGACGGTGTCCACTGTCCCTCCAGGTACTTTACGAGGTGCAACGATTAATGGATTGGATGTTATCTATTGAAATGATCGCCAAGAAAAAAGTAAAACGTCTTTCGTTTCTTTCCTCACTGTCCTGAAACTGAATATCTGAGACATTTAAGGAAGTCATCTCGGGCTTTCTTTACCATTTTCCAACAAACAAACAACAACTAATTGAGGAAATAATCAACAATGAAATGACAATAAATAATTAGTTGCAGCTGATGTTTACACAGTGACTCCAGCTTTGTATCTGAAAACTGTTACTAACTGATAACTTTGGACACTTGTGGGCAGCAACTTGGGCAGTTTTAACTCTGTATGAACACACTTAGCTAGCACTGCGGTTGCTCCAAGTCTGCTGGATGTTTAAACAGTATTTGTTAAATTCATAATCTTAAACTGAAGAATCTCAAATAGAAGGAAATTCAGGAAATTTCAGGTTGTTCTGTAGCTTCTGTAGAAGTCCTGATTGTTGCCGTGCTAACGCTTTGTGTCTCCGTCCCTCAGGACCTGGTGGAGAAGGTGGTGGTGCTGCGTCGTGCCGTGGAGCAGACTCAGCGCTCGGGTCCGGCTGCTATCGGCATCCTGCTGGCTGAGAAGATGAGCCAGTACGCCAACCTGCTGGCCTCCCAGGGCAGCCTGTCCACCGCCATCACCTACCTGCCCGACAACACCAACCAGGTGTGTCACTCAGTCTGTGTGTTTGCTAATGAAGCCTCGAGTGAAGAGAAAACAAAGACGCTGATAAACATCCGTTCATATCTGTCACTGTATCACAAAACTAACAGTTTCTTTGCAGCCACACTGAATGTGACGCATCAGATCTCCACCCTGATGTAGTTCCCCTCTCTCGTTTGGACCTTGCAGGTTTCCGTGCAGCAGCTCCGGGAGCGTCTCCGTCGGGCTCTGGGGCAGCAGCCGGAGGCTCCGGCAGCTCCGGCACAAACCCAGAGAGCTCGGGCTCATCAGCCCGGCCCGACTCAGGCTGCTCCCCGACACCCGTTCACCCCGATCCAGCCCGCCATGGTGCCTCAGCCCCCCGCAGCAGCTCCAGCACCCGTACCTGCACCGGCTGCCTCGGCGCCACCACAGCCGCAGTATTATCAGCCAGTAGGTTCCAGCATTACATCACATGTTACATTACTGCTCTTCACTTTGACATGATGTCGGTCATGAACCGGAGTCCTCCTCTAGAACCTGACAACATCTCCAGGTCACACATGAACAAGAGGTTTTGATAGAAAAACTGAAATGTCTCATCAAAGCTGTTTATCTCTCACCAGAAAGGTTCGATAAGAGATTGTTTGTCATGTTTCTGAAGGCGATCAGACACCTTTGAGTTTGTGTTTTTTAAAAAATGTTGAAACCTGATAAGATTTGATGAGTGTTTGATTCCAAAGTGGACGATAATTTGATAAAATGCTCTCAGACTCCATCACCGTCACACAGCTGATGAGGTTCTTATTGCTGTTGTGTCTTCAACATTTCATCGATTTGGATTTCCATCTGACCACCGAGGTTTAAATCACACGAAGCCATGAAACATTAATAAGACACGTGCGTCTGTAGAAAAGACTGGAGAGCTACAGAGGGCTGAAACTGACAAAATTAAAGAAATAAAGACACAAATAAATGTCTCAGTAAATAGATTATTATACCATTAAAGGATATTTAAAGTAAATGTAGGCATTAAGTAATATTTAGAATGTGACATAATTTGTAATCTGCCTTTCAGTTTATCTTCTGTATTAATCTGACGTTGTTTTAATTCCTGTTTATCAACTTTCCCATTTAATTCTAAATGTTATGAATTCATTTATTCATTCATTTTTAACGCAGTAATATCTGTATTCTTTTCACTTCACACTCTGCAAAGTAGTACGTACATATAGATATAGATCATCTTGTTAATTAATAATTCTAAAAATTAAAAAAAAATCACAAATTAAGAAGTTAAATTACATTTTTCAACTTGCTTTTGTTCATTTTTTTAAATGTAGTTATTCACGTTATTATTTCTTTATTTTTTTTTCATTTTGACTTTTGCTAATTAATACGTAAATAAATACACAGATGAACATTTGAAAATTAATAAATGAATAAAAACACTAGTAAAGCTAACAGAAGCACAAATATCAGTTTATGTCCCATTTTATAAATTAATCAACATTTGTTTTTCTTTTATTAATTTTGTTGCACTAAACGATATTTATTTATTTATTGAAGCTTTATGTCAGTTTCAGTCCTCCACAGTTCACCAGCGTGTGGCAGCAAAGTTTTCTCAGTGTACAAACGCATTTTTCAGGGTCTGTTTCTGTCATTTGAACCCCGGTTCTGGTTCTGGTTCTGGTTCTGGTTCTGGTCCAAAGTGTTGTTGTGTTGTTTGGTGTGTCCTCCCTCCTCCTCCCCCGTCCTCCCCCCACATGCTGCGGCCATCATTAGTGTGTGCCGTGTGTCTCTGTGTGCTTCAGGTGAGGGCGGCCTCCACTGTCACCTCCTGGAGTAACCAAACTCCCACAGCCCTCCCCACTGTCCCTCCTCCTCTTCAGGACCAGCAGGTACTCCGCCCGCCCACCTGGCCTCCACACACACCTGTGCTGATGTTTACAGATGTTCTCACACGCAGACTTCCACCTCAGTGATTTCAAATAACTGAATATGATTCTCTAAAAATCCTGTCTGGCTGCTTTGGTGCGTCTGTGGTAACCTGCCTTCACCCACAGCGACTTCCTGTGTCTCCCGTGATGCGTTCACTGTCACTCAATCCGTCAGTACTTTCTCCTGCGCCTCCCGTGATTGGACTGATTAGACGTCGTCCTCACGTCTGCCTCTTCGTCTATCAGTGGACATTTCTTTGTCTTTTATTTTGAAAATATGGTTTCCCCTGTGTCTTTTTTCAGGTGGAGCAGTCAAACCCGATGTACGGGATTCCTCCCGCCGGCTCAGCTGCTGCACCTCCACCCTCCTCCACTCCTGCTTACATGTTCTCCCATCAGTACCAGCGTAAGTGTAGCACACGTCCTTCCTGAGGAGTTAGCTGCGCGTCACGACGGTCTTTATCGTTAAGAAATCTTTGATATGGAGAGAAAAGGTAAAGATGAAACTGTGAAGTTCATTAAGCAACTTCGTCTCCTAAAAATAAAGTTTAATTTAACTTATGTGCATTCTGTTCACTCCCAGTGGAAAAAGTGAATATTTATGGCCTTTGTTGTGAAGAAAAACATTTCTTAATACACTTTTTATTCTCCGGTTTGTCTCTGGTGAGTGTTGAGTTGAGTCAGAGGTTGACCTGAACTCAGACACACAGGCGCCTCTGCTCGCTAACGTTAGCTCACGGACAGTGGAGTAATCTGGCTGTTTTTTTGGGGCGGATGCAGGTGAAAATCTACCCGACAGAAATGTTTTAGTTTGATTCGCGTCATGTTACGTTTAGTCACTCCCTGTTTCTCTCCTGGAAGTAAAAGCAACAGGCGACCGGATGAAACGCACCGTTAACTTAACTTCAGATAATGTAAGAACACAGCTCAGCAAAATAAATAAGAAAGGTCGAGAGTTTTAATGCAGGAGATGTTTCACTTCTGGAAAATGCTGAGTGTCGTCCAGGCTGATTGTTTACGTGGCGAAGTGAATTATTTGTGTACAAACTGTATTTGTAGGAGACGAGCTGACACATGAACACACAGTCCTTCTTCTCTCTTCTTTAATCAAACATTTCCCGTTAGAAATGTTTGGCTCTCTCACACTAACGAGGATGAGAATGTCTTACAGCTCGTTCTGAATGTTTATCTCTTTGAACACGAAGCACGTTGCATGATGTCGTCAGTATAACCTGCACCAGTTGTCCACTAACAGCCTCTCGTTTGTCCTGGGTGACTCCCAGCCTACCCCCAGGTCAGCCAGTACCCACCTGGAGCTGGTGGGGTGTCTATCTATCAGCCTCTTCAGTACTCCTCCTCTGCTGCTGCTCCTCCTGCGGAGCCTCCTGGCTTCCTCTCTCAGTACACTCAGCCGCCACCTCCGGTCTATCCCGGACAGCCTCCTATCAGCCAGTGCCTGCCCTCCTCTGCTCCCTCCCGTCCTCCTTTCTTTCCAACCTCCTCTTCTTCCTCCTTCTCCGCTCCGCCGTCCTCCGGAGCATCTTTCCAGCATGGCGGTCCAGGATCTCCTGTGTCGTACATGCCTCCTCCTCCTCCTCCTGCAGCAGGCGGAGTCTCAGGTACACAGCTTGAGTCTGACCCCGGGCTGATCCCCGCCTCCCAGAGAACAGGTCTGCATGGCTCCGATCTCTCAAACTCACTCAGTGGCTCCAACTTCATCTTTTTAGCTACAACCACATTTACAGTGTCAGTCTGCCGCTCAGGAAGTCTTTGTTTTGTTCACTCATGTGTCACGACAGCAGTAGAAATATATAAACCTCGTCAGACGTCATGAGGAGATGATACGATGTGTTTTTAAAGAGTGACGACTCGCTTCTTTCTCATGAGCGTCTTCACCCGAAGTTGTGTTTTCAAAATTAACATTAGATTGATTATAATCGTTCACACTGCAGAACAAAGTCAGAAGTCAGCCGTGTTTTAAAGGGACATACAGGACAGTTTACTGATATAACAGGTTTTAGTCTCTTTAACAGACATTTGCTGTTTTTTAACCTCTTAAGATAAAAGACAGAATCAAATCTCACCAACAGTAGAAGCTCGAACATCTAATGAATCATTATAGACTTTAATTACAAACAACATATTCATTGATAACTTCTTAATATTACATTTCCATGTTCTTCTCTGAGAAATGTAAAAAAAAAGGCCACATATTTTAACTAAAGACTAATTCTTCACATTTCACCAGATTTCTGCTGTTTTTTTTCAAAGCAACTTATTTTAATATTTAGTTTTTTATATGACCAGAAAACAAAGAGTAAAATCAAACTTCTGCAGGACCTGTAAAGATGAAAGTAGTTAAAATTAAGTTAAGAATGAAACATTTTAAATCACTTAAATTAACATTGAAATGATACAACAAAATTAGACTTATGATAGTATTTTTTATTCTGTATTTAATTATTTAATAAATATTTTTAAATGAAAAGTTTTACATGAATGTAAGAAAGAAAATGCTTATATATACATAAATATATTTAACTTATTTATTATTAATGTATCATCTAACAGCAGCCTGAGAAGATTTAATTAATATCACATCGAACTATCTTTTTAGTTTTATACATTTTATTAAGGAAAATTAAATTATCCATAAAGAAATGTTTATATTTTAGTTTAAATTGTACATAACGTTCACTAAAGTCATCTGAAAAAGTTTGAACTAAATTTGCACGGCTTTTTTTTCTAGTTTTGATCTTTTAATTGATTATAAATCACATGATGCTGATTACAATAAAAGGTGCTGAATATTTGTAAATCAACACTGTGGGTCTGAAGAAAGGCTTTAAAGGAAAAGTTCAACATTTTGGGAAAAACACTTATCGTGAATCCTGCTGAAGATGAAAAGATTGATGTCTCATGTCTGTACACTTAATATGAGGCTGCGGCCAGTTAGCTTAGCTTAGCACAAAGAAATGGAGTTTATTTACTGATTTATTGATTGATTTAACAAACATGATGTTAAGTAATTGATTTGTGAGCTTCAGAGGTGCTGTGAGGCAGATTCAAGCTAGCTTTTCATCTCTTTATGCTAAGCTAACATCTGTAGTTTCATATTAAAGACATGAGAGGGTCAGTCGTCTTCATCAGTGACAGTAGACGGAATAACTCTGGGTTTCGGGTGAAACAAGAGATTTAAGAACGTTGTCTTGATCGACATTTTTCACCTTTTTTCTGACATTTTATAAACAAAACAACTAATCGATCGCCTGAGAAATTAATCAGCAGATTAATCAACAATGAAAACAATCTTTTCCTTCCTAATGTTCACATCAAGTCTCTGCACGCAAGTTAAAAACTGTATTTCCCAAAGTGTTGAGCGTTTTTCTGGTGATCAAAGCTCCGGCCAACAAATTGAATATATTCTGACACACTGTAAATCGTGACTCCGTCTCCTTGTGGTGTAATTATGCTCGTGTTTCTCCTGCAGGGCCTCAGAACGGCTGGAACGACCCTCCGGCTCTGAGCAGAGCGCTGAAGAAGAAGGTGAGTCTGCTGACTGAAGTCAGACGTTATTATGATCTGTAACTCCTCGTGACGGAGATGAAGATGTGTGAAATGAATATTTATCATCGTTCAGCCGGTGCAACAGACCTACACCCCTCCTGCCCCCATCACCTCTCCCATCATGGCTCCACTGGGCGCCGACCCTCAGGCCCAGCCGGTGCCCTCGGGGGCCCCTCAGGCCATGGTCCAGGGCCCACACGGTGCCCAGGTCCCCTACTCAGGCATGCAGCAGCAGCAGCAGCAGCAGCAGTTCTCCCCTCCACCCATGAACCCTGCGATGCCCAAGACGAGCATGGAGGGAGCGCCAGGAGCTCCGACAGGAGACGTTATACAGGTACGGACACGTTCTCCTCACATTCAGACAGAAAAAAGTGTTTCAATGAGAACATGTTCTTATTTTTGTTGAAGGAGGATTTAGTCATTTGAGTTTCACTGTTACTTTTTTATTTATTGTGTTAAAATATCAAAGTGTGACACTCAGAAAAGATTATTGGCTGTAAAAGTTCATTAAATCACATCCGTAGATGAAAAATGATCCTGCTTAACTGTTCAAAAAGTGTTTTTAAATGGTTCTGTTGCTCCATAAATATGAGAACAAAATAAAAACATGAACATCTTTTAATATCCTAACTGTACCCTGATAATATTCCAATAACAACTGTTAAAGGTTAAAGGCCTTTACACACCAAGTCTTCATCACATCCAACATCCAGCAAAAACTTCAGTCATTTCCCACGTCAGACTTCTGACCCTGTTTTAAAACCCTTTCAGCCTCTGCAGTCGATCCCCGCTGAGAAGATCATGAAGAAGCCGATCCCAGACGAGCACCAGGTCCTGAAGACCACCTTCGAGGGGCTCATTCAGAAGTGCTTGGCTGTAGCCACCGACCCCGTGAGTCTCTCTGACGGAGACAACAGCTCCGCTCATCTCAACTTCTCGAAGTGACAATCAACTGTAATCTGACTGTTTCATGTTTTCACAGCAAACTAAGAGGAAGCTCGACGACGCCAACAAACGTCTGGAGACGCTCTACGACAAACTCAGAGAGCAGACGGTGAGTGTCGGTTTATAATAATAATGATAAAAAGAAGAGGAAGAAGATGATGATGTCCTTGATGTTTATGAAAGGAGAGAAAGGAGTGCAGTTTTACCACAAACTAAATGTTGGACGGAGAAAATAAAATAAAAATACAGTCATTTTATGTGAGAAGCTCAGTCTGCCGAGTCGGATTTGGGATTTAGTTCCTCTTGAATTGTCTTAAATTCAGATTTGTGAAGTCTTAAATACCACAAACATCTTAGCTGACGTAATCTAACAATGTTTTAATGTTGCAACTCAAAGAGAAATGTAAGATGAGAGTATTAAAATGTTGGTGCACGAGGCCAAATGTCTTTCTGTTATCTAACTGTGAACTGTTCTCCTCTCCAGCTCTCTCCCGCTATTGTCGGAGGTCTTCACAACATAGCCCGGAGTATAGAGTCCAGATCCTACACGGAGGGCCTCAACATCCACACCCACATAGTCAGCAGCAGCAACTTCAGCGAGACGTCAGCCTTCATGCCCGTTCTCAAGGTGGTGCTGACACAAGCCAACAAACTGGGAGTCTGATCGGGCAGAAAAATCCCAAAAAGAGCCGTCGATCGGTGGACGGCCGGAGAGGGACCGGTCGGGGGAGGACCAGCTCGTTTCACAGGAAGCCGCATTTGACGAAGAATTCTGAGATGTACGAAAATCCTGTTAAATTCTTCTACGTGCCATTCATGTTCTCTGACGCAACTCAAACACAAGCCATGCTATGAGTCGCACGCAGTGGTGAAAGTAAATCCTGAGTGCAACAAAGAAAAGGGCTCCAGACTCCTCCGTAAAATACCAACAAGTTGAACTAAACATTTGTTTTTAATGTAAACTGGAAGTGGATTAATGTTTGAGAATTTAATGAATATGCAAGAATTGTTTTGAAAATCTCCAAACTGGTAATCAGAATATAAGGGAGATCAGGTGTTGATCAGCAGTGACGACAAAGAACCAGGAGATTCAGGAATTTTGAGGGCATTTGTCTGTACTTGTGTTGAGATTAACAAAATAAATGTAGTCAGTAATGAGGCTGATCTGACCCAGATGTAAACATTCATCCTGAGTGATCCGACCAGACGAGGACAGCGCTCAGTCTCAGTTCACACCTGTCGTAACCCGAGCCTCCCGCGTTTTTTACATCAGAGATATAAATAACTAATGCAGAACATTTGCTGAATTTTCAAGAAGGTCCAAATAATGAAGAATTTGTCAGAGACAGCGTTTCACAAACTTTATAAAATTTCTAACTCAACAACTCACTAAATTGTGCACTTTTTCAAGGGAGTCTGGGGACTTTGACCTCGGGAGACAACAAAGCAGCCTATACTGGTTGCCGTTTACTGTATTCATACCATTTTAAATGTTTAGCATCAATATAATGTCTTCTAACATAAATTGAGTGTAAATGATGAAATCAATGTAAACTGTGTGTTCAAACTGCTGCTACATGTTGGCAGGTATGATTCACTTTAGACACAGAAGCAGAATCACCTTCTTATTTGATAATTTGACTAATTGACAATTTTTAGAAGCAAACAAACATGTTTTTTTGTTGTAGCCACTGAGGAAAGCTTGTTAAATTTCTCCTTACTCCTAATAATTCTTCAAAAATAAGGGAGGCTGGCACATAAAGTGTGTCTTACAGCGTTGTTGTAAGACGCAAAGTTTAGCATTTACACTTAATATTTGAGACAACATTTTACATCAAACATAATTAATATAGGCTACTTCTCTGTCACCTGTGGAAAACGTCCCCAGACTCCCTTAAAAAATTGCACGATTTAGTGAGTTGTTGAGTTCGGAGGAACTTTATGAATATTCTGAAACTCTGCTCTGACAAATCCTGAACTATTTGGGCCTTCTTGTAAATTCGACAAATGTGACACATGAAGTTTGTGTCTGTTAGTGATGTACGGGGTTATTTGGTCTACCAGGTGTGAACTTACAGACTCAGATCTGTCCCCATGTGATCGAATCCCTCAGGACGGATGTTGAAAGCAGCTCCGATGAGCCTCTAACAGAATAAAGCCAGTCTTAATGAATAAAGTTTAATAGCGGCATGCTTTCTCTGCTCACAACTGCTTGATCATGCAAACAGCAATCATTTAAGAAATATAAGCTTGTTCATCTTTATAGTCTTTTAATGTTTGTGCACTACAGCAACGCTCAGATACATTATAATCCACGAATATGTAGAATTTTACAGAATCAGGCTTTATTTTGACTTATAAATGCATCATCGCCTGCATGTGTTTTGCAGTAGACCTGCGAATGAGGCTTCAGAGAAACACAGTAACAAAAAAACAAGATAATAATGTGGATTAATTCAAACACAGTCTCCCTCATTTAAAGAAGCATTAATGCTCGGAGCTCAGTTTTACTTCAACGTGCCTGTTGTGACGTCTGATAGTCTTTTTACTTTCACTACTGGTGTCACTGCATACAACACGTTGGACCAAGATGATATCATTGTGTGGGATACGTCACTGCAAATCAATGCATCCCATCTGTGGAGGACGTTTGATGTCGTTTTATTTCTTTTTCTTTACTGTTTTTTTGTTTTTCTTTTCTGTGTAATCACGAGGCTCCTGCAGAGTGCAATGGACTTTTAAAAGAAAAAGAGAGAGAGACTGTGCTTTTATGAATTTTAAAGTATGCATGCTTAAACAAACGCTAACAGTCTTCTTTAATGGCATTTGGGGTTAATTATGCGCTAATTAAACAGACCTCAGTGGGAGAGTGGACGGAGACTTGTACTTGATTTTCATTCCAGCAGCGATGATGATGATGATGATGATGATGGCTGTAGTCTGAGCGGTCAACCTCACTTTATGTTGTTAATAAAGGAAAACAAGTCTTTGTTTTAGATTGACTACATGCAATATTTTCAATAAATAGTATTTATTTACAATCTGATGTTGTCGTTTTGATTTGAGTGGGACGATAACTTGGATATTGAATCAACTGTCACTCCAATTGTTATCTGTATTTTTTTTTTCTGGAGGTAAATGTTGTATATTTTTCTCTGCGCGCTGCTTCAGAGCCGAAGTTATCAAATAAATGTAGTAATCTGCAAAGAAAATAAAGGGTACACTATAAAATTAATTGATTTTATTGACAATAGAATGCCAAAGAAGGTTCATTAAGGAAAACTTTTGTCTGAACTCAACAACAGAGAAAGAACTTCATGTCTGACATTTGCTGAATTTACAAGAAGGACAAAATAATTAAGAATTTGTCAGAGACTGCGTTTCAGAAAGTTATAAAGTTCCTCCTCACTCAAGAACCCGCTAAATTGAGTCATTTTATAAGGGAGTCTGGGGAAGTGGATCTTATTGATCACTGTTTAGTGTATTTGTAAAATTTTACTGTTAATAAAATGTGTTGATGGATTCTTCATCAGTTTTCAGGCTTCAGCTATTCAAGGAAATGTGGCGCGAGAATAAATAACAGACACACATTGAAGCAACAGTTCAGTTTTATCATCTTTTTACTTTATTTGATAACTTCAGTTACTTTGCAGATTACAAGCTGCATCAGAGCAAAGTGGCACATTTATAATGTTATTTATTTTATCGGAAATCAGAAAAGTTTATTCAAGAAAATGTTTCACCACTTATTGACAATAAAATTCCAAACAAAAGGTTTATTAAGGAAACTATTTGTCTTAACTCAACAACACATAAAGAACCCAATGTATAAAATTTGCCAAATTTACAAAAAAAGCCCCAATAATTAAGAATTTGTCAGACAGCGTTTCAAAATGTTTATGATGTTCCTCCTTGAATCATTGTGTTACCTCAGTGATAGACAGTGACTTAATACATATACATTTACATGTGGAAAATTGGGAAAATTACCCTTTAAGTATAATTATTGCCAAAAAAAAAAACCTTTGATAGTATTTAATATCAGATGTTATGTGACTTTCACTTTTTTATACCCTTTTTCTCCAATTATGACTTTTGGATAGTTTCCAGTAATTAATATAATCCACTGATATAATATTAACCTGAATACTTTCACATTAAAGTAATTCTGATTATATTTTGATAGCAATATTTCTGGCTGTAGCAGAAATGATCTGACTTCTTCCTCCAACACATCATGTATCACTTCAAT
The DNA here is from genome assembly GCA_963678695.2 of Diplodus puntazzo. Taxonomy (NCBI): domain Eukaryota; kingdom Metazoa; phylum Chordata; class Actinopteri; order Spariformes; family Sparidae; genus Diplodus; species Diplodus puntazzo. The sequence goes on along the minus strand of OZ023173.1, from coordinate 26,688,549 downwards.
TGAGCTGCTGAATTGTGCGCTCTTATTTTGAAGGACAGAGACTGAAACCGGAAGTGAAACTGATCTTAATCACCTGCTGTGGAGGATCCACGACGACGACCAGGAGCTTGTTTGGCAGCAGGTGGAGGAGCTGCTCGGTGTTTGTGAGAGTGGCCGACGTTTGTAATCAGTGTGTGTGTTGATCTCAGCCTCTGCAGCTGCTGCTGCTGCCTCACAGAGCTGGACTCTTCACTTCCTTATCCAGTTTCTCTGAAAATACTAATCATACAAGGTGAACTAAAGCCTGAGCTGTTTGACATGTTGCTCTGTTTGTAAGTGTTGTCCACCTCCTCCTCATCACAGGTTTGTGTTCCAGGTGAAGACATGTTGGGCTGCAGTCCCTGGGCTCTCCTGCCTCCCATCTACTCTGCATGTACTGCTGCTGGACTGTGGGTGGTGTAAGTCAACTGTTAATGACAGGACTGGAGTCAGTGACAGCAGAGTAATGTTTTCATATCTCAAGTTTTCTTCTGAGAGCTTCCTGTATAATTTTGCGCAGTGCTGTTTAGTGTTAGCGTGGATCTGCTGCTGCAGGGGTCATCGCACAGCTTCTCTTCATTTCCTGTTTAAAAACAATATTGAGGTTGAAGTGCAGTTTTAAAGCTGCACAATGTTACTGATTAAGAGACAAAGACTACAAAGAACAACAAAACGATGCTGAGCGACTAGAGACAAAGAGACAGAATGATCACAAAAAAAGGCACAAAGTTATTACATAGACATGACACAAAACTACAAAATAGTCACAATCATGACAGAAAACTACAAGAAGTCAAAAGACTACAAAGAGACGCAAACAACTGCAGAGACACTAAATAACTTAACAACAAAGAGACACTAAACAACCACAAAGAGACACTAAACGACCACAAAGAGACACTAAACGACAACAAAAAGACACTAAACGACCACAAAGAGACACTAAACAACCACAAAGAGACACTAAATGACAACGAAAAGACACTAAACAACCACAAAGAGACACTTAACGACAACAAAAAGACACTAAACGACCACAAAGAGAAGCTAAACGACCACAAAGAGACACTAAACGACCACAAAGAGACACTAAACAACAAAGAGACACTAAACGACAACAAAAAGACACTAAACGACCACAAAGAGACAATAAACGACAACAAAGAGACACTAAACAACCACAAAGAGACACTAAACGACCACAAAGAGACACTAAACAACAACAAAAAGACACTAAATGACCACAAAGAGACACTAAACGTCAACAAAGAGACACTAAACAACCACAAAGAGACACTAAACGTCAACAAAAAGACACTAAACAACCACAAAGAGACACTAAATGACAACAAAAAGACACTAAACAACCACAAAGAGACACTTAACGACAACAAAAAGACACTAAACGACCACAAAGAGAAGCTAAACGACCACAAAGAGACACTAAACGACAACAAAGAGACACTAAACGACCACAAAGAGACACTAAACGACAACAAAAAGACACTAAACGACCACAAAGAGACACTAAACGACAACAAAAAGACACTAAACGACCACAAAGAGACAATTAACGACCACAAAGAGACACTAAATGACCACAAAGAGACACTAAACAACAACAAAAAGACACTAAACGACCACAGAGAGTAATCAAATGACCCATAGAGACATAAAATGGCTACAGTGTCCGTCACAGATACCCCACACCTTACATAAACAATGTGACATTACAATGATAATAACGTTAATCTTTAATATTCTCTTTGGACACATTTTAACAGATACATTGTTGCTGTCAGCGATGAGATGATTGCACCGCTGGGTTCGAAATGGTAAGAATTAAAAAACATGATAAACCGCAAACAATGACTGAACAATATCTTGACATTAAACTTGTTTATATGTTTTTAGGAGAAGAAGAAATGGATCCTTCTATCCTCCATACATCAGGTACATATCCATCTTTTTGTCCTTAAAGCAAAGTTATTGTTGTAATTAATCTTTATTTCAGAACAGCAAACACAAATGTTTCCTCTTTTTCCACATTCAGTATTGCAGGAAACTTCCCTCCAGCCAGCTGCATCTTCAGTGAGGTCATGAACTTGTCTGCGTTCGTCGGTGAGAGCAGCTCGTTAAATACAGTCAGAGTTCAAGACGCTGTTATTTAAAGAATTAGACTGAAGTGTTGATTGTTTGTGACGTTCTGTTTGTTCTTCTCCCTCACAGGGTTTATTATTGTGGTGCTCAGATACCTTCAGGTCAAACCCAGACTAGACAGAGCTTGGCTGAACGTCGGGAGTCTGGCGGCTTTCTCTGCCGCCTGCTTCGGAATGACACTCGTCGGAAACTTCCAGGTAAACACTGACGGATCGTTTACAGACAGACGTGACGGGTAAAGAGCGATGTCATTGATCAATTCTGGTTTTAGGTGTTCAACGACGAGATGATACACAACCTCGGCACCTTCATGACGTTCGGACTGGGGACGCTGTTCTGCTGGGTGCAGTCCTACATCACCCTGAGGGTCAACATCAGGAACGAGGGGAGGACGGCTGGTGTCGTCCGTTTCCTGCTGTCTGGATTCATCACGGTCTGCATGATCTTCTGTATCCTTTCACTCAGATGGCTACGTTCAGTTATCCACAGCAAAGTAAGAGACATAATACAACTACAAAGACACAAAATGACTACTTAGATTCACAGAACAACTACAAAGTGACAAAAAATAAATTACAAAGACAAAAAACAACTATTGAAATTACTTCCAAATTTCACAGACCTACAAATACAACGACTAAGAAACACAGAACAACTACAAAGACACAGAAAATGAACTAAAACGAGCCGCCAAATGAATCCACAGGTTCACAAAATGACTACTTAGATTCACAGAACAACTCCAGGGACACAAATGATTAAGATGCACAAAATGACTACAAAGAGACAAAACATGACTACTAAGATTCACAAAACTACAGAGACACAAGATGACTACAAAGACACAGAAATAAAACTACAACGAGACAAAGAATGGTTACTTAGATGCAGGAACGACTACAAAGAGATTCACACAACTACAGAAGCACAACACAATATGACAGAAAACAAAAAGATTCACATAACTACAAAAAGACAAAAAACAACTACTAAGAGACAGAAAGTGACTGCTAATATTCACAGAGCTACAAAGACAACAGTGACTTAGACAAACAAAAGAACTACAAAGACACAGAAAATGAACTAAAACGAGCCGCCAAATGAATCCACAGGTTCACAAAATAACCTTATTTAGTGTAAAGACCGCAGAAACAGAAACATGTAGCCCGGCTCCGTCATTACAAAAATTAAATATAACATGTTCAGTATTTAGTTTTAGAGGTGCAGCAGGTGGAGTTTGTTGCAGCAGTCTCTTACAGTTCTAGTCTTTATGCTAAGCTAATCTTAGCGCCGCCCTCTACAGACAGATTCATGTCTGTCGTCATTCGACATGACAACCAGTCAGAATCAGGAAATGATTACTGGTCCTAATTAAGAATTATTTGATGAAACTACAGAGCCACTTGTCCTTAACAGATTAAATACTACTAAATATCTGAATGTCTCATTAAACTAGAAGCAGAATATAAGCGTACATGTTCACGTCCTGTATCTGCTCGTCTCACCTTAACTCACCTGTCAGACTTCTCCCTGATGGCTCAGGGCCTCCACGCTCAGGCAGCTCAGTGTCAGTGGGTGCTGGTCATGTTCTTCCTCTTCTTCATCGGCACTTTTGCCATCGAGTTTCGGCACAGCCGCTTCGCCGCAGTGTGCACAGACGACTGCGGGACTCCAGTGAACCTGATGCTCTCCGAGGTGTCCCGGTACCAGCCGGACGAAATGTAAAAGTCACGTAAAGCTACAACCAAAAATCTGCTGTCTACATACTTTGTTGTCCTTGTATGAAAAGAAGGTTTTAAGTTTTTTGTCACCAACTACTTTTTAAACATTATAAACTGGTTTACAATTATTTTTTGGGTCTTTTCAAATGTTTTTGCTTTCAGACTGCACAAGTTTATAGACGTCACTCCTATAAAGTTCCTCATAAAAATGCAACTTTGCACAGTACGCAATCAGTATCAATAAAAATACAGCAACACTCAACATCTGTGTAAAGTTATGTGCAGTAAAGAATAAAGGAAGGCGTTATTTACGCTCTTTTTAAAGCTGAAATATCCACAGGAGCTGTCGATAAAACTTCAGCCTGTCTGTCGTTGGTGCACGAGCTCAGCTGCGAGTCGAGGGTTGGATTACGCTGGACGAGCTGTATGAAGCCATTTTATGTTTGTGTTGTTTATTAACGTTTTAAATCACGAGTCCAGATACTAAATATTTCATTTTCGGGTGAACTTTTCCTTTAACTGTTCTAGATTTACAGCCTGACGTGTACAGAAACATTGGGACTGACAGAGACACCGTTCTGTGTGAGATGAGGCATTTATTGGAAGTTTTCAGATTATCATTCCTGAATAATACCAATTATGTTTCACACACAAATCCTCAATTTGGCAATTTTTTTTTCTTTAGGTAACTTTCCGACACCAATATTACAGATTATCAACGAGGATGGCACATTTAAATAGACACCATTCACCTGCGAGGAGGGACTAATTAAGACATTTGAACAAAGTCTGAAATGAGAACTTTCTGTCTGAGTGCATCTATTACTGTAACTCTACTTCCTAAAACATTACAGTGTTAAACAGTTCAACCACTGGATTAAACATACATCTGCAGCACGTGTGGAGGGAGGAAACGGCACGTGAACGGAAAATGTTTACAAAAAGGTGACAGATACAGCACACACACACGTACAGCTGGAAAAGTTTTGAGTAACATCGAAGAGGTTCAGAACTGGTGAGCAGTTCGTCTAAAAGGTAGAAAGGTAAAGTAACGTCACAGGTGTGCAGTTTTTCCTTCGGGGCTTTTTTTCCCCGCTTCTTTCAGCTTCTCCGCTCTCTTCCCAGTCGGTCAAATGGTCCAACGAAAGCGGTGTTGTGTTCGAGTTCCTATCGCGCTCCGGAGATCTGTTCCCTTTTACACGTGAAGGGGATCCTGACAGATCTGAGCAGAGGAGCACCTCACAGGCTGGGACTTCAGCAGCCCGACGGGCGGCTAACTGTAGCATCTCCGACTCTTCTTCAACTGCCAACGTGGAACAAACAAAAACAGTTGTAAAAAGGAGGGGGGAGGGTGGAGGGGGAGGGGCGGAGGAGGGGAGGAACGGGGTCGTTATGGTGATGAAGCCAGAGAGGTTCTCCCCGTCTTCCTCCGCGCTCCGTGTTAAACGCGTCCCGTCAGTTCAAGTTGGCTAAAGGATGTGATGAGGTTATAGTGGGACCTCTCGTCATCTGTCAGCTCCATGTTTCCAGGCCGGACCACCACCACCACGTTCGCCCCGGCTTCTTCAGCCGCCTTAGCCTCTGCAACGATAAATCCACCAGTGAGTGAAAAAATGAACCATCTTCACAGTCAAATCAAAGCATCTTTGGGAATGTTACCGGTTCCGTTCACCTTTTCCTCCACAAGTGAACCCTCTATTACAGAGTTGAATAAAGGATCTCTGAAAACAACAAACATACCTCGAGTGACGTCTGTCAAGAACGTGATTTCCTCAGGCGGGCAGCCGATCCTCTCCGCAATCCTCTCGTAGCTTTTTCCTTCTACTTTAGCTCCTATAGTCGTGTCAAAGTGACCATCGAATAACTGGAAAGACACAAAAAACAACAACTTTACATCAACAGCAGATCACAATCGATCAAAGACGACTGTGAGAAACTTCTTACTGATGTTAGACACACGCTGACAGGCGGCTGTACTCACGTCTAAAACATCTCCTTCCACAGAGTATCCAAACAGAAGTTTTTGTGCTTCCACGCTTCCAGACGAGTAAATAAACACTTTGAGTCCTTGTCCTTTCCATCTCTTGATGGATGGAATAACATCCTGGTAGACCCTGTTGGTAACAAGAACACCATCACAAGATTAATCTTATTTAATTACATTTATAAAGCTTAGGATGTGAAACAAACATGCATGACCTCAGAGATCAGACATTTGTAATCAATTTGAGCATTTTTAACAGCATTTTAAGACATTTTTGATGGAGCGCAGTCGTGAAGAAATGTTAGTTGTCATTGTTGCATATTATGTTAAGTCACGGGTTAAAACTCCAGCAAAGGAAAAACAAAACAACAGCAACTTTAAAGTTATAAAATAAGGAAACAGTAGGTTAACTACATGGTAGCCACAAAGTTACCTTTGACAAAGTGGTCACCACAAAAAAAACATTATTATATATATTTTTCCACAAAGGTTTCGGCAACCGCAGAGGACAACACAGTAGACTTTTGGACAGTTTTTGATACTGCTTCATATGCATCACATTTATCATAAATCACTTCCTGTTCTCCATCTGCATAGCAACAGAATGACCCGACGTTGTGTGCAACATCAGACGTATGGTTGACTATCTGTTTGTTTTTCTGGACATCAGCACAGACGCTCAGAAACAAACGCCAAGTCCTTCTGACCTCGCCTTCACATCTTTTCCATCGAGGTCATGAGAAACTTTTTAGGAAAAAGAGATAGTATGTAATTCATTCTGACCATTTGACTGCAGCTCTGGACTTAAAGATTTCTGTTCGGGACACAAACATGCTTTTTGAGATTTTATGTTTCAACTTCCCAGTTTTAAATGCAGTGATGACGATGACGGACGTTGTGAAACAGTCCTGTAAGCTGAGCTGTTAGACAGTATTCACGTCGATTGTGTTGCTCAGTTTGAATAGAGCATTAAAATATATATATAATAAAAACATTCTGGATTGAGGAAAGCGATCAGTGTACTTACTCGCCTTTGATTCTCCCTGAAGAATACGCCGACCTCCACATGTGACCCTGGAGCTGTTTGAGTGCGGTGGACTTCCTGTCTGCTGCCATCTGCCACAGCACATTATCCACCACTTCCCTAATGGCCTTCTCCTCATCCGTGTGAACCGTCTGGTCCACGGCGTGGACGGGACACGAGCGGTTCTGTTTCATGTCCTCTTCAATCTGCCACAGGGAGCGTTAACGAACAAAGGATCAGGTAGTGTTGTGTTGAGGGTGAACATCATCAGGTATCAGGAGAGTTTACACTAGGTTTTATATCACATTTATTCAGTAATCAAAGCGTAAAGTTTAACACATTTTTAAGCACGGCGATATCATATTATATCAGACATTTTAGGACTCTAATCAATTACATTTTTGCAAAAACCGTGGAAGAAAAAGCTCAACGTTGCTCTTAAATCAGTTTCAATCAGTGGTGAGACCGTCGCTCCTTTACCTGTTTCTTTAAGAGATGAACATCTTGCTTGCACTCGTCTTCCTCCCAGTGAGTGGACAAGTAATCCTCGAGATGCTCCCTGATGTACGGAAATAAAATATCCTGGGAAAGACAAAGACGAGTCATCGGGTGTGTTTCAGAGGCTCGTTACAGAGTGAATCTCACACAAAACAGACTGAATGGTTAGTGATTCATTTACAAAAATCAAGATTTGGACTTCGCCCGGCCTCGCCTTAGAACATAGAACCGTCCCAACCCTGGCGTTTTAAAAAATAAATTAAAAACCCGTCTTTTTAATTTGGCTTTTAATGTTGAGTCACTCTATCAATCCTATTCTTTAAGCTTATTATGTCAAGACTGTTACATTATCACTATCATTCTTATTTTCTTTATTCATTTGTCTGTTTGCTTGCTTTTCTAATTCAATGCAGTTGCTGCTTGTTTTAACCTGTTATTATTATTATTATTATTATTTTTTATTATTATCATTTTTATTATTATTATTTTATGTTGTCTTTGTTGAGCACTTGGGCTGCATCTCTGCATGAATAGTTCTATAAATAAAGTTATCATTATTATTATTATCATGATTGTTATGATTTATAGGTGGAAAACTCGTAATTACGGTAACTCCGATATGACCTGAACGCAGCATGATAAGCTTTAATTAGCTAGGTTGTGACTTTAAACATCCAACAATCACATTTTAGTGACTATAAAGACAATAATAACAAAAAGGGATAGAGAAGAATTACTGTTTTATTTAGGTATGACTCTGTTATTGGAGCAAACTGGTCAAACCCCGTCAGGCTGCACTGGTTTAGCTGGCTGCTACTGGTGACAGCCGTCCGTTAGCATGGCCGCAGTGAGTCGGTGTTGAGCGCTACATAATTAGCTAACGCTGCTATTAAATTATTATCATTATCGTCCTGAAAACGACAGCTCGGCTTTGTAAAACTCACCTTTACAAATGTGATCGGCGTGGTTGTACCTTCGATATCCAGCAAGAGTGCACTGGTACAGGCAGGAATTGAAACAGTGGCCATTTTTTTTAAGGAGAGTCTCTGCAGCTGGTTAGCTGACGTTAGCTAGCTTAATTAGCACTTTAACGGCGTTAAAGCGAGGAAACGCTGCCGCACCGCGCTGGTTGTCTTAACTGACCCGGGTCAGGAGGAGCAGAGCAGAGATTTTCCCAGCGCTAAAAAGAAAAAGTCCAACCCGGTTTAGCTGTTTGACTCTTAACTAGCTAGCGTTGCCATCACCCCGCAGCTAACACAGACCCTCAGCCCAGCGAGCACACACATGTTCGGGGCTGTCAGTTCGCCATGACGGCCGGCGGGGGGCGCTGCGGAGCGGAGTCCACTCAGTGAGCGACGACAGAAGAAGAAACCGCGATGAAAACAAAACGACGCTCACAAATTAAAAACTGTAGCAGCTGAAACTGAGTTCTGCCTCACTGACACACACACACACACCTGTCTGAATTCAGACAAGCATCACAACTTTGGCAACGTTTATACCGACCAGATAAGTCGCTGTTATTTAAGCTAACGGTCTATGATAACACAATACTAGCTAGCATTAGCCGACTAGCTTAGCTTCTCTGACAAGGGGGGGAATTCTGACGTAGCCGTTTAGCGACAACTTTAGCTAGCTGTCTAAAAAAACAACAACAACAACAACAACAACAACAACAAAAAAGCCAAAAGAAAATGTCGGACGATTATGAATTCAGCGATGACACCACCATGATGAGAATGGAGGAGGACGGGGAGGCTAACAGCGATGACCCGATGTCTGCGGCCGGGGACTGTGGCCTGATGGGGGGCGAGGCCGAGGGATCCAGAATCGACGCCAGTAAAAACGAAGAGGATGAGGGGTACGACAACACCAACATTGCAGTTTAAAACCACTTAAACATGTTAAATCAACCCAGGCTGGTGATTTAAGACGCCACAGCTGTGTTGTTAAACGTCCAACAAGTGTCCGTTTTCTCTGCTGTGTCCACAGGAAGATGTTCGTAGGAGGGCTCAGCTGGGACACGACCAAGAAGGACCTGAAGGATTACTTCTCCAAGTACGGAGAGGTCGTAGACTGCACGCTGAAGCTGGACCCGATGACGGGCCGCTCCAGGGGGTTCGGCTTCGTGCTCTTCAAAGACCCTGAGAGTGTTGACAAGGTACAGATCTGCTCCCACAGGTGATGTTCTGCCCCCACAGGTGATGTTCTGCCCCCACAGGTGATGTTCTGCCCCCACAGGTGACGTTCACACACCTGCAGAAACATGTCAGTGAGGTGTAACTGTGGTTCTGATGGACTGCAGGTGAACATTCATCATCTCAGGTCCATAATGGAACCTGATCAATGTTTTGATTGGGCGATGTTAAAAGGCGACATCGACTCATGCTGATATTTGTTGATATGAAAACCTTTTATTTTATTTTTTAACTCCTTTTTTTCTTTTTTTAAATGGGGTTTTCAAAGTTAAACATAAAGTTGGAAGTAGTAGATGAATAAATAAGAAATACAATTAAATATAAATAAAAGATAAAGGGGGTGACTTATCTTGCATGTTTAGAGAAAAATTGAATATTACAAAAAAGTTTGCAATATGTATTTTTCTTAAAGATAAAGAAAGAATGATGTCTATTTATACGAGTGACGCGGAGATCAAAAAGTGGCTGTAGGAATGCTGATTGCCGCCCAGCTGCTGCAGCGGTACGCCGCTGTTAATCCGCTGGTATTCCACAGACACATGGCGGTATGTGCCACTTGAGACTGTTGTTCCATTTTAAGACTGTTGGATGATTCCATTGACCAACTGATCGCAGAAACTTTGAGTCAGCCAAACAGAAAATATCCCAATGTAAACGCCAGTCATCTGTTTTCTTTAGTAGCACTAAGGGGCTGCACGATATTGGAAAAAACTGACATTGCGTTTTTTTTATATATTGCGATATGAAAAAATGTAGGAATTTTCATCAGATGACCTGAATAGCACGTTATGTTATGCTGCACTGCTGCTATTTTGTGGACAATTAACCTGCATTGATCTTACTTGTTTTTGTCGTACTGAGCTGTTGGTACCGACGTAAATGGTCAAACAAATTAGTTGTGTTTCCTCTGGTTGTGGCAACAGATGTAAGGCACTGTCGACACAGAACACGTGTTTGGTCAATATCATCCTTCTTTTAGCCGAAATAGTTCCAGATAATTGACGTTGCTCTTCTTTTTGGCACCAAGTCTTCGTTTTCTGCAATTTTCTCTTGTTGTTGCTCATTTTTCAATGTTGTTACCAGCGACTCGCTCCATGTGCAGGGGCGTGGTCTGCTTCCGCACACTGATTAAGAACTAATGTGACTGGTGGATCGTGTGTGTGTCAGGTACCCTTGAAATTAGATGAGTTCATTTGCCTCCTACATCGCAGGCTCTGCGATGTGACTATTGCTCACACGTACATCGCGATGACGAAGCTCAGATGATATATCGTGCAGCTCTAGTCATCATGATGCGTAATATGCCACCGTGCTTAATGTCCCGCAACATTTATATGAAGAACTGCGTTATTTTGTTTCCCTGATAAAAGTAAACCGGTCAGTAACTATTGTTTGGTTTGTAGACTCAAAGTTTCTGGTATCAACTGGTCAACGGACCCAACAGTCTTAAAATGGCATAACAGTCTCAAACAGCACACACCGTCATGTGTCGGTGGAATAACAGCAGCATACCAAATCCACTGAGCAACCTTCAGCCACGTTTCGATCTCGGCGCTGCTGATATACACTCTTTTTTCTTTCTAACCCTTTCTGTTATAACTTTCTCGTGCAGGTTGCCTCGCAGAAGGAACACAAGCTCAATGGAAAGGTCATCGACCCCAAAAAAGCCAAGGCCATGAAGAGTAAGGAGCCCGTGAAGAAGATCTTCGTCGGCGGTCTCTCTCCAGACACTCCCGAGGAGAAAGTCAGAGAATACTTCGGTGCCTTCGGAGAGGTACGACTCTGTTCGCTCTGCATGTCGTTACCTGCTCATTGATTCGTCATACACATCATTTCATTAATTTAAACATTCATTGATGATGTGATCAGGTGGAGTCAATTGAACTTCCCATGGAGAACAAAACAAACAAGAGGAGAGGATTCTGCTTCATCACATTCAAAGAGGAGGAGCCTGTGAAGAGCATCATGGAGAAGAAGTACCACAATATCGGACTCAGCAAGGTACAGACGGCTTTAGTACCTGTGATGACTTTATAAGACTGACGTCTGATCACTGTCGACATAAATCAACTTAATTCCTGTTTTTCTAGTGTGAAATAAAAGTGGCGATGTCCAAGGAGCAGTACCAGCAGCAGCAGTACTGGGGAGGCAGAGGTGGATACTCATCCAGGTCTCGAGGAAGAGGTGGAGGTGAGTGGAGGCGACTCTTAATGTGAATAATGTGACATATTCACCTTCTGAATCCCTAATGACCAGTAAAACATGACATGAATGATATAATGTTGAAGCTACTTGACTAAATTGTAGACGTTTCTTTAAAGAAATACTTCAACATTCTGGGTAACACACGTCATTTCTTTCTGTGTGAGAGTTAGAGGAGATAAACAGCGATCTCATGTCTGAATGGTAAATATAAGTTAGCATTATGAGGTGGATAGCTTAGCTTAAAGATTAGAAACTGGGAAATAACCTCTAATGCTCATTAATTAACATTTATCAACCAGTATAAGCACTTCTTTGTTTCCCGTGGAGAAAGTCACCAGACTCCCTTTAAAGATCACTCAATTTTGTGAAATGTTGATTCTGGCGAAAGTTCTTAAACTAAATCTTTACAAAACGTTTTACTAGAAGAAGTATTTGAGCCTTCTTGTAAATTCGGCACGTTATAAATTAAAGTTTGTCTCTGTGTCCATTTGTTTGGTGATGGACGTGTTTATCTGCATACAGAGCAGAGAAGTGAGGTCACAGGTGGTCGATTCCAGATACAGTTGTGTACCTGTGATCGCTCAGGACAGATGTTAATATCAGTCTGATCAGGACCTTTAATGACTTCCTGGAGTCATAGTTATAACCATGAGCAGGAAACACACACACACAGACATCAGTAAGTCACTGCCGGGCAGATAACCCTCCATAAAACCACGACTCAGACTCAACAACGTCCAAACAAACATGGACGAACCCAGTGAGCTCGATGAGGTCGTGTCATTAAAAAAAAACATGATGAACGGTATTTATTTTTACATCCTGTTTAATTGCAGGTCCTAATCAAAATTGGAACCAGGGTTATGGCAACTACTGGAACCAAGGCTACGGAAATTATGGCAATTATGGGTACAATAATCAAGGATATGGAGGATATGGAGGCTATGATTACCCTGGTTACAACAACTATTATGGATATGGTGACTACAACGGTAAGTATGTCCACACAGAGTGAGTATCTTTTATTTTTACTTACTATACTTTTATAACATAGATACTTAATGTGTTTATATAGAAAATTATGAGTTAAATAAGGAGGTAGTATTTGTGTACACAGATTCAGAGTTAATGAGGATCTGTGGAACTTTTCTGTTGTGCCGGCCGTGAGTTTTTATGTTAATCCTTTTCTAAACTAAGGTTAGCGACTAACCTGCATTTAGTCTCAATTTTTGGGCCGCCACAGAGCAACAGGCCAGTGAAATGTCATTATTTGAGAAAGTCAAGTCTAGAAGAGCCGCACGATTAAATCATTTTATCCCCGTTCAAGTAAGATGGGATCTGGGAAGAACCGGGTGTCTTCACACCAGCGCCACAGAGCAGCTTTGGGCTACATCTCCAACACAGTGTTCAGGTTTTTTATTGCATATCCGTCACCGTACGAAGAGATGTAGAGTTCAAGTCGTGCACCTGAATGCACCATGAAGTCAAACTCTGCAGACAAGAGAAGCAGAGATGAGTCTAACGACACATAAAAAACAACAGAGATTCTCAGCAGAGTTTTTTTAATAAATGACTTTCAGTACAAACTGTCAGTGTGACGAGAATCTTAAGAGATTTACTCACCAAACAGACATTCTGCCCACGTTGGACTCTAAAAACTACATTTACAGAATTTGTAGAAACTCGTCGATAGATTTGTTTTTGATTGTTGAAATTTCAATATAGAATCAAAATCGTGGCAGCCTTATTTAACTTGTTGTAAAGCATTACTGTTTGTTTCTGTTTCACTATGTTGTTCTTGTTTTGTTTTTTGAACATAAAAAAAAAAAACATAAGTCATGTCAATCAACGATGTTGTACCACACCTGTAGATCAGTCCGGTGGATACGGAAAGTCGCCACGGCGTGGTGTTCACACCAACAGTTACAAGCCGTATTAAAGGGGGAAACCCTCACCTTCAAGTAGGTATGTAAAAACAAAAATACACTACTTACTGTTAATTTAAAGTAGTCATATTTACTTTGCTGTTTGGTAACATTAATGTGTAATTTCTTCTTGTAAATTTCTTTTTCTCAGCACCCTCAAGTGCTTTACAGTAGTGGTAACATAGAGGCTACAGTCTTGTGGTGATTATTTTAACAACCGGCCTTCTGCTGCCTCTTTTGCACCTTCATTTTTTTTTTTTTTTTTTTTTTTTTAAATCTGTAAAGTTAACAGGTAAAGTACTGCTACTACAAGTAAATGGATGCCAAAGTTAAGGATGTGCAAGGAAAACAGAAAAGGAAGTATGTTGTCTCCTAACTCTGACATACCTTGTTTGTACCTGCCAGCGGAGCTTCCTTGCAGGCCATGAGCTGACTCCCAGATACTCTCAGGGCCCGCTCAATGCGGACCGGGTACGAGAAGCATACGCTCTCGAATGCTGCCATTTGGTATGGTCTTACAACATCCTGTATCAGCATTTCTAAACTAAAACAATATGGGACACGTCCAGCTTTGTCATCTTTCTTTCCATTTTTAATTTGTTTGCAACTGTTTTGTAATGTAAAACGTAAATTATACACATGTAATTGTCATTTTTTACAGGCCCTTACTCCCCCACAAGTAATGATTTATAAATATGAGAAAATAACTATTTGCTTTTCAAAGGATACGTACAGCTTTCTCTGGACTTCCCAGTTCCTATTGTTAATATATGCATTCCTAATCTTATCTAAAATGCTTGTTTCTTTATTTAGCTCTTGTAGCCAGTAGTCCATGAGCTAAAACCTGGTTCGTATTTGGACTCTACTGTGTTGGGGGATAAAGTGCTTTACTTTGTGTACATGTATTGCTCTGTTTTGTCTTACTGACAGCGATGGAAAAGACTTCTCTTTTGTAACGAATTTTCCCTCTTATAACCTTTTGTAAAACAACAAGTGTCACATCACATTTCCAGAAATTTGCATGTAATGCTTTCTTTAACGTGTATTTTTTGACCAGTCGAAGGTTTTTCTTCCATTTAGTATTTTGGCTTTGACCTCTTCAATTTATCACACTTCAGGATTTCTAGCTTATGGACTAACTTTATTTATTTTTTTTAAACTGTAAAATGTTAAAATAATTGTTCTCAGTTTCTTTTTCTTTTTCTTTTTTTAACATTGGACATTATAAACACGGGGGATTCCTATTTTATTTTTCTTTCTTTCTTTCTAATTGAACCGTTTCTTCGTTCATCTGGAGCTGATTTTGTGTCTGTTTTGTTTTTTCGTAGGTTTCAGAGCGATGAAAGAAAAGACAGCTGTGGGCTGGCGGAGCGCTGAGCCAGAGAGATGATGGTCTCCAGCAAAGATCACTAGCTGATTGTAAAATAATAACTGAGGAGCACTTTGACCTACAGCACATTTCCTCTCCAGTATTTGTTGTATCTTAAAACTTTTTTGATTTTTTTTGGATGTTTTGCATTCATTTAGATTCCTGCAAAGTTTGAGCAGTCTGCGTTCTCCTTCCCTTCTTGTTTTTTGTATTTATTGTCATCATATGCTAATTGTGAAATCGCTTCATTCATTATTACCTGACTGAGATGTTAGTTTGGTTGGAGCAGGTCACACATATATAACAGTACTGTGTAGCAAAGATTTAAAAACAAACAAAAAAAAATGCGTTATTACAATTTATCCTCTTTATCATAGTCATCAGTCATATATTACAATATGTTATTACAGAGTTTGACATTCATGAACATACAGAATATATATACAGGTAATTATACATCAAGAAATGTGACAAATAAAAATATTAAACTCTTATTTGGACGTTTTGATCCTTTTGTGAAATATTAAGAGGCGCGTTCGTCACATGTTGGAGTGTTTTAGGAAGTTTTTCAGCCAAGTTTCTGACAATTTCATCGTCACATCGTCGGCTTCATCGCAGACTAACCTCATCAGAATTACACATAAATATATTTGATCTTGAAACTACAAACGCATCTTGTTTTCTTTGAGCTGAAATCATCAGAAACGCTGCATCCCACCAGCGTGATCGTGTTCAATCCCTGAGATTCTGACGGAGCGTCGGTGGGATTTAAATAGTATTTGTTAAAATAATGCTTCGATAATTTAGAACTAGAGGAAGATCGGAGTCAGCTCAAAGTTCAAACAAGGTTTAATCTTGTACAAGAGGAGCAATCACAGAGCAACACGCAGGTCTGTTACAAGTTACTCCATGTCTTAGGAGAAAAGCATATTTATCTGTCTCTGTGGTTGTGATTTCACTCTGACAGCTACTAATTTATGCCCTCCTGCACTTACAGAATTCAAAGTGAAGGGAGTGCTAACATTCAGTATTTACTCTATACTTTACATGGGTCATAAAACAACATAAAACAAGGTCACAGGTCACGTTAGACAGATACATTAAACATGGCTGTGTAAGACTAGTGGAGTGTGAGGGCGAAAACCCCATCAGGCAGATCAAAACATTCTAATTATCCTTCTGGAGAGGGAAACTCTCTCACGGTTCCACTGCCACAGCAACCACACACAAGTACTCCATTTATCATGGCACAGAAGTTATATAAAAATATGCATAAGTTCAAATGCATTGTTGATTACATTGTTACGCCCAAAACAAAACAAGTGTCCTCACAAAGCTGGTCAACCCATCGGACTTGGCTACGGACCTGTCCTTGCCTGGCTAAGCTACAAAAAAAAACAAAAAAACAGTGAACTGAAAGAGTTTCATTAAAAATACTTCTGTCTCCCCCACCTCTGAAATCAAAACCGGGTTCCCAGCGCATATGTTCCGTTATCAGTGGGTTGAGCGTTATTATTACAGGATTGCAGCGGTTTGTTTTGCAAATGTCTGTGTTTGGAGTCATTTTGATAACTGTCAGTTGCTTTTTTAGTTTGGATCTCAGGTTGTATCCCCAATCCTGTGTTCCTGTATCAGCAATACCCAATTAAGTTACAATTAACATGACTGTGTAAGACTTCAGTTCACACGTCTCTACATGAAGTACAAAAGTACCATCGCAGTATTTGTGGCAAACAGGATGATGAGGATGAGGACGATCAGCACGATCACACTGATTATGACCTTCATTTTAACGTTTTCCCACCAGTATTTCCTGGCAACCCGCGTGGATTTTCTCTGGAACACGTTAGCCTGAAAAGAGACATAATTGAAATCTAATTAAACACAAGTGACAGAGGACATAACCAGATTTGTTATTACTTAAAGAGGAACTTTACTGATTTTATGGTACATATGTGGAAAAAAAACGAAAAGAAAAAAAGAAAACTGGATTATTATCAGGTTACAACGTGTAAAGTTTATTTTCTTAACAAGATGTTATGACGTTATTACGAACTACAAACTAACCACAATATAACATGAAGCTTCTTTTTTTACTATAAAAATATATTGATCTTGCTATAATGTGATAATGTGTTGCTGTTGGATATATTTTCACACCGTCTCGCATCATAACGTGACACATTTCATGTTATAACAATGAAAGTAATCAGCTGATCACATGATGACAACATGAATACTAAATCATCTTAAAAAGTAAAGTTTGATATCGTTGCTATATCATTTTTGATGTTATCCCAATAAGTTACTACTATAATGTGAGATATTTCATATTATAACAACATAAATATTATATAGTTATAACAATATAGTTAAAGTATCGTAATAAGTTAAAGTGTGAAACTTTTTTATGTGATAACAATATGTTTAACAATTTATAATGAGATTAATGGTTTATTGCTTACCAATTAAAGTAAGTTATAACTATAATGTGTATATATTATCTCACTGTTTATTGTATTGTATATATTCCCAGACTGTCTACTTTATTATTTAATATTTTACTTTATTGTCTACTTTATTACGTTTATTTTATTTTATTATTGTCTACTTTAATATTTTATTTATATCTTTATCTCTTGTTTCCATTCATGCTGTATCTACTTTGCACGGAGCATCTGTAACACAAACAATTTCCCCCCGGGGATCAATAAAGTATTCTGATTCTGATTCTGATATTTCACATTATAACAAAATAAATAATATATTGCAATAACAAGAAACTTTTCATGTTATAACGTGATACTGATCAGATTCTGTTTTTGTGTCGTAGCATCAAAACTGCACATGTGAAACAACAAAGTATGATGAGGTGATTAATGGAAGGAAGAAAAGTTTTGTTGCATGAAATTAGTTAAATTTGTCCGTCGCTTCTCTAATCTGTAAATTAAACCAGCTGGAAGTTTAAAAACAGGAATCTGAAACGTGACGAGGGGCCCTGAGGGTCCATCAGGGTCCATCAGGGTCCATCAGGGGGCTTCAGGGCGTCTCCAGCAAAAAAGGGGGAATCATTTATTTTTATTTTTAAATCTTCCCTTCAAAAGTAATTACTCACTACAGCTGTGAGATAAGTATAAGTATCTCATAATTGTTCTTTAATACCGCTGTGAGTCACATCACGATTGAACACTCACGTAGACCTGCAGGCCATCGGTCCTGCCGATCAGATCGTCCAGTCGGTGTCCTCTCTCCACCACTTTGCTGATGTTGTCTGACATAATGTCTTTCACCTCGTTGACTTGACCCCGCATCTGGTTAAATTTGGCCGACGAGCTGGAAGCTCGGTATCGAGGGTTTACGGCAGCCTGAGAAAAAACAGGGACAACCCGGTGTTCATGAGTCTGTGGATTACTTTCTTGATTAATCAATTACTTGTTTGGTCAATAAAGTGTCAGAAAATGGTGGAAAATGTTTACATTCAGTTTACTGTCATAAAAACCATATTCACAATTAAAGGTCCACTTATAAAGAAGGTTGATTTTTGAATCTCATTCCTAAAATACTGACGCTTTGCAATTGTAAATCGAGTCAGTCGCCATCGTGAAGGTTCAGTATCTGATGAGTTGGGAACGTACTGAAGAGAATTAGAGCCACTGTGAAGAAATGACTCTGACTTTATACTCAGAATTCAGACTTTGAACTCAAGATTCTGACTTTAATCTCATAATTCAGACTTTGAACTCAAGATTCTGACATTTTTCTGTCTCTGCGATTAAAAGTCAGAATCCTGAGAAAAGTTAAGTTTTTAACTTCTTTTTCAAAGTGGCTCTAATCCTTTTCTGTAAGAGTGACACTTTCTTACAAAGTGGACCTTTAAGAAGCTGGATTCAGAGAATTTTGAGATTTAAAAAAAATCTTAATTGATTAATTGAGGATCAAAGTGGTCTACCATTAATTGTGAAACTGTGTAATTGTCAAAAAACCTCCAGCACAAAGTACACCTGGTAAGCAAACATGAACCGACCTATAGGTTAAGTCATTTGAGATCATATCAAGATGAAAAGCAAGGTGTGGTAATGAACAACGTCTAAGATGAAGGACTGAACACAGCAGTATAGGAAACACATCACTCACCATAGCAGCTCCTGTTTCTCTGTCAGAACCAACAAAAAACCTCACACAAACACACGAAAACCTCCACAGAGTTCTGTAATCCTGAAGTTCTGGAAGCAACAACAAACAGATCTGTGCTTCTCGTGACTGTATGTACTATCATACAGAAAGAGCTGAACAAACGTCTGATGAAAGTTGCACCTTTTCTGTGTTACTCATTAACTGAACTGTCGTCTCAATCGAAGTCTCATTGGCCCAGCAGGAGCCAGACATCATCGCCACAAGCCACCAGATCACGACCCTGTAGATCTTTCATTTCCTGCTTTTCATGAACTCTGTCACCACACAACGCTGTCAGGAGAACATGTCAGTTTAAATAACTAAAAACGAGGGTTGCACCGATACCATTTTTTACAAACAGAGTACGAGTACGAGTCCAAGTATTTTCATTTGTGTACTTGCCAATATCTGATACCAATATATGATACCGATATTTCTACCACAAAAATAACTATTAGTGTCGTGTCCATGAGTAACACACCCTATAAGAATGTTGAAAGGTATTATGGGTAGGGCAGAGGAAGTTTGTTTACATTAAATTCGCACTCAGCAAGAGACAGACGTGTCTACGTGTGGTCCATGTTACTCAGATTAAATTCTGCAATCTCTGCTTAAATCACTAGTAAAGTAGAGATACAATATTGGCGATGAGGATTAATTTGCATTTGCTAGTTAAAAATTACAAATTTAGTTGGTTATATGGAGAAATCTGGGATTCAAAATTTTGCGTGCTACACCAAGCCAGCTGCACTACACTAGGTTCACGATGGAAGCGATGGCTAACATCGCTCCAGCTGTATGCTGACGGCAAAGGGCTCATCATAACCGATGAGTCACCTGCTGCTACAAAGCAAAGGAGACGTGCACTGTTACTTCATCTAGCTGGACCAGACGTACAGGACATTTTCTCAACTCTACCGGACACTGGTGAGGCAACGGAATACGACAAGGCAGTGGAGGCTTTGAATGCATACGTACCCCAAGTCAACAAAGTGCTAGCAAGGCGCACATTTCAAAAACTGCACCAGAAGCCAGGTGAGACAGTGCAGCGGTTTGCTACATGCCCGAGACAAGCTGTGAGAGACTGTGGTTACGCCGGAGACTCTGACAATCAGAAAAGAGATGCAATATTAAGCAAAGGAACGTCATAATATATAAGATGAATACTGTTAGAAGAGGATCGCGGATTGACACTAGCATCCACACTGGAAAAAGCTGCCCACTGTGAGAGCATTGATGAGCAAATGGCAGACATGTCATGCCCGTCGACTAAACCTTCCACAGACACTGTTAACCAACTTGCACTGAAAGGAAAAATGGGAAAGCATGGAAACGGGAATACAAAACGTAAACCGAACAGAGACAATAAAAATGATGGAAAGTGCAACAGATGTGGGAATACTGATCACATTGGCTGTGATCCAAAATGCTCCAGATGTGCCACAAGTGCCAGGGAATCACTTTGCAGAAGTATGCCATACTAAGGGTGGGAAACAGAAACAAAACGTGATGACTTTGCATTGGCCATTGACGATAACCACATGCCAGACAGACTTAACTTCTGTGTTGGGGAAGTAAATGTAAAAATGCTGATTGACTCTGGCACAACAAGCAATGTAATGGGAGAAAATGCATGGGAAAAACTGAAATCAGAAAGCGTTAAGCGCCACTCCCTATGTCCCTAAGACAGAGAGGTGTCTATAGGAAAAAAGCCTGAACACGTTGAGTTCAGGGAAAGTGGTGAACCACTGCTGGGAAAAGAGGCAGCAATGCGACTTGGGGGTCCTGAAAAGAGGTGCCAACATTGCTAGCATCACAGACATGAAGCAAACGCTCAAGCAGCAGTATCCTGAAGTGATCAGTGGAGTGGGAAAACTGAAAACAAGACAGGTTAGTCTACACATTAACCCAGAGGTGAAACCTGTAGCCCACCCACTCAGGCACATTCCATTCAACCTTCGGTGGGCAGTAGAGTCGAGAATTAAAGAATTGTTGAACTGGAATACCATGAAGCCGGTGAACCCAGTTGTGATTGTCCCAAAACCTGGAAATGATGTCCAGCTTTGCCTGGATATGAGACGGGCCAATGAGGCCATAATGAGGGAACTCTTTCCGATCCCCACAGTGGATGAGCTACTCCAAGGCATGAATGGCTCAACCATATTCAGCAAGTTAGATTTAAAATGGGGCTACCATCAACTTGACCTGAATCACGTGACGTCACCGCATTTTCTGTCTACAATGGAGTGTCCATGTACAAAAGACTGTTGTTTGATGTGTCCTCTGCCAGTGAGCAATATCAGCACGAGATGCCAATGCATTAGCTGGTATTGAATGAGTTGAGAACATATCTGATAACGTGATCATACGTGCATCTGACCAAGAGACGCACAACAGACGACTGCATGCAGTCATGGAAAGACTCAGAAACACTGGTTTAACACTGAATCCAGAAAAATGCCAGTTCAACATGGACAGATTGATTTTCATGGGCATTCTGCTGTCGGAGAAGGGCATTGGCCTGACAGAGGAGAGAGTGTGAGCTGTGACAGAAGCACGGGAGCCGAAGACCGCCACAGAGGTGCGTAGCTTCCTTGGGCTCGTGGGATACAGCAGCAGGTTTATCCCGCAGTTTGCACTAAGGCGCCTAACAAGGCAAGACACACCTTTCAACTTCAGGCCAGAGCAAAAGCAAGCATTCAGTGCTCGCTAAAGCAACCACCCTTGCTTACTTCGACAAAGAGGCACCAACCCAGGTAATAGCGGATTGCGAGTCCTGTGGGGTGAGGCACAGTCCTAGTGCAAAACAAGAAAGGAATTAACTGATTGTGAACGGAGATACTCTCGGACAGAGAGAAAGGCGCTAGGTCTAGTGTGGGCCTGCGAGAGACTACATCCATACTTTCATGGGCGACAGTTTGACCTAGTCACAGGCCTTAAGTAGTACACATAGCAGGGAAGAACAACATTGCTGACTCGCTATCAAGACTCCTGCCAAACATGGTGAAACAGGGGGAACACGAGCAAGGAGCTGATGAGTATGTGAGATTTGTGGCAGTGAACGCGACTCCAAAGACACTCACCACTCGAGAAGTGGAGGAAGCATCTGCCACTGACCAAGAGCTCCATGAGGTACGCAAAGCCATTGCAACTGGACATTTTGAGTAGTGCAAACAGTATGCTGTCATTGCAAATGAGCCATGCATGCCATGCAAAAATTCTCTGACAGCTCTGCTACCGTCGGCCTCATCAAGGACGGGGACGACAGAGCCTACAGAGAACTTATTAAGGACTTTGTGGATTGGTGCCAGCGGAACCACCTCCAGCTCAATGCCAGGAAGACCAAAGAGCTGGTGGTGGATTTCTGCAGGCACAGACAACCCTGCACACAGGTGAACATCCTGGGAACAGACATTGAGACGGTGACATCTTACAAGTACCTGGGAGTTCACATGAACAATAAACTGGACTGGACTGATCACACTGCAGCTACATACAAGAAAGGTCAGAGCAGACTGTATCTGCTGAGGAAGCTCAGGTCCTTTGGAGTGCAGGGGGACCTCCTGACCTCTTTCTATGACTCTGTGGTGCCATCAGCCATTTTCTATGGAGTAGTCTGCTGGAGCAGCAGCATCTCGGCAGCAGACAGGAGGAGACTTGATAAACTAATCAATCATCCCATCCTGGGATGCCCTCTGGACTCAGTGCAGGTGGTGGGAGAGAGCGGGATGATGGACAAGCTGTCATCGCTGCTTTTTATCCCCCTGAGGGGTTGCGGGGCTTACTGGGGCCAAATCCAGTTTTACTCATGGGCGAAGGCCAGGGTACACCCTGAATGAGTCGCCAGCTCATTGCAGGACCCTTACTGATGGCAGTGGCTGCCACACAAGGTGCCAACTGCACATCAGGAGCAATTCTGGGGTTCAGTATCTTGCTCAAGGATACTTCGACATGTAGCTCAGTCCCACCCCAGGGGATTCAAACCAGCGACCCTCCGATCACTTGCCCACCGGCTCTACCCACTGAGCTACAGCTGCCCCCTTTATATGTTGATTCTACTTTCTTTCCTTTTTTATTATATTGTCTATTGTACAACTGATGACGTTGCTAGGCCTGACCCATCTGAACCACTGAAACCCAAACTGCTACCTGATGGCCCCTGGTGGGACATTGCAGTTGACCTACTGGGACCTCTCCCGTCCAATCACTCCGTTCTAGTGGTAGTGGATTATTTCAGCCGGTATGTCATGACAACCACCACAGCAGAGAAGCTCATAGACAGTCTGGAATCAATCTTCATCGCACCGGAGCCCTCATTGGAGCAGCACAACGGTTAGATATGGATATTTTTAATAGGCCTATAATAACTGGTGAGCCTGTTGAAAGATAGAAAAATGTTCCTTACCGCATGCTGCCTCGCTCTTCTGATGAGCCTCCTGAATTTGCACCCAAAATACTGTCAAAACTTTCATTTAGATTTGCCAAGGCAGCCTCCATAATTCTCGACCGGGAAAAGGGCAGAGAAAAGGTGTGGAAAACACAAAAAAACCTTAAGAAAAAACAAAAAAAGACCCCAAATCACAGAGATGCCAATTCACACGGGATAAATATTATCACATGACCCCTGTGTTTGGCGAAATATGGTAGATGATTTGCGGTGGAATTTTTACTTTACAAATTACAGACATGGCAGATTAGCACGGGATTAAGGTCACAGACGACCTCCGCAATTATTACAAGTTACTGGAGGTCCCCAGGTTATGCTAGTCCCGTGCGAGCAGGGCTTAAGAAGAGAGTTTAATTCTAAGAAAAGGGGGGTTGTCATGCCCATAAGTAACACGCCCTATAAGAATGTTGAAACGTATTATGGGTAGGGTGGAGGAAGCTTGATTACATAAAATTTGCACTCAGCAAGAAACAGAGGTGTCCACATGTGGTCCATATTACTCAGATCACATTTTGCAATCTCTGCTCAATTCAGTAGTAAAGAAGAGATACAACAATTAGGTTACAAAAAAAGAAAGGCTGCATTGAACTGATACGTCCAGCAAAGGGCTCAGCCTTCAGCATAGCAGGGATATTTGCAAGGCAATAAGGGAGTGAAGTCACTCTGTTGCACTTTCACTTTCCTCATTCTGTTTGGCAGGTTGTTGTTTCAGCAGTGACAGTTTAGCTTATGTGTGCAAATATGCTTCACTTGTGCAGTTTTTCAGGGAAGAACTCAGTTCAGCTCAGCTTCAACAAAGTGTGTGATTTCCTTAAGTTGTACAAGAACCACATCTAATAAAATGAACTGTCACTCCACCCAGCAGCTGTCTGTAGTAAAAAAGGAGTTTTATATTGAACTCATTGAGTTTTCTATGGAATATAGGAGTTTTAATTGTGACAGATATTTTCAAACTGAGGTTACCTGCTTAAACTGAAGTGAGAGAGATAGAAAAAGTTATTGATGGAAACTCAGGTGAAGCTTCGTAGTCCACAAAACATTTCTGGACCTTTGCAGAAAAACAGCATTGTAGCATTCTGCTAAAGAACTGTAGTAGCTGGAAACTTGATTCAAAACATGACAAACAACAAAACAAAATGGCTCCATACAGCTCGTCTTATGAAATGAGGTCTCATGGTGGTACATTGGAACGGGCATTACTTTGGCTCTTTTTCCAGAAGTTGCATTGTGGGTAATGCAGGCTAAAACAAAGTTTTATCAATACATTCTGGCCTTCTGTACACATGTAAGGGACTTCTCAGGTGACTGAAAACAGAGCTTTAGGAAAACTCTTTCCAGAGTGACGATATTCAGAAATAGTGTTTTCATTGTTTATGTGTAAACAGCAAAACTGTTTTTTGTTGGCTTGCCATCTTTGTTTGGCAGGCTTCTGATTGGCCAACGTAGCGACTGGTTGGTTTGGCGTGAAACCAAATGCAAATAAAAAAAAAAACCCTTTACATGTACATAGAAAAGGTGATAATTCTGCTTCTGCGGTTCAAATCAAAATCAAAATGTTCAGCTTTTTAAGCTCTTTTAGTCTTGTAATCCTCAGCTTTCTGGCCTTTCAGCTTTTTCAAAAAAAAAAAAATAACATGGAAGTAAATGGGAAAATCTTCAAATCCTCTTCAGAACCACCCGACTTTCAACCTCTTCTTGTCCCTCACACTTTGAGCCTGAGACACCATTCCAGTATTGGACTTGTATTCAGCTTTTTCAAATCTTTTACAGTTTTGAAATCATCACAGTTTTAGTTTTAAGGATTTATAGCTCGTTTTCTGATTTTATAATGGGTGTGTATTGCGTGAGCTAGAGTGTGTGACATCATCGCTAGAGTGGAGAGCAGCTAGAAAAACTGGAGAAAAATTCTCTTCAGCTTGATTTGGATCCCACATCTTTTACTTCACATGGACAATATGTACATAGAAATGTACGAAATCTTGTTGGCTTTCAGCCGATGGCCCATTTCAGATTTAGGATTTACATTTTTGGCTGCAGAAGCAACAAGCACACCAGCAGCTCCCCCATAAGCCACTATGTTAATTTTGAGCTTAATTTTCTGGAGGAGAGCAGACAGTACCTGATTTGTCTCTCGCCCTGGTGCCCTCATTTTTCACTCTACAGAAATAAAAAAGACATCACAGATTTCAGCAATGTCTCCTCTTACTCAGTCTATACATATTTCCGCCATAACCATTACACCCTTTTCAAAACTTGCAGGAGTTTAGGGGGTGTTTTCCCATTCATTCTTATGGGGTCATTTTCAAATTCGGTTCTGCTACTGCTCCAGCATATGTGCAGCCAGAGAAACTGTTCACCTTTTCAAGCTCTTACTTTTCAGCTTTTCAGCCTTTACAGATTTTTCAAATATTCAGCTTTATGTTCAGCTAGACAAACTGTTCAGCTATCAAAATGTTCAACTTCTTTAGCCCATTCAGCCTATTATTTTCAGCCTTTCTTCTTTTTTAAGCTTTTGAAAAATTCAGCTTTTCCTTCAAATTCTTGAACATTCATTCTTATAGTTTTATGCATTTCCGGCAAATATTTTCCAGCACATTCAGCAGATTTCCAAGTATTTGTTGTAACTTAAACCTTTCTAAAGTACTGTGTAGCAAAGATCAAATAAAAAAAAATGCGTTGTTACAATTTATCCTCTTTATCAAAGTCTTCAGTCATACATTACAATATGTTATTACAGAGTTTAACATTCATGAACATACAGAATATATACACAGGTAATTATACATCAAGAAATGTGACGAATAAAAATATTAAACTCTTATTTGGACATTGGATCCTTTTTTGAAATGTTAAGAGGCACGTTCGTCACATGTTGGAGTGTTGAAGGAAGCTTTTCAGCCAAGTTTCTGACAATTTCATCGTCACATCGTCGACTTCATCGTAGAGTAACCTCATCAGAATTACACAGAAATATATTTGATCTTGAAACTACAAACGCATCGTTTTCTTTGAGCTGAAATCATCAGAAACTCTTCATGAGAGCGATTTTAAAAAAGGCGAGCTGCATCCCACCAGCGTGATCGTGTTCAATCCCTGAGATTCTGAAGGAGCGTCGGTGGGATTTAAATAGTATTTGTGGCAAAGAGGATGATGAGGATGAGGACGATCAGCACGATCACACCGATTATGATCATCATTTTAATGTTTTTCCACCAGTATTTCCTGGCAACCCGCGTAGATGTTCTCTGGAATGAGTCAGCCTGAAAAGAGACATAATTAAAACCTAATTAAACACAAGTGATGGAGGAAATAACAAGATTTAATTTAACTTAAAGGGGAACTTTACTGATTTTCTGGTTGCATATGTGGAAAAAAAATGTAAAAGTTAAAATATATAAAGTATTTTGTGGCTCGATGTTACAGAAGCTTATTCCAGCCACACCGGGAAAAGAAAACTGGATTTTTATCACGTTACAGCGTGTAAAGTTGATCTTTTAAACAAGATTTTATGACATTATTATGAAATACAAACTCACCAAAAAAGAACATGAAACTTGACTTACTATAAAAATATATTGCTCTTGTTAAAACGTGATAATTTGCTATTATAACGATATATTTTCACACCGTATCGCATCCTAACGTGACACATTTCATGCTATAACGATAAAAGTAATCACCTGATCACATGATGACAACATGAATTGTCTTAACAGGTAATGTTTGTTATCGTTACTAAATAATTTTTGATGTTTTAGCGATAAGTTATCACACTGTAATATGAAATGTTTTACATTATAACAACTTAACTATGATATAGTTATAACAGGGTAATTTTTGCATTATAACAGCATAAGCTCTGATGTTAAAGTATGAAACTTTATGTTATAACAATGTTATTAAGTGAAATGTTTCAACTTATAACGAGATTAATTGTTTATCGCTAAACCAAGTGAAGCTGCTTGTTATAACTAAGTTTTCATGTTACAGTATGAAACTTGGTATTTTATTAATAACAACTATAATGTGAGATATTTCCCATTATAACAAGATAAATAATATATTGCAATAACAACAAACTTTCCACGCTATAACGTGATACTGGTCAGTTTCTGTTTTTGTGTCGTGGCATCAAGACGCTACAGAAGTATGATGAAGTGATTAACGAAAGGAAGAAATGTTTTGTTGCATGAAATTAGTTTAATTTGTCTGATGCTTCTTTAATCTGTAAATTAAACCAGCTGGAAGTTTAAAAAGCACTCCTGCAGAATTAAGAAACATGACGAGGGGCCCTGAGGGTCCGTCAGGGGGCTTCAGGGCGTCTCCAGCAAAAAGCGGAATCATTTATTTTTCTTTTTAAATCTTCCCCTCAAAAGTAATTACCCACTACAGCTGTGAGATAAGTTTGAGTATCTCATAATTGTTCTTAAATACGGCTGTGAGTCACGTATGATCTCACTCTGCTTCATCGTGATTAAACACTCACGGAGGCCTGCAGGTCATCGGTCTTTCCGATCAGATCGTCCAGTCGGTCTCCTCTCTCCAGCACTTTGCTGATGTTGTCTGACAGAATGACTTTCACCTCGTTGACTTGACCCTGCACCTGGTCAAGTTTGGCTGACGACCCGGGAGCCGGGGATTGAGGGTTTACGGCAGCCTGTGAAGAAACAGGGAGAAACTGGTGTTTATGAATCTGTGGATTACTTTCTTGATTATTCGATTGGTTGTTTGGTCAATAAAGTGTCAGAGAATGGTGTAAAATGTTTATATTCAGCGTACTGTCGTAGAGAAAATGGTCCACTTTTAAAGAAGGTTGATTTTTGAATCTCATTCCCAAAATATTGACGCTTTGGGATCGTAAATCGCGTCAGTCGCCATCGCAAAGGTTCAGTATTTGATGAGGTGGGAAAGTATGGAAGAGGATTAAAGTCATTGTGAAGAAATGACTTCTGACTTTAAACTCAGAATTCAGACTTTGAACTCAAGATTCTGTCTTTAAACCCAGATTTCTAACTTTTTTTCTGTCCCTGCAATTAAAAGTCAGGATCCTGAGGAAAGAAGCTGGATTCAGAGATTTTTTTAATAGCTGACAACTAACTGACTAATCAATCAGTGTAGCTCTTCGGGTCAAACCACTCTGAAAGTTAAATATAGTCAACAACGACCTCTGTGGTCACAATTCTAAGTGACCAGATTCGCTTCCTGCTTCTGAGCGAACAGGAAAAAGGACTCTATCAGTCAACCGCGGCCTGTGTGACTGTCAGGAAAACCTCCAGCACAGCAAGTTGGTTAGCAAACATGAACCGACCTATAGGAAATCATTTGAGATCATATCAAGATGAAAATCAAGCTGCGGTATCTGAAGAGGAACAGCGTCTAAACACAGCAGTATGAGAAGCACATCACTCACCATGGCAGCTCTCGTTTCTCCGTCACAACCAACAAAACAAACTCACACAGACACACAAAAAGACCTCCACACAGTTTTGTAATCCGGTCCTGGAAGCAACAACAAACAGATCTGTGCTTCTTGTAACTGTATGAGTCATACAGTAAGAGCTGAACAAACGTCTGCTGAAGGTTGCACCTTTTCTGTGTTACTCATTAACTAAACTGTTGCCTCAATCAAAGTCTCATTGGCCCAACAGGAGCCAGCCATCATCGCCACAAACAACCAGATCACGACCCCGCAGACCTTTCATTTCCTGCTTTTCATGAACTGTGCCAACACACAAAGCTGTCAAGAGAACATGTCAGTTTAAACAACTTAAAAAAACCTCTACGTATGTGTTCTACGTACCATCAGCTGATCGAGCAGGCCAGCACTGAACTGATACGTCCGGGCAAAGGGCTCAGCCTTCAGAGCAGCAGGGATATTTGCAAGGCAATAAAAGAGTGAAGTCACTCTGTTGCTTCACTTCATTTCCTCATCCTGTGTTTGGCAGTTTGTTGTTTCAGCAGTGACAGCTTAGCCTATGTATGCAAATATCTAGCTTCACTTTTTTTTAGTTTTAGAGGGAAGAGCTCAGTTCAGCTCAGCTTCAACAATATGTGTGATTTAGAAGAACCACATCTCATGAAAATAACTGTCACTCCACCCAGCAGCAGTCTGCAGTGTGAAGTAATGTGTTACTGATAAAACTGCAGAAGTATTCAGACCATTCACTGAAGCTCAGGTACCATAAATAC
This sequence comes from Diplodus puntazzo, assembly GCA_963678695.2. Lineage (NCBI taxonomy): Eukaryota > Metazoa > Chordata > Actinopteri > Spariformes > Sparidae > Diplodus > Diplodus puntazzo. The sequence continues at coordinate 26,658,638 of OZ023173.1, read as the reverse complement.
TCACAAGTAAAACTTTAACTGGGTTTACATTTTTTCTTAAGTAAAAGAAAAAAGATTTATGTTAAACTCATTGAGTTTTATATTTAATGCAGGAGTTTTAATTGTGACAGACTATTTTGCAGCAGTCTGCTTAACAACCGAAGCAGCTGGAGACTCAATTTAAAACATGACAAACAATAAAACAATCATAAAATGGCGTCTGGTGTCTCCAGAAGCCAACGTTTTTATCGAATAAGGTCCCATGGGCGACACTGGAAGGGGTGTAATTTTGGCTTTCCATCTTTTCCCAGATGGTGAAGGTTGCATTGTGGGTAATGTAGGCTAAAACGAAGCTTCATATATGCGTTTTGGCCTTCTGTACACGTGTAAACGACTTTTCAGGTCACTGAAAACTGAGTTTAAGGAAAACTCTTACCAGGATGAAAATATTCAGAAACAGTGTTTTCAGTGTTTATGTGTAAACAGGAAAACTGTTTGTTTTTTTACCGGTTAGTCATCTTTGTGTGGCAGGCTTCTGATTGGGCAACCTGTTGGTTTGGTGTGAAACCAAATGCACTTTTAAAAAAGGTCTAAAAAAGATAATATTTCTGCTTCTGCTGTGTCCATTTTCCTCATTTATTTGTCCAAACTGTCCAAAAAAACTGTGCCTACATTACCCACAATGCATCACAGCCACTGGATGACATCACTGGAGGCAGTTTCAGATTACATGCAGCCTCCTCTGGAGCTATAAAAAGATGCATTCTATTTTCTCCACACATGCAGTTGTACTGTAAAGGCCTGTAAACACACTTTAATGTGTAAAGTAGGCGGAGTCACCCTTTAATGTTACGTTCTTTCACGTCCCGTGCTGCGTCATAACAGCGACATCTTGAGGCTGTCCCGGCTGCTGCCTGAAGGACTCCCGCATGGAAACATCCCGCTGGATGTCCCACATACAGCCTTTTACACGGCGAAGATCCACCGAGAAGGACATTCGTGTGTGAAGTTGTAGTTTTATAATCACTCGTCCTGATTAAATTACTGCTGTAAAGTCGCTTTAGCCGCCTCTAACGGCTTTCCGTTAAAACCGTTGGTCCTGACTGAGAGTCGCCTCCTCGCGGGCTCCTCTCAGCTCAGCCCACTGAGTTAATCATTGCTTTTTACAGTCGGACTCGGCGGACATTGAGAGTCCGGCTCCACTTTACAGCTCCACGCTGAGCCGACACGTTGAGTTCAGCTCCTTTTTTATTCAACTTGTGTGTCCCGAGCGACGAGCTGAAGATGAACCCGAGCGGAGCCCGCAGCGGGAAGACTTTCCTGTTCACATCCGAGTCTGTTGGAGAGGGACACTCCGGTACTGTGGCCGTGTCGCTAATGTGCAGTTTACATCTAAATCACTGCTCGTCTCTAATATGTTAAAATGTATATGTGGTAAAACTTTAAAATATCTGTCACATCATTAGAATAAACTATTTACGAAAAAAGTGACAAATGTAGTGTTCATCAAACTTTATTTAACAGTGTTAAGAAGCAATGAAATGCTTTATTAACCATTTATTAGCTAGTCTTTATTGGAAAGGTGCAGTTGTTGTTCATAATAGTGTGTAAATGGTTAAAACATACAGTGTAGTTCATTTATTAACATTATGTGGATGATTTACAACTGATACAGTTGCTTAATGAATCTTTTTTTTAACCATATTATTGTTTCTTAACAGTGAAATTACTTGAAATTACATTTGATTAACTTTACATTTTGCCTTTATTGATGATGGTTATTATAAAGTGTCAATAGTTATTTTTAACAATCAGATAAGTTTAATACATTTAAGTCAACATTGGCCATATTTGTTACTTATCTTCTTCTGTAGATAGTACTTCCTAAAGATTATTGGTCCTTCGATTCATAATTAATTAAAATTGATATATTTTTTTCTGCATGGCTGGATGGAGGCAGGAGCTCAGCATGTCTAACATCCTGACTGCAGCCCAAAATGCAACTATGATTCATGTTTAAGTGTTTAAACTGTGCGCAGAGTGAACTGCATGTGTGGACATGTTGAGGCATGCTGAGATCATGATCAATAGTGGAAGAAGTAAACAGATGTTTTACTTTAAGGAGCTCTATGTGCTTTTAGAGAAGAAATTCAAACTCCGAATTTTAATATTTACACTATAAACGAGATAATGCTCAAACTCAGAAATGTGTTTTCTTTCCATCAGGGATTAAAACAAGGTAGAAAGGTGGCAGGGTCCGCCACATGTAAGCAAAGTAAAACAGTATGAATTGTGTTTTCTTTTAAGGTCAGTTTGTTTAGGAAGAAGTCAATGAAGATCTTTACGTGCTCTTTAACTGATCTTCCTCTAATCTACAGGAGTTGTGTCCCCGTTCTTTCCTCTGACGACTCCTTCTTTGAATTCACAGATAAAATGTGTGATCAGATCAGTGATGCTGTGCTGGACGCATACCTGAGTCAAGACCCTGACTCTAAAGTGGCCTGTGGTAAGTGCACTTGTGATGTTGTGTGAATTGTTCCTTTAATGTAACATAAAACCCCCATTAGACAGGTTTCCCTCCAAACAAACTCTGAACTTTAATAACATCAAACATGAAAGCAGTGTAGCCGACATTCGCGTGTGATTGCAGTATCAAAGGTGTACTGATGGCTAATGGTTATACAGTCAATTATCTTATACTGGATCAGCTTTTGTCCTACAAAACAAAGTTCAATACTTTGTTACGTCACTGGAATTCAACTCCCTCTGAATCATTTCAACTAACGGTAAAACATATTTTCACTGCAGCAACACAGACAACAATTTTAAGTAAGAACATAATATCAAAGAATTACTTTGAATTAGATATTTAATGTAAAGAATGACTTAAAACATAAGAGAATAGCCCAGAATGTTACTGTAAGGTGCAGCGAGTCCGTCCCTTTCCTCTGAACTCCAGAGGGCCGGCAGCTGTGAAATAACACAAATTAATTAAAAATTGAAATAAAGATATAGTTGGACTCGTTCCTCTCAGGTGAACAATCACACAGCTGGTCGATATTGTAAAAAATATCACATTTGACTATATCTGATATTGGCCAGAGCCTTATTGATACGTCCCGTTTTTCACTCTGTAATCAAAGATTCTTGGTTTGTGTTGTTGCAGAATGTGTGACGAAGACGGGCATGATTTTACTGGTTGGAGAAGTGACCTCTAAGGCCACAGTGGATCTCCAGACGGTGGTCCGAGACACTGTGAAGTCCATCGGCTACGATAGTTCTGCTAAAGGTGCGGTATGGTGGGATTCATTATTATTGGTTAATAACTTTGAGCGAGTGAAGTGAATTAGTCCCGACTGTGATCTGCAGGTTTCGACTACAAGACCTGCAACGTGCTGTTAGCGCTGGAGCCGCAGTGCCTGGAGATATCGGACTGTGTGTTTGAGGGCAGGGATCAGGAGGACATCGGTGCCGGGGACCAGGTTCAGTGTTTCACCTATAAATCCTCAGCTGTTTTATTTTTTATTATTCCTGGATTTATAATTGTAATACGTTGTGAAGATGGTTGTAAAAAGTCACTTTGGGAGAGGATGGGCATGCAAATAATGATTATTTTCTTGATAAATCGTTTAGTCTATAAAATACAAATTTAAAAAAAGGTGAAAAATGTTCAGTTGAGTCCAAAGTGATGTCTTCTAATTGCTTTTGTTGTCCAACATCATTTGTTCCATCTTTATCTCCTCAGGGTTTGATGTTTGGATACGCCACAGATGAGACTGAGGAGTGTATGCCCTTAACCGTCCTTTTGGCTCATAAACTCATCCACAGGATGAAGGAGCTGTCACGTAACGGAGAGTGTCCTTGGATACTACCAGACGCCAAATCACAAGTGAGCCTCATCAGAAGAATGACAAAAAAACACAGTCTCTTCTTTGGTTCCTGTCTAATAAAGAAGCACCAACAATTCTGATACATCTTCAGTTGTTGTGAGTTTGATTTTATCTTTCCTGCAGGTCACGGTGGAGTACCGAGACAACATGGGAGCCATGGAGCCACTGCGTGTTCACACTGTGGTCATCTCAGTCCAACACATCCCAGAAATCAGCCTGGAGGAGATCAGACACCACCTGATAGAGAAGGTGGTGAAGGTCGTCATTCCTGCCAAATACTTGGATGACAAGACCATCTACCATCTGCTGCCAAGTGGGAAATTCCTTTTGGGTGGCCCACAGGTGAGTGAGGACGAATCCCCAGAGGGAAATGTAATAAAAAAAAAAGATCAAGCAATAATTCAAAAGTGTGTTAAAGCAGGTGATGACTGATGTTTTTGTATCACCAGAGCGACGCAGGACTCACGGGGCGTAAAATCATCGTGGACACATATGGAGGCTGGGGTGGCCACGGAGGAGGAGCCTTCTCTGGGAAAGATTACTCCAAAGTGGATCGGTCCGGAGCTTACGCCGCCCGCTGGGTCGCCAAGTCTTTGGTCAAAGCCGGATTGTGCAGGAGAGTCCTCGTTCAGGTGAGGAAGATAAGAAGACGTGACGTCCAGACTGGCGCTCTCTGCTGTCGAGGGACAGAAATGAGAAAGAGGATTTAACAGCACGCTTTTGATAACAACAGTTTTGTATTAGTGATTCTTTGTTTATTAAAAGTAAACAGAAGGGTTCCTTGTTTGCTCACACTGAGCATTGATTTATTGTCTGTTATTCCCTTCAGATCTCTTACGCCATCGGTGTGAGCCATCCGCTGTCCATCTCAGTGTTTCACTACGGCACGTCGACCAGGGATGAAGACGAGCTGCTGCAGATCGTACAGAAGAACTTTGACCTGAGGCCTGGGGTCATTGTGAAGTATGTGTAGTTTTATTTCATAACTCTGAACACTGTATTCACGTCTTGTTCTGTGAATATAACCGTATAATATCGACTGTTTCCCTTACAGAGAACTGGGTTTGAAGCGGCCAATTTACCAGGCCACTGCCTGCTACGGTCACTTCGGCAGAGAGGAGTTCCCCTGGGAGAAGCCGAAGCCTCTGATGTTCTGAGTTCAGGAGCTGATCACATTCCAGTTCTCAAACAGTCAAGAGTCCAATCTGTGTCACAGAATCCATGTTTTCCAAACACAGCTGTGTAACTGAAAGCAAACATGTCTGTTGTCTGTCCTCTGTTAATCTCTGACACTAAACTGTGAAGGCAGTGATCTCAGTGCCTTTGTTGAAGATTGAATTTTGATTCTTTCATTTTTTTATTTTAAACACAACCATGATCGAGGTACGCTCCTGTACGACAAACTGTAGGTATTGTTAAAAAATAATCATGCTGTGAATGTGACACTTTTTTAAAAATCTTTGAATGAACTGTGTCAGATTTATTACAATCATTTATTTTGGTAAAATGTAATAAATATTTTGTGATTAAAAAGCTGCATATGAACACTCTGGTCTTTGTCTTCATTTAAAATTACTTTTATTTTTATTTTTTATATACCTCCACTCCAGTTAATTTGACAGGCTACAGTTCTAGCTTTGTATTTTTTTACTTTTGATACTATATTTTGCTATATTTAGAACAGCAGCACGTATTTAAAAGGCTGATTTCTGGGATGTGCTGGACTGAGATGACACAGTGTGAACATGCAGTGGCTCCATGGCTCCAACTTTGTCTCTGTACTAGCCAAGAAGCTAAAATCTAAAACTTGCATATCATTTTTTACATATTGTGACTGATGTACCGCAGTATAAACACACTGTGGTCGGCCTTCTGTAAGTTTTTCATCGCCTGTGATAGCTTTCATCACCACTGGATGGAGTTACAGGTTTAGTCAACATTTTTCAGGAGCCAGGAGAACATGGCAGACTCAGAACATGATGGAATATAACATGTTAAATTTAAGTTTCTGCCACTTTATGCCAAACTTTACAGCTACACAGAGAGTACAACATAAAGCTCTCTGAAGAACCTACGTTTACATTCAGGGCATTTACCAGACACCTTTGTCCAAAGCAACTTACAGGAATTCATACATTCACTCATATACTGATGGTAATGGCTGCCATGCAAGTGCAGTTCAGGGTTCAGCATCTTGCCCAAGGACACTTCAACATGCAGACCAGGAGAACCAAACCAGCAACCTTCTCATAACAATAACTCGCTCTACCCCTGAGCCACAGCTGCAAATTAACATGTGTACCATTTTATTTTAGTCCTCATTGCTTAATAGCTCATTTCACATCATGTATATTTATATTATATTACTGTATATTAAGTATTGATGCATTCATGTACAGTGTTTTTATTTTTTCAGCTCAGAGTGACTAGAAACAAACGGAGAAGGTTTAGACCAATCAGAGACAGCGACACGGAGATGAGGGGGTCTTACAGCGCCCCTGATTGGCTGAGGCAGCAGCAGCAGCGCGCACACAGACGGAGGGCGGGTCGAGGTGTCTGCTGCTCTTGGAAAGTTCACGACTCTTTGATTTGTCTTTGACCGACAAGCAGCCGAACCCCGCGACTCTTCACACACAATGTGGACTTATTCTGTCCCGGTTCGGACCGAGCGGAGTTAAAGTCAGAACACTTGGAGCTTTTTTTTTTTTTTTTTCTTACAAGGTTTTACAGGAGGAGAAACATTCGGGGTGTGTCTGGAGTTAAAAAAAAGAAAAGAACCTCTAACTTTTGCTGCTAGCTTGATCAGTTGGTTTGTTTTCTTGCTCCGTTTGAAGCGAAAGGAAACGGGCAGTTGGCTGGAACGTCACCGCCGCCATGACGGGCAATGGTGGAGTGTACGCGGTGAAGAGGAGGAAGAAGCCCGTTCAGAAGATGTAAGTGCTTTTTTTTTTTTGTTCAACGTGTGTGAATGTTTGTGTCACCGCAGGGTATGAAACAGACACCGCACTGTAGTGACCCAACAGGCCCGGGCTCAGCGCACCGGGGGCGGGGTCAGTGCTGCTCCCCACCGCCGGAGAAACCTCCGTGTTATGATTATCATTTAATTACGATCAATAGTTTTAAACATCCACCAGCACAGTCCGGGCTGTGTGATGGTTTATGTAAGCTGTCCGGAGAGCAGGAGGGATTTACCTGCAGCAAGCATAGAGCTGAAGCCACGCCCCCTCTCAGGTGGACCCCATGGGACTGAACGGAAACACAAATGATTTATTGATCCTGTCTGATTGGTGCCATGAGTCACACATGGACGAAGAAGAATGCATGGGAAAAAATGTGTTAAACTATCCATAAAGCTGACTAGAGGGGCCTACATTACCCATAATGCAACACCACTTAAGGCAGTCTATCAGTTTACATGCAGCTTTATGGAGCACTCAGACCTGCAAACACACCTTGTGTATAAATTAGTGAAGTTAACCTTTAAGAGAAGACAAACAAAGATTTGTTGTAACTGAGTGTGATGCCCCCAAAATATATACATGTAAATACATCTGCATAATATACGTTTAACTGTACTTTTGATACGAAAGTGAGTTAAACATCTTATATTTAAAGCCAAAGAACCAAAGTACTCTAATGTTTCAACACAACATGTTAGTGCATTGTTAAATTTAATATATTTTATTTAGAATTGGACACAAAAAAACACAGATACTCATGATCGGAGAAATGCTGGGAGAGAAATCTGTAACATCTAATAGCACATTAATGCAAGCACACCGTTGCAGCGAGCAGCACACTTTTAACGCCTTTAATAAATATCAGAATATCTAAAATAAATAAAACATACAACAAATAAAACTGCCCAACCAGAACAATGAATTAAATGGACTCTGGTCACAAAATTGCATGTAAACACTGCAGGCAGTGTAATTGAGGTCATGTACATATATTGATAAGTCACTCAGATAAGATATGCCTGTTAAATCAATAATGTAATTATGATGTCAGGCCAGCTTCTGTTGCTTTCCAACTGTTTAATTACGCACGATGAGCCGGAGAATCTGCTTTTTAACGGGCCGACTTCACCTGTTGTGACGTCCAGTGGACATCCTGTGATTTGTTTTGGATACACTGCCTTCATGTATTTACTCCCTCAGGCGATGAGCTGCCATTGTTTCCCAAATATAGTCCTCGGCTGTATTTGTCACAACCGACGGTGACTGTTACCGTGTTACACATCAGCAGCTGACAGGAGTCTAAATCTTGAATAAACTTTTCTTGTTGCTTCATCGCCTCTCTTTTAGTTTTCCTCTCAGTTTAAAGTTTTCTGTCTCTCCCTGTTTAACAGTTTCATCTCTTCGTTCGTGCCAGCTTTGTTCTCTGTTCTCTGTCCTCGTCTCTCCATCTCTGGTCTTAGATCTCTGTGTTTATTCACGGAGGGATGACACACAGAGCTGCTGCGTGTCCCGACCTGCAGAGACGAGTTATGTTGTTGTAATTTATAGTAATCATAGCGCAGGCCGAGTGGAAGATCAACAGACGCAGGCTGTCTCACAACTATGATGTAACTCTGTATTTGAGGTAATTTAGCTGTTTCACGGCTTTGTTTGTTAGTTTTCATAATCCAACAATAAGTATTTTACATAAACGCCACAAAAACAACACAAGTTTTCATTCTAAGATGCATGTTTTTAGTTTAATTCCTGTTAATTCTCTATTTGTGAACAACCTGTGTATGACTTAATTCTGAAATTTGAATGTACATAACTATTAAATGGGCTAATTAGCCTGCTAATCACATATTGTTAAAAGGGGACAGAATATTTTTTTAAGGAGCTGTCAGATGAACAGTTCTGCACCGGCATTAGCATTAGCATCGTCATTATGAGTATAGTAGCATGCTAACATTAGCATTCAGCCTAAATACAGCTTCACAGAGCTGCTAGCATACCCGTAAAGTTCTTCTGCTTAAACAAACTAAATAAACAAACTCTTTGTTTTCATGACTGAATAAACAAACTGACGTTAAAGGACAGCACAATTTATACTGTTTTGACTTTGTTTATATGTGGCGGACCCTGCCACTTTTCTAGCCTCAAACAGTGTTCTGGGACCTTCTTTTCCTCTGAGAGCAGCTTGTTTATTCAATGATGGAACAAATAGATATTTTTGAGTTTGTATTATTACCTCATTAATGTTGTAAATATTAAGATAATGAGTTTGAATTTTTTCTACTAAACTACGTGAACCAGGAAACCAGGAAAGTTTAACACAAGCAGGAGTTTGAAAACCAGAGGCCGCAACAACTGATTCCATTTTAGGTTTTTATTGTTTTTTGGTAGTCTTTCTATTTTAAATCAAGTCTCCAGCTGCTTCAGTTGTTTAGCAGAACGCTACAACTCTGTTTTGCTGCGAAGCTCCAGAACTGTTCTGTGGACTACGACACTTCACCTGACTCTCCATCAGCATGGAGGGAGGAGGAGATGACTGAGTTTCGTAACGGTGTGTTTTCTACCATCTCTATGTGGGTTTTCCACCTTTACTTAGAGTTCTTCTCTCGTTGCTGATCTAATCTAAAAAACGTTTCTCTCTGTGTGTTTTTCAGCCCCGTAATAATAAAAGTATGAACCGCTTTCTCAGCCTCTGCTTTCTCTCAAAACCAGGAAGTGGAATCTTTGTTTGATGTGGTTCAGAGTTTATTTGGGCAGCAACTGACGTCGCCTCTTAGAAAGTCACTGGAATTTACAACAGACGTATTGCTGTCATGAACAGGAAGAGTCGGTGTGTCAGTAAGACACACGAGTCTCCTACGTCCACACATAAGACGCTCTTCTGACAGGATATGAAAAATCTACCTCCCACTTTAAATCAAAAAGGAAATTCCACTTTCATGTGTTGTAGGTCGTCAAGCTGAGCCGACACTGAACTCATCCTTTTGTCTCGTGTGTTGTTTTTAAAGCGTGAAGCCTCCACCTGTGAAGACCAATCCGTCCAAACGCCACCGGGACCGTCTGAATGTGGAACTGGACCGCCTGACCGGCATGCTGCCGTTCTCCGAGGAGGTCAGAGGTCGCCTGGACAAACTGTCCGTCCTCCGGCTCAGCGTGGGATACCTCAAGGTTAAGAGTCACTTCCACGGTCAGTGGCCTCCGCCTCATGGTTTTTATGGTACTGAGAGTAAAACTTACACAGAAAAGGTGTGAAGTATTTAAAGTGGAGAGGGGGAATGTGTTGGGCAGAGTGTAATATGCTGCTCCGGACGGGCCGAGCTCTGAGTGTTCGGGGTGTCAGAGACGGAACATGATACTGGGAATAATGAATAGGAAGGGAAACAGGAGAGTGTGCTGAGAGGAGGTGGAGTCGCTGCAGAGGGAACATGAGACGGGTCGACTGGAACAGTAGGTCTTTATTCTGACTCTGACGACACACACACACACACACACACACACACACACAGGTAAAGGTGGCAGTCGGTCCCCTCCACCATCAGCACATTGTCCAGGTGTCAAAATGTGCCACTGAAATGACGGAATTGTCCTCCTATTAGCTTAAGGTGTGATTCAGGTGTTGAACTGTGCCTTAAAGGAACAGTTCATCAAAGTCGAGCCCCTTTAAACCCCTTAATCAGCGGCAGAATTTAAGCAAGCAATGCGTAGTTATACTCCAGCTATATATGTTATTCTAACATACGGCTTTCTGTATAATTAACACTTGTATTTTTGATGCTAAAACATTTATAATGTTGGTTTAATTTGACACACACAGCTAAGCAAAAAGTCAAGCGCTTCAATTTAAGTGTATTATTGTGCCATACATTGTGAGAAAGTTTAGATCCTCGCACTTATAACAACTGTTTCAAGATAAAACTGCATTAGCAAGGTACAATCGACGAACAAACATGTAGTCCATCACACTCAAAATCTGTCTTCTCTTGTTCCCAAATGTCCATGAGATCAATTTTAGCAGCATATTTAGTCATCCATGATTAAATGGTGACAAAATGCCAAAAAAAAACTGATCATGGACGTTTTTGACGCCATCAGCTGTTTGATTGACAGCTCATCAGCTGATATGATTTATATGCCCGCCCTAGAACCCACAACAGCCAATGAGTGGTCGTGTAGACAGCTGACCCGCTCTCTCTTCTTCCTCCTCTCTCCTGAACCAGTTACAGTCCAGCCTCCAGGTAACTGATGCATCATGTAGCCAGTGAGCTTTCAAAACCAGTAATATATAGTTTATATCAGTTTTTAAAGCCATAAACAGTGAAGTTGTGTAGTTGTAGGAGTTCTGCTCTAACCAGTGCGGTCGTGGCCTCAGGTTCTGCACCAGCGGGCCTCTCCCCCCTCGCTTGGTGCCCCTCTGGCTCTGCTATCAGCCGGCTGATCGCTGCTGCTGATGGAGCAGGTGGGGGTGATGAAGCACGGTGGCACGACATGAGGGCTCCACAGAGTGCTTGTGAATGAACCACTGAGTCTCACTGCAGCTTCACGACCGCTCAGTGTTTTATTTATCGACCCGACGTAGATGTCGTTCTAAATGTGAAGAGAATCAGCTCACAGCAGTTTTTTACAAACGAGTTCAGAGACTCGAAACTGTTCAGAGTGACTCGAGAGATGTTAAAGAGGAGCTCGACTGTGTTAAAGCTGCTGGCAGTCGCTCCATCTGATGAAGTCTGTATCTACATCAGCACGTTCAGCCCCGTGACGTCGTACATCATATTGTGAGCGCGTTATCTCCTCGTGACTTTCATGTCCGTCCAGCAAACTGTCATCGAGCACCTCTCTGCCTTGTTTAATGTCACCAAGGCAACAAGAGGTTACGTAACAACAGTAAATCACCCGTTTATATCAACCCAAGCTCGTGACACAAGGCAAATCTGAGCAGCCTGCTTCAAACTGCTTCTTTTATCCAACCAAAAGTCCAAAAAACACAAAGAAAAGCAGCAAATCCTCACGTTTAAGAGACTGGAACCAGATGGTGTTTGACATTTTTGCTTGGAAAAATGATAAATTGACAAAAATTTGCGTCTCTAGTGGCGCTGGAAGTGAAGTCAGTGGATCTCTAAAGTCAGTCGGATTCATCCTTTGGGAAACATGAATGTATTTAGAAGATTTAACGGCAGTGTGTTCGATAGTTAACAAGACATTTCACCGGAAACCAGAAAGATCTTCCTAGTTGTGGCCCAAGAGGAAGATTCAGGGAACAGTTGTTAAGTTAGACGGCTTCGTCCTCTGGGGATCATTAATGTCTGTACCGTAGCTTCAGTCTGGTAGATCACCGCTGGACTCCATGTAATCACGATTTTTCCAGGATGAAAACGTTCATTGTTGTCGGAGCGCAGACCTCTCGGTGGCCTCCTGAATTTCTTCTAATTCTCCGTCTAATCTTCCGCAGCAGCTTCCTCTGATTGTGGAGGGATGTTTGTTCAGGGCTGCACAACAAAGCCTTAAAATAACAAAACTTTCACACAGTCCTCACGCGATCTTTGATGGCTTTTTTAACGCTAAGTTAGAACTAAGTTTGGGTGGTTTTAATCTATTGTTACATGAGGAACAACACCGAGGCAGAGCTGCAGTTTGATGTGCGAGATGAAAACACTTCTGTTGTTTGAGTCGTCCTGTGAGCACGAGGACCTCCACATATCAATAAACAAAAGATATTAGACTTTCCTCCATCACTGATTTTAATCACAGGTGAACATTTTTACTAAGCAATGTAGATTTTCTTTTTCTTTCTTTCTTTCTTTCTTTCTTTCTTTCTTTCTTTCTTTCTTTCTTTCTTTCTTTCCCTTCATTTTTTGAGGCCTAAACATGCTGAAAAAATCACAAAACTCTGCAAAAAAAAAATTAAAAAACAGTTTTTTTTGAAAGCCTAAACATCAGAAACTCATGAAACATTACACAGAATACAGAAACGTTAGAAATTAAGTTATTTTATGAGTTTTGGCCTCACAGGTGTGAATATTGATTTAATATCTGAGTGTTAACCAGATGCAACAATGACAAATTTGACATTTTCATTCATCGTTCCTACAGAAAAGGAAACAGGCTGTTTTGTTTTCCGTCCTCCTGCACGGCGACGGCTTCTGTTGTCTGTAAACACCCAGAAACACAGTCCAGTTTGAAACTGAAGCACAAACTCGACTCAGAACTCATTCGTCACAGGTGAGCTGTGAACGAGTCCCAGGTGATGCTGCTGCAGCTGTCGCTAGGGGTGAAGGTAACCATGGTGACCCCGTGTCAACACAGTTCAGGAAGTGTGACACCGTCGTGGGGGTGGTGGCGAGGGTTTTTTTGGGCCGTGGTTGGCTGCAGAGCTGGTTGTTCATGTCTGCTTCCTGTGTTTGTGGATAACGAGGGGTGAACGAGGTTCAACGGAGGTCAGCGTGTCATTAACTCGGCCGGCAGCTGCATTTTCCTGCGAGATAAATCTGCTCTGCTGAATCATAAACAACCCCGAGATCCTGAGGCCTCATTCTGACAGACTCTGCTTCATTTAGTCTAGTGAAACAACTTCAAGACGCTGAAAATAAATATTGAGTGTCCAATGGTGGAAATAAGTTTATATGCTTTAAACCAGGTTACCTAATACTCCTTTTTTCCTCTGGCACTACATTCCCACAGCCGTACAACGTCCGTATTCCTACGCACAAGCGGAATGTCGTGCCAAAAGGAAAAGGCTGTTTTACGGCAACGTAGTGTTAAAACTATAGAGTACATTTAAACAAATATATGTATTTTAGTACCTCAAACAACCTCACTTCTAAAGACCTGAACTATCACTGGAACTACTCAGATTAAAACATCCTACTGCAGGTCAAACATCGGGAAGTTAAAAGTCAGGTCCCTCGCCGGCTGTAAAGAGTGAACCGTCTGTGTGTAATGAATGAACTCTGGTATTTCTTGTTCTTTGTTTTTGGTGAAGATTATTTGAACTTGTCGAACTCTACCCCGCTGAAAGCCTCCAGGATTAAATCCAGCTGTTTACTTAACGGGTCTGAGTCAGGTTTTCTGAATTCATTCCACCATCCGACTAAATCTCTGATGGAGCCTTCGGGCAGCTTCAGTCTTGTTCGTCCCTCAGCTGAGTCTGAAGGGTTACAGCTCCACTCCAGCCCCCCTCCTGGCCCTCGTCTGTCGGGAGGTGCGCTGACTCTGCGTGTGAACCCTCTTCCTTGAAAACATCACGGTGCTGATCAGAGGAGGAAGACGTGGAGGGTGGGTGGGGGAGGAAGAGGAGAGGAGAGGAGAGGAAGAGGAAGAGGAAGGTAGGGCAGGACAGGATGGACGTGAAGTGAAGGAGGGGAGGCCAGGTTTCAGATTCAGTAAAACTGTCCGGTTTGTTTAGGCTTTGGTCGGTGCTGCACATTTTTCTGTCCCACTGAGTTCAACACTGGAAGACATGTTGATGCATTACGCCGATTTGAGTCGGCTACAGTTCGCGTTGTAATAACAAACTCGAGATTCTTGCAGTCGTCTGAGTTTGTGGAAAGCTGCTCTTGACCGAGATGACAGGGCAAATTCCTGGGTTTGTGGCGGGGGGGGAGACGAGAGGCAGATCCAGTGGGTTTGTTTTAAAAAGGAGGGAGGGAGGTGGGAGTACGGGGGGGAGGGTAGCGTGCCATAGAGTCATTACTGTAAGGAAAGGAAAGGAGGTTTTGCTTAGCTGAGTGAGTGCCAGCGATCACAGATTAGATTACACAAGAGCTTAAAAATCTCCCCTTTTTAACACCAAAACACAAAAATCATGAGCCGCATTTTCCTCACAATCACCGTTTTCAACGTCTATCTGCAAATACGTTATGTCTCGCTTTTAATTGTAAGCGTTTGCAGCTAATTCTGGGTGAAATCTTCATGTTTTCACGTTACACAGATACATGAATACTGTGCAGCTGTGTACACATAAAAGCACATGCTCTCACTTGCTCCCCCTGCTCATGGAGGTTCACGCTGCCTGCAGGAAGTCACTGATACTTTTATCTGTTCCACAAATAAACCAGTGAAACATTAGCAGGGATGCAGCAGAGACACATGCAGCGAGTTGGAGAAACACACTGGAAACTCCAGTTTACTTTGGCTCCAGTGTTTCGTGCTTCTTTTCTCTCTTACCCGGAGACAATGGTGGCGAAAACATTAAAAAAATATGTTTGATTTGAGATATTTTGCTTCTATAACATGTGTTCTTTCTAGATAATGGAAAGAAAATGTGCAAAATACACATTTAAGTGTTTATTTTTGTTTGTTTTTTACTTTTAGAATGATGTAGCACATTTAAAAAAAGATTGTCTTCATGTGAGAAATTAACAGAAGAAGTTTCACTGTGATGTCTGTAAGAAAATGTGACTTTATTCACTGTTTTTGGTCTAAAATGTCTGGAACTGTAAAATACATATTTTTGAAATTAGTGCAGACTTTTGGCTCAAAACTAAACTTTCCAGTTTTATTCCTCTCTATATTCTGAATGTTTTAACAGATGGTTTTATTAATTTATCATTCACAGACTGATTTAAAGAACATTTTATTCATAAAAACATGGAGAAATGATTATTTTATGGCTGTTGACATTATATTTTCGGTTTATGGAGTGATGAAAAGAGATCCAAGTTAATTTCCATCATTTGCATATTTAGAAATAAGATATTCAAGAACTTGTAATGGACAATAATTGTCTTCATGTCAGTTATCAACCGAAGAAGTTTCATTGTGATATCTGTCTGAAAATGTTACCTTGCTCACCGTTTTTGGTTTAAAATGTCTGAATTCGACAACACAGATTTTCTCCACTTCAGCAGCAAACACATGGAACCGTCCAGGTTTGTTGAATGTTTTTGACCGATGAGTTTTTTTCTTTTGAATTCCACAGCGGCGCTCCAGAAGAGGTCGGTTCAGCCCGTCTCCACCAACGGCAGAAATGGACAGTCGGCCTCGCTGGATGGAGTCAGTTTCTCAGAGGGAGAGCTTCTCCTCCAGGTACTGCAACACAACACTGGATGTATCACAGTATCTGTCAGCGTGCACGTGTGTTACTGTGTATTTTTATTACTTCTTTAGGCTTTAAATGGTTTTGTGTTGGTCGTGCGGACTGATGGGACGGTCTTCTACGCATCACCGACCATCCAGGACTTTCTGGGCTTCCATCAGGTAAAACTGTGACTCCAAACTCTAAATACAAAAGTATTCAGATGCTTGAATTGTAAATGTGAACTCCTCCTGTCCGTCATCAGTCCGACGTGGTCCACCAGAGTGTTTTTGAGCTGGTTCACACTGACGACAGAGAGATGTTCAAGTGTCAGCTGCACTTCGCTCTCAACCCCGGAGAGAACGACTCCCGAGCAGAGAGTGAGAACCCAACCGGCCTTCAGACACTCAGAGGTTTTTTAGTTTTACTCTTAGGTGGATGTGCATGAAACAGTAATATTGTCTTTTCTTCTCTCTGCAGACGGACAGTCCTGCAGTAACACTTCCAGCAGCTCTGTGAGCTTGTTGCCGCAGTACATCCCTCCAGAGAACTCCGCCTTCCTGGACAGAAGCTTCTGCTGTCGCTTCCGCTGCCTCCTGGACAACACGTCTGGGTTCCTGGTACAGTACAGAAAGCATTTCTTAAGAATTGGGGCGAAAACAACAGAAAAAAGTAAACAGAACTGGAATATTTTTACTACTGCCTAAAACCAATCTGCTTATCGGCACTTTGTCACGAGCATCAGTTAGTCGCTGCCCATCATGTGAATACAGCGTAGAGAAAGTGTTGAGTCATAATTATCAAAGTAACCACACTCCCTGAAGGCAACACAGTTGAGGAAGGACCCGAGCCTTCTTTGTTATGCTGTCACTCAGGATACCACGCCCCCCTCAGCTAATGCCACGCCCACATCAGGGCCAAAAGTCTGAAAGTCAAGACATCAAATCTGAAAATATATATAAAACTGAGAACATGGACACTTCAGCATGCACCACAGCTCAGCCCGGAGCCGGGATTTGAACCAGCGACCTTCCAGATTATCACTAGCCGGCTGCTCTACCCGCTGAGCTACAGCCGCCCCATATTATGAACCATTAAAACTATATATTTTTAAATCATTTTAATCATGCGTCACATATTTTCAGACGATTATTCTGTGGTTCAGGTGACTTTTTGTAATTCTTTTACTTCTTTTCATTAGATTAGCCAAATGCATGTTATTTCCCTTGTGTCCTGTAGGGGGCTTTGCCTCATAATACAACTTTAAAACCCTCATGCAAAAAAAAGTTCCATGTCAAAAACTGCCATGAAAATAATATATATTAAGTACGTGTTTTGTTGTGTTTTTTTGTGAGTGACATCATGTAAATAAACTGGGATTTAAAGGGTTATAATCCTGAAAATGAATTATTTTCCTACGCGTACCTTAAGGTTGGATATGTGGTTGTTTTCAGTTGCAAATTAGATTTTTTTCAGTCTTCTTTTTGTTCTTATTTGGCTCCGTAATTGTTCACATTCACAGCGAAGACAAAAGCCAGATGTGAGTGGAAGAAAAAATTGTTATAAAGAGGTCTTTGTGTGTCCACATGTTTAAATGTAGCTGTGTCTCCTCAACCTCAGGCTCTAAACTTCAACGGGCGTCTGAAGAACCTCCACCTGCAGGGAAACCCCGGGGCTGATGGGACGGCGGCTCCTCCTCAGCTGGCTCTGTTTGCCATCGCCACACCTGTGCAGCCTCCGTCAGTCATGGAGATCCGGACGAAGACGCTCATCTTCCAGACCAAACACAGGATGGACTTCGCTCCTATGGGCATTGACACCAGGTTGACAGTTTTGGATAATCTCTAAAAATATAATTTTCAGCACAGATCGGTGTTGATGTGTTGATGCACGAGTTGAAAGCAGCTTCTGTAAGCGCCTGTCCTCCCGTTTGTTTCTCTACAGAGGGAAGCTGGTTTTGGGATACACAGAGATCGAGTTGGTCACAACAGGTTCTGGATATCAGTTCATCCACGCCGCTGACATGATGTACTGCGCCGACAACCACCTCAGGAGTGAGATATCCGACAGGACACACACACTGAACACACTTTCCACTTTCATACTTGTTTTTAACCTGTCATGGGTGTCGGTGTTACATCAGTCTGTTCTGTCCTCAGTGATAAAAACCGGAGACAGCGGCTTCACGTTCTTCAGGCTGCTCACAAAAACCGGACACTGGTTGTGGGTTCAGGCGAACGCCAGGCTCGTCTTCAAAGGAGGGAGACCAGACTTCATCATCGCTCGTCAGAAAGCCCTCACGTAAGCAGACTGCCTTACAAAACGTGTGATTTTGTGAATTGTTGAATAAGGAAAAACTTTATAAACGCTGTCTGCAACAACTTCTAAATATTTGGTACCTTCCTGTAAATTCAGCATCAAATATAAAACATTAAGATCTTCCTTTCCTGTTAAAACCAGGTCTGTCCGCTCTCTGATGAACTGGCGACTTTTCCTTTTCTTCTTTTCCTGCAGAAATGAAGAAGGAGAGGAACACTTGCACCAGAGAAGACGGCAGCTGCCCTTCAACCTCGCCACCGGTGAAGGCGTCCTGTACGAGACCTGGATGGATGCCTTCTCCATGCCTGGTCCTCCGGGCTCTGCTGCACCGGGCACCACGGAGCCCTCAACAGAGAAAGCTCTGGACCCCGCCTCCCTTCTGGGTTCCCTCTGCCGGCAGGACCACTCCATTTACACCCAGCCGCAGACACCCAGTCCTCAGCTCCAGATCCTCAACCAGATAGAGGACCTGGATTTGGAACAACCCCAGTCGTCCTTGGAGCAGGCCTTCCTGGACAGCCACGCTCTGCTCAGCGTGCCGGGCCAGACCCAGACCTCACAGAACAGGTCCTTCACAGAGGACCAGGTCTTGATCGACTCGTTGGAGCAGATTTTGGGAGATATCGGGGATGGAGGGATAGAGGGTCTTGAAGTTGAGGATACCGAGCTGAGGAACTGGGAGAACACCCTCGTTAGGATGAATAACGAGCGGGAAGACGCATCGAAGGATGTAAACCACATCCTGGCTGAGGACGTGTTCACGTACGTTGAGGAGGCTCTGAGGAGGGAGGCTGGTGAGTTTGCGCAGAGGTCAGATCAATCTCATGTGTCCCAGAACAGTTTATCCATTCAAGGACAGCGTCCCACGACTGTGTTTTCAAATAACAAGCAGCCGATGACGGACACGAGGTCTGGATTCAGACAGCAGCCTCTGCTGGGAGATGTTCTCAGTGGTGTTGGACTAAACGGTGCTGCACACACACATTCATCCACACAGTGTCAGAACACACACCAGGGACAAACCTCGCGACTGTGGACGCCAAACAGCAGCAATCGCCAACAGACTTCAACACAGTCCAACCACGCTGCTCGCTCGCAGCCTGACGCCAGGCAGCAGTCCTGGCATCCGTCTGTCCAAAACACCAACAGCTTCCACAGCAGCTGTCAGTCTGTCCTGGACGTGACGGACCAAAGAGTGCAGTATACTCTAAACCAAACTGTTCCACAGCTTCACCACCCTTCACTGTGGCAACAACAACAGCAGCTGCCGGCAGGTTTTCAGCACCACACACTCCATTCTTCACACACACCAGGCAGCGTGGACTCAACCGCTCCGTCTTTCCACCCGCAAACACCGCGATTATCTGGCAGCTGCATGTATGAAAAAAGAGAAGGTCACATACCGAACACTGCTACTGTTCCTGTGAGACACAACGGGCCCACACACGTCGCAAACGCTCCCTTCACAGCATCCCGTCCGAATGTGGCGGCTGTCCACCAGGGGGTGCCGCAGCTGCCTGGCCACGGCGCTCACGTGGCTGACGGTCAGTCAGGATATCCTCCTGAAAATGGATCGTTACAGTCGTCCTTCTTCTGTTGGAACGGAGACGCTCAGGTAAAATAAGGCCAACATTAAAAACACAGTTGAAAGTAAGTTAATAAGCTAAAGCTCAGATTTCAGGATCTCTGGGACGAATACGTCCCAACTGTTTGTCCAGGTGGTTTTAATTTGTCTTGGAAAACACTTTTCATAAGCTGCAGGCTGTTCCTGCCTTGTTCTGATGAACCGTATCGATGAAGAGTTCTATAGTTTCTGCACAATGTTAAAGGAACAGTTCTCCCAAAAGATGAGAATCCAGTCATCCTCTCCTCCTCCTGGTGATATAAAGTCACGTGAAGTGTTGTAGTCCAGAAAACAGTTTTGGAGCTTCACAATAAAACAGAGTTGCAGCATTCTGCTAAACAACTGAAGTAGCTGAAGACTTGATTTAAAGAAACAAACCCAAAAAACATGAAATGGGAACTTGCAGCTCAAACAGAAACAGATTCAAACTTCACGGTTTAATCTGTAAACACAAAAGAATTCAGTTGTTTGGTCTCTAAAATACCAGAAAATGGGGGGAATGTTGATCAAGTTGACGTCTTCAGATGATGAAGAAAGACACCAGAAAATATTCTCATTACTTTTTTAAATTGATTAAATCTTTGAAGCTCAAACTGAAACAGACACAAACGTCATTGGGATCACAGTTTAATCTGCAAACCTAAATATTCTTCCCTAATCAGGCATCCAGACCAGATTTCTCCTCCTCGAATCGTCAGGAGGGATGACTGGACTGAAACATGTCGAGCTGATCTCCTAAAATCTGATCCAGATGTAGCTTTTAATCATAATCAACCAACGTATTTCTACACTTCTCTCCCACAGATCCCCCAAGTTCCCCTGAACGGCGTCGCCGACCCATTTGCCTTCCCGGCCCTTCCTACAGGGAGCGTCAACCTCTCCCAGAACACCGGCCCGTAGAGACTCTGACTGGAGACACACGCCTGATGAAAAACGTGCGATCCTCTGAGATTATTCCTCCAGACAAACGAAGAGATGACGACAAGTTTCCCTTCACGGATATTTTTATAGATGTTGTGTTCTCATTTCAATCGCCAAAGTCGTTGCTGCATCACAGGATTTTACTGATGACTTCAGTATCTCTTTGAATATTCATCAAACAACTTCATACCGACACTTTGCTTCTTTTCCTTCACATATTTTGTTCTGCAAGTAACCAACAATGGAAACTGGGTTCAACAGGATTTATTGCAGAGGAAATCTCAGCTGCAGCTTTTAAAGAACGAGGAAAAAAGGACGTACGCTTCATATTGAGGACCATTTCAGATCAGTTCATCTCTTCTCATCACAATGTGAATATATCTTTGTGAATATGTAGTTTATGTCGGTGTGCATCTCTGAGAGGACACGTCATATTTCACATCAAGTTCTTATACTTTAAAAGTACAGAAATTAGCGGTTGACCGATTATCGTGGCTGATATAAGATATAAGTAAATATATCTAAAGTAAATCACCTGAAAGTTCTACTTAAGAACAGAAGTTGAGTAAATTGTAATTTTGAGATTAATGTTTTAATTTTTGCTGCAAATGAATATCAGTTTTCCGTCTCCTTGGTTTCTAATAATCGGTATCGCCCCTGACAAAAGCCAGATTGGTCGACCCCGAATAGAAATTTTCATTAATGTTGCTTCTTATTCTCAGTGAGCTCAACCAAAGGAAGTTTATTTTTTGTTTCTGTCTCAAAAAACACAGTGTGTGTTTTCTCCGACGTCTCCTCCTGTTCATGCTAAACGTGCTTCCAGTGTAAGTGAAGTGGACAGAAACCACCGTCTTCGTTCTGTGCTGACGTTCGCTCATGAAGTTAAACCACACTAAGGATATTTTTATACAAGACGTTTGGACAATTTGTGTTTTAACCAAAAACGTGCTATTTTCTGAACCCTGTCCAAGTGTGGAAACATAATTAAGCCACAAGGTGTCGCCACTTCAATAAACATCTAAATTTAAAGATGCATTATGTCAAATAGAACAAAAATCAACAGAATGTGAAAAAATGAGTTGAGATGTTTTGTCTCTTTTTCAGCAGATAAATAACCCTCAAAATACGAGTGAAGGGAGGTGAAGACGGTCTGTAGCATAAGTTTTCTAGAAAAAAAAAGTGCACAAAAAGAACAGATACACTAAATTACTAGTTGGAAGGCATCCAGATGAACTTGTTCCTGTGGTCACCTGTCGCTGTATCGTCCAGTGAAACGTAAGATGATGCGTCACAGGTCTAAGGAAGGAAGTCGACAGACGAGACTAAACATCGTAAACACTACGTCGTCTGTGAGTCGCGTCAGATTTACATCGTTAATGCTGGTTGTTCAACAGTGACAACAATAACTCGCGCTGCTTCACCATGTCACCACGCTATGTCTTATAGTAGAGGACTTACATACTGTGCATTTAATCTGTTATTTTGGCAGGACTGTAGGTTTTGTCCCCCTTCACTTACATTAGAAAGTGATTTCTTAGCAGCCAGCACAAACAGGAGGAAGGACGTCCTTTTTAATTGGTTGGTTTTGTTTTTGTCTCTTGGATTGTATTCAGCTGTGAAACTAAAGATGAAAATGTAGAAACTTGGGTTTATCCAAAGAGCTAGAATTATAATTTCTCTCATGACACAACGCAGTATTAAAAACACTGTAAAATTATATGTAACTTCAGTACTTTCCCGTCTTCAAAACATGGAAATCCCAACTGCAGTGACACCGGAAAATAAGAAAGAAAAGATTCAGTAAAACTTAACTCGTCACCCTCTCATGTAGCATTTATTAGAAGTATATAAACAGCAAATAAATGGACGTTATTAAGTTTATGTTTTAACAGCTGTGTTATATTGTCATTCGAGACCAAAAACCATTTTGTGCAACAGGCTGTAAACTTCTTGTGCACAGCTGGATGTTTTAAAACAGATGTTTTTTTGGTTTTGTTTTGCTTTTGGAGCCTTGAGTGGACGTTAGAGGAACTGCAGTCTTTGGTACTTTATTTCTCAGCCAAATACATGAATAAACACTTAAAAATGTCCTTAGATCTGCTTCTAGCTACACAACAGTGAGTTATAGTTTGTTACCGAACATTTCCTGATTTCGAATAAGTGGATAAATCTTAAGACTCCAGACTGATGATGTGCTTGATGCTGCAGCCAGTAATCAAGTCGTGATTTCTGACATGATATCACATGACGAGTGAGAGACGGCAGCTCCGTGTGAACAGAGTGTGATTCATTTCAGCGTAAACAAACTGTCTATGTTCGTGTATCCATCTCCGCTTCATCAAAGAAGAACTCTGTTATCATATTCATGAATGAGCACTTTCTGCCTGTAAGAGATATTATAGCCATATTATCATGCTTCTGTTATTATAGCTAACATTAAACCCTGTAGCTGCTCTGTATTCCTTACGTAGAAGATATAACCCTGGAGGAGTCTAATTTATTTTGCCATTAAAGAACTGTAACCCCTCAGGTAGCCTCATGTGTTATTCCCCGTGCCTCACATGAAGCAGGAGTTCATGTGAGGACACGATGTGATTGTATTCAAACTGGGTCGCCCGCTGATGTCACAACTCCAGACGTGAGCAGGTATCAGGTTGAGCCCTTTATGATCTTATGCTCCGTCTGCAAGCGCTGCTAGTTTGTGTTTTTATCTGTGGAGGGTCTGTGGGCGCGATGGCACATTCAGTGTTTTTTGTTCCAGCCTCCCTGCTCCCACATCATCACCCCGCTGAGATAAATGATTTCCCACAAGCCATTATGTAACCGCCAGCAGCCTCCCCGACACAGCATACATTCCCCTCGGTCTCTTCAGCGTCTCCTCTGAGCAGGACTGTGTTTTCAGACACAAGATCATTCTTTATTCTGTCGACAGACGCTGAAGAGTCGTCAGCTTAGAACAGGGGTCTCAAACTGCTCGCGTAGGCAACTTGATACAAATACAACTTGCAACAAACTAGTAAGATTTTGCTTTTTCAGAATCAGTCAGCTGAATTTGCTGCAGCTCAGATTTTATTGTGCTCACTGGTTTCTTCACCACTGCAACTGTTTCTCATGCTAACGTCGCCATGCTAGCATGCTGTGTCTCAATTCAGGGTCTGCATCCTTTGAAGGACCCGGCCTTTGCAGTCTTTGAAGGCGAGTCTTTTGGAGAGACCTTGGTAACCGCGTCAACCGTCCTGGTGCCTTCACCAGATGTTTTACCCTTAGGTCACGATTTCTGCCGCCCAGGCCCGAGAAAGTGACGATCTACGCCATGCGATGTCGCCATTTTCCCCTTTTCTTTTGTCTTTTTTGGGCGCGCAAAGAATCTTCGGAGATGCGAGGCTGCGAAGAATCGTAGCGGTGCATCCTCCAAAAACAGGGAAAAGAAGGAGCATCTGGAGGAGCCTTCGATTGGGCGGTGTTGTGACATAATTGGCCTTCAAATGCTCCTCCGAAGGATGAAGCCCCTGAACTGAGACACAGCAGCAGTGACAGTGCTAACATGCCGCGTTAGCAGGTATCATGTTAACCATGTTCACCATTTCATTACAGCGTGTTAGCATGCTGACAAGAGCTAATCGGCACAAAATACAGTTGTTCATAGTAAATACAACACAAAATGAAGTGTCTCATTGATACCAAGTTAGTTCTTTGACTACGTTTCCGATAATAAAGACTTAGTTTTTCTTTTTCTCCCATCACAGTGGTGGAAATGGGCCGTATAGAAGAGTGATGCTACATTGGAAAACTGTTTTAGCTCCATCCAGAACCTTTTAACATGAGACACTTTTGTACAAAGATAGCTTGAAAGATGATTTGTGGATGTTTTGCTTTTATTACAGAATTTGTTCTGTGACTTATTGTGTTCACGATTCACTGCGTTAATATAGTTCACATACTGTAGATTGATATCGATCACTTTACAAGTTGAAGATAATCTACAACTGATGGACTTTCCTTCCTGCAGTGAGTCGCAGTTGTTGAATAGAGCCTTAATCCAGGAAACAAAGAGGTTAATGCATCGGGTTTCATCTCAAGTCCTCAGGTTTCCATTTCTGTTCTCCCTAATTCAAATCGCTCGAGTCCTGTCCAAGTGAGCAGTCAGCTCATGCAATGCCGAACCATTATTTTACTTTTGGAAAATATGCAGAGGACCTGTATTTTAGCTGTGTTTTTTAACACAAGCCCAGCTCTGAAATCCAAGCTCTCCCCGAAGAAAAGGCTGACGTGTTGAGGGATCTGAATGAGGGATTAAACACAAGGAAAAATAAAGTGACCCGATATCACAATCAACCGGACTCGATACGGCGTTCTCACGCGAGCAATCTGATGCTCTACTCAGAGCAAAAGGAAAGAGAAGGGCTTGTGAGAAAAGAGGAGAGGGAGGGAGGAAGTGGCTCTGAAAACAAATGACTGCTCTGGGAGTTGGTTCATAAAGGCCGACGGCTCAGTGGTTCAGACTTTAGTTCACAGAAAACGTCTGTAATGACAAAGCTGAGGAAAGAAATGCAGCAAACAGGAGATAATCATTGACTTTCTATGAACTTCCTGCCATTTTGTTGAGTAATTATACAAATACTGTGTGAATAATTAGTCTGAATGAGATTTAATACATTTTGCAGGCTTGTTTCAGGTGTCAGTATTTTGATGTTTGATGAACTATTTTACAGACTTAGTACATTTCTGATTAATTTGAGATAATGTCATTTTTTACTATACACACAAGATATTAAGTCATTATTTTGAGAAGAGACCCATTATTTTGTGACACTGCCTTAATATTTCTATATTTAGTGCTTCCATTACATTGATTCAACACATTTCAGAGAGAAATATTGTAGTTTTTAGTTGACTGGAGACTGTTTTATGGTTTTAGATGGTTTATTTTAATTGTCGAGCCCCAGAGAGGTCAACAATGATGTGCGATAAGAAAGCAAAGTCAACAAAAAAGTCAAAAAACGAAAGTATATTTGTCATTTTTCCTCTTTAGTCATGTCATGACCTCAGTTTCATCTTGTGACCCTTGTGAGGGGCCCGACCCCTCGGTTGGGAACCACTGCACGGAACTAGGTCCACTTTGAGCAGCTTCTACAGTAAAATGTACAGTAAATTTATGTCCTGTGTTGAACTACCGCCTGCTGTTTCTTTATGCAATATTGTATTGTATTATTGTATAATGAACAATAAATAAGCTTCAGCCTTTACACATTGATGAATCAGTATCAACAATCTACTCTTACTTTGGATACTTTTAAGTACAGTTTGCTGATAATATCTCTGTACTTTTACTTATTATTTTAAATTCAGGACTTTTACTTCTGATGTGTTTTTGGAAGGTTTTTACATTGTTGTATTTGTACTTATGTAAAGTATTTGAATCATCCGTCAACTATTTTTAACCAGGAAATGAAAAGTGAACAGAAAAGTTAGAGAAACATAAGCAAAGCCTGAGGAGCCAAGAAATATTTTACACCTAAAAACTTTGAAGTTTTCAAATGTGGAGCAGGTTTTAACTGAGGTTTTCGATGTAAAAGAGGGAACAACGTGCAGATTCACAGAGCTGCTCCTCGTCCTGGAATGAGTCAAAGGTTGGTAACCGCTCCCTCTTCTTCCTCCTCTCACACAGCAGCTCCACTCTGTATGTTTCCATGTTCCCTGCCCGTCTGTTCTGCAGACCTCATTCACTGCAGAGACACACCCCGTTAGGATCAATACGGATTTCAGCTATCAGGAAGTGAGTCTCAGACAGTCGTGACTGAGAGGTGAAGATGTTCGGCCGTACTAAAGTGTCAGCTGCAGCAGAGAGAACTGAGAGGCAGAGAGAGCTGGAGGGGAGTCGACACAACATCCAGCAGAGAATCCAGGACAGAGAGGAAGATGTGAAGCTGGTTCAACAGGAGGTGGAGGCCATCAATGGCTCTGCTGATAAAGCAGTGGAGCACAGTGAGAAGATCTTCACCCAGCTGATCCATCTCATGGAGAAAAGACGCTCTGATGTGAAGCAGCAGGTCAGATCCCAGCAGGAAACTGAAGTGAGTCGAGTCAAAGAGCTTCAGGAGAAGCTGGAGCAGGAGATCACTGAGCTGAAGAGGAAAGACGCTGAGCTGAAGAAGCTCTCACACACAGAGGATCACAACCAGTTTCTACACAACTACCCCTCACTGTCAGCACTCAGTGAGTCTACACACTCATCCAGCATCAAGACCCGTCCTCTCAAGTACTTTGAGGATGTGACAGCAGCTGTGTCAGAGGTCAGAGACAAACTACAGGACGTCCTGAGAGAGACATGGACAAACATCTCACTGACAGTGACTCAAGTGGATGTTTTACTGTCAGAACCAGAACCCAAGACCAGAGCTGACTTCTTAAGATATTCATGTGAAATCACACTGGATCCAAACACAGCACACACACGTCTGTTCTTATCTGAGGAGAACAGAAAAGCAACATTAAAGAGAAAACACCAGACTTATTCTAAACACCCAGACAGATTCACTGGGTTGCTTCAGGTCCTGAGTAGAGAGAGTCTGACTGGACGTTGTTACTGGGAGGTCGAGTGGACAGGAGGAGAGGTTCGTGTAGCAGTTGCTTACAAGAATATCTGCAGAGCAGGGAGCTCATATTACAGTGCATTTGGATACAATGACAAATCTTGGATGTTATATTGTTCCACGGGCAAATATTCATTTCATTACAACAAAGTCCAAACTCCCTTCATCGGTCTTGAGTCCTCCAGACTTGGAGTGTACCTGGATCACAGTGCAGGTATTCTGTCCTTCTACAGCGTCTCTGACACCATGACTCTCCTCCACAGAGTCCAGACCACATTCACTCAGCCTCTCTATGCTGGATTTTATGTTTTTGACTCTGCTGAGTTTTGTAAACTCAAATAAATAGAAGTTATTTCAGGGTCAGTCACACTGGAAAGTGTGTCCATGTTTTGCTGTTTTGAACAAATGACGGGACGTGTGAACATACTTTGTTTCATTTCTTTAAAATTGTTGTGTTTCCATCATTGTTGCTGAGAGCTGATTGTTGTGGCATTTCTCTACTGCACACAGATCACCTGTCAATCAAACATTGTGGGCGGTACTTTGACGTCTTCTTGTTGTTCTGTAAATGTTGGACTTTCTTCAGGCTGTGCTCCTTCCTGTGTCTGTTCAGCCACGGAGGCTCTCGCTGCTCATGATGACTTCAGCTCACATGATCATAATCAATAAGGAGATGCTTCATTATTTGTTTGTACATAGTTGAGATTCTGCTCCAACAAACTGATTGTGTGGATGAAGTGAATCTGCTCATGAAATCATTGAACAAGATTTGTTTAACAGACTTTACTGACGGGACGTGTGAACAAACTGGAAAGTGTGTCCATGTTTTGCTGTTTTGAACAAAGAACGGTTCAGATTTTGATTCTCTTCATATTTTACTCTGTTCACTTATTCTTCCATATTTTAAATTTTTTTGAGCGGGGCAACTCGTCTGTGACTCGTACTAAACCTTTGTATGTGTCAGAGAAAAGACCAATAATAAGAAAACACAGCAACAGACTGTTTATCAGGTCACACGTGATGAAATGTAAAGATTTAGTTGATTATCAGTCGTGTGTAAAGACAGAAGTCAGCTGAAAATCCACAGAGGTTGTTTATATTAAAACCAAATGTAATTTGAACATTTGAAAGTCTGTATGATGTCGCACAATAAAGCAGAGACACTGTAATGTAACATGCTGCTCAAATATTCAATATAAGAGAAATAATGAGATGTTATTAGCTTATTGAGTAACATTTATGTTAAGATGATTGTTATTGATTGTATCTGTGAAAACAGAAGTGAACAATAAAGTGATGACCATCAGTATCTACAGTATCTGGTGTTATTATTTTCGAAGGAGCAGCTCATAGAGGTTTTTCTTCTTCCTGCTCCTGTTTGGTTCAATAAATGTGTTAAAGAATAACCTGGTAGTAAATCTACTCAGAAATAAATTCACACACAGGTTTGGGATCGCTCTCTAACATGTTTAAATGTTAAACCTGTTCTTGTAGTGTGTGTGTGTTGTTTTCTGTTGAGTGTTACATGGGGTGACCACATGTCCGTGTTTTAAGGGACGGTCCCTGTTTTCAAATGAGTGCTATGTACATTTGGAGATGTCAGAATTTTGATATTTAGAATTGTAATGAGGTAATTTTACAAACTCAGAAAAATATTGTTTTACACTGCCTCAAACGGGGCACCATATGTAGTACTTCATGCAACATTAATAGGGAGTTTGGGGTTAAATTTGGCTGTAAATAATAATTAATGATCATCAGGGAGAATTATTAATTAAAATAACTAATCAGATCCGATTCATATCATATCACAATGGGGCAACACCCTTAAGGAAGGAAAAAGACAGCCAATTCACCAAATTGGTCCCAGAAAAAGGTCCTAAACAGTCAGTTTGTGACTCTGATTAATAATTAACTTAATAACTATAAAAAATATCACCATAACAGCAAGTAATTGTCAAAGGATTTTGGATTCCTTGACAGAGTAGAGGTTGGTAACTTTCACTGTTGTAAAATATTACATAGACACCATGAAGGTTCATAAGTATTTTAATTACCACTAAGATTTAAACACTCAGTCTAACTAACATGTACTATATACAGGTGTGTGTGTGTGTGTGTGTGTGTTTGTGTTTGGAAGAACAAAGAAACAATGGTGGTGGTCACAACATGTGCTCACTGATATTTGTAGTTTTATGTGTTTACTGTTAATTAAATTATATTTGATTTAGTTGTATTTGTACCTAATTAAAGTATCTGAATACTTCCTCCACTCGGATCTTAGAAGAAAGTCCCACTGGTCTGCAACTCAACACCAGAACGGTACTTTGGCTCCATCATGTGCTCATAAATAATCTGACAAGTACTGTCAGCTGTTTTAACCAGGAAAAGTGAACAGAATCGGAGGAAGAGTTTAGAGAAACATCAGCAAAGTCTGAGGAGCCAAGAAATATTTTACAACTACAAATGTTGATGCTTTCAAATGTGATGCAGGTTTTAACTGAGGATTCAATGTAAAAGAGAAAACAAAGTTCAGATTCACAGAGCTGCTCCTCATCCTGGACTGACTCACAACTCGATCAACCCTCCCTCTTCTTCCTCCTCTCACACAGCAGCTCCGCTCTGTCACTATATTTCCTTGTTCCCTCCCCTTCATACCTACAGTTTGTGGATGGGGGTAACTGAGCTGACAGGTTTCATTCACTGCACAAACACACCCTATTCAGATCAGAGCAGACTAGTTTCAGTTATCAGGAAGTGAAGCTCAGACAGTCGTTGTCACTGAGAGGTGAAATGGCGCAGAAAGGAGTTCAGCTGGACCGAGAAACAATTTCTTGTTCCATCTGTTTGGATCTACTGAAGGATCCGGTGACTACTCCCTGTGGACACAGCTACTGCAAGAACTGTATTAAAGACCACTGGGACACAGAGGATGAGAAGAGGATCTACAGCTGCCCTCAGTGCAGGAAGAGCTTCATACCGAGGCCTGAGCTGCTGAAAAACACCATGTTAGCAGCTTTAGTGGAGGAGCTGAAGAAGACTGGACTCCAAGCTGCTCCTGCTGATCTCTGCTATGCTGGACCTGAAGATGTGGCCTGTGATGTCTGCACTGGGAGGAAACTGAGAGCAGTTAAGTCCTGTCTGCAGTGTGTGGCCTCTTACTGTGAGAAACACCTGCAGCCTCATTATGAATTAACTGCTTTGAAGAAACACAAGCTGGTGGAGCCGTCAGAGAAGCTCCAGGAGAACATCTGCTCTCGTCACGATGAGGTGATGAAGATGTTCTGCCGTACTGATCAGCAGTGTATCTGTTATCTCTGCTCTGTGGAGGAACATAAAGGCCACGACACAGTGTCAGCTGCAGCAGAGAGGACTGAGAGGCAGAGAGAGCTGGAGGGGAGTCGACACAACATCCAGCAGAGAATCCAGGACAGAGAGAAAGATGTGAAGCTGCTTCAACAGGAGGTGGAGGCCATCAATGGCTCTGCTGATAAAGCAGTGGAGCACAGTGAGAAGATCTTCACCCAGCTGATCCATCTCATGGAGAAAAGACGCTCTGATGTGAAGCAGCAGGTCAGATCCCAGCAGGAAACTGAAGTGAGTCGAGTCAAAGAGCTTCAGGAGAAGCTGGAGCAGGAGATCACTGAGCTGAAGAGGAAAGATGCTGAGCTGAAGAAGCTCTCACACACAGAGGATCACAACCAGTTTCTACACAACTACTCCTCACTGTCAGCACTCAGCGAGTCTACACACTCATCCAGCATCAAGATCCGTCCTCTCAAGTACTTTGAGGATGTGACAGCAGCTGTGTCAGAGCTCAGAGACAAACTACAGGACGTCCTGAGAGAGACATGGACAAACATCTCACTGACAGTGACTGAAGTGGATGTCTTACTGTCACAACCAGAGAACATGACCAGAGCTGACTTCTTAAAATATTCATGTGAACTCACACTGGATCCAAACACAGTAAACACACTGTTGTTATTATCTGAGGGGAACAGAAAAGCAACATACACGAGCATAAAACAGTCTTATCCTGGACATCCAGACCGATTCACTGACTGGCAGCAGGTCCTGAGTAGAGAGAGTCTGACTGGACGCTGTTACTGGGAGGTGGAGAGGAGAGGAGAAGAAGGAGAAGAAGTTGGTGTAGCAGTCACATACAAGAATATCAGCAGAGCAGGGAACTCACATGAAAGTTTATTTGGATACAATGACAAATCTTGGATGTTAGATTGTTTCACAGGTAGTTATGAGTTTCATTACAACGAAGTCAGAACTCCCGTCTCAGGTCCTCGGTCCTCCAGGGTTGGAGTGTACCTGGATCACAGAGCAGGTATTCTGTCCTTCTACAGCGTCTCTGGCACCATGACTCTCCTCCACAGAGTGCAGACCACATTCACTCATCCGCTCTATGCTGGATTTTTTGTTTTTGACTCTGCTGAGTTTTGTAAACTCAAATAAACAGAAGTCATTTCAGGGTCAGTCACACTGGAAAGTGTGTCCATGTTTTGCTGTTTTGAACAAAGAACGGTTAAGATTTTGATTCTCTTCATATTTTGCTCTTCCATATTTCGAGGTGCGAGGCAAGTCATCTGTGACTCGTACTAAACCTTTGTATGTGTCAGAGAAAAGAGCAATTGGACTTATTAACAAGGTGGATGAAAGAGAACACAGCAACAGACTGTTTATCAGGTCACACATTATTTGTTAATATAAAGATCAAATTCAAATTTGAGAGTCTTTATGGTTTTTGTACATTAAGGTAGATAAATTGTGATGTAACATGTTACTCAAAATTCAATTTAAGGGGACTTAAAAGGGAAATAATGAGACTTTATTAGCTTATTTATAAACACTTATGTTATGATGCCTGTTATTGATTGTGTCTGAGTTGATTTCTGAAAACAGATGTGAACAATAAAGTGATTTCCATCAGTATCTACAGTAGCTGGTGTTATTTTTAAGAAAGGAGCAGATCATGCTGTTTTTTCTTCTTCCTGCGCCTGTTTGGTTCACTGAATGT
The DNA here is from genome assembly GCA_963678695.2 of Diplodus puntazzo. Lineage (NCBI taxonomy): Eukaryota > Metazoa > Chordata > Actinopteri > Spariformes > Sparidae > Diplodus > Diplodus puntazzo. The sequence goes on along the minus strand of OZ023173.1, from coordinate 26,626,319 downwards.
GTGGAAGTGTAACCGGGTGGTAAAGCTACCCTGAAATAAATTCAAAGTCAGGTTTGGGATCGCTCTCTAACATGTTTAAATGTTCACATGTTATTTGTTGTTTTCTTTTGAGTGTTACATAGGATGACCACATGTCCACACTTTCAGGGACAGTCCCTGTTTTCAAACGAGCGCTATGTAGTTTCGGAGAAGTCAGAATTGTAATACTTACTTTAGTGAGGTAATAAACAAACTAAAAAATATACTATGTTACAGTGCCTCACACGGGGCACCATATATGGTACTTCGTGCCACATTAATAGGGAGTTTCGGGTTATATTTTGTTATAAATAATAATTGATGACTATCAGGGATAATTATCCAATTCATATTATATCACCTCGGGGCACCACCCTTGAAGAAGGGAAAAGATAGCCAATTCACCAAATTAGTCTCAGAAAAAGGTCCTAAACTGTCGGTTTGTGACTCTGATAGATATTTAACTTAATAACTACAACCAATATTACCACAACAGCTTGTAATGGTCGAAGGATTCTGAAGTCCTTGGCAGAGTAGAGGTTGTTAACTTTCAGTCTTGTACAAGAGCGAGGAGGATCTTTTCTGAGTTTCTCTTATTTGGATGGTAGAAACCGATATAATGAAAATTCCTCATGTAAAACATTTGCCGAATCATTTTAAGAATGTGATGTAGACAGCAGTTATCAATGTTAATCAAGTCTCTCTTGAATTAATAACTCACTAAAGTGAGTGATTTTTAAAGGGAGTCTAGTGACTTTCTCCTTAGGATGCAAAGAAGTTGTTTACTGCATTTGTGTAATTTTAAATATTGACTATTAATTAATTGTTCTCCTCATTGGTATATTGAATGCTGACAGTAGGAGTGAAATGTGATGCAGGCTGTGACAACCTCACATGCTGTTGCAGACTTTGGTCACAAGGTGGCGGTATTGGGCAGTGTTATTGAGTCATTCAGTGCATTCTGGTCCTTTCATCCTGTTTAAACAACCTGGAGATTTGCTGTGTGCACAGTGCTGTGTCATGTGTCTGTAATGATAAACACATGTCCTGTGAATTGCTCTGGCACAAACACTTAAAAGACGCCATCTGTCCATATTTCAACCCTCAAAGATCTGGAGCAAGTCTCGGGGTGCCTGTCTCTCCTGTATTTATTTAGTGTTTCCTTCCTCATTCGACCAGTCAGCATCAAGTGTCAAACATTAAATTCAGGAGAAGCTGAAGTTTCAGTCTGACTCATTTCAAGCCTCAGGTTTACATTTGCTTTCTCTTTTTTCAGATTAATTCACAATAATTCAAAAAACAATTGCCATCTGAAGTTCCAGTGGTCAGATGAAACACATATCAACAGGGGAGCAGTATTTACCGCAACACCAGGGCTCCACCTGGTGCTTACCTCGGTTTCTACAACCCCAATTGTCAGGACAAATGTTAGCTGAACACATTTCCGCAAAACTAGACATGAGTTACAACTTGATGCTCAGTTTTTGTTTACTCTCTCATCTATTTCTCTCGCTGAGCTGTTTGGGTATGTAGTTTTTTTCAGGCAGAGAACAAATCAAGCGATAAAGATCTTTCTCTTCTCATTAACATTTTCCCCCAAAACTACAGAGTGCTCCTTAAACTGTGCGTTAAAACCATGGTGATGGAAGTCTCACTTAATTAGGCTAGATTTATCAAAATAGGGGAGAATTGGCCTTAATCCTGCTTCATGGAAAATCCCCCTTGGTGGAGATCCCAATACGCTACAAAGCAGTCAACTAACTGACCTGTAATACTGCTATACCAGCTGCTATTACAAAACATAAAACCACTTTAGACTGTTTTATCTGACAGCTGTAGTTACTTATGGTTACATGTACTGTGTATCTTGACTCGTTCTGTCACATTTCAGATGTTTCCACCATCAAAGAGTAAGTCTTAGTCCTTTATGGAGTAAACAGAGAGTTATTTTGGAGACAGCTTCAGTTTTAAGCAGTTCAATGAAAAAGAAATTTCCTCCCTAACTTTTCACTTTTTTTTTTCTTTTTTTTTAAATTGTTGAGCCCCAGAGAGGTCAACAGTGATGTTTGATAACAAAGCAAAGACGACAAAAAAGTCAAAAAATGAACACAATTGTGTTAGTTTTCCCCTTGATTCATCTCACAACCCCTCAGTTTTATCTTGTGACCAGTGGCATAAGTTCAGAGGTGCAACCAGTGCAGCTGCACCGGGGCCCAGACGCCGTCAGGGGCCCATGAAGGAAGAAAAAAAAACAGCTGTCCAGAATTGCCACAGGTCCCTGTTTTTCTGGATGAAATAGCTGGGGGCGGGTCAGTAAGGTAACGCTGAGTGGCCTTGATGCCTGTCAGTCATGATGAGTCGCGTCTCGTCACCTCTCTGCTGTGTCTGCAGCTGAGCAATGTAGGCCGAGCCGATGCTTGTCTCTCTCCCCGGGCCGGGAGTGTTATCATACCGTACAATACTAAATAATAGACGGGGCATTTATTTGTTTCAATCACTGAACAGACCAGGCGTAATTCCGTCCTCTCAAAAATCCGGGATGAAAATGTCACAAACTTCGCCAGCTTCTCTGTGAATTCTCTGGCATCTTTCTGGTCAATAGTTGTGCGTCTTCTGCAAGTGAAGTTGTTGCGGCGGAGGAAACGATTTATCCAACCAGCACTCGCGGCAAACTCCTCATCTCTGCTGTCACTCACGGTGGTGTACATTTGTTTCACATCGCCCTGATCATTTTGAAGGACAATTTCTCGTGTCGTGCCCGTTTGCTGATAGCTCATTCCCGCATATTTATCTCAAGCTCCTCACTAGCCTTCTTCCTCCCTCCACCAGGCAGCCTGGCCCTGTTGCTGTCGTCCTCGGACAGGCGCTGAAGCTCAGTTTGATTTTTTCGCCAATCTCTCTTCTCTTTGTGTTGACAGAGAAACATCTAGCGCCTGCTTCTCCCGAGTTTTCCTCTGCATATTTTACGACAGAAAGTTTGAATTTCAAGTTGTGCTTTTTATGTTTTTGCTGCACCGGAGCCATGGCGATCATCAATGTGAAATTGACTGACAGAAAGCAGCACAATAAGTGAAAAGGCGAAGAAGAAAAACGTGCAGTGTCAGTGGTCATGTCTTCTTCCTTGACTAAAAAAAAAACAAAACATGTATATATATACCCGACATTTATTTGGAACCGGCTGTTATTTAGCAAAATATACACCTGCACCTGGCGTTTAAAGGGACCCTGCGGTAAATTGAAACCCGGCTATTATTGAGTAATTCATGGTAGTTACCAAAGCAAGGCGCAGCAGAATGAATAAATAAATAAATAAATAAGAATAAAATACAAAACGGCCGTCCATCGGCCCATTATTGAAAAATCCTGGTACTTCTGGTGTCCAGTCCACCCCTGCAATAGCAGTTCTCTCTAGTGGCTGTGCGTGTGTGTCCAAATGTGTGTGTGTGTGTGTGTGTGTGTGTGTGCGTGTGTGTGTGTGCGTGCGCAAGTGCGCTTGTGTTTAGGGCGCAGGCGGGGGGCACAAAAAAAATATTTGCACCGGGGCCTATCACCATGATGTTACGCTACTGCTTGTTACCCTTGCGACCCCTCGGTTGGGAACCACTGCACTAAACTAACTAAACCTTGAGCAGCTTCAATAGTAAAATGCCAGTATATATATATATGTCCTGTGTTGAACTACCAGCTGCTGTTTCTTTATGCAATTTCGTATTATAGTATTGTACAATGATCAATAAATGAGGTCCAGCCTTTAGACACTGATGCATTAGTTTCAACAATCTAATCTTACTTTAGATAGTTTCAAGTCCAGTTTGCTGATAATATCTCTGTACTTCTACTTATTATTTTAAATGCAGGACTTTTACTTCTCATGTCTTTTTGAAAGGTTTTTACATTGTTTTATTTGTACTTAAGTAGAAGAAGTATCTGAATACTTTCTCCACCAGTATCTTAGAAGAAAGTCCAACTGGCCTGCAACGCAACACCAGAACGGTACTTTGGCTCCATCATGTGCTCATAAAGAGAACAAATTCTGTCAGCTGTTTTTAACCAGGAAATGAAAAGTAAACAGAATCAGAGGACGAGTTAGAGAAACATCAGCAAAGCCTGAGGGGCCAAGAAATATTTTACAACTAAAAACGTTGATGTTTTCAAATGTGGAGCAGGTTTTAACTGAGGCTTCGTTGTAAAAGAGGAAACAAAGTTCAGATTCACAGAGCTGCTCCTCGTCCTGGACTGACTCACAGCTCCATCAGCCCTCCCTCTTCTTCCTCCTCTCACACAGCAGCTCCGCTCTGTCACTATATTTCCTTGTTCCCTCCCCTTCAGATCGACAGTTTGTGGATGGCTGTAACTGAGCTGACAGACCTCATTAGGTCAACAAACACAGCCTGTTCAGATCAGAGCTCAGACTAGTTTCAGTTATCAGGAAGTGAAACTCAGACAGTCGTTGTCACTGAGAGGTGAAATGGCGCAGAAAGCAGTTCAGCTGGACCAAGAAATAATTTCTTGTCCGATCTGTTTGGATCTACTGAAGGATCCGGTGACTACTCCCTGTGGACACAGCTACTGCAAGAACTGTATTAACTATCACTGGGACACAGAGGATGAGAAGAGGATCCACAGCTGCCCTCAGTGCAGGAAGAGCTTCATACCGAGGCCTGAGCTGCTGAAAAACACCATGTTAGCAGCTTTAGTGGAGGAGCTGAAGAAGACTGGACTCCAAGCTGCTCCTGCTGATCACTGCTATGCTGGACCTGAAGATGTGGCCTGTGATTTCTGCACTGGGAGGAAACTGAGAGCAGTTAAGTCCTGTCTGGTCTGTCTGGCCTCTTACTGTGAGCAACACCTCCAGCCTCATTATGATGTGGCTCCATTAAAGAAACACAAGCTGGTGGAGCCGTCAGAGAAGCTCCAGGAGAACATCTGCTCTCGTCACGATGAGGTGATGAAGATGTTCTGTCGTTCTGATCAGCAGTGTATCTGTTATCTCTGCTCTGTGGAGGAACATAAAGGCCACGACACAGTGTCAGCTGCAGCAGAGAGGACTGAGAGGCAGAGAAAGCTGGAGGGGAGTCGACACAACATCCAGCAGAGAATCCAGGACAGAGAGGAAGATGTGAAGGTGCTTCAACAGGAGGTGGAGGCCATCAATGGCTCTGCTGATAAAGCAGTGGAGCACAGTGAGAAGATCTTCACCCAGCTGATCCGTCTCATGGAGAAAAGACGCTCTGATGTGAAGCAGCAGGTCAGATCCCAGCAGGAAACTGAAGTGAGTCGAGTCAAAGAGCTTCAGGAGAAGCTGGAGCAGGAGATCACTGAGCTGAAGAGGAAAGACGCTGAGCTGAAGAAGCTCTCACACACAGAGGATCACAACCAGTTTCTACACAACTACCCCTCACTGTCAGCACTCAGTGAGTCTACACACTCATCCAGCATCAAGACCCGTCCTCTCAAGTACTTTGAGGATGTGACAGCAGCTGTGTCAGAGCTCAGAGACAAACTACAGGACGTCCTGAGAGAGACATGGACAAACATCTCACTGACAGTGACTCAAGTGGATGTTTTACTGTCACAACCAGAGCCCAAGACCAGAGCTGACTTCTTAAGATATTCATGTGAAATCACACTGGATCCAAACACAGCAAACACACTGTTGTTATTATCTGAGGGGAACAGAAAAGCAACATACATGAGAATAAAACAGTCTTATCCTAGACATCCAGACAGATTCACTGACTGGCAGCAGGTCCTGAGTAGAGAGAGTCTGACTGGACGTTGTTACTGGGAGGTGGAGTGGCGAGAGAGAGAAGGAGTTGGTGTAGCAGTCGCATACAAGAATATCAGCAGAGCAGGGAACTCACATGAAAGTTTATTTGGATACAATGACAAATCTTGGATGTTAGATTGTTTCACAGGTAGTTATAACTTTTATCACAACAAAGTCCAAACTCCCGTCTCAGGTCCTCGGTCCTCCAGAGTTGGAATGTACCTGGATCACAGTGCAGGTATTCTGTCCTTCTACAGCGTCTCTGACACCATGACTCTCCTCCACAGAGTCCAGACCACATTCACTCAGCCTCTCTATGCTGGACTCAATATTTCTGACTTTGCTGAGTTTTGTCAAGTCAAGTAGACAGAAGTAATTTCAGGGTCAGTGGGTTAAATTGTGTGTTTTATTTCTTCAGACTTGTTGTGTTTCCATCATTGTTGCTGAGAGCTGATTGTTGTTGCATTTCTTCACTGCACACAGATCACCTGTCAATCAAACATTGTGGGCGGTACTTTGACGTCTTCTTGTTGTTCTGTAAATGTTGGACTTTCTTCAGGCGGCGCTCCTTCCTGTGTCTGTTCAGCCACGGAGGCTCTCGCTGCTCATGATGACTTCAGTTCACATGATCATAATCAATAAGGAGATGCTTCATTATTTGCTTGTACATAGCTGAGATTCTGCTCCAACAAACTGATTGTGTGGATGAAGTGAATCTGTTCATGAAATCATTGAACAAGAGTCGTTTAACAGACTTTACTTGTGGGACGTGTGAACAAACTGGAAAGTGTGTCCATGTTTTGCTGATTTGAAGAAAGGAAGGTTCAGATTTTGATTCTCTTCATATTTTGTTCTGTTCACTTATTCTTCCATATTCTGAAGTGCGGGGCAACTCATCTGTGACTCGTACTAAACCTTTGTATGTGTCAGAGAAAAGAGCAATAAGACTTATTAACAAGGTGGATGAAAGAAAACACAGCAACAGACTGTTTATCAGGTCACACGTGATGAAATTTAAAGATTTAGTTGATTTGAAAACGCTATCAGACATGTGACAGAAATCAGCTGAAAATCTACAGAGGTTGTTTATATTAAGATCAAATTTAATTTTCAGAGTCTGTATGATGTCGTACTTTAAGGTAGATAAACTGTGATATAACATATTACTTCAATATTCAATTCAAGAGAAATAATGAGATGTTATAAGCTTATTGAGTAACATTTATGTTAAGATCAGTGTTGTTGATTGTATCTGAGTTGATCTGTGAAAAGAGAAGTGAACAATAAAGTGATGTCCATCAGTATCTACAGTATCTGGTGTTATTATTTATAAAGGAGCAGCTCATAGAGGTTTTTTTCTTCCTGTTCCTTTTTGGTTCATTGAATGTGTTTGATTGCAACCTGCTGGTAAATCCACACAGAAAGAAATTCACACTAAGGTTTGGGATCACTATCTAACATGTTCAAATCTCACATGTTCTTTGTTGTTTTCTTTTGAGAGTTACATAGGGTGACCACATGTCCGTGTTTCAGGGACAATTCCCTTTTCAAAAGAGTGCTATCTTGTTTTAGAGAAGTCAGACTTTGAATACTTAGTATTTTAGTGAGGTAATATAGTTAAATCAGATCCATAGTGTGTTATATTGCCTCACACGGGGCACCATATGTATTGCACCATGGTCCTACATTAATGGGGAGCTTTGGGTTAAATTTAGCTATAAATAATAATTGATGATCATCAGGGAAAATCATAACTTATGATAACTAATAAGATCCATTCATATTGTATCACCTCGGGGCACCACCCTTGAAGAAGGGAAAAGTTAGCCAATTCACCAAATTATTCTCAGAAAAAGGTCCTAAATGGTCACTTTGTGACTCTGATTAATGTTTGACTTCAAAATCCTTCTACCATTAATTGCTGCTATGGTAATATTGGTTGTAGTTGTGGAGTCCTTGACAGAGTAGAGATTGGTAACATTCACTCTTGTACAACATTAAATAGACAGCATGAAGTTTCAAAAGTATTTCACTTAACACAAAGATGAAAACTCACAATCTAACTAATATGTACTATATATAGGTAGGTGTGTGTGTGTGTGTGTGTGTGTGTGTGTGTGTGTGTGCGTGCGTGTGTGTGTGTCTGGAAGAACAAAGGAACAATGGTGGTTCTCACACTATGTGCTCACTGATATTTGTAAAGTTTTATATGCTTACTGTTAATTATATGTTGTCTGTTGTCTTCTCGCGCACGTGACGTCTATCCCTGAGACGCAAGAAGAAAGCAAAAATACATAGTTTAACTAAGAAAATTGACAAAAATAATAGTAACGCACAGTGATTTGAATAAGTAATTTTAATCTGATTAGTGGTTTGGAAATATTACCGCATTAGATTACTTCTCACTGAAAAAAGTGGTCAGATTAGAGTAACGCGTTACCGGCATCACTGCAAGGGCTTGGCTGGGGTCGGGTTGGGCTTGATTTTTTTTTTGGCCAGATCGAAGCTCTAAGTGTAAGTGTGTGCTTATGCAAGTTATAAATATTGTACATTTGGGCAATTAAATGCATATTGCTGAAGGTGCAAATCCTGAAAGTGATTTTACATTGTGCATCCTGTCATGCCCATGTAATGTTAGCAAATGTTATTGCATTTAATCATGACATGATTTGACCTCATTCCCTGAGCGGAGTCCATCTGACAGCACAATGATAATCCACAAGTAATATTTTATGTGCACCAATATAGCTATGACAAGGAATTATATGTAGACTGGGGTTTTACATTTGTGTGTAATGTAAAACATGGACTTTGAGGAACGAGGCTGAGCACTATCAGTGTCTGACTCAGAGTCAGTTTCTGGCTTTGATGGCTCAAACAAGTCGGGCTGGGTCCATCCGATGATGCTGCTAGCTTCCATTGTTACTGTAGGTTTGGTCCTTGTGCAGTACACGGAGGCGGCTCCCCTCTTGCGCGTGGGCGTGGTTCCAGCACCTCTAAATGACACGCCCCCAGCATTTCACAGCAGACAGAAGTGCTTGTTTTTCCATGATTTTGAGACCTAATTTCATATACTTGGCAATTTTTTTAATCTTTCAAATTTGGCTCAGTGGTCAATGACACATGTTTCTTTGGTGTGACAAACTCTTTAAGTAAAGTATCTGAATATTTCCTCCACCAGAATGGTACTTTGGCTTCATCATGTGCTCATGAATAGTCCGACAAGAACCGTCAGCTGCTTTTAACCAGGAAAAGAAAAGTGAACAGAATCAGAGGAAAAATTAGAGAAACATCAGCAAAGTCTGAGGAGCCAAGAAATATTTTACAACTAAAAACTTTGATGTTTTCAAGAGTGGAGCAGGTTTTAACTGAGGCTTCATTGTACAAGAGGAAACAAAGTTCAGATTGACAGAGCTGCTCCTCGTCCTGGAATGAGTCAAAGGTTGATAACCGCTCCCTCTTCTCTCTGATAACTTATCTTGTTCCGTCATTCTAATTTCATTTATCAGGAAGTGAAGCTCAGACAGTCGTTGTACTGAGAGGCGAAATGGCACAGAAAGAAGTTCAGCTGGACCGAGAGACTTTCTCTTGTCCGATCTGTTTGGATCTACTGAAGGATCCGGTGGCTATTCCCTGTGGACACAGCTACTGCAAGAACTGTATTAAAGACCACTGGGACACAGAGGATGAGAAGAGGATCTACAGCTGCCCTCAGTGCAGGAAGAGCTTCACACCGAGGCCTGAGCTGCTGAAAAACACCATGTTAGAAGTTTTAGTGGAGAAGCTGAAGAAGACTGGACTCCAAGCTGCTCCTGCTGATCTCTGCTATGCTGGACCTGAAGATGTGGCCTGTGATGTCTGCACTGGGAGGAAACTGAGAGCAGTTAAGTCCTGTCTGGTCTGTCTGGCCTCTTACTGTGAGAAACACCTGCAGCCTCATTATGATGTGGCTCCATTAAAGAAACACAAGCTGGTGGAGCCGTCAGAGAAGCTCCAGGAGAACATCTGCTCTCGTCATGATGAGGTGATGAAGATGTTCTGCCGTACTGATCAGCAGTGTATCTGTTATCTCTGCTCTGTGGAGGAACATAAAGGCCACGACACAGTGTCAGCTGCAGCAGAGAGGACTGAGAGGCAGAGAGAGCTGGAGGGGAGTCGACACAACATCCAGCAGAGAATCCAGGACAGAGAGAAAGATGTGAAGCTGCTTCAACAGGAGGTGGAGGTCATCAATGGCTCTGCTGATAAAGCAGTGGAGCACAATGAGAAGATATTCAGCCAGCTGATCCGTCTCATGGAGAAAAGACGCTCTGATGTGAAGCAGCAGGTCAGATCCCAGCAGGAAACTGAAGTGAGTCGGGTCAAAGAGCTTCAGGAGAAGCTGCAGCAGGAGATCACTGAGCTGAAGAGGAAAGACGCTGAGCTGAAGAAGCTCTCACACACAGAGGATCACACCCAGTTTCTACACAACTACTCCTCACTGTCAGTACTCAGTGAGTCTACACACTCATCCAGCATCAATATCCGTCCTCTCAAGTACTTTGAGGATGTGACAGCAGCTGTGTCAGAGGTCAGAGACAAACTACAGGACGTCCTGAGAGAGACATGGACAAACATCTCAGTGACAGAGACTGAAGTGGATATTTTACTGTCACAAACTGAGAACATGACCAGAGTGGGATTCTTAAGATATTCTTGTGAAATCACACTGGATCCAAACACAGCATACCCACGTCTGTTATTATCTGAGGGGAACAGAAAAGCAACAAGAATGAGCCAAAAACAGTCTTATTCTAGTCACACAGACAGATTCACTGTGTGGGATCAGGTACTAAGTAGAGAGAGTCTGACTGGACGTTGTTACTGGGAGGTGGAGAGGAGACGAGAAGTTGGTGTAGCAGTCGCATACAAGAATATCAGCAGAGCAGGGAGCTCAGAGGAATGTAGATTTGGACACAATGACAAATCTTGGAGGTTAATTTGTTGCGCAGACAGTTATGAGTTTCATCACAACAAAGTCAAAACTCCTGTCTCAGGTCCTCAGTCCTCCAGAGTTGGAGTGTACCTGGATCAGAGTGCAGGTATTCTGTCCTTCTACAGCATCTCTGACACCATGACTCTCCTCCACAGAGTTCAGACCACATTCACTCAGCCTCTCTATGCTGGACTTTATGTTCATGACTCTGCTGAGTTTTGTAAACTCAGATAGACAGAAGTCATTTCAGAGTCAGTCAAACTGGCAAGTGTGTCCATGTTGCTGTTATGAAGAAAGAACGGTCCAGTTTTGTAATTCTCTTCATATTTTGTTCTGTTCACTGATTCTTCCATATTTTGAGGTGCGGGGCAACTCGTCTGTGACTCGTACTAAACCTTTGTATGTGTCAGTGAAAAGAGCAATAAGAGCTATTAACAAGGTGGATAAAGAAAACACAGCAAAAGACTGTTTATCAGGTCACAAGTGATGAAATGAAAGATTTAGTTGATTTGAAAATGTTATCAGTCGTGTGTAAAGACAGAAATCTGCTGAAAATCTACAGAGGTTGTTTATATTCAGATGAAATGGAATTTTAAAAGTCAGTATGATGTCGTACAATAAAGCAGAGACACTGATGTAACATGCTTCTCAAATATTCAGTTTAAGAGAAATAATTAGATGTTGTAAGCTTATTGAGTAACATTTATGTTAAGATGACTGTTATTGATTGTATCTGAATTGATTTGTGAAAACAGAAGTGAAAAATAAAGTGATGTCCATCAGTATCTACAGTATCTGGTGTTATTATTTATAAAGGAGCAGCTCATCAAGGTTTTTCTTCTTCCTGCTCCTTTTTGGTTCATTAAATGTGTTGGATTGTAACCTGCTAGTAAATCTACTCAGAAAGAAATTCATCTTCAGCTTTGGGATTTCTATCTAACATGTTTAAATCTCACATGTTCTTTGTTGTTTTCTTTTGAGAGTTACATAGGGTGACCACATGTCCGTGTTTCAGGGACAATCCCCTTTTCAAAAGAGTGCAATCTTGTTTTAGAGAAGTCAGACTTTGAATACTTAGTATTTAAGTGAGGTAATATAGTTAAATCAGATCTATAGTGTGTTCTATTGCCTCACACAGGGCACCATATGTGGTACACTGTGGTCCTCCGTTAATGGGGAGTTTCTGGTTAAATTTTGCTATAAATGATAATTGATGATCATCAGGGATAATCATTAATTATGATAACTAATAAGATCCAATTCATATTGAATTAACTCAGGGCAGGACCCTTGAAGAAGGGAAAAGTTAGCCAATTCACCAAATTAGTCTCAGAAAAAGGTCCTAAATGGTCACTTTGTGACTCTGATTATTATTTAAGTTAATTACTACAACCAATATTACATATACACAAAATTACTAGTAATGTTCTAAGGATTTTGGATTCCTTAACCGAGGAGAGGTTGGGAACTGTCACTCTTGTACAATATTAAATAGACAGCATGAAGGTTCAAAAGTATTTCAGTTAACATAAAGATGAAAACACACTGTTTGAGTACATCAGCCAGCTTCTTTTGATTTTTTCAGAATTGACTAAGACTCTGTTACAAAAGTCACGTTGACACTCTCCCATCTTTGTTTTTGGGAAATGTGTAACTGCTTTTTTAATTGAACTGGTCCTCTGTGAACAAGCTCTCATATCACTTTGTCAGTTAGAAGAGATGGCCGGTCAGCCTTTCGTCCTGATGCTGTGTCACTCTGCTGTGCTGAGGTAGAGGACAGGAGCACCTGATGCTGTGTCACTGAGCTGGTGGTGAAATACTTTAAAAGTGCATCTGAAGAGAGACCACTGGATGTTACATTATAATAAAAAACAAACAGATGCTTGATGTGTGCCATACACAAGACTAATATAGACTAATAATGAAAATGTGATGAGATTCATTCAAATTTATTGTCATTGCAATACAATTCAGTCTAACCAGAGTGAAAGTGCAGTGTACATATTTGTGTGTGGAGTATTAGCAGTAATACACTTTAACTGCACTTTAACACTGATGTAAACTTTAACAAACATAAACTGTGACACAATAAACCAAAGGCTTACAACGACCTTGTTACAAGGAAATGGAAAACTAACAGCATTTTAACCGACATACAAAACACAGCCAACAGGTTAAATAACACCTGAACAGGCCTAATGTTAACTTTCCAAATGTCCATGATGAATTTAAGGTGGAGTAACATTAATTTACGTCGACTCAGCTATTTATTGATTATTAATGCTGCTATCGTCCGAAGTAAGCTAGCAAGCTAACACTCCAACAACAGTGAGTACGATCATTAAACTATTAATATCATTCACTTTATCACATTGACCGTACTGTACCTGTATCTTCTTCATGTTTTTCTTCCTCTTCTTTCCTTCTTTTCCTTCACTTCCTTTAGTACTTTCCTTTACTTATTATTACATGTACTGTATATCTTGACTCCTTCTGTCACTTTTCAGATGTTTCCACCATCAGACTGTAAGTTTTAGTTCTTTATGGATAAGCAGAGAGTCCCTTTGGAGACAGCTTCAGTTTTAAGCAGTTCCACTAAAGAGAAACTTCCTCCCTGAAAATTTCCGATGGTTTTGTTTTAATTGTTGAGCCCCAGAGAGGTCAACAATGATCTGTGATAAGAAAGCAAAGATTTGTAGCAGAACTTTGTTATTTTTCCTCTTTATTCATCTAGCTGTTTCAGTTTTATCTAGTGACCCTTGCGAGGGGCCCGACCCCTAAGTTTGGAACCACTGCACTGAACTGGCTCCACAATGAGCAGCTTCAACAGTAAAATGTACAATATATATATGTCCTGTGTTGAACTACCAGCTGCTGTTTCTTTATGCAATATTGTATTGTAGTATTGTAAAATGATCAAAAAATAAGCTTCAGCCTTTACACACTGATGCATCGGTATCAACAATCTAATCTTACTTTAGATACTTTCAAGTACAGTTTGCTGATAACCTAGACTACACTTTTCTTTTCTTTTCGTTTTCTTTTTATGTCAATGTTTGTTTTTAATATTCTGTGATGTTATTCTGTGATTTTATGCTTTTATCCTATGTAAGGTGACCTTGGGTGACTTGAAAGGCGCCATCAAGCAAATAAAATGTATATTATTATTAACCTCTCTGTACTTTTACTTATTATTTTAAATGCAGGACTTTTACTTGTAATGTCTTTTTGAAAGATTTTTACATTGTTTTATTTGTACAAAGGTTAAGTATCTGAATATTTCCTCCACCAGTATCTTAGGAGAAATTTTCTCTGGTCTGCAACTCAACACCAGAATGGTACTTTGGCTCCATCATGTGCTCATAAATTAAATGATTATCCCTGATAACGTGATTATCAGGGATAATCATCAATTATGATAACTAATAAGATCCAATTGATATTAAATCACCTTTGGGCACCACCCCTGAAGAAAGGAAAAGATGGCCAATTCACCAAATAAGTCTCAGAAAAAGATACTAAGCTTTCAGTTTGTGATTCTGATTAACAACTACAACCAATATTACCACAGCAACTAATAATGGTCGAAGGACTTTGGAGTCCTTGAAAGAGTAGAGGTTGGTAACTTTCACTCTTGTACAATATTAAATAGACAGCATGAAGGTTCAAAAGTATTTTACGTAACACAAATATGAAAACACAATCTAACTAACATGTACACTATAGGTGTGTGTGTGTGTGTGCGTGCGTGCGTGCGTGCGTGCGTGCGTGCGAGTGTGTGTGTCTGGAAGAGCAAAGAAAAAATGGTGGTTCTCAGATCATGTGCTCACTGATATTTTTAAAGTTTCATATGTTTACTGTTAATTAAATGCTGTCTCCTTTGGTACATTGAATGTAAATGGTTAAATCATTCCCATTTTTATTTAGTTGTATTCGTACCTAAGTAAAGTATCTGAATATTTCCCCCACCAGTATCTTAGAAGAAAGTCTCACTGGTCTGCAACTAAACACCAGAACAGTACTTTGGCTCCATTAAGTGTTCATAAATGATCTGACAAGTACCATCAACATTTTTTTAACTAGGAAAAGACAAATGAACAGAATCATAAGAAGAGTTAGAGAAATATCAGCAAAGCTTGAAAAGCCAAGAAATATTTTACAACTAAAAACGTTGACGTTTTCAAATGTGGAGCACTGAAAACATTCAAGTTTTTTCTTTTTTTGCTCCTGTTTGTTTATTTAGTTTGTTTAGGCAGATAATACAAATCAACCATTGAAGATCTTTCTATTCTCATGAACATTTCCTCATCAAAACTACAGAATAATCCTTTAACTGTGCATTAAAACCATGGTGATGGAATAAAGTCTTATTTAGTTAAGCCAGACTTATCAAAATAAATGAGGATTTTCTTTGGTCCTGCTTCATGGAAAACCCCCCTGGTGGAGATCCCAATACGATAAGTTTTAGTTCTTCATGGAGTAAACAGAGTCATTTTGAAGACAGCTTCAGTTTTCAGCAGTTCCACTAAAGAGAAACTTTCTTCCTGAACTTGTCAGATAGTTTTGATTTAAATGTCGAGCCCCAGAGAAGTCAACAATGATGTTTGATAAGAAAAGAAAGACAACAAAAAAGCCAAAAAACAAACACAAATTTGTTATTTTTCCTCTGTAGTCACCTCCCACCTCTCAGTGTTATCTCGTGATCCTTGCGAGGGTCCTGACCGCTAGGTTAGGAATCACTGCACTAAACTAGCTCCACCTTGAACATCATCCACTGTAAAATGTACAGTATATATATGTCCTGTGTTGAACTACCAGCTGCTGTTTCTTTATGCAATATTGTATAATTGTAGATGGGTTCTACTTAAATTCAAAACAAAACAAAAACGATGGCGTAGTCGAAAAATGTACATAGGAAAAATACCTTTTAATCGCCCCGAACCTCCACAATGCAGGGAGCAAATATTTCTGAAAGTGAAAATAATATGCAAATTGTACAAAATAAACACAATGTAAACTGAACAACACAATTAATCTCTGTCTGTCTGGCAGTCTAGCTGTGTAACCACTGCTCAAAGTGCTTTACAATACATGCCACATTCACAGATTCACACACACATTCATACACTGATTGCAGAGGTTGCCATGCAAGGCGCAAACTGCTCATCAGGAGCAATTTGGGGTTCAGTATCTTGCTCAAGGACAATTCGACATGCAACTAGGAGGAACCGGGATTCAAATCAGTGACCTTCCCATCACTCAACGACCCACTCTACCCACTGAGCCACAGCCGCCCCTGTCATCTGAATATTTCCACATAAGCAAAACAAGTCATTTGGCCACACAATCAGCATGAAAATAATAAAATATTTGTATTCATTGTCACATGACCCAAGAGATGCGCATCTCACTCTTTTTAAGGGTGGAAATGGTTTCCCCCCATTTTGCCTCCATGGCCAAGGACAAAGTGAGTGTGAACTGTTTGTGTGAATATGTATAAACATGTATAAAACTTGATCACTCTACCAAACAGTTAAGGAATGAATTGCAGGATGTCTTTAATGCTGTAGAGTTAAACGGGTCGTAGAGCTGTGTGGGTGTGCTCCTTGCAGCCAGCGGTAACACAGAGCAATATGCATTGTGTGTGTGTGTGTGCGCGCTGCCCACGGTTAGTGACGGAGCTGCTCCGTCACAATTGTAGTATTGTATGGTGTCAATAAATGAGCTTCAGCCTTTACCTATTACTTTAATAGATTCTTTTACAAAATCAGAAGAAGAGTTAGAGAAATATCAGCAAAGACTGAGTAGTCAATAAATAATTTACAATTAAAAACTTTGATGTTTTCAAATGTGGAGCAAGTTAACCACATCCTCTTCTGTCTGCTTTTCTTGAGCTGTCATTCTAACTTCACTTATCAGGAAGTGAAGCTCAGACAGTTGTTGTCACTGAGAGGTGAAATGGCGCAGAAAGCAGTTCAGCTGCATCAAGAAATAATTTCTTGTCCAATCTGTTTGGATCTACTGAAGGATCCGGTGGCTACTCCCTGTGGACACAGCTACTGCAAGAACTGTATTAATGATCACTGGGACACAGAGGATCAGAAGAGAATCTACAGCTGCCCTCAGTGCAGGAAGAGCTTCATACCGAGGCCTGAGCTGCTGAAAAACACCATGTTAGCAGCTTTAGTGGAGCAGCTGAAGAAGACTGGACTCCAAGCTGCTCCTGCTGATCACTGCTATGCTGGACCTGAAGATGTGACCTGTGATTTCTGCACTGGGAGGAAACTGAAAGCCTTAAAGTCCTGTTTGTTCTGTTTGGCCTCTTACTGTGAGCAACACCTGCAGCCTCATTATGAAGTGGCTCCATTAAAGAAACACAAGCTGGTGGAGCCGTCCAAGAAACTCCAGGAGAACATCTGCTCTCGTCATGATGAGCTGATGAAGATGTTCTGCCGTACTGATCAGCAATGTATCTGTTATCTCTGCTCTGTGGACGAACATAAAGGCCACGACACAGTGTCAGCTGCAGCAGAGAGGACTGAGAGGCAGAGAGAGCTGGAGGGGATTCGACACAACATCCAGCAGAGAATCCAGGACAGAGAGAAAGATGTGAAGCTGCTTCAACAGGAGGTGGAGGCCATCAATGGCTCTGCTGATAAAGCAGTGGAGGACAGTGAGAAGATCTTCATCCAGCTGATCCGTCTCATGGAGCAAAGACGCTCTGATGTGAAGCAGCAGGTCAGATCCCAGCAGGAAACTGAAGTGAGTCGAGTCAAAGAGCTTCAGGAGAAGCTGGAGCAGGAGATCACTGAGCTGAAGAGGAAAGACGCTGAGCTGAAGAAGCTCTCACACACAGAGGATCACACCCAGTTTCTACACAACTACCCCTCACTGTCAGCACTCAGTGGGTCTACACACTCATCCAGCAACAAGACCCGTCCTCTCAAGTACTTTGAGGATGTGACAGCAGCTGTGTCAGATGTCAGAGACAAACTACAGGACGTCCTGAGACAGACATGGACAAACATCTCACTGACAGAGACTGAAATGAATGTTTTCCTGCCACAACCAGAAAAAATGACCAGAGCTGACTTCTTAAGATTTTCATGTAAAATTACACTGGATCCAAACACAGCAGACGCATATCTGTTATTATGTGAGGGGAACAGAAAAGCAACATACATGAAAGATGAACAGTCTTATTCTGATCACCCAGACAGATTCACTGGGTGTCCTCAGGTCCTGAATAGAGAGAGTCTGACTGGACGTTGTTACTGGGAGGTGGAGTGGAGAGGGAGACAGAGAGAAGGTGGTGTAGCAGTCGCATACAAGAATATCAGCAGAGCAGGGAGGTCAGATGAATGTAGATTTGGATACAATGACAAATCTTGGATGTTAATTTGTTACACATACAGATATAACTTTTATCACAACAAAGTCAGAACTCCTGTCTCAGGTCCTCGGTCCTCCAGAGTTGGAGTGTACCTGGATCACAGTGCAGGTATTCTGTCCTTCTACAGCGTCTCTGACACCATGACTCTCCTCCACAGATTCCAGACCACATTCACTCAGCCTCTCTATGCTGGACTTCAGTTTAACTGGCCTGGAGACTCTGCTGAGTTTTGTAGACTCAAATAGACATGCAAAGTTATTTCAGGGTCAGTGGATTAAATTGTGTGTTTAATTTCTTCAGACTTGTTGTGTTTCCATCATTGTTGCTGAGAGCTGATTGTTGTGGCATTTCTTCACTGCACACAGATCACCTGTCAATCAAACATTGTGGGCGGTACTTTGACGTCTTCTTGTTGTTCTGTAAATGTTGGACTTTCTTCAGGTGATGCTCCTTCCTATCTCCATGTTTTGCTGTTTTGAACAAAGGACAGATCAGATTTTGATTCTCTACATATTTTTTTCTGTTTACTGATTTTTCCATATTTTCAGGTGTGAGGCAACTCGTCTGTGACTCGTACTAAAGCTTTGTATATGTCAGAGAAAAGAGAAATTAGTTGATTTGAAAATGTTACCAGTCGGTCAATCGCTGAAAATCTACAGAGGCTGTTTATATAAAGATCAATTTAATGTCTGTATGACGTCGCACATTAAGGTTAAAAAACTGTGATGTAGCATTTTACTCAAATATTCAATTCAATTAACATTTCTGTCAAGATGACTATTTTTGATTGTATATGAGTTCGTTTGTGAAAATAGAAGTAAACAATAAAGTGATTTCCATCAGTATCTACAATATCTGGTGTCATTATTTAGATGACTTTAGATTTTTCTTCCTTCTGCTTCTGTTTGGTTCATTGAATATGTTGAAGTGTAATCTGATCTTAAATCTGTTTAGAAGAAAATTCACACTGAAATGTTCAGAAGGATTAATCAATAGATATGGATAGATATGTCACCGGGGTAAGATAATTTTATTGTGTATTTTAAGCTCCCAGTGTTTTTAACTTGTAACATTTCTGTTTTTAGTGTGTTTTAATTGTGAATTTTTTATTGCATGAATTGTACACTGGGAGTGTGTTGTGCTTTTATTTTGAAAAGTCTTACCCCGGTCGTGACACCCCTCAACACAATCAGCACACCTGAGAAAACGAGATTGGTGAGACTTGGCCTGGCAGCGCCATGACACCGAGCGTCGTAACACTGAGGGCACCAGAACACCAAGAGGCGGGTGCCTGGAATGCTGAGCGCCAGGGGATGCAGAAGATGGCGACTACGGACCGAAACGAGGACGTGTTGGTGGCCCTTCCCCGGTGACAGAGCCAACCCCGCCGGCAGCTGTACCTGTGCTGGCGCCTTCTGCCGCAGATAAGACTTTGAACTGGTTTATTGGACTTTTATTGCCTCTTAGTTTTAGCTCTTTCATTTTAGCCTTTTAGCACAAATTTTCTTGTGGACTTTTACCTGTAGTTTTAACCTGATTTTATTCTGTGAATAAATATCAGTGTGTATCCTGTTAATGCATCTGTGGTTTTTTTTGGTTTTTCAGGAACAGTCACTGTTTCCAAATGAGAGCTATGTAGTTTTGGAGGAGTCAGAATTTTAATACTACTTGAATTTTAGTGAGGTAATATAGCAAACCCAGATTTATGTTGTGTTACACTGTCTCACACGGGGCACCATGTGTGCTACGTCATTGTCCTACATTGATGGGGAGTTTCGGGTTAAATTTGGATATAAATAATAATTGATGATTATCAGGGATAATCATTAATTATGATAACTTCTAAGATCCAATTCATATTATATCACCTTTGGGCACCACCCTTGAAGAAGGGAAAAGATAGCCAATTCACCAAATTAGTCTCAGAAAAAGGTATTATACTTTCATTTTGTGACTCTGAATAATAATTAACTCAGTAACTACAACCAATATTACCAAACCGGCTAGTAATGGTCAAAGGATTTTGGAGTCCTTGGCAGAGTAGAGGTTGGTAACTTTCACTCTTGTACAATATTAAATAGACAGCATGAAGGTTCAAACATATTTTACTTAACACAAAGATGAAAACACACAATCTAACGAATATGTACTTTATACATGCCTGTGTGTGTTTGTGACTGTGTGTGTGTGTGTGTGTCTTGAAGAACACAGAAACAATGGTGGTTCTCACACCATGTGCTCACTGATTCGATTTCAAAATACTCCTCCTGACCTTCAAGGCTCTCCATCACCTGGCCCCACCCTACCTGTCTGACCTCCTTATCCCCCATCGCCCCTCCCGACCCCTCCAATCCTCCTCCACTCTAACTCTGACCGTACCACCATCCAGACTCAAAACCTTCAGAGACAGAGCCTTCTCCAGAACAGCACCCCGACTATGGAACTCTCTCCCCCAACCAGTCCGCGACTCTTCCTCACTTTCCACATTCAAATCCTGTCTAAAAATCTACCTCTTTTCTCAAGCCTATGACATCCCCTACCCGTAGCCACCTTCAAACTTGTGAGAGAAATGGGAGCAACAAACAAAGTGTTGCATTTATAGTGCAGTTGGTTTCGGGTGCCCTCAAATGAGCCCAAAATCTTGCAGATTTGAAGCTTGTATTCAATAAACTTGGTGTTCTGTGACAACCTCACTGACTCTGTGCCCTGTGTTGGATTTTCACAGCCAAATTCACTCCTCCTCATACTCTGCAATATGAAATAAATTGTTGACACAAAAAGATAATAATAAAAAAAACACAAAAAGGGCAATGGCAGTCAGGGGGGACAAGCGGAAGACAGCACAACGGAGAACAGAAGCAATGGTGGAGTGTGGAATAGATGACATTATTACAGACAAACACACAACCCTGCTGAAAAAAGGCATAGACCAGCACGATTTCCATGCTGGTCTATGCTGGCTAGTGCTGGTTTGGTGCTGGTTTAACTGGTGAACCAGCATGATGAAGCTGGTCCACCAGCAAGGTCCCATTAATTGTGATGGCCTACCAGCATAGTCTTGCTGGTGATGTTGCTGATGAAGCTTGTCACCAGCATCCCACGCTGTCTTTGAAGGAGAGGTGCTTGTGGTTCCTTGGCTGATAATCCAATCAGGAGAAGGTTGTAATCCCAATGTTGAACAGTGCTGTTCTTGCTGAGCAAGGTCTGATGGGTGAAGGAAACAGCTCCTTTCCTTTGCACGGATAGCAGCTTGGTGCTTGGTGTTCCTTGGATTATATAGTTTGTTGGCAAGCTTTGCGTTGCATCTGCTAGTGCTAACTAACCTGGAATACTAGCAGGACCTTGTGTCGCTGCTGTGAGGCGAAGTTATTTTGGCATGCTGGAGATGCGGCTGGCAGCTCTCAGCACCTGCTAGGCCCAGAATAATCCAGGAGAAGAGAACTTGGGTGCAGGTAGCCCCATGGTCACCCTGACAAATAGTAGCGCAAAGCTGAAATGGCACCTAGATGTTAAGACTAGAGAATTCTGGGAAACTGAGTTCAGTTCAGAGTCAATTTTAAAACTCCTCAGGGAATGCCTCCATCTGTGGGCCCCAACAATGTATTTTTTGTTTATCGGTAAATGGTAACATCAGCTGTAGCAGTGAGTTTAAACAGCTGCTGGGATATAAGAAGACCTGCAGATTCAGAAGTAAACAGGCTGGTACAGAGATGCTGCCACAACATGCCCATTTTTATATAGTTGTATCTTGCACTAGTAGAGTATCTAATCACTTCCTCCACCAGTTTCTTAGAAGAAAGTTTCACTGGTCTGCAACTCAACACCAGAACGGTACGTTGGCTCCATCATGTGCTCATGAATAGTCTGACAAGTACTGTCAGCTGTTTTTAACCAGGAAATGAAAAGTGAACAGAATCAGAGGAAGAGTTAGAGAAACATCAGCAAAGCCTAACCCTCAATTTAATAGGATTCAAAAGAGAAATAATGAGACTTTAGGAGCTTTTAAGCAACATTTATGTCAAGATGACTGTCATTGATTGTAAATGAGTTGATTTGTAAAACCAGAAATGAACTATAAAGTGATGTCCATCAGTATCTACAGTATCTGGTGTTATTATTAAGAAAGTAGCAGCTCATAGAGGTTTTTCTTCTTCCTCTTCCTGTTTGTTTATTTAGTTTGTTTAGGTAGAAAAAAATTGACCAATGAAGATGTTTCTGTTCTGATTAACATTTCTTCCTTAAAAGTACAGAGTGCTCCTTTAACTGTGCGTGAAAAACCATGGTGATTGAATGGAAGTCTCAATCAATTAAGCCAGATTTTTCCAAATAAGTGAGGATTTTCCTTAATCCTGCTTCATGGAAAACCGCCCTGGTGAAGATCCCAATACACTACAAAGCAGTCAAACTAACTGACCTGCAATTACTGCTTTACCAGCTGCTATAACAAAACATAAAACCACTGTGTATTGTTACAGCCTTAATTACTTACGGTTACATGTACTTCATATCTTGGCTCCTTCTGTCATGTTTCAGATGTTTCCACCATTAAATAGTAAGTTTTAGTTATTTATCCTGTAAACAGAGAGTTATTTTGGAGACAGCTTCAGTTTTAAGCAGTTCCACTGAAGAGAAATTTCATCCTTGAACTTTTCACTTGGTTTTATTTTAATTGTTGAGCCCAAGAGGGTTAAAACAATGATCTGTGATAAGAAAGCAAAGACGACAAAAAAAAAAGATGAAGACAAATTTGTTATTTTCCTCTGTAGTCACTTCATGACTTCTCAGTTTTATCTTGTGACCCTTACGAGGGCCACAACCCCTAGGTTGGGAACCACCGCAATAAACTAGCTCCACCTTGTGCAGCTTCAACTGCAAAATATAATGTGTGTATATATATATATACATATGTCCTGTTGTATGTCCTATGTTGAAGTACAGGCTGCTGTTTCTTTATGCAATATTGTATTGTAGTATTGTGCAATGATCATTAGATTATCTTGAGCCTTTACACATTGATGCATCAGTATTAACAATCTAATCTTACTTTAGATACTTTCAAGTACAGTTTGCTGATAATATCTCTGTACTTTTACTTATTATGCTAAATGTAGGACTTTTACTCATTACTTTAACAGATTCTTTACAGAATCAGAAGAAGACGTAGGGAAATATCAGCAAAGTCTGAGGAGCAAATAAATATTTTACAACTAAAAACTTTGATGTTTTCAAATGTGGAGCAGGTTAACCACATCCTCTCCACTCTGCTTGTCTTGTTTCTGTAATTCTAACTTTAGTCATCAGGAAGTGAAGCTCAGACAGTTGTTGTCACTGAGAAGTGAAATGGCACAGAAAGCAGTTCAGCTGGACCAAGAAATAATTTCTTGTCCGATCTGTTTGGATCTACTGAAGGATCCGGTGACTACTACCTGTGGACACAGCTACTGCAAGAACTGTATTAAAGACCACTGGGACACAGAGGATGAGAAGAGGATCTACAGCTGCCCTCAGTGCAGGAAGAGCTTCATACCGAGGCCTGAGCTGCTGAAAAACACCATGTTAGCAGCTTTAGTGGAGGAGCTGAAGAAGACTGGACTCCAAGCTGCTCCTGCTGATCTCTGCTATGCTGGACCTGAAGATGTGGCCTGTGATTTCTGCACTGGGAGGAAACTGAGAGCAGTTAAGTCCTGTCTGCAGTGTGTGGCCTCTTACTGTGAGAAACACCTGCAGCCTCATTTTGATGTGGCTCCATTGAAGAAACACAAGCTGGTGGAGCCGTCAGAGAAACTCCAGGAGAACATCTGCTCTCGTCATGATGAGCTGATGAAGATGTTCTGTCGTACTGATCAGCAGTGTATCTGTTATCTCTGCTCTGTCGACGAACATAAAGGCCACGACACAGTGTCAGCTGCAGCAGAGAGGACTGAGAGGCAGAGAGAGCTGGAGGGGAGTCGACACAACATCCAGCAGAGAATCCAGGACAGAGAGAAAGATGTGAAGCTGCTTCATCAGGAGGTGGAGGCCATCAGTGGCTCTGCTGATAAAGCAGTGGAGCACAGTGAGAAGATCTTCACCCAGCTGATCCGTCTCATGGAGAAAAGACGCTCTGATGTGAAGCAGCAGGTCAGATCCCAGCAGGAAACTGAAGTGAGTCGAGTCAAAGAGCTTCAGGAGAAGCTGGAGCAGGAGATCACTGAGCTGAAGAGGAAAGACGCTGAGCTGAAGAAGCTCTCACACACAGAGGATCACAACCAGTTTCTACACAACTACCCCTCACTGTCAACATTCAGTGAGTCTACACACTCATCCAGCATCAAGATCCGTCCTCTCAAGGACTTTGAGGATGTGACAGCAGCTGTGTCAGGGGTCAGAGACAAACTACAGGACGTCCTGAGAGAGACATGGACAAACATCTCACTGACAGAGACTGAAGTGTATGTTTTACTGCCAAAACCAGAGAAAATGACCAGAGCGGACTTCTTAAGATATTCATGTGAAATCACACTGGATCCAAACACAACAAACAGAGAGCTGTTATTATCTGAAGGGAACAGAAAAGCAACAAGAGTGAGTCAACAACAGCCTCATTCCAGTCACCCAGACAGATTCATTGTGTGGCAGCAGGTCCTGAGTAGAGAGAGTCTGACTGGACGTTGTTACTGGGAGGTGGAGAGGAGAGGAGGAGTTGGTGTAGCAGTCGCATACAAGAATATCAGCAGAGCAGGAAACGCAAATGAAAGCTTGTTTGGACACAATGGCAAATCTTGGAGGTTATTTTGTTCCAAAGACAGTTATAACTTTTGGTACAACAAAGTCAAAACTCCCGTGTTAGGTCCTCGGTCCTCCAGAGTTGGAGTGTACCTGGATCACAGTGCAGGTATTCTGTCCTTCGTCTCTGTCTCTGACACCATGACTCTCCTCCACAGAGTCCAGACCACATTCACTCAGCCTCTCTATGCTGGACTTCAGTTTGGCTGGTCTGGGGTCTCTGCTGAGTTTTGCGAACTCAAGTAGACAGAAGTCATTTCAGGGTCAGTGGGTTAAATTGTGTGTTTCAATTCTTCAGACTTTGTGTTTCCATCATTGTTGCTGAGAGCTGATTGTTGTGGCATTTCTTCACTGGGCACAGATCACCTGTCAATCAAACATTGTGGGCGGTACTTTGACATCTTCTTGTTGTTCTGTAAATGTTGGACTTTCTTCAGGCGGCGCTCCTTCCTGTGTCTGTTCAGCCACGGAGGCTCTCGCTGCTCATGATGACTTCAGTTCACATGATCATAATCAATAAGGAGATGCTTCATTATTTGCTTGTACATAGCTGAGATTCTGCTCCAACAAACTGATTGTGTGGATGAAGTAATTCTGATCATGAAATCATTGAACAAGAGTCGTCTAACGGACTTTACTTACAGGACATATGAACAAACTGTTCAACACTTAAAACTGTACAAACACTTAAAAGATGACTGTGTCCTTGTTTTGCTGTTTTGAACAAAGGACGGTTCAGATTTGGATTCTCTTCATATTTTGTTCTGTTCACTTATTCTTCCATATTTTGAGGTGCTGGGCAACTCGTCTGTGACTCATACTAAACCTTTGTATGTCTCAGAGAAAGAGAAATTAGACTTAATAACAAGTTGGATGAAAACACAGCAACAGACTGTTTATCAGGTCACAGGTGATAGTATTTAAAGATTTAGTTGATTTGAGAATGTTATCAGTCGTGTGTAAAGACAGAAATCAGCTGGAAATCTACAGAGGTTGTTTATATGAAGATCTCTGTATGATGTCGTACATTAAGGTGTGATGTAACATGTTGCTGAAATATTCAATTTCATTAACATTTATGTAAAGATGACTGTTATTAATTGTATCTGAGTTTATTTGTGAAAACAGAAGTGAACAATAAAGTGATTTCCATCACAGTGTCCCCTGTTATTATTATCAAGAAAGGGACAGATCATACAGATTTTTCTTCTTCCTTCTTCCCTTTGGTTTATTGAATGTGTTGAAGTGCAACCTGGTGGTAAATCTACTCAGAAAGAGATTAAAACTCAGCCTTGGGATCGATCTCAAAAATGTTCACGTGTTCTTTGTTGTTTTCTGTTGAGTATTACATAGGGTGACCACACATCCACACTTTCAGGGACAATCCCTGTTTACAAAAAGGTGCTATGTTGTTGGTCAGAATTTTTATACTTAGAATAGTAGTTGGGTGATATAGCGAACTCAAATTTATATTGTTACACTGCCTCACACGGGGCACCATACGGGGTACATTGTGGTCCTACATTATGAGTGATTTTTAAACGGAGACTGGTGACTTTCTCCACAGGATTCAAAGAACTGTTTACTGCATTTGTGTAGTTTTAAATGTTGGCTGTTAATTAAATGTCGTCTTCTTTGGTATATTGAATGCTTATAGTAGGAAATGTGATGCAGGCTGTGACAACCTCACGTGCTGTTGCAGACTTTGGCCACAAGGTGGCGGCATTGGGCAGTGTTATTGAGTCATCAGTGCATTCTGGTCTTTTCTTCCTGTTTTAACAACCTGGAGATTTGACCTGTGTCTGTAAATACAAACACATCCTGTGAAATACTCTGGTACAAACACTTAAAAGACATCATCTGTCCACATTTCAACTCTCAAAGACCTGGAACAAGTCTTGTGGCAGCTTCTGTATTTATTTAGATTTTTCCTCCTTATTCGATCAGTCAGCATCAAGTGTCAAACACAATTCAATTCAGGAGAAGCTGAAGTTTCAGTCTGACTCATTTCAAGTCTCAGGTTTACATTTGCTTTCTCTTTTTTCAGATAAATTCACCAGAGGTCAGAGGAAACACATATTAACAGGGGAGCAGTATTTGACACAACACCAGAGCTCTACCTGGTGCTCACCTCGGTTTCTACAACCCCAATCGTCAGGATAAATTTTAGCTAAGTACTCATCTACAAAACCAGAGATGACTTAGACTTGATGCTCAGTTTACTTTTTCTCTCTCTTCTATTTCTCTTGCTGAGCTGATGCTCTGGATACATTTATGCACAAAAACCACCTGATGAGGATCAGAAAATATCTTGGTTTGACTGAAAACACCTGTTTTGGTCGCTACAAACAAAGATACTAAAAATACAGAGTGGTGTCACACTAACAAATGTTGAAACGCAGACATTCCATTTTACTCTAACTCCTGATGTGGAGGTCAGCTGTGATATGAACTGATATGACAGGTTTTGGACAAATGTCAGCATAGTACATAGAAGAGGAAGAGGAAGAAGAAGAAGAAGAAGAGAGAGAAGAAGAAGACACAGAAGAAGAAAAAGAAGAAGGAAATGACGAAGAAGAATAAATTGAAGAAGAAGATGAACGACAAGAAGAAGAACAAGAAGGAAATCAAGAAGAAGACAATGACGATGAAGAAAAAAAAGAGTTTCCAAATATCTTCTAGTTATCCCATCGTTACCTGGGGATAGTGACCGGGGAAAACAGAACCTTTTAAGACTCACATTCCTTCAGAACAACAAGTTACAGCTGAAAAGTCAGTGGAGTTTCTACACCAACATGTTTCCAGTCTGTGTGGAATAAAAGAAGAGCTGAGAACAAAACAGCTGTTGTTTTCATGTTCTGCTGTGTTTCTGTACAGACCTGCCCTCGCACATTAAAACATGACATTTATTTTGTGTTTAAAGATGTTACATTTGAACCATTTCACGACCTGCTGTCTTATAAACTCCACCTTGTGCTGCACAGTGAAGAGCTGACGTACGTAACGGTCAGAGTTACAGGTATGTAATAAAATATCCACCTGAACAATGAGCTCTGTGAAATCTTTCCTTTGTTCTTCACATTTTTTTTTACCTCTCAGTGCTTCTCCGCCTGTCACAGAAATTATTCATAATTTTCAATCAGCCATTCGTCTCTGTTTAACAGTAATTGAATTTTGATACGGGGGCAATTATTCACCATTTAAGGTTATTTGCATTAATTTGAAATATTAATGGGTTCTTTTGGGTGAGAGAAGAGATGAGTATTTGGTCACAGAGGAGCTCCACCACTCCAGGCAAATATCCACTGACATTACCCAGCATCCTCTGCTCCGGCAGGTCGAGAGACGTAAGTCCATGGATCTTTCTTTTCTTACCTAAATCTAACCACAATTTCCTCGTTTGATCTCCTGTTTCCTCCTCACACTGGCCTCCTCTCTGTTGGCTGAGAGACTCTAAAACTTAAAAAACATCTTCAGCTCAAATTCACGTGTTTTTTTTTTTAGCCGTGCTAGTATCATGGCTCAGTGTTCAACCCAAACAGAATAAATAAATTTGGTTGAGGCACTTAAAAATATCCAGTTTATGACTGCAAAGTGTGCCAGTACATCATCAAAAATGTCCAGTTGTCTTGTCAAAAATATCGTTTTTTTTGACACCATAAACACAACTAGAAAATGTCATGACATCTCAATAAAAATATTCAGTAATTCAACTGAAAAATTTCTCATCTTGTTGCCAGCTAAAACGGCTCCAAACTGTCCCTATGTCCCATTAAAATATCCATCTTTTGACTGCAAACTGTGCGAACATCTCACCAAAAATATCTGGTTTTGTTGCCACAAACAGCTGGAAAATGTCCTGACGTCTGTTGCCACCAACAGGACTAAAAAGTGTGCCACCTTGTTAAAAACATCCCGTCTTCGTCAGCATATTCAATCCAGTTTTCTCCACAAACACGACTGAAACTTCTTCTTAAAAATATCCAGTTTTCTGGCTGCAAATTGTGACAATACCTTGATAAAAATATCCAGTTTTGTTGCCGCGAACACGGCTGGAAAATCTCGTCTCGAAACATCTTGTCAAAAACATTCACTGGTTTCACGCTTATACTGCTAACATTTATTCTGCTGATTGGGTGGAACCACTTAATAATACAACATGTCTTCCTTGAAGGGTCCATGTTGTTTCCCCATCACGACTTAAAGGCTCCTGAACACACCGTGATTGGAAGAACGACTTTCCAACTCAGGAAATGGGGGGAAGATCTGAGAAGCATGTGAATGCAGTATACTGTAAGTACAGCTTCACAGAGCTGCTGGCACGGCTGCAGACTCTTTCTTCTTTTTTTTTTTTTTCAATTTCCCTCCAGGTAGCAGATGATAATAGGCAATCCTGTGGTGTTACATTTTCCCCTCAAATTTCAAGTATAATGAGATTTTGGGGGCTGGACACGCGGAGGTCAGATCGGCTGGGAGATAAGAACAGATTCGTCGGAGAGAAGTCGGTCTTGAATAAAGGCTCAGAATGTCAGACGTTAGAGCCCAGATTGATTTGACACTCCGATAAGATATTCAGGAGGAGGACGGCCAGCTCATGAAATTTGCAGATCCTGATTGAATTTAGGATATTTTCATAAAGGCCATGTGCTGTGTGTGTGTGCAGGCTGTTGTTGGCTCAGATCGGAGGTTGGTGGAGGTGGTGGTGGGGGTCGGATGTCTTTCTCAGCTGTTTTCCTCCTCTCTTGATTTGAGAGAGGAGGGAGCGACTCCTCCACCCATCAGCGTAGGTGCTCTCTTACATCAAGCAGACAGATATTTGATCTTTCTCTCTGTCTGGTCACGCTCGACTGTCCTCAGCCTTTGTACATTTTGACAGACCTCCAAGCCTTCGAGGAGTCCAGGTTCCCCCCCACCCACCCAAAACACCACCCACCTGCCCACCACCACCTCCATCACTGACAATTCTAAATGGAAAATAGTGAATCCCTTAATGCATGGTAGCACTTTACAGTAAGATGCACAAAACATGTGAGTAGTTACTGAGGAGCGAATCAGGAACGACTTGATAGTTAATGAATCATTAATGAATAATTCCTTAATGAGTGCGATTTCAGGACTGTATGCTATAAATGATGAGTTACTGCAGAACAGACTGAGAGATTCAACATTAATGACTCATTAGGTAATGATTCAATATACTGACTAGTGAGGACTCATTTTATACAAACAGAAGATAACTAACATGATGACGTGACACTGACGAGTTTCTTTTGATTCTGGTGCGGCAGAAATACGCTGCCGTATGTTAAAGCTCCCAAAAAACCCTCTTCAGCCCTGATGCTGCATTTCTTTCGAGATCCTACCATGAAGTATTTAGTACGAGACTTTGTGAAGTCAGAACGATTCATTTTCATGTCCTGATTCTGCCAGAATCCACCTCGAGAAAATGAAGAAATCCCGCTGACCTCACAGACTGAAAGACGTCGGCTGATATGCAGATGAGGGCCGAAGCGGATACTTTCCCCTCCTTTAACTTCTCCGTTTTAATGTATCACCTTGAGCTCCACAGGGCATCCTCCCAGGAGTCCCTTTGTCTATGAATGCTAATGGGATCTCTCTATGTTAATAATAAATAACTGCTGATAAAATAATAAATTTCTAATGTCCCTCTCAGACCTTTTTCCCTCCTCCCTCCGTCTCAGATTAGTTTATCAGGGCTTCGCCGCCCCAAACACTCTGGGCTTAATTATTTAAAATGCCTGAAAAATTCATACCCTTCTTTTTTTGGGTGCAAAAGCCATCGTTCAGTCTGTGAAAATTTTGGAAAAAAAGAGGCGTAGAGGGGATGAAATATTCAGCAGCGCGCAGGCCCTTCAATTATTTTTCAGATGCATGAATGTTAAAAAACACATGCAGAGTGAAATGAGCATTTTAAGGCGGAATAATTCCTACAGTAGACTAATCCAGCACTGTCAATTATTTAGAGCTAAATCTCCCCACCGACACTTTACACATTTATGTTTAATCACATTCAGGGAATTTGGATACAATCACTTGGCTATCATTTGTTTTGTTTTTTTTGTTCACCCTGAAGCATTGCAATTAAGTATAAGAAATAAAAGTTTGAAGATATTTTATGCTGACAAATAAAAAAGAAAAATTAAATTTAAAAGATTAACTCCAGCTGGGAGTTGAGTCCAGAGCTCCAGTTTGTTACTGCACTGTTAGCACACACCAGGTAAATTCTCACAACAAACTACTGCTGTGGTTATGCTTTTGCAATGCATGATGGGTAGTTATTTAGATTTAGATGGGCATTCGGAAGCGACCATAAAAAAAATGAAGAAA
Organism: Diplodus puntazzo; assembly: GCA_963678695.2. Classification (NCBI taxonomy): domain Eukaryota; kingdom Metazoa; phylum Chordata; class Actinopteri; order Spariformes; family Sparidae; genus Diplodus; species Diplodus puntazzo. The sequence continues at coordinate 26,595,050 of OZ023173.1, read as the reverse complement.
ATACTGTATTTAGAGTACACCACCATACAGTAAGTCAGCGAAAGAATATTGTAGTTTTACAGCATGGTACACATGCTAAAAGGCTAACAGAATGCTAACAGGCTTACATGCTAATAGGCTAACAACAGGATTAGAAGTGGTCCAACAATGCACACAGGCTAACAGGCTTACAGACCTGCAAGTGGGTTAACAAGGTACAAATGCTAACAACAGGCTAATATGATAACACACTAACAACAAGCTCACATGTCACTGATCTAGAAGAGGCCTACAAGGCACATATGCCAGTGGGCTAACATGCTTACGGATTAGCATTCTAACAACAGGCTAACAACAGACAATCAGGCCTAGAAGTGGTCCAACAGGGTCCACATCCTAATAGGCTAACAGCTAACAAAGGACAAAGTGGTCCAATAAGGTACACGTGCTAACAGCAGGCTAACAAGCTCACAGGCTAACAACAGACAAATAGGCCTACATGCTAATTGGCTGACAGGCTAATATGTTTACAAGCAATATGGTGGTTTAAGTGAAAACACAGTGCATCGCTGTAATATTACTGTTATTTTATTGTAAAAGTGTCTGTTTACAGTAACTCAATATGCTAATAACAGAATGATAATGTAAATATAAATCAAAATACTGTATTTTCACTGTAAAATTGTGCCTGACTTACTTTAGAAACACAATATATCACTGTGATTTTCATCTATACTGCTGTAAAGTAATTACAGTATTAGTATGCTTCACTGTAAAATGACGGTAATCATCTTCACTGCCTCCGTTCCCCGCCGGTTTGTCTCCCATCAATGTTTAACAGACAACGAAACATTAAAGAAAAGACGTTTCCATTCTCATCTGTAATTTAAGCGTTCCTCTGTGTTACATCCCATCCCCGCTATCGCTCTGCGCTACACAACTGCTTTTGTTTGCTGGCTGTCATCGTGCTGTATTATTTAGAGGCAGAACAAACAGAAAGCGCTCGCTGTCTTCTTCTCTTCTTCCTAATTCGTTTGAACACTGGCTCCTCGGGCCTGTCAGTGTAGCTACCACAGGGATCAATTTCACCACAGCAAACCCACTGGATCAGATCAGGTGGGACGCACACACTCTTAAAAACGCCCACGCTGTCTCCGGCGGTACTCTGAGGAGCCGGGTGACGACATCTTTGGGGGGATTTCTTCACATCGAGACGAGATGATTCAGAAAAAGAAAAAACTTCTCTCTCCTCGAAACTTTCTTAATAACTTTCAGGAGGAGCTGCTTTAATAACTGTCTGAAAATCTGTCATGTAATTGAAAATAACATTGATGGTGATGAGCGCTGAATGATGGGCTTGGAGACATATTTGAGTCTCAAATTAATTTAAATTGCTGCGTGACATGCCTGCAGGTTCTGGGTCAGTTTTTTTCTTTATTTCCCTCGTTTGATCTCATCGTCTGTCCTTGTTTTTAACCTGATACTTAAATAAAGAATAAGGAAATAAGACAGAGAAGATCTAAAGATGGATCTTTAACATGAATATTTAAGAAATACATCACAGTTCTTGCAATTTATTGATTCATAAATTAGCTTTTCATTTGATGGTCTAGCTTTTCAAATGTAAGGTTTTTTTGCTTTCTGGGTTTCATCTTCACTTTCTGACCAATCAGTCAATCGATCAATCAACAAATAAAACAGCAGGTGAATTAGTTAGTGACAATAATCATCTGTTGCAGCACTGAACTGGAGACTTGCTGCTCAGATTTGCTGCAGGAATGAGTCTGAAAGCTTGGAGGTGAATTAGCATTTTTGTGCTGTAATACACTGTGGTTCGCTTAACCTTAAAGGAACAGTTCACCCAAAAATGAAAATCCAGTCATCAACTCCTCCAAAAATCAGATGAAGTCTCGTAGTCCACAAAACATTTCTGGAGGTTCACAGTAAAATAGCGTAGCAGCATTTTGCTAAACAGCGGAAGTAGCTGGAGACTTGATTTTAAACTGAAAAACAACCAAAGAAACATCAAGCTTATTGGCACAAACGGGTGCACAAGCTCGACCGGGTGGCTCGACGTCTAATCAAGTCAGTTCTGGATCTCGGGGCTTCTGGAGACTTGAAACTCCATCGGGTGAGCTACATGAAGCTACTGTTTGCTTTTCTCGGTTGTGTCATCACAAGCGACAACTGTCATATTCAACAGTCAAAAAATTGAAAGTGATCGTCTCAGATATCGTCTAGTGTTCAGAAACAAATTTGCATAAATAAGTTCAAAACATCTGGATTTGTTATCAAAAAACATACATATAAATGAATATTTTATACTTCTGCAGAACTTCACTGTTGTTTTTCCCCCAAAAACTGGACTGGACTCTGTAGGCGCCCAGTAAAATGTGATAAACTGAGAGAAACGACTCCATCAAACGTAGATTATTCACCTCTCCAGTGAGGCGGTGTTAAAATGCTGAAAACTAGAAGATGAGTTGAAGATTACTTTTTATTTGAAAGAGCACAAATATGAGTAAAATGAAACTCAAGCCGTCCTGTGACGTGAATGAAAACACTCACTGTGTTGAAAGCTGAAAGATTATTAAAACATTTATTAACCAGCTTCATGCAGTAAATTATTCATCTGGACAGCTCATTTTAAAAATCATGGCTGGTACATAGCTGATATTATTACTATATTTATAGTCTTATATTAGCATTACAGCATGAATTATTAAGGATGTCATAAAGAGCTTGTGTTGATCGACTGTGACGCTCAGATTTCTTTAATCTTGTACTGAAAGTTATCGATTGAGTGTTTATTAATGAACTACATTTAAACACAGTGTTTAAGATGTTAGCTGGTAAATACATGTCCATGTGAATCCTTTTTGCAGTTTGCACTCTGGCGCCATCATCAGCTCCACATTTAATTTTACGTTTGTTTTCGTACCTTTGACATTTGATATTCATTTGGACTTTAAAGAGCCAGTCTGGAAACTCTCATTTTTTATTTGTTTATGATGTAAACAGTTTGCTTGTATGTTGCTGTTCATAGTTATAGTTCATAGTTAGATATTCAAACATGTTTGTGTTCAGCTGTGTTGTCCTCGTATTTATCTCTATGTTTATTTATGTTCTTCTATTTCTTCTTCTTTATTCCTTTTTGTATCTGATAACTGTGAAATACTTCAGAGTTATATACACGTATATTATATCTTTGGGATATAATCTGGAGACGTTGGGCAGCAGAAATCTGCAGGACAGGAACTGGAACAGAGACACAGGCTGAGGGCAAAATATGAGAAAATACAATATGTTTTAAACATTAAGTGTATGCAGCGCTGACGATGAGTTGTGGGGACTGTCTCACACACACACACACACACACACACCACACACACACACACACACACACACACACACACACACAACACACACACACGCACACAGACTGGTTTATAATCCCTGCAGGCCCCGGGGCCTTGCTCTCAGGTCCCTCAACTGGGTGACAACAAACCTGCCTCTCTGATTTATGGAAATGCAGATGGAGTTTTTATTATTACGCCTCTTCCTGACACACATACATGCGCACACACACACACACACCACACACACACACACACACACACACACACACACAGTTCTTGGTTCAACTGAAGTGAGGACAAAGGAGGTCAAACACTGTAAGAAATGTGTCAACTCTGCAGCGAAAATGGTGATTAGATGGTGGGCTCAGTGTGTGTGTGTGTGTGTGTGTGTGCATAAAGACATCTTGATATTTAATTGCAGTAATTAACATCTTTAAGGACTCAATAAATTATACAGTATTTCAGGTCAGCGTGTGGCTGCGGGTGAATATCTGTGTCTGTGGGTTTTTCTGCAGTGATGGAAGAAGAATTTAGATCCTTTATTAAAGTAAAAGTACAGAAATATCGCCTGTAAAATGTACCTGAAGTATTTAAATGCACCCTGAGACTGATATATCATTATATATAACGATTAAATACTAATGCATCAAGATGTAAGCAGCGTTTTACATTCTCTTCAGCTCTCCGTATAATCTGTCTTCTCCTGCTCACATCCCATCACCCCCACCGCGTCTTTAAACTTAATGAAACTTCCAACGATATATGATATTAATGTCCACATTACTTTTATATGTATGATACAATCCAAGCAGGGAAGTCTTACAGATCATTTCAGGTTGTATTTTAAAGCTAATTCACAGATTCTCTCAACAAGACAGCCACATAAATCTTCACCCTACAAGCAGATCACTGATACAACTCTATCTCGTGTGCGTTCACATGTCCAACAAAGCATGTTTATGAAGAAGGAACTAGTTTAGACTACTAGCTCCTGCTCCTGTTGGGTTTAACAGGGGCGCCGCCAGGGGGGGAAAGGTTAGGACGATTCCAAGGGCCCGGCACTGACAGGGGGCCCTTTGAGACATGGGCAACCTGTACAAGGGCCCAACTAGATTTTTTTTCATGGGGCCCAAAATCCCTGGCGGCGCACCTGGGGTTTAATCATAAAAAAAAGGTTAGAATAGGTATCTACCTGCCTGACCTGCCATGGAAATGATCTGTTTTTGGATGCCACACGGTGTCTCGTCAACAGACTTTGAACAATCCACCATCCCGTCGACCTCTCGACATGAAAGCCAGTTAATAAAACATGATAAGACACGTTCTGTGGAAATAAAAAGTAAAACCACTAAAATGTGACCCTGGTGACCGGGCTGAAAGATGTGTCTGACGTTTTGTATAACTTCTACCTTAATAACAAAAAGCACATTTGCGGTCACGCCTGTTTTGACTCTAGGATGCTTTATAAAGCATCTCACTGGCCTGACAGCGGGATGCTTTTTAAAAGTTTTCTGAAAAAACACTGTAGTGGAGCTGATGGAGCGTGTTTTCCACGTGCAGAGGCCTCGTCCTCGCTGCAGCAGCATCGCAAACCCATGTACTGTCTTCTCTCTACGCTGTCCTTTCAATAAAGCCATGAAAAGACCCAAAAATACATAGAATTGTAACGTCCCTGTCCTGTCCGAGAACCCGTCTTCGTTAACTGAACGGCTGTGCTCACTAGCTAACGACATCTGCACTTAGCAGCAGTTAGCCTTTTATGTAACTTACCTGAGCAACGAATAATAATATCTGTCTATCAGAAAACTCTGTACACCACCAAGACAGTTGGGAAAGTTTCACCAAAAGCAGTGAACAAGGTTATAAAATTGTTTAAACAGGCAGAAACAACATGAAGAAGAGACACTACCGCCGCTGAGACAGCCTGGTTCCTCTGAGAAAAGACCTGAAACAATACTCTTAAAATGACAGAATTACTTCCCTGAGAACATCACACAAAACAAGAAAAATCAACAGTTCGTCTTCAGCATACAAACTTCTCATATCGGCTGCAAAAATCTGGACTCCAGCGAGCAGAATATGATTCACAGCTGAGCCTGTTTGTGTTCAGATGTGTGAAACATCCAAACGAGATCATGTGAGCGTCTGTGTCTGAATATTCAAAAACCCACCCACCCCCCAAAAATCATCGTCTTGTCAGAGAAGGAGCCGGAGCAGCGAGGGGCGGGAGGAGGTAAAGGTGCAGAAAAAAAAACCTGGTCTGTTTTCATTATCAGGGAACATAATCCTCCTTGGACAGAGGATACTCAGCAGTCAGTCGCTGAGGAGGACGAGGAACAAAGGGAGGGGAGTGAGGAAACCATGTGAAGGATGAAGGTGGAAGCAGCAGGAAGAAGAGGCCTTCGTTTGTTCACCGATAAAAACACATCGTTCATCCGCTGCCGGCTCGTCAACACTCAAATATAAGAGCTCTCACCTCCTTCCCCTCCTTCTCTCTCTCATTCTCCCCTCCTCCTTGTTCATGCTCTTATCCTTCCTTCATTCTTCACTTCAATTTCTTTTCTCTCCCCCTCCCTCCCTCATCCTCTCTCTGGAGTGCTCTTTATCCCCCAGTCCTCAGTATCCTCCCACCCCCTCCCTCCCTCCCTCCCTCCCTCCCTCCCCCACATCCCCACCCCTCAGCGTTTAGTGATTAATGCGAGTTTTAATTGTCATGCTCACTTTTATGCTCATTAAAGTGTATTATGCAGCAGTTAGGGTATTAAAGTTCAGCGAGAAATTTCATGCATACTGATGAGAATGCAAATGAGCCCAGCGTGAAAGGGTAGTATGGTTTGTGTTGTGCAAGTGTGTGTGTGTGTGTGTGTGTGTGTGTGTCTGATTATCCCCAGGAGTGAGCCAGAGTGTCATTATCACCCGCGCTATAGCCGTCTTAGCCGAGCAGGGAGAGTCCATCCATAGAAATCATGTTAATGGGAGTCTCAGAGCGTTTCTTTACGCCTGAATACCTGAATAGTATTTAACATACGACGCTGTATGTTGCAGGAAATGCCGCGCGGACTTTAATCAGCGAGGTGCGATCGATTCTGGTTCCACGCGCACGTCGCCTGAAGCCGTGTACGCACAAAACAAAACCGCAGGAGTTGAACTGCTGAGGGGTTTTTTAGAGGTGGATATCTGCTGCTCGATGTACGTAGCATGAACAAAAGAAGGAACATGTTGGTGAGGTTTAAACGCAGGATTTGGGGGAATGTTTCGTGGTGCGTTCACTGACTAATGCTACATTATTTAGCTGAGCAAACCACACAACAGGGGGAGAAAAAGAAGGAAGGATCGCCGCTGAATCTCGCTTTGGTTCCAGAATGTGGTGTCAGCTGTATTGAAGTCTATGGGAGATGATGGAGAAACACGCTAACGTCTCCAGAGAACGAAAGAACAAAAGAAGAAAGTAATAATGTAATATATTACTTTAAAACGAAGGCAACTGGTAAAATGTGATATACAGCATTTTTTGAGTTTCTCCCATAGACTTCAATAGTTGCCCTGGTTGCATCAGTACTAAAGGAGCATTCTGTAGTTTTGGCGAAGAAACGTTAATGAGAAGAGAACAATCTTCACTGACTTAAACAAACTAAATAAACAAACTCTCTTTGTTTTCATGACTGAATAAACAAACTGACCTTAAAGGACGACACAGTTTATACAGTTTTACTTTGTTTACATGTGGCGGACCCTGCCACCTTTCTAGCTTCAAATAGTGTTCTGGGACCTTATTTTCCTCTGAGAGCAGCTGAGTTTGTATTATTACCTCATTAATGTTGTTTGGATTTCTTCTCTAAAACTACGTAGTGACCCTTTAAGTTCCTTTTGCTAAATAGGAAGTAGTTCATTTCTGACTGTATATTTTTGTGTTGTGAGTTCAGAGCGTAGATCTACGCGGTCACGCTCGTACACCTTCAGACAATTTTAGCTTCCGCAGCTACAGTGAAGATTTAAATAACATCTTTTCAGTTCAGTTTGTCTCCTCCGGGCTCCTGTAGACTTGGATCACACCAGACGAGCTCCATTTTATTTCATGTTTTTCTCGTTCCTTTGGCTGTTTTGCTGCAATGCTCCAGAAATGTTTTGTGGACTTTGTAACTTCACCTGACTTTCCATCAGCTTAGTTGAAAAAATAAACCTTCATTTTCTTCCACACGATCGTTTATTTGAAACTGTAACACTTGTGGTATTTTGTCAGCGTCCCAGCAGCCTCAGCTGAAGACGTCTGATATCTTCCTTTTGATCAGCGCCCGGGGAACATTTCAGACATTATTTTAAACAGTTCTATTCTCGCATAAACACACTGTTTGTCACTGTAATGAGCTTATCTGTCTCTGCTTTTCTTCCCGTGTTGTTCCCAGTCACCGCACCACCTGCTGCTCCTGCAGGACAGTTATCAGCAGCCTCATTTCAGCACACTCGCTCCATGCTGTGTAAATGATTTAGGCTCCCTGGTTGAAAATCTTTACTATTGTCTCATTTCACCCTGCAGACAGCGCAGTTGAAGCGCAGTAACGACTGAGCCTATTCGCTCAGCATGGTAGTAACAGCAGGTGGGCTGCGAGGAGGAAGACGGCGGCATGTGACACACTGACTTAAATAAGACGCCATCTGACAACTGAGGTTTTATTCATATCTCAGGCGTCTCTCTATTCGCTGTGGTACATTTCAATTTCAGATGCTCATTATGTTAATAAGGTGCTTATATTTTCCTCTCTGAGACGACAAACATTTCATCGAGACACCTCATTTATTGAACCACACTGCTGCTGTCTTTTCACGGTTTAACCATGCTGGCAGCGACAGTCAGGCGGCCGATTCTACGGCAACATCCGGCGCTGGTAGCTCCTACCAAACGGCGAGCGGGAAATCCATTTTAATGAGCTGCGTAACCATGAAGTAAACCAGAAAAAGTCACCTGAATGTGCACCATCTTATGTTCTGTACCCCAGAGAGTAAATGTACTTAGTTACTTTCCTGTTGGCATGAGGAACTGTGTGGTTTTGCGGCCCGGTCCATCTCACTCACATCCACATTCACCGCCCGAGATGCATTTCGGTTTTTAACCGTCGACGTCACATTTTTCAATTTAGCTTCCCCTCGGGCTGTGAAACACCAGCGAGACCAGATTAGCCCCTTCTTCTTCTTCTTGGAGCTCCATTAATCAATATTTCTCATATTAACACTAAATTAAACAACTCTGTGTAATGTGAAGGAACCCACAGAGAATCATCACCCAGCTCTGCAGCTCTACTTTTTAGCCACTTTAGCCTCATTTGCCGGAAAAGTTCAGGCTCAACCTGGTTTCCAGCAGCAGGTAGCTCTAAAAAAACTACCTGCCGAGACACAGTTAGAGTTCGAGCAGGTGGAGCAGCGATAAAGACGGTTACTTTCCTTCGTGTGATGGTGGAAAACGGACAAACACGACTCTAAATGAAGGCTGTTGGTTCAACATAATGCTCAACATATATTGTTAATTACCCGTCAGAGATAAAGACAACGGAGCGCTTTGTCGCAGCCGACAGTTCAACCAGAAAAGACGTTTTCACAGTGAACCATTGTTGTGATCGAGACGAGTCTCCACCTGAGACTTCAGGTGAGAGCAATAATCCAGCTGATAAAACAGAAATCCAGCAGTTTGGCCCGAAGGCAGAAGAACAGCAGAACCATTATCACAGTGAACTCTGTCCTGTCGGCCCGAGGTCACAACGCCCAGGTAGAAGTAATCAGGCTCAAAGAAACAATCAAGCTTTTTTTTGAGGCAACTGAACAAAATGAAGTTCTTTACTTAAGTACAACTGTGAGGTGTTTGTAGTTTACCTGCGTATTTTCAATTTAAAAGATAATTTTTTTTGCATAAAAAGCCAAATGTTTGTATCAGAACTTTGCTTTTCTTCTTTCCTCTCATCTGACGGACCCTCTCAGATTTGTGTGATGACTCTTTGGAGGGGCTCAGAACCACTGGACTTCTGTGGACCGGGTCGCTGGATATAAAGTAGTTTACATGAGCTCTGACGTTGAGACATCAGTATTAAAGGAGGACTCTGTTAAAGCCGGTTTTATAACATCAGAAAACACCGGAAAGTGCTTCACGTGTCCTTAATTCATATCATAAATCAAACTAATTGATCAGATGTGACGCATAAAATCATTTAAAGCTATTGTTTCTTATTTGTAATCTGCGAGATGAAACTTCAGACAGAGTTTGAGTGTTTAAAATCAGTATTAAAGGAGCACGCTGTAGTTTTGAGGAAGAAATGTTAATGAGAAGAGAAAGATCTTCACTGACTCATTTATTTTTTCTGCCCAAACAAACAAAATATTCAAATTCTCTTCATGAATAAACTGAATAAACAAACAGACTTTAAAGGGGCACAGTGGAGTTTTGGGGAAGTAATCACTATAAAACTAAAGTAAACAAACAAACTCTCTTGTCTTAATGACTGAAATAAAATGAATAAACAGCATTTCATTCAGTTTTACTTGAGCACAGACTGTCAGGTTGTTACACAAAAGTCTTTCTAATTCGGTTTTATAACGTCAGAAAACACCTGAAAATGCTTCAAGTGTCCTTAATCCATATTTTATACGAAACTAACTGATCAGATGTGACGTAGAAAAACCTTTAAGGCTAATTTTTCTTATTTATAATCTGCGAGATGTCACTTCTTCAATTTTAAATCTTTGTTTTCATGACTGAATACACAAAATAAAACAACATTTCATACAGTTTTACTTTGTAGCTTCAATCAGTGTTCTGTGACTTTATTTTGCTCTGAGAACAGCTTGTTTATTCACTATTATTATTATTTTTTATTATTATTATTATTACCTCATAAATATCATGAATTAATACACTGTTTATAAGTACATAATAATTTTGTACAACACCATATTATGTGTATAGGAGTTTATTCTATTTCTTAACTTTTTAATTATATTGTTTATCTTTTACTATGGTTTTGTTTTGTTTTTTGTAACATTCTGTCCCAAAAAAAAAAAGTCCAAGTTTGTGGATCAATAAAAGAAAAACTGGTTCTGATTCTGACTGATATTATAAACATTAAAGTTTATTTTCTAAACTCCACAGTATGATAGAGTTTAGAGTGACCCTGCTTTTATTTCCCACATTAAGTTGTGCTGTCTTTAAACGCACCACATTCCAGCGGACCTTTAAACGTCACACAGGGCGGTGCTGCGTTCACTGCCCCCTCCCCCCAAACCACGAGGCTCCGGTGTTGACAGGCCGATCACCGCCCATATTCAAGTCCGGCTTTTCTGCTCGGCCAGCGGGCGAGACAAAGCCTCCCTGTCCCCCCCTGGAACACCTCGGAACGGGGACATGGTGGTTCCTCCTCCGACCCCCTTCCTCCGAGCTGGTCTCTGCGGCCCCACAAAGGATTAGCGGCCGTGCGGGAATTCCGCCCTCCGGTCGTGATGTAGCGGAGCTGGCCGGACAGACTCCGCCTTCCCTCCATTTGTCAACAAAGGGGTTTGACAGGCCCGGAGAAGCCCTGCCCCCATGTTTCCATAAAGCACGGCCAGCAGTCGGAGCCGTGCGAACCTTCTCCTTCCCGTCCCGGTTCATGTGGTGCGTTGACTTCCTCCGTCGCCGTTAAAAGCGGAGCTATCATGGCGGAGCGCGTACAGCAGCCCCCGGCCAAGCGGCTCTGCTGTAGACCGGGATACAGCTCGACGTGTCGGCAAGGCCAGCGGGCCGCGGGGGCTCCGTGCGGCGGCGGCGGCGGCGGCTCGGCGTCCAGCGACTCGAGCCGAACCCAGAACCCGGAGTCCCTGCTGGACATCGCGGCGAGGAAAGTGGCGGAGAAGTGGCCGTTCCAGCGGGTGGAGGAGCGTTTCGAGCGGATCCCGGAGCCCGTTCAGCGGCGGATCGTTTACTGGTCGTTCCCGAGGAGCGAGCGGGAGATCTGCATGTACTCGTCGTTCAACACCGGCGGGGAGGAGCTCGGAGGCGGCGGGGAGAGCAGCGACGAGACGCGGCTGCCTTTCCGCCGGGGCATCGCTCTGCTGGAGAGCGGCTGCGTGGACAACGTACTGCAAGTCGGTGAGTGAGTGGATGTACCGGGACCGGTTCGGTCCAGGATTTACACAACAACACGAGCAGTTTATTCTAGGTGGAGATAAAGTGACAGGGTCGGACAGACAAAGGGGGACGCGGGCGGACACACAGGCGACAATGGGGCTTTAAATCTGCGGCGGCATGAATGGGAATGTGTGACTGCCGGGGCATTTAAATCCTCCTCCGCCGCTCGGGGGGCAGTTTGAATGTGAGATGTGGCGCACAAAGAGCCCGAAATCCGCTAATTGCGTTTAAAAGAAGAAGGGGGGAAAAAGTCAAGCTGTGGCTTTAACAAAAAAAAAACAAAAGAAGGATTCCCACATTTCCACAGCAGCAGAGAAACTCCCACAAAATACAGAAAAAATATGAGTAATGTGAAGTCAGACTGTCATTTTGTGACACAAAAGTCTTTTTAAATTGGTTTTATAACATCAGAAAACACCTGGAAGTCCTTTAATCCATATTATATATAGAATTTATCAAACTAACTGATCAGATGTGACTTTAAAGCTCATTTGTTCTTATTTTTCTTTAGTTTTAGGGAAGTAATGTTAATGAGAAGAGAAAGATCTTCATTCAAACTCTCTTTGTTTTCATTTCATACAGTTTTAGTTTGTTTACATGTGGCGGACCCTGCCACCTCTCTCTGGGACCTTATTTTCCTCTGAGAGCAGCGTGTTTATTCACTTATAGATATTAAAATTCTGAGTTTTAAAAGTACAGCGTGACCCTTTTTTAAATAAATTAGGCTAATGTGAACTCAGACTGTCAGATTGTGACACAAAAGTCTCTTTAATTTAGTTTTATAAGGTCAGAAAACACCTGGAAGTGCTTCACGCGTCCTTTAATCTGTATTTTGTCAAACTACCTGATCAGATGTGACTTAGAAAAACATTTAAAGCTCATTTTTTTTATTTATAATCAGCTGGATGTCACTTCAGACAGAGCGTGACCCTTTTTTTAAAACAAATCAGGCTCATGTGAGTTCAGCCTGTCACCTGAAAGAGCTTCACAGGTCTCAATCCTCCAGATTATATTGAATTAATTGATCTGATGTGACTTGTCGTGTCGTCCTTTAAAGTCAGATTGTTTAATTACTCTTGAAAACAAAAGAGAGTTTGATTATTTGAACATTTCTTCCTCAAAACTACGCAGTGCTCCTCTTTAAGATGGTTGTACAGCATCAGAAAACAGCTGGAAGTGCTTCACGTGTCCTTTAATCCAGATCATAAATCAAATTAATTGATCTGATGTGACTTGGAAAAAGCATTTAAAGGCATTAAAGCTCATTTTTCTTCTTTAGAAGTCACACATTCTTGCTGGGACAGCACTCAAAACTGAGCCCGACCTTATAATCAGTTCCTAAATGATTACATAAAGAGTTATTGAGTAATACGGGAAGCGTTCGGAGTTGGGTTGGGTCTCAACCGACACACATTTCATCTGAATGAGCTGTTCTGTTCAGCTGTGTTGGACGTGATTGTGCAGCACGTTGCGTCTTTCTCAGCGTGGATTGATCAGCAGAGAGACGACGATACACCTCTGCATTGTGTCAGTCCTCAGATTATTGTTGTTATTTAGACGTTTCGGTGCAGAATCCTCGTTCAGGAGTTTGCGTGTGAGAGTAGCTGACGAGCGTCTCAGTGTGTCGGCTTGTTTACAACCCGCTGGAAGGGGAAACGTGAACACATGTGCTGAACTGACAGCTGCTGAGAACTGCAGCTTCTCTCCACCGACAACACGCGCCGATGTAACATATGTGGGTTGTTTTTTTGTCATTTACTTGTAATTTTCTCACCCTGTCCTGCGCTCAGAGACCTCTTTGAGATTTTAATCACCCAGCAGCAGCAGCACGTATCAAATGCCCGGCATTCCCATTGTGAGTTTGGCACTTTGTTCCTATTTTCATGTTCATTTGTGTCTTTTCAAGCTTCCCGTCGCCTCCTAAAGGAAGGCAAACAAAAGCGTCTTTTCACTCCCCTGTTAAGTAGAAGAGATTTGGAAGGAGGAAGCGTATTGAGCACAGCGATTCTTTGTAAAACGGGCCGTGATTCACACCAGTCCGCAGCCAATTGGTTCAGGTTTGTGTCTTTGTGTTACGCGACCGGAGAGAGAAGAGACGGCCGAGAGCTCTCTGGGAAGCCGAGCCGAAAGAGAGAGAGATAGCTCACTTTAATTCAGTTTGCAGGCTTTATCGCGGTCAGCCCGGAGCGTCTGTCACCTGCAGACTCGGGACACCTTCTCAGGGACTCGCTGAGGGCTGTAATCCCATTACTCTGCATGGGTAATTTGAATTGTAATGCAATCTGAACAGTTTCTGCATGACCCGTCCTCCTCCTCCTCCCCCAAACCTCTAAATGCAGGAGGCTCATGTGGGCTTTGTGAAGGGCCACGGGGGGAATACACACTCACAACACACTCACAACACACACACACTCACAACACACACACACACACACACACACACACCAGCCTCAGTCCGGCCAAAACCAGAGGCCTATATATTCCCAGATATTGGGAAATGTTTCTGCAGGGGAGAAACAGAATCTGGGAGAGCGAGGGGGCTCGATGTGCATGCTTACAAAGAGGAATAACAGTAGTGCTCACACACACACACACGCACACACACACACACACACACACACACACACACACACACAGGGAGGGTTTCTCTCTTGGCTGATTGCACCCCGGCCTGGAATTTTCTGGAAAAATAGAGCCAAGAAGTGATAAATAAAAGATGTAATCTCCCCATGTGTGGGCTGCACCAGAGGAGGGAGGTTTCTCACTGCAGACCTTGAGGAAATGAATTGGCACACATTAGCTGTGGACCCTCGTACTGCACAACAAACCCTCACTGTTAATCAGCCCAAAGATAAAGGACGCCATTTTTTCCCCTTTTCTTTTCTTACAAGAGCAAACACTGCAGCTTCTCCGGTTTAGACCTGAGGGCGGCTTCATTCCACCCGTTGTAGCCAATATCATATCTGCGGGTGAAGTTATTGAGCTGCGAGGTGGACGACCGACACCGGAGGAATAAGTGAAGTGTGCTGCTGCTTCAGCTGCACTCAGAGCTGCTGGCGGTTTAATACCAATATCTACTTTAGTTGTTTAGCAGAACGCTGCAACACTGTTTGGATCTGAAGCTCCAGAAATGTTTTGTGGACGACGAGAAGCAACATAAAATGGCTCCAGACGGCTCAACCAGTGTAATCCTAGTTTCTGGAAGCCCCGAGATCCCAAATTGATTTGAAAACAAGTTATTTACCTCCTCGACACCTGGCTGAACTTCAGACGGACAGACTTTTAGTTTAGCAGGGAAGATCTGTACATAACGTCACTAAAGTCATCAGGATTCATCCTCTGGGGACGGTGACAACACAAACCCCACCCTGTGTATTTGTATTTATTATTGGCGGCTGTGGCTCATGGCCAGCGTCTTGTTATCGGAAGGTCGCTGGTTTGATTCCCCTGGTCTGCACGTCGAAGTGTCCTTCCAAACTGCTCCTGATGTGCTGGTCGGCACTTTGCATGGCAGCCAGCGCCATCAGCGTATTAGTGTATGTAATTACTGTAAGTCGCTTTGGACGAAAGCGTCTGATAAATGCCCGGAATGTAAATGTATTTAACAAAATTTAAAGGAGATCCATGAAGTAGTTGTTGAGATGTTTCAGTTTGCAGCGGCTGCAACCAGCAAGACTTCCTGATTGTTCTAACTGGAGTTTCACTTTATGTTTATCGTGGCCACAAGAAACCACAGTGACGCTCAGAGGTCGAGACTCTGATTATTAACAGTCAAGGAGACAGAAAACGATAGTTTGGACTGATATTAATTTAAATTTAAAAGCAATTAATGGTAAGAAAATAAAAAAGTAGGGAAATTGCCACACAACTGCCGAATATCAGCTCCAATAATCAATCAATCCATCCCGTATAATAGAAATGTGAAAAAAGCTGTGTTAAACTTGTTGTTTATAGCTTGTTTTTTGTCTTTAAATACCTGAATTACACTCAGTGAGGGAGGTGGAGCGAACAACCACACACGATGATAAAGTTTTCTGTTTTACGAAGCAAGAATGTAAAGAAATGGAACTGATGTGAGAGTGGTTGTTTTATCAGTAAATCGTCACACAATTTGTTCCGAATAAGACATAAATTCTAGAATCGTGGTTGAAGCCGAACTGCTTTTTCATAAAGTCCGAAAAACCAGTTTCTGGACTCTGAAGGTCTGAACGGTGTTAATGTGTCGGTCCGAGCTGAAGTTTAGGCTGCAGTGACACGTTTAAATACAGACTGCAGTGTTTATCTGCCCTCGCTTCATCAAAACAACTTCAAAGATGAAACGTGTACGTTGACCTGAGGGAGGAAATACACAGTGTCTATATATGTTGGGAAAACATGCTGTAATGTGTTTGTTACCTGCGTCAGACGGTTATTAGGTGCAGGAGAGGTTAAAGCCGTCACACAGGCTCTTTTACCTGCTGATGTCTTCAGCCTCAGTGGATTATAGATCTTTAAAACATCGCTGCTGATTAGTTGTTTGGTCTGTAAAGTGTCAGAAATAACAAAAATATTCATCACAGTAACCGTGAACAGAAACCCAGTGACGGTCAAGTTATGACTGAGAAAACCATGCAAACATTTCACATTTGAGGAACCAAAACCTCAAACTTTTAGGGATTTTAATTTAAAGTCTGCCGTCTTCTGCTCCATAGATCTTTTCAGCTCGTCAGCGGTTTACTCAACATCGATGACGGCGACACACGGCATCAATAATCACAAATAATCATCTTTGAAATCATAGAAAAAGCAGATGGTCCTCATACCTGCAGATCCTGCTTTAGAAATGTCACAATTTAAAGTTTATCTTCAGAGTGAAATAATCCAGTGATAGTTTTTGGGACATTCATGGATGCAAAGCAGACGGGAGCTACTTAAAGAGGATTCGGCATGTTTTAAAGAGCCCTGACACACCAGGCCGACGGTCGGCTGATGTCAGAGCCACTGATGAGTGCCGGTGGTCCTAGTTTTTGGCTCTAGTACTCGTCGGCCCTCCTTTGGCAGATTTTTGGCCGACTGAGCAGGTAAAATCGGTGACGACGGTGAGAGAAATCACTCTGGATTGGTCAGAGTCAGTCAGTCAAATCAGTCCACAGCAAGAGAAACATGAGCCTGTTAGCGAAATTTCTCCTTATTTTGGATTATTATTCTTCATTAATGACAACTGAATCGCTTGAATAACGAACAGAAACTAGCATCACCTGCAGATATCGAGGTATGTCCTCTCGCGTAGGCGCAGAACATCGTTGGCCATCAGAAGTCTTCGCGGTGCGTTCAGGTGCAGCTTTTGGGACGTGAGAGGCGGCGCAACAGTCGGCCTTTATGGCTGCAATCAAAATGCAAACAAATGGAGGGTTTCACTTCCTTGTTAAGTGATTTGGAAGAACCCACAGTTAAGTCACTGGATCCCTAACAACACTTTACATCCTGTTGACGTAACTGCCAAAATATGGGAAGTGTAGTTGTTCCAAAGCTAAGAACATGATTAGCTCTTCGAATAGCAGTTAAAGAAAGAATAATAGTGTCAAATCCTTTTGTTTTAACTTGAGAAACTGTCTCAATTTCGTAAATGTTAAAATCGTGCTGTTTTAACTATTAACAGACACATTTATTGGTCTTTTCTGTTGAGTTTTTGGTGAGTCTGTGTTTAAACTCACGTTTACAACTGAGTTCACATCAACATTTCTGTCATTTTGTACACCGAAGTGCAGAATTTGAGTCTCGCTGCTGACGGTCTGTCACTGGGCTGATGGGCAGCGA
This sequence comes from Diplodus puntazzo, assembly GCA_963678695.2. Lineage (NCBI taxonomy): Eukaryota > Metazoa > Chordata > Actinopteri > Spariformes > Sparidae > Diplodus > Diplodus puntazzo. Next base: position 26,577,770 of record OZ023173.1, on the reverse strand, counting down.
CGGCCTGCTGTCACTGCAGCCTGCGGATGATTTTCCTCACATTTCATCATGTGACATTTAAGTCTCGGTCTGGCCTGTTTCTGTGCTCAGACGCTGGGTTTGGTTCTGCTGGCAGCGCGACATACCGTCACCACACAGTGAAATATCACCAGGTCTCTCTGAGGCCGAGCGCGGCCAAACCTTCGCCGGCTCTGCCCGGGAAACGACTGTGATGATCATCGAGTGAGGAGTCGGTGTTACTCCCTCTGCTGTCACCATCATGTTCTGTCTGCAGTCATGGAATATACCATTTGAGAGTAATCTATTACAAATGTTACTTCAGTAAAAGTGCAGTAGTGAAAGCATCAGAAGAAAAAGTTCTTGTTCGGTGATAAAATGGCCGCTATGTGTAGAATATTATTAAATATGACATTATTGGAATTTTAAAGGGCACTTTGTCGTTTGGGGGGGAGAAATTTCAAAACTATTCAGAACTCAGAAAGATGTGAAGTGATTAAATAAACTAGCTGCTCTCATGAGGTCCCAGAAAACAGTTTGAAGCTAGAGAGGTGGCAGGGTCCGCCACATACACACAGAGTACAGTTGCAGCAGCGTGTTTGCTGTTGTGTACCGAGAGAGTTTATCGGCCTTCTCTCTAAAGTTTTGAGCTGAAGCTCGATGTAAAGCTCCGTAAAGACGACGGGAGCTGCAGACGGGGCTGATGATTTCTCCGCAGGTTCATCGAGCGACCTCTTTCACTTCGTCACGTATAATAAAAATATCGATCGCGGCTGCTTTTAACTGAATCTCTGATGGTGTGATGCATCACATTTTCATACACATAACTGCTAAACTCAGCACACTGTATTAAATTAAACTTGAGCAAAGCATATTAAAGCACAATTAGTGTTAGCAGTGAACACACACACACACACACACACACGCACACACACACTGGCGCTGCGTACATGAAGCCTCGGGCCTCTTGTACACACTGATTACTGCCGGCTCGCTCTCTCATCTGCAATTTTATGAAGAATCAATGAATCGGCGCTCACATATTGAATGATGCAAAGCTTTGCAAGTATGCTGAGAGCACACACACACACACACACACACACACACACACACACACACACACATGCTCAGCCTTGTAGGTTGTTGATCAGCATTAATGGTGTATGCATAGCAACCTCAATATGCTTCTGCTCTGCCAGATCGATTTTTATTGGAGCTACATCATCAGCACGCTTTGAAGCGAGCGCCCGGCTGGACTTCAGAGGTCGGCCGTCGGCGAAACCCGGCGCTCTTAAAAAAAAAAAAAAATGGCTTCACACAACAGTGACTGTACCTGTGTAAAATAATTAGGAGGCAGTGGACGTTAATGTTCTGCAGCCGAGTTAGTTTTTCTGTTGGTGCTGGTTGAAGTCTTGGAGTTCTGCCCAGGTATTTTCCAGGTCAGTGTCAAACACCAGCAGGAATGTGGCTCGGAGTTTTCCACACAAACACACACCCAGATGAACACACACACTTTTAATTTGCTAATGTAGTTTGACACGAAGAATAAGTCTTTGAAAACACAAAGCTGGTGTTGGGCCGTATTCTTCCGGTTAAAGACCCGAAACGTAGATCTTTCCTCCTTAAAACTCTTTACAAACACCTCACAAATATAAAGTTTCACTCTAGAAGTAAACAGGAGGAAATACTGCATTTGTACGTGGACTATTTTCAGCAGCGGATGAATACACATTTGGTGGTCTGGTGAGTGCGTGTGTGGTGTCAATGTAATGAAGGATATCAGATATATGATGGTGATATCTCTCAGTTTGATCATCTTATTGATGGTTTTTGCCTTTTATTTTTGCGTTTGCTGACAACAGGAAACGCATCGGTTGGTCTGTAGTTGACTTTTGCTCTTAATCTCTTGCTGCAGACCGGTTTAGCACTCTTTCCACATCCATCCACGTCTCCCTGATCGGTATTCCTCTGCCGTAGTCCTTCATCATTAACCTTCAACTGGAGGGAGAGGAGAGGCGGCGGAGCAGAGAGGTGGGTGGAGGAGGGGGAGTCTAACCTCCGTCTGCCCCCCAATCAGCTCGATGTATCTCATTTTATTCTCATCTTATTTAACGTCCTACTTCTTCTGGGACACCCGCATGATGCTGGTGCTGGTTTAAGCGACTGCTGCAGAAACATGTTGGGCTGCAACTGTAGTTTCCACGTTTTATTAATCTGCTGTTTATTTTCTTCTTTAATTCCAGTTTCGTAAAGCACAACATGGTGTTTTGAGGGTGACCATCTTCTATTGATTTGGAGATAGTGACAAGGCGGCTAGCTAGCCTTGTTGTTATACGTTGTATTTGCTACATTTGTTAGCCGTACTCGATGTTATTAGCTTTGGATCTTATTAGCATGACATTAGCTTTCTGACCTATAGCTGAGCTGAACGGACTGGTTGCTAAGTCGTATCTAAGGTTCGTCCTGTTTACTGAAGTAGTTAACAACATTTTCATCAGAGGTTTGTGTAAAAGTAGAAGTACTGATTCAGCTTGTTTCCTCCAGTAAAGTAATAGATTACAGGCTCTGACATGTACTCAGAGTCTCAGAGTAAAAAGTCTCCCTCTGAAGGACATTTGTGGTCAAAGCTAACTGAAGCTCACGTCACATTAATATAACTCAAAGACTATTAAATTTAAAGGTAGAATCAGTAGGATTTGTCCCAGCTGTTCCTGAACGCACCACAAAGACAGTTGATTGTTGAGTCTCATTCCCAGGACGTCAAACAGACACATGTTGGGTTGGTAAAGCGTCCCGAGCAGCAACAAAGAGAGAAAATCAGAAAAACGAACAATAACCTTTTGAGCTTGTCGCTTGAAATAAATACATAACTGAGAAATAAATCCTGAAAACAGACGCTGAGTGTTTTTCTATGGACCCACTAATCGATTAATTGCCTGTGAGTTTGACAGGAGACTCTCTGTTGGTTGTGTCTGGGGAGTTTTCTTCAGCCACACTGTGTCTCGGCACGTCGGAGCCTGCCGCTGTGCTCGCCTCCTGGGAGCCCTGAACCTGGCGGGGTGGTCTCCGGAGAGGAGCGCCCTTCAGCCCTCCGCAGCTCTGCAAACAGACCACTTTAGTTAATAACAGGTGAATCGCTTCGAGCCTTTCATACATATTAGCACCGCTCAGGATTTTCTGAGGTCAACCCAGCCGAACTGCCCATTCTTGATCTTTTTGAATCTCATGAATAAAAGGCTGGAGATGAAAATAATAGTGTTTCCTGAGGGTCTGTGTCGAGAGGTGCCGGCTGGATGAGAAGCCCGAGCTTTTGTCTTGGCGGAGCAGGCGGCTCGGCGCTCCCAGCCTGACTGTAAATCAGAAGCTGCTTATGAGCAATGCTTACCTTTTAATGGGAACTTAAAGGTGTCATCCATCAGAGGCTGTTACCTCCGCTCACAGCCAGAGGAAGTTTAATGAAGACTGATGGTCCTCCTCTGCTCTCCTCTGCGCTGCTCAGGCTACAGAAACATCACAGTGTTTGAAGTCGAATGGAAGTTAACTAAAAATGAAATTCAAGCCTGCAAAAGCTGCTTTTTTATATAACCGATGATTACTATTATATGGACTTGTTAGAAAGCAGTTGCTGATTTACACATCCAGCAGCTATACAGCAACGTGATCCCTCATCCAGAGTTGTTTTTGTTTCCTCCTGATGAAAGTTAAGTCCAGTATTCTCTCTCTGCTCACTGAAGGGAATATATCTGAAACTTTAGCTGCTAAAAGCTCCATGAAAACAACACTGTGATAGTGAAGCAGTTAAATTGTGGATAACAATGAGTTGAAACTCACTTTGAACTCTCTCCGTCAGGCTCAGGGGAGCCGCTAGCTTCCAATTTCCAAGTGAAATACAAATATATTAGCATGCCATCGCCACGACTGGAGCTATGAGAGCGAGGCAGCTAATGCTAACTAGCTACCCTGTTTTCTATAATGCTAAACAAACAACACATAGTTTGCTAGAGCTGCTAATGACTCAGCCTAATTCAAAGTAGTACGAACAAGTAATAACTTGTTGTAGCAAGCTAAGCTAACTAGCTAACTAACTAACAATGGAGGCCAGTTACAGTGCTGAGGTGATTTGTTTCCAGTTACTGGAACCTGCTGCTAATGTAGCACCCATTAGCTTGTTAGCATGGTTAGCAGTGCAGTACTGTATTCCCTGTCGTCAAACAGGCCATCGCAGTAAATATGTAGTTTTATGGGAACTTTAAAGATGAAGAAGTACAGATGTTATAAAGTGATACTAGTGTATAAACAGTGTTGTGTGTACTTGTTAAGAAGGAGGAAAACTCTCAGTTGTCAGTTTATTTTAGCCGCAGGAACGACCCCAGCAGAGGTCTGAAGTTTAGACTCTGACAAACGTGTGTCATTGTATTGTTTTCATGTTTCCTTACACAAGAAAATGTGCAGAAGTGTGTGTGATCCTGTTAGATCGCCCTCCAGCCTCCTGCTCTCAGTATCTCGCCCTCATTGGAGAGAAATCATTGACGTGTTTGTTTAGCCAAATGCACCAGGAGCCCAGACTGTGTGTCACATAATGTGAACCCGTTGTAAACCCCCCCTCCCCTCCCCAGTGTTGTCACGGGACCCGAAACCATTCACTTCCTGCCCTTCACGTGGGGGATCTCCTGCCTGGCTTCGGTTGATTATTCTGCATTCTCTTTGCATGCTCCACCTTTGCGCTGACTGACGTCTCTATCTGTAACGACAAGCAAATGATCTCGTTCTCCTGGTTCAACTGTAGCTGCGGGCCTTTCTTTAACCTCCAGCACCCTGACTCACAGATGTGCTTTTGAGCGATGGCATTGAAAGTCCAACAGGTACAGCGTGTTACATTTTAGACCAGCAAACCGGGTTTCACGACGTATCCTGAAACCATTCTGTTGTCTGAACACGTTCAGGCAAACTGTGTGTTGCAACACACGAAACAAGTGTTTATGATTTAACCAGCGATTGAAACCAATCAGAGCCTATTTCTGTTATAGATGAAGTGTTTACGCCATTATTACTGATGGATTCAAGCGCTTTAAATGTCACAGCCGTCTTCTTCCAGCTTCTCAGTCGTGACGATTTGATAGTAAACTGAATGTCTTCCGGTTGTGGACTGTTGATCGAACAAAAACAAAGTGATCCTGTGATATTTTATAGGCTATAAATAAATAAATCATCCCAGAATGTTTCATGTAACATTGTCTGAGTGGGACTTCATGGACCAGAGGTATCTGAACTGATCGCCCCCACTTCTACACCTCCCTGCCCGTGTTTTAAACTCTTTGCCCCGAGCTGATAACACAATTTTCCATCAATACTTGACGTCTGCAGTCCGACCCCGGTGACGTCCTCCGGGAGTTACGTTCTCAGACTCCGAGCCAAGCTGAGCAGTTTTCTTCCATGACGACCAGACTGACCTTTTTATGCATGAAGCGGAGCAAATAATCAGCAGATGGTTTGTTATAATAACACATAAACCTGCTTAAAACAGCATAAACCAGTACAGTAACCCTCCAGCACACACACACACACACACACACACCTTGGGGATGACACAAGCTACCACAAGCCCTGCAAACCCATACAGTGTGTTTCCGCACTAACACGGTATGCCTGGCATGCGCCTACAAGTTGAGTCATTGTTTTCATCTGTTGAAGATGAGTAATGTCGGTACGTGTGATGGAAACGGGATGCACTTGAAGAGCGTATCGACTGGGCTGTAATGCAGCGAGCCGCAGGGAGGGGCGGCGAGGCGAGAGCAGCGACGGTTAGAGGAGGACGATCAGGCAGAAATGTGCGAGAAAAAACTCACACAAACATACCACGAGCTGGTAGGTTTGTAAATATGACGTGAATAGATGGTTTAGTGATGCATTTTAGTGTTGGAGCTGCTGGAGGTGGAGGCAGCTTGAACTACTTTGTGTTGTGGATGTTTATCGACACCCAGAATTTAAAGGGCCTTCGATCAGGTTCGATGTTATCGGTCGTGCTGTCGAGATATTAAGAAATAAGTCCATGATGCATTTTCGTTGTTGCTGTTCCAAAAGCGATCTCTGTCTCAGACCTCTCAGTGATCATATTACAGTTTATAAGAGTTCATTTTTCATACGTAGTATTAATAACTTCCACCCAGGACTAGTTTGTTATTTTGTTTGGTTGGTTAGTAACATTTCCCAACATTTTGCACAAGGATTAGTGAAATCTCAATTTTCTGTATCATACATTTGTATTCTTTCTTCTTTTCTCTCACATTTACCATCATCTCAGATTTATCTTTTGTCAAAACAGTGAAACATTAGATATTTGGCCGCTGATGACGGTTTATGTTTTGTTGTTTCTGTTGATTATTTCGTATTCATTCCCCCTTTTTGTGCCAAACAAAGAAACCTTCTTCATTCTTATAAAACAACCCGTTTTAAAGGTCTTCATTACACACATGTGATCATCTCGTGTCCTCCACCAGAGTGAGAAAGAAAGATGCACATCAGGAAGTTGGAGCCGCCTGTTGGTGTAATCACGGCCATCATTTTGTTCTGTGTGTGTGGATCGGACTTGATGAATCACAACGCAGCTGAACAGGAAAGCAGCTCCAGCTGGTCAATGAGATGCAGCGAGGAGAGGAGCAGGTTGGCTGCAGAAACAGACCGATAACGGCAGAGAAACGTACAGAGCAGACTGATGAGGAGGAGGAAGAGGAGGAGGAAGAGGAGGAGGAAGAGGAGGAGGAAGAGGAGGAGGAGGAGGAGGAGGAGGAGGAGGAGGAGGAGGAGGAGGAGGAGGAGGAGGAGGAGGAGGAGGAGGAGGGCTGAACCAGGAGTGTGTTGTAGTTCATCCTCCGGTCTGGTCACACCTGCTTGTTTACACAGAGCGCCTCTTTCCCCAAAGATGTTGAGCAAGCTGAATGGTCTGTTTAACCCAAACAGAAAGCAGGCGGAGGGCGTGTGGAGCTGATGCTCTGCTGTGATATGGTGTGACCTGCATCCTGTTTTGACAGCGAGGGGCCCCTCCTCCTCCTCCTCCTCCTCCTCCTCCTCCTCCTCCTCCTCCTCCGTGACGCTGTAGGAAAGTATTCCTTCCTCCTACAGACACGCCGTTATGACGTCACGCCGACAGTTAAACGGCTGCTCCCTCTCAGGCGGCTGCAGACAAAGACCAGCCCGGATGATGTTGTCTGGCCCGTTGTTCAGCACACACATGCACACACACGATGTGACTGTTGGCGATCTGACAAAAGCCAAACGTGTCTTTTAAACATACCTGGAGCTGCTGGCTGGGCTGTGTTCTTTTTAAAGGAACAGTTCACGCAAACATGGAGATCCAGTCATCATCTCCTCCCCTCCAGGCTGATGGAAATTTCAGGGGAAGTTTCGTAATCAACAAAACATTTCTGGAGCTTCACAGTAAAACAGATTTGCAGCGTTCTGCTAAACAACTGAAGCAGCTGGAGACTTTAAAATGTTAGAAACAACTAACAGAAGACATGAAGTGGCTCCATGCAGCTCCTCTGGCCTCATCTAAACCAGCAGATCCCAAGTTAATTTAAAAACGAAGTTTTTGACACACAGTCAAGCTCGTGCAAACTTCAAATGGAGTTTACGCTAACGAGAAGTGAAACGATTCACGATAACTTCACATAAGTCTCACACTTCAGGTCCTTTTGAATTCTTTTCTGAGAACACAGATGGTAATTATTCAGCGAGCTGTTTCTGAGTCACTGTTTGGTTTCTCACTTTATGACTTTTATACTTGTATGCAAATACAGCATGCGAATGTGACGGCATGAACACACACTTTACTGGAAAGGAGTCGGTCCGACCAGAATGGTCGTGCACACATGTGGATTTGCGTCACTGATGCTGTTAAGGATGCAAACGTTCCTAGAATTTAGAAAGAAATTGAAGACAGTGACGTGTGTGATTTCACATGAACACGGGTGATGTCAGCAACTGGTGTCAGTTACGCTGGTGCTTATAAAGAGAAACTTTTGTTGGTTTGATTCCAGTAAAGTAATAGATTACAGGCTCTGACATGTACTCAGAGTATCAGAGTAAAAAGTCTCCCTCTGAAGGACATTTGTGGTCAAAGCTAACTGAAGCTCACGTCATATTAATTGAATTCAAAGACTATTAATGTTAAAGGCAGTATCAGTAGGATTTTGTCCCAGCTGTTCCTGAACGCACCACAAAGACAGTTGATGGTTGAGTCTCCACGCTCGGCTCGAACAGAGCAGAGATGTGTTATTTGTGCATTCTTGGCCGTTCTGACATCTGAGAAGAGAAGAGAAGAGATGAGTGAGTCAACCAACTGAAACTTATCAGAGTAAAATCTGGATTGCAGTTTCGTTGGCGCCGTGAGATCGTGGCAGAACCGAGACTGTAACCTCAGGAGACGGCGAGCGCTGACATTAAAGGGAAAACGGAATAACGAAACAGCTGGAGTTGCACCAGCGTTCAGGTTCCTCTGAGTAAACTCCCATCAGCCCCTCGTTGGCCTGCTTCACCGGTGTGCTGCTTGTTCCCACATCGAGCTGTTTCTCTTTAACTTTCTGGTTATTTCTTTCAGTATTTTACTGATGTGATCAAAGATGTGATGTAAATAATTTAAAGGATTGAGTTTACTTTTTTTTTTCATTCAGCTGCTGTGAATGTTACCAAAAACACCTCGGCACGGCTTGAATTGATCGTTATCTCGTTGCGGTTCAAAGACAGAATATGTGAGATTTCTGAAATGTCTGAACAAGATTTAATCTTAATTACATTATTATTGTAATGATCCCGAATGTTTCCAACAAATGTGGAACCAATGAAAGAGTTACAGTGCTTTCCGTTTGATTGCTAACTTCTAAGACGGAGTCAGAGAGCGAGGACGGAAACATAACGTGAATAAAACTAAAACATCACAACATCGCTAGACTAGCACGTAACCCCGCACACAGAGGTTGAATTCAGGTCAACTCTGAGTGAACTCTGCACTCAGCAGAGACTCTGGTTCTGGTTCTGGTTCTCTGTCTCCTCCCTGTAACGTAACGTTCGTGAAGTAAAGTCCATTTCCCCTCCAGCTCCAGTCAGCAGTCAACGTTACTGCTGCAGTCAGGCTGATCAACAGGAGTGAAGATAAATAAATAATCTCTGAGTTCTGCTCCTGTCGGTAAACGGCTCCGGATCAGAACAGAATCTGAGGAGCCTCCAGAAGTTCTAGATCTGAACCCGAGTCCTGCAGAAGTGACACATTGTGTGTTTAAGAATCAGTCAACCTTTTTTTGCTAAGACCTAGATTAGAATATTGACACTGTTCTCATTCTCAGCTGGAGACAGCAGATAGTTATCTTAGCTTAGTTTAGCTTAGCTTAGCATAAAGACTGGAAGCAGGGTAAAACAGCTGGCCCGGCTGGAGTCCAAGAAACAGTCCGGCACAACACCCTGAAAAAAACAAAACTTGGCGTTTTTACACTTTGCACAGATTAAACGTGTGACGAGATATCGTCACATGGCCAGGCTAGCTCTTTCCCCGTTTCCAGTCTTTATGCTAAGCTAAGCTAGCTGCCTCCTGCTTCATATGTAATGCAGACGATAGAGGTCCACTTTTATATATATCACTGTATACTTTAGAACCGTTATGTCACTGCTCTATTGATCTCTTCGTCAAACTCTCGGCAAACAAAGACTCAAAATGTCAAACTGACTCAGAGAATATCGACATCAGTAGCAAACACGGCTCACGTCTTGGAAAACAACATTTAATAAACTACGATCAGGTCAACATGTAAGCAAACACTAAAAGCTTTTATTTGATTTGATTTCTGTGTGTAAGGGATTCCTGCGCTCATTAGCAGCAGCAGCGCGGCTCTCTGCGGAGGCCGAGCTGTATCTCAGGAGTGGGAACAAATGCATTTGGAGAGGAGAGGCTCTGGCCGGCCTGCTGATGGTCCTCAGAGGCTGAACAAATGACTTTCAGTGAGCACATCGGGAACAGACAGCACTCAAACAAATGCTTTTAAATGGAGAGAGACAGGGGGGAGGGAAAATCCTCCTCTGTCCCTCTAGGAGCTTGTTGTGAAGCCTCTGATGGCCGTTATTTGTCTTAGCAAAGATCCACTGACGTCAAAAACGCTGGTGAGATTGTTCGTGTCTGACCGTGATCCTCCACGGAGGCGCTGCAGCTGTCGGGGGGGCTGAATGTGAACCGCTTGTTTCCTCAGTTCTTCTAAAATTAGAGCACGATTTGAGCTTAAAGTCGCTGCGTCATTAACACACGATCGACCCGGCACATGTATGATCGTACCTGCAGAGAGCGGCAGTCAGGGACCATAGAAGTCTTGAAAGTTTTGGAAAATACTTAAAGGAAACTTCACTCAAAAATGTAATAATCAGATAATCGGCTCCACTTGGATCAAGTGTAAGATCTGAGTCGTTCCTCCACCGCTCCATCTAGTCCCTGTGTTGGATCGACTGTCTGTTCTGGTGTCTGTAATCCATGTGTCCACATGTGAGTTCTGTATCTGAGTGTTTCAGCCGTCCGTTAAAGCCGAGGATGAATCAGCGAGGGAAACTTCCCCGGGGGCCCAGAACTCCAGGAGCCCCTGGAAGCTAAAAGCTCTCAGTAGCTGTTTTTATTCTGGGCAGCAAGCCGCCAATATGACTGTCCGTTTTGGGGCTAGGTCCGTGGATTTAAGCACGAAGTTTGGCGTGAACAGTGGTTGGCTGAGAATCGGCTGACGTGATGAAGGTCTTTAAGTCAATCACGCTTAAAAAGACGATCTTGAAGAGGGTGTCTAAACTTTCTCTCAATGATGAGACCGTGTGCCATGTGATGTTATGGCAACCTCATTGTTTTTCTGACAGATTGGAGGAATTTATCTCCAGCTGGTCGAGGAGGAAACCTTCCTTCTTTCAGTGCAGTTTGTTATTTCTAGAATGTTTTGTTTCAAACACAGGAGAGTCGAGCGCAGATGACTGGATGAGTTGTTTCGAAAAATAAACGGTGACTGGTTTATTTATGGTCAGTGGTGCGTGTGTGTGTGTGTGTGTGTGTGTTTGTGTGTGAGCACAGAGAGCATTGATTAGTACGTTCATAGTGCAAGAAGCTGTTGGTGATTAAGAGGAACGCAGACGACCCAGTTAACTCAAATCCTCATTGACCTAATTTTGAGCTCGTGTGGAGGTGCGTCCCTCCACACACACACACACACACACACACACACACACACACACACACACACACACTTGAACCCCACTTTCCTTCACCTCATTACCTTGTTACCTTTCGCTGAGCCCCGTCCCCCTCAGTTTACAAAGACAACAGTGGCAGATTTATCACTCAGAGTTCATAGTAATGAAAGTAATGAACACTATGTATAACTTATATTTACATTTATGTTCCACAAACATTCATTTCTGCTTGCTGAAACAACAACTCTCGCAGCTGTGGCCAGCTAGCTAATCGTAAGCTAAGCCTTGGAGGTAAAGCTCGGCGAGGCCGCTGCTGCAGCTAGTAATTTAGATATAGCCTAGCAATCCATTCAGACACAGACTGGGGAGTGGTCTTAGGTAGCAGCTTAGGTTGTAAGCCAGTTAGCTGGGCATGCTAACGTTTGCAGCTTATGTTAGAGAAGATAAACCCACTATGAGTCATCCCTCTTAGTTTTTGCAAGCACCTGTCAAACTTTTCATACAGCGTAGTTTTCTTCCAAAGCTTCAGAGTTCTGCAGTTGGTTGTCAACGGTTAACGAATGGTCACGTGGCTAGTTTAGGTAGTAATCCAGTTAGCTGGACATGCTAATGTTTGCAGTTAACGTTAGAGATGGTAAACACACTATTTCAGTCGTTCCTTTTAGTTTTTTAAGTTTTTAGTAAGGGTTGACAAACTCTTTAGACGTGTTTCTCTTACAGAACTCAACCAGCCGCCTGCAGTTGGTTGCTAACAGTTAGCGAACCGTCAGTTTGCTACCCGGCTGTCCTCTTTTACTTTAGTTGTTACATAACTGGTGTCAGTTCCCATGGCGATGGACGATCCGATCAATGCTCAGAAAGCAGTTCAGCCTGATTCGCGTCTCTTTTGATGATGGCTTTGCCAGAATCACAAGAGTCAGTAAGCGTTAGCCTCTACCTGTTAGCTTGTGTAAGTGTTGTGGTAAGCTGATCTTAAACCGGTCATTAAGGGCAGATGGTAATCAGCGCTCCGCGAGTATTGATTGGTTGTTTACTTCTCCTTCCTACAGCCCCAGAGGTGCCCATGCATCTCCACGGGTGAGAGATTAGGTTCCCCATTGTCACCAGAAAAACACACACAAACACACACACACACACACACACACACACACACACACACACACACACACACACACACACTCTCTGGTGCTGGTCGTCCTTTGTATGCAGCTCAGTCTTCGGCCACCAAGCTCAGAATGACCTCCTGCAGCCTCGGCTTCAGTGAGCAGCCTCTGGCATGGAGGAGCTGACCTGCTGCTCTTTCACAGGCTTCAACGTCCTCGACTTGTTTTCAGCCATAGAAACTAGAAACTCCCCCTCCTGTGTTTTCCCCCTCTGCACTGAGACGTCCTCCTCTCTGAATCCTACAGAGACGGCTTAAGTCGACTACCTCGGGCTTAATTGGGAGTTAAGTGTTCAACCTCGGTTTCCAGGCGGGTGTGTTCAGTGTATCTTTGAAAGTCTGATGTATTAACATTATTTATTGTTAATACTTTAATTATTTCGGTTATTTATACAGTGGCACTGCTGTTAGCTGCAGTAGCTACAACGCCAATTGTCATATAATAGTTTTTTTTTTTAAGAGTGATCCAGGTCGACTGATGAAAGATTGGCCGTTTATCTTAGTTTATCTTAGTCTATCTTAGCTTAGCTTAGCACAAAGACAGGAAACAGGGGGAAGCTGCTAGCCTGCTTCTATCCAAAGCTAACAACATCTGTATACTAGCTCTTCTGCAGCTCACTAATGAACACGTTATATCTGGTCTGTTTAATCTGTACAAAGATGGCTGTTTCCTCGCTGAATGTGGTGACTTCCTGTTAGGCTAGCTTTGCTTACAGCTGTGGTGCTAAGCTAAGCTCCAGTCCAGCTCCAAAGTCATAGCAAACTCCAACAACCGTGAAGATGCTCCTTAATTTACTTTTTCAGAGATCCTCTATTAATTACTTTTTGAAGAGGGTTCACTCTGGACATATTTTGAGAAACTGAACTCTGTAACAACTTTATATCTTTTTTATCGCTGCATCGCTGAAGTTTGTGTTGAATTCTTAAATCTTTATTTCTGGTGACTATTTTTTGTTTAGCAACCAGGACGAAGTAAAGCTGTTGTATTTAAAATACTCGTCTTTTTAAAAAGTATACTTGCGACACTTTTTGACTTTTAGTAGAAGCCAAATTAAAGAGTTGCCGGTTCACTTTTCATGTTGATGCACGTACTGAAACTATTGTTTGCATCGTTGTCCCAGCAGGACGTAACTTGCAGCCCAAAATACCAGTATTTCATTGTATTGCTATTAATGTCAGTACTGCTAATAATTAATTACTTTTCTTCGATGCAGTTTGTGCTCCTGGATTTTCCAGCTGTTGTTTTGAAAAATACCCCAAATATCTTTTTTTACGGAAGGATCTGATGATGTGATCTGTGGATGAGATGAAAGAAAGATTTCAAGGTTCAAATAGAAGAGTTGAGTTGATTCACACGTAGCTGACACACAGGTTGAATTTAACTCACCTGACAGCCAGATATTGTGCCGCTGGGAGCGAAGGAGTTAAGTTTGGTTGCTATGCAGTGCACAGCGCTGTATTATGCAAGCTGTGAAGCGCAGACACACACAGAGGAAGTGCATTACAAAATGCTGAGCTCAGGGCTTTGGCTCGCCGCCAAGCATACACTCCTCCTGCATGTGCACACACACACACACACACACACACTCAGCTGAGGGCATACCGATTTTTCCAGCAGCACAGCGTCCTCCTCCTCCTCCTCGAGTCACTCTCTCTCGTTCTGTTACGTCAGTAGTTCAGCTGTGGGCCAGGCGTGACTGGGGCAGGGCTGCGTAACGAGAGCACCACACAACAAAACTGGGTCTGTGTGTGTGTGTGTGTGTGTGTTTAAAACACAGGATGTGGATGTGGTGCTGAGTGCGATCCAGTGTGTTTGTGTGTCAGCTCAGCAGGAACACAGCAGCACTGAGAACAGGCGGGTCGTTCCGTCTCCGTGCAGCAGGTTTCGCTCTCACGTCGTCTCGTTGTGTTTTGTTTTCTCCACCACACATTCGGACAAACACCTTCTCTGTGCGCAGCGTTTATTCCACCCTGAGGCTGATATGTGTCAGCTGTGTGGTGTCACACATGTATGAGAACATTCGACGCAAAGTGGAAACCAGATCTTCCAGCCGTGAAACGAAAAACGGTTTTGCACATTCATATATTCTGTGATGTGAGGAGCTGCTGACACGTATCTGTTGGTCAAACGCGGATATATCGGTGTCTGTGTTTATTCTATAACACAGTGCAGAAGAAGATGCTTCATGATCATTAGATTCTCAGTGAAGTTTACTGTTCCAGTGCACCGATGTAGAGAAAATAGTTTATCGTGAAGCTCTAAAATATCCGTTTATCATACCTGTTGATCACTGCAAAAACAACTGTGTGTACATCAGCCGACACAACGTTATCGGAGCATTTCACTCTCTGATATCGACCCTAAAAATCGCATATTTGTTGTGATTGTTCCTGCAGAATCTGTGTCAGAAACACGTGCATCTTATTACAGCTCCCTGTTTAGTTACTGCGTGTGACAACACAACACTCATAATAACAGTTTTTAAATTAAATAACTTTAATAACTCATCTTGTTGAAACAAAGTCAGCCTTGTCTCAGTGATTTATTTTACTTTCTCAGGCTGTGAGACTCTGACGTACATTTTAATTGTATGACTGGTGGTTAGTCATAAAATCTGATCTGGAGACAGGCGTTAATAATAACTCTAATAACTATATAGAACTAGACAATATTCTAGATGGTGGTTTTTTCTTCGGAGGCTCATTTCGAGGCACCGGTATGACATTCAAACTGTTTCATAACCGGCTAAATCTCCTTGTGGTCGTTAAAGTAACGAGTGTGAGCGTCCTGCAGTGGAACAGAATCAGTTCAGAGCCGAGTGTACAAACACAGATGACAAACTCTCCGAACACGTCCGCGTCTGTCAGTCAGCCGACTTCTCGTCACTACAGAAGGAGTTTAGTCATAAAAGTTTTTCTGCTGAGTCATCTTTCACCAACGCGCGCCCCTCTGCCCCGTCTCATCTGGTCGGACGCGGTATTTAAACTTTCTGTCGCTCCCACATGCAGCTGCCATATTCTCGGATCAATATTAGTCACGAGTTTCTGTCGGCGTCAGCATGTCTGGTTTATCTCCTCCTCTGTAAATCAGGAAGCGTCCGTTTGTTTGGCCGTCAGAGGCCACAGAGCAAGTTCAAGAATAAACTTTAAGGTCACGTCCACGTTGGAATCTGCGTCTCGGTCAATGTTTGTCCTCCTCAAACACACACAGATCTATAGGAGTCGGGTTGAGAGTTTGTTCATAGGTTCGCTGAACAATAGCAGGTCTCTCTGCCGGTGGGGAGTGACCCCGTCAGAGGGTGGAGGTGTTCGGGGGAAGGTAAGCACTGGAGGTGTTGTGGAAGGGAAATTAAAAGGAAATGAGAGTATCAGGGTCTCTGCGCTCAGCTCCCCCGTCCTTTAACTCCTCCGTCTTTCTCTGTCTGAGTCTTTCTTTTACTTTCTTTTTTCTTTTATCGAAATATGATCAAAATTGCAAAATATCCAACGACGTACTCTACAGCTGCAGCTGTCCTGACCTGTAAATCCTGTCCAACACATGCCTCGTCATCTTCAGGATTTTAAAGAAGAACAACAGATTCTCAGTGACTCCCAACACAACACAACACAGCATTTTTATGATTTCATCCAGAGAAAGTGCCTCAGATCTCATTTGTTAAAATAATAAGAAGCTGAACAGAAGTAAATTGATTCAGTGACTAATTTACAACAGCTTTGTGGCGCCGGCTCATGATATACTGTTGTTTAATCGCTAAAGATACACAGTGACTAACATTTTGAGATCATACACGACAATTATCACTCAGCTCTGCTGTTTTCGTCTCGTTGTTCGAGGTTCGGTTCGCTCTCATCGGGCTCAAAGGCGGCCATTTTTAGTGACAAGGCTGAGACTAGCTTCCCTCAAGAGGTGGTTGAGACCAAAACGGAGCTAAAAGAGAGTTTTGATTCGAACATCAGCATATAATAATTATGTCATTTGTTTCTCTGCAGGGTTTCACCTCAGCGGCACGGTCAGAGAACCTGCCACGGCCTCGGAGCCAGAGCTCGTCTGCAACGTGAGCGTCAGCTTCGACCGCTGCAAGATCACAGCGGTGACGTGCAGCTGCGGCAACAAGGACATCTTCTACTGCGCCCACGTCGTGGCGCTCTCGCTGTACAGAGTACGGAAGCCCGAGCAGGTCAAACTGCGCCTGCCCATCTCAGAGACTCTCTTCCAGATGAACAGAGATCAGCTGCAGAAGTTCGTTCAGTACCTGATCACCGTGCATCACACCGAGGTGCTGCCCACCGCGCAGAAGCTGGCCGACGAAATACTGTCGCAGAACTCCGAGATCAACCAGGTTCACGGTGAGCGGAGGGGTTTAAATCACACTCACACACACATACACACACACACACACACACACACACACACACACACACACACACACACACACACACACACACACACACACACAGACACACGTGCCTACAGAAAGCAGGTGCAGGTACCTGAGTTAGATTTCCTCATTTCGCACCAGTGCAGGTCCAGCTGGAGGCTGCTGTCCTGAGAGACGACTCAGGAAAAACAAGCTGTTTAGAGACACACACACACACACACACACCCACACACACACACACACACACACACACACACACACACACACAAACGTATATCAGGCCAAGTTTGCCTCAAACACATTGCA
Organism: Diplodus puntazzo; assembly: GCA_963678695.2. Lineage (NCBI taxonomy): Eukaryota > Metazoa > Chordata > Actinopteri > Spariformes > Sparidae > Diplodus > Diplodus puntazzo. Next base: position 26,560,724 of record OZ023173.1, on the reverse strand, counting down.
GAAATTTGTGAAATGAAGCGATTAGATGTGTTCCTGAAAAGAATATTACAGGAACAGTTCATCCTCTCCTCCTCCTGATGATATAAAGTCCTCCTCTCCTCTTCCTGATGATATAAAGTCCTCCTCTCCTCCTCCTGATGATATAAAGTCCTCCTCTCCTCCTCCTGATGATATAAAGTCCTCCTCTCCTCCTCTGATGATATAAAGTCCTCCTCTCCTCCTCCTGAGGATATAAAGTCCTCCTCTCCTCCTGATGACATAAAGTCCTCCTCTCCTCCTCCTGATGATATAAAGTCCTCCTCTCCTCCTCCTGATGATATAAAGTCCTCCTCTCCTCCTCCTGAGGATATAAAGTCCTCCTCTCCTCCTCCTGATGATATAAAGTCCTCCTCTCCTCCTCCTGATGATATAAAGTCCTCCTCTCCTCCTCCTGAGGATATAAAGTCCTCCTCTCCTCCTCCTGATGATATAAAGTCCTCCTCTCCTCCTCCTGATGATATAAAGTCCTCCTCTCCTCCTCCTGAGGATATAAAGTCCTCCTCTCCTCCTCCTGATGATATAAAGTCCTCCTCTCCTCCTCCTGAGGATATAAAGTCTTCCTCTCCTCCTCCTGATGATATAAAGTCCTCCTCTCCTCCTCCTGATGATATAAAGTCCTCCTCTCCTCCTCCTGATGATATAAAGTCCTCCTCTCCTCCTCCTGATGATATAAAGTCCTCCTCTCCTCCTCCTGATGATATAAAGTCCTCCTCTCCTCCTCCTGATGATATAAAGTCCTCCTCTCCTCCTCTGATGATATAAAGTCCTCCTCTCCTCCTCCTGATGATATAAAGTCCTCCTCTCTCCTCCTGATGATATAAAGTCCTCCTCTCCTCCTCCTGATGATATAAAGTCCTCCTCTCCTCCTCTGATGATATAAAGTCCTCCTCTCCTCCTCCTGATGATATAAAAGTCCTCCTCTCCTCCTCCTGGTGATATAAATAAACTTTGAGGAAGCCTCAAGATCCGCAGCTGATCTGAGAAGCTGTTATTAATCCAACAGGTTTAACTTACAGAGTTTGTTCTCCTCTGTGTTTACAGTCTGCGATGTTCCTTCACTCGTCTGGTTAATGTTGCTGATTTTGCAGTTTATGTATTGATCCGTGTTTAACCAGCGCTGCAGTAATGCTTTAATGCAAAAGGTGAACTATGTGCTGATGCAGGAAAAATTCATATTCATGTTTATTAAAGGGTCCATCTGTACTTTTATTAAGGTTCCTCACTTCAGTGTCCCCCTCGGCTCTCCTGGACACCGTAGTGGTGGTGCTGTAACGTGTCTTTCACTTGTTTTTAAGAATTCAACAAATCAATCAATCACAAACTATCTGATAAGATGAATATTGGGGTCCGACTCTTGTATCCCATTTTCCTTCCTTTTTTATCTTTTATGGAGATCTGTGTTTTATTGTTAAAGGTAAATTACTTCCACGTAACCGATCTGAATACTTCCTCCTCCGCTCACGCAGTAAACTTATTCAATCACACAGTTTAACGAGGCTCTTGTAATGACTTGCTGACTGGTTTCCTTTGTTTGCTGCAGGCGCTCCGGACCCGACGGCGGGCGCCAGCGTGGACGATGAGAACTGCTGGCATCTGGACGAGGAGCAGGTTCAGGAACAGGTCAAGCTCTTTCTCTCCCAGGGCGGGTACCACGGCTCGGGGAAGCAGCTCAACTTACTGTTCAGCAAGGTAACAACAACACCAAAAAAAACAACGTGGTGCTGCGGACGCTGCACGGCAACCTTTACCCACAATCCGCCTCTCTTCCCTCCCTTTCTGGTCTGTGCAGGTGAGAGAGATGCTGAAGATGAGGGATTCCAACGGAGCTCGCATGTTGACGCTGATCACAGAGCAGTTCATGGGCGACCCCAGACTGGCGCTGTGGAGGCAGCAGGGGACGACCATGACGGACAAGTACAGGCAGCTGTGGGACGAGCTGGGTACGCACACACACACACACACACACACACACACACACAACACACACACACACACACACACGTTAACTGAGCACTTAAACACAAAACTATGTGAGATTTTATTTCGTTTGCTTTACATTTTTCTGCTGGTGAAACATTTCCTGGACTTCTTCTTCATAATAAAAGCTTTTAAATGACCACATAATGGAGGGCTTTTACTGTGAAGAGCTTTACAGGAAATGAAACGTGTTTGTAACTGAGTTAGTGGAGCCATTTTGGGGGATGGTGACAGTTTGGTCAATAGTTGCTCAGCCGCTCCGTTAGTTAAAGACACATCTTCAAGCAGGAAGCCCAGTTTGTGGTGGAGATGCAGAACCCGGCCGTGCCGAGTCAAACCGAGCAGAACCAGGCTGACGCCGCGTGTCCAGCTCATTATTTCACCTGCTGCTGTCGTCCGAACGTCCGTCCTGTGGTGTGTTTCACTGATGTGGTGCAGAGTCAAAGATTAAACAAGTCAGCAGCTGAAAAAAAAAAGACTTTAGTTTATTGTCTTGTGAACAAAATCCCATAAAAATAAGTTTGACTGTAATCACAGCGTGATGCGCCGAGTAAACAACAGCAGCAGGTTACAGCTCTCTCCTCCACCTTCCTCTCCTTCTTCCTCTTCCTCTTCCTCTTCCTCTTCCTCTTCCTCTTCCTCCTCTGTTTGTTTGTCTTCGCCCGCTGTGAAGCTTCTTGCTCCGTGTTTCGTCACTCTCGGCTGACATCACTCTGCTCGGCGCTGTGTTTTCCCTCCTTGCTGTTGTCCTTGAAGCAGCCCTAACAAAGAGACGGAGGATAAAGCCTCTCTCCTCTCGTCCCCTCCCCCCCAATCCTTCCAGCCACCCTCCCCCACCTCCCCCTTCCCTTCTCTCCACTCACCTCTCCTCCCTTTTCCTCCTCACTTCACTTCCTTTCTTTTCTTCTTCTGTTTCATTTTGCCGTCTGTTATTTTATTGAGTCTTTGTGTTTTTAACCTTCAGTTCTTTAACGAGCTGCAACAACAAGTCAAAGAGTCGATCGTCAAGAAATTAATCTGCACATCATATCAACACATTTTTTATCTTCTGGTTTCTGCTTTTCTTTGTTTAAAAACACTGCAAACTGAATCTCTTCAAAATAAGACGCTTGAAGATGTCGTCTTGGTCATTAAATGCTTTTTCATAAGCAAAGAAAATTAATCTGCATCTGCAATCTGCTGCCGTATCGAGTCAGAAACTGTCTTTATTCCCAGAGCTGTTTGCATCACCGAGAACATCGTCGAGGTTCACACGAGAAAATATCCCCAGTTCTCTTTCTGGTGTCTGGTTTTCCATTTCAGAGGTAGTTCTGTTTCAGGTGCATGTTGTTTTATCTGCACCTGAAGGTAGATTCGGACATTTTTTAACAACAGAAAAATAAACAAACGGCTCAAAGCTCCAATAAAAATCAATAAAAACAAATAACAGCTAGAATAAATAAAGTAAAATTCAAGTCAAGATAAGAAATATGTTCACAATAAATCATCAGACTCCTTTAGTCTTTTTAATAAGCTGCCAATAACCGGTGCCAGGTTCTCTTTAACATTTTGAGTTTTAATTGAAAATCTACAGAAGCCCTGAGAGGCCGCGGGTCAAACATCCTCCATTTTCCTTTGAGAAAAGATTAAATTTTATCAGTTTTCTGAAGAAAAACACCTTCATAATATTCTTTAAAAAGCTGAAGCTCTCAAATCAGTCCACTCTTATGAATGAATGTTTAACCTTCTGACTTGATATAACTGTATTTACATTATGACTACTGTGAAGGACGAGCAGCTGAAAAAGATTCAGTCGTCCATTTATTGTGAAGACAGAGCAGAAGAAACAAAGCGTCTGTTTCATATTCAGTCTCTCGTCAGCCGAGGGAGGAGAAACTACCGTTAGGTGTTTGAATGTTGAAGGCTAATAATCTATTTATATAAATCAGGAAGGTTGAAGCGTCGATCTGTAACAGCACTCGTTGATCTGACACCCGAAGTCAGTTGCTGCACTTGTCAAGACGCCATCTATGTATGCTGACGTGCTGCTGCTGATCTAATGAACAACGTTTTGTTTCCTCGTGATGATTATTTTTTATGAGAAAATTATCTTGATATCGTCATAATTTACTTGTGAGTTTGATCTCCAACCTGGTCTCACACTGAAGTAAACTGAATTTGCAGATCTTTGGGTTTTGGACGTCTGGTTGGTGTTTTCGAAAGAAGGAAATTAAATCAAACGATTAATCAATGCTGAAAATAACCTTTAGTTGCACTTTGGAACATTCAGCTCCACTTAACATCAATTTAAGGAGCTAAATTAAGTATTTCTGCCACAAAGATCAAAGTATTCTTCTGCTGCTGCAGGATGACGGTGTGAGCGTTGTGTCTCTGCAGGAGCTCTGTGGATGTGCATCGTGCTGAACCCCCACTATAAGCCCGAGCAGAAGGGTCTTCTGGCTTCGACAGCTTCGCAGGTGGAACGGCGTGGACGTCTGCCCCTTGGAGGACGGTAACCATGGCAGCGAGCTGACCAATCTGACCAACGCTCTGCCCCAAGGCCCTCCTGGCAACCCAGGTGAGATGACACCCCCTTGATGAAGAAGAGACGTCACCTCGCTGTCTTTAAACTCCCCGAATCCTCCTCTACTTCACATCTTTTCTCATCAGGAGGTTTCTCTTTCTTCTCTCCTCCTCCTCCTCCTCCTCCTCCTCCTCCTCCTGTTAAGTCTTCTTTCTCCACCCTCCCCCCTCTCTTTTAATCAACTCTCCTTCCTTCAATCTCTGTGCCTGCAAGCCTTATTACCTTTTTAGTGCGGCTAATAGAATGAGCCTAATAACACAGTTGAGGTCCTGCAGCTTTTTTCCACTAAATCAGAGAAAATACAGACACACGAACGTTTCTATCAGGCGCTAATAAAACCGTTTCGAATGAGAAGACGGGCGCTGTTATTACTGCAGCTGCAGTGTTGTGTTATCTACGTTCTGTAATCCGGCTGCGGCGAGGGTGTCATTCTGAATCAGACAAATAAATTACAGTGATATGTCACTCTTGTCTTCATTATTATTGTTGTTATTTGTCTTATTTTTATTTATAATTTTCACAATTACAATACACATAATTTTGGGGCTGTATACAGGAAGTATAATGTTGCCATGGAGTCAGAGTCATGAGTTACACTGTAAGCTACAACCTTAGCCCTGTGTTTCTAATGTTTATTTGTTTACATTTTGCAGATTAACACCATTAAATAGTATGCCGAATTATCTTTTTAGCACTTCCTGTTTGCAGTGTACACATTGATATACAGACAGCTATCACTGGAATACTTTGACACTGAGGAAAACTTTAAAACGTGATGATTTTAAGGCAAGTTCTGTAGTTAGATGGAGTGTCTTTTTTTTCTCTGATTTCTAAGCAAGTTTATAGACGTTTACTCAGGACGGACACAACTGATAATGATATCATCTGAAAGTGTAGGATAAACTGAATGTTGAAGATATGTGTATTCTGTGTATGTCTGTGTGTTTACGTTTGACTGAGTTATGACTGAGAACTTGAGGTAACACAAGTAAAGAGTGCTCTGTGTTTAAGCATATATTTGTCTATATTTTGGCAGATTAGTTTGCCGAATTAGCTGTTAGAAACATCCTGTTTCCAATGTTCCCATGGATGTACAGGTTACTGTAACTGGATTACTTCGATACTGAGGAAACTTTTAAAACGGGATGTTTCTAAGGCAGGTTCTGCAGTAAGAATGAGCATCTTTTTTTTAATGATCTTAAGAAGGTTTTTATGGATTTATCGATATGTGTTTCGCAGATTCCCTGACTCGACCGCACCGGACCGTGTTCACGCGGGCGATCGAGGCCTGCGACCTGCACTGGCAGGACCCCCACCTGCAGCACATCATCACCGAGGACCACTACACCAACTACTGTTACCATGACAACCTCAACAGCTCCCTCTTCGACGCCCGAGGGTGGCCCCTGTGGCACGGTGAGAGAGCAAGGACACTCGGTTTTAGAGCGGAGATTGTTTCAAATAACGGAGAAAAAATTAAAGGTGGTCGCTAACATATCCGCTCTCCTCTCCTGCAGAACACGTCCCGACTGCGTGCGCCCGAGTCGACGCCCTGAGATCTCACGGTTACCCAAAGGAAGCGCTCAGACTGGCCATCGCCATCGTCAACACGCTGCGGAGGCAACAGCAGAAACAGCTGGACTTCTTCAGAGCTCACAAAAAAGGTCGGTCTCTCCTCGCTCAGGCTCTGAATGATGAAAAGTATGAATCTCGTGTGGCAGACATCTGAAATCTTTTACTCAGTGGTTCCTAGTTATATATCACATTCAAAACTCCATTGAAAAAAAGCTGAAAACAAGAATCCAGGTACAAATCCAAACATTTAACAGTGGGATGTAATTTACATGATTTCACGCTTGCATCGTGTTCTTTCACAGAAGTCCTTCTTTAGATGATGTTTTTTAAGGGAATAAACTATCGCACAAACTGGGGAAACAATCTCACCAAGACTACTAATATTATTATTTTACATGTTTTGTGATTCATAACACCTTCACCGAATGTCTCGTCGGTTGCTGGGAGACGTTCATGTACAAGCTCATTAACTCATAATTTAGCAAGACCTCAAATTAAATTAATTATTGTTTAACGGGTAAATTAATTCATCAGTTTCCTGCCGTTAATCCGAGTCTGGGTCGGGTTAATTATTCGATTTTATTACTAGGATTTATTGTCATGTAGAGCTGGAAATACTGACGATAATGTGATTTAAACGTCAATAAATGTTTGTGCTTAATATTTATTTGTAGGTGTTTGAGTTCCTGCTGGTTTTACATCAGTCTTTGACCATAAAGACGGTTAGAACAAGAATTAAAATGCATGTGTGTGTTTTGTGTGTGTGTTTCTGCAGAGCTGCTGCATAAAGGCGTCACCTCGGTCACTAACCTGGAGGGCTGGGTGGGTCACCCGCTGGACCCCATCGGCACGCTGTTCAACACCCTGATAGAGACGGGCCGAGGCATCGAGGACGGAGCGGCGGTCCTGCTCGACTTCTCAGGTACAGAAACACCGATACTGAAGTAAAAGTACCAGAACAACGCAGTAGAAATACCGCAGGACCATCAGAAGTCCTGCGTACAGAATCAGACCGCGGCACCATGAGCGTATTTTTGCACGTCACTCACATTTTGCAAGATGAACTCCTTTTAGGAAATAATCAATCCAGAGTGGTCGGGGCGATTCTTTTCCGAGAATGCTTAAATCAGATGAAATTAATCAATAATAGACGTAATTCTCTTGTAGATTAATTGTAGAAAATGAGAACTGTTCTCGTTTTCCTTTCGTATCAAGCAGCAAAATTATTTTAAAACTTCATGTTTCTGATGTCAGATCAGAAACATAACTGAAAAAAGTTTGCAGTCGATTAAGAAGAAGAATATTTCTTCTCTTATATAAGTGTAAAGAAGCAAAATGAAATGGCTCAAAGTGGCTCTGAGTAACAGAGTAAATGTACTCTGTGTACTACAGACAAACATTGACTCTGCAGTGATTGTGTCTTCCTGTCAGAGCTGCAGGCCCTCAGGTTGCAATCAGCGGCGATGACACAGACGTGCTGATCGGCCCGCAGTCATCCACCAATAACAGCTCATGAATTAGAAATGCAGCAGGAAAAACACTCCAATTAAAATGCATTAATTATGCAGAGAGCTCAGCTCGACGAACTTCAACATACTTTAGTCAGAGAGGATTGTCTGGATACAGTTCGAGTACACGGAGCCTCTGCAGCGAGGAAGAAGTTGTGAAAGTTTTCAATTAAGACCGCGAGCACTCTGCTGTGTGTGTGTGTGTGTGTGTGTGTGTGTGTGTGTGTGTGTGTGTGTGTGTGTGTGTGTGTGTGTGTGTGTGTGTGTGTGTGTGTGTTCATTAGGGACTGGTGGCCCCCCTGGGAGCAGCGGTGAGGTCTACCCAGACATCATTAAGCCATTAAAACACATGATTACGTCCCTCAGGAGCACCGGCTCTGAAAAGGGAACTCCAGAGCGAACAAATAGATCAATAGATCTATCAATACTCCTCCCTGAGTCATCCCTCACCCTCCTCTCTCTCTGTCTCTCTGTCTGCGTCACCCTCAGGCTCGCCGGGTTCGGGTCGGAGGGCGGAGCATCCCGTCCAGCGGGCGCAGCGTTTCCTGGAGGAAGGAGAGTCGTTCGTGTCGCTGGCCGTGGAGACGGCTCTGATTGGTTTAGGGCAGCAGAGGATGATGCCAGACGGCCTCTACGCCCAGGAGAAAGTGTGTCGCAACGAAGAGCAGCTATTGGCCAGGCTACAGGAAGTGGATTTAGACGACACGCTGGTGAAGATCTTCCGGAAACAAGCCGTCTTCCTGCTCGACGGTGAGTGACTGACTGTATCTCGACCGTAACGTCTCCTCGCGTGATGTTTCAGGACGTGATGATGATCAGATCAGTCTGTGTTTCCATCACTGATATCACACTGTGGCCGTTATCTCACTGACCTGAGCTCTGTCTGTCTGTTCGTGTTGCAGCCGGTCCTTACAGCGGTCTGGGGGAGTTGCTCTACAGAGAAAGCGTCCCCATGCACACCTTTGCCAAGTATCTCTTCACCTCCCTGCTACCTCACGACGCCGAGCTGGCGTACAAAATTGCACTGAGGGCCATGCGGTGAGTCGACCCGTCGGACCTCGTTTAAAACTGTTTCATAACCCTGAAGAACTCTTTCAGACGTGGACGAGCCGGCGAGAGATCTGAGGCCGGAGAGACTAAACAAGAGTTGTTCTCAAGTTGAGCCTCAGATGATGTTTTGCTGTATTTATTATTTATTAGAAAACAGAGCTGAGATTGAGCTTCAGATCAATATTTTCTGATCACAAGAGTAAAATAATTATTCACAACACAAGTTTTTTATCCGCTGAATAAACTTTAGTCAGCGAACCACTGAGAAATGGTTTTCACGCGTCCTGGAAAAGATGAAAAACCTGGTTTATTTACCGTTTTACTTTATCCGTTTTAAGTTAGTCTTAATTTTCTGTTTTCTGTATATTTGATCTTGCTCTTGATGAAAGCTAAGCAGAGCCGTTTCCTCCATCGTGTCAAGTTTGTATTTATATTTAGACACTTGTTTGTATATTTTGGATGTATTTAAAGAATTAATCTATAAAAAAAGCACAGAAATAAAGAGAGAGCTTGTCTGTGACTTTCGTGCACCGACACCAGAAAGTTCTGAACCACAGACACGAGCTTCACCGGCCTGTGGTTCAGAACTTTCTGGCCTGTGGTTCAGAACTTTCTTGCCTGTGGTTCAGAACTTTCTGGTGTCTGTGATTTGTCGATATTGAGCGGTTATTATAAATGCCTGGATTGATTCTGTTGAGAGTTTAGTGACGGACATAATGTCGTCGTCCTTTTTGAGGGGGAAGAAAAATGCAGTTTTTCGTCGAGAGTAAGAAGACGTACTTTAAGTGATGAGAGTTGGGCGGTTCTGATCGGTCCGAATATAAAGCGGCTCGTCTGCTTTCTTTTTAAATGTCCTCTGGTTTGTGTGTGCTGGCTGCAGGGATCAAGAGGAGGAGGAGGATTTAGGAGCTATCTGGGGCGCTGTTTAATGACAAAACCTCCTTTTCGCTGGAATATTCACTAAATAATTCAACACTGCTGAAAACGAGTTTTATAAAAACGCCTTAATAATAAATACATGCTGTTGGTTTCCTCCCTGACCGCCACGGGTGTTACCAAACTTTATTTCCTCTCGCCCAAATTAAACCCTTTTGATTTTCATCATATGTGAATCTCTCTTTAATTACAAAAGAAGGAATATTAGACGGCAGACACGGCGGATGTTCTCACTGTTTTAGAGGAAGAAGAATTGAGCTGTTTCTTTTGGACTCGTCCTGAGTCTCGGTGCTCGTGGCCCGAGGCAAAGATCCACCTGAGTCGAGGTGTGGAGGAGAAAATATTGATCGATGCTGTAAAAGGAACATTTCTCCTTGATCACTTCTTTACCTTCCTGAAACTTTCCTCTGAGTCGACACATCACGTCCTGTGTCTTTTTGTCCGATCATGACTCATCGTCCTCTTCTCTCCCTGTGCTCAGGTTGCCGGTCCTGGAGTCCACGGTTCCGTCCGGTGACCTGTCTCGGCCTCACCACATAGTGTCCGTGGTGCCCAATCGCCTCCCTCGCTGGTTCACTCTCAGCCACATAGAGACCCAACAGTGTGAACTGGCCTCCACCATGCTCACTGCTGCTAAAGGTACACAGATGTTTACGCTGCTGCTTTTACATTTCTTTACGTTGCAACTCAACGTGTCTTTTGGTTCAGTGACCTGTCTTATCTCGTGACAGCACAGTGTTTAAGCTCTGGTTAAAAACCACCTGGTTAGGGCGACGAAAAGATCATGTTATGTCTTAAGATACCTGTCTGAAGACGCCCGAGGTCTCCTTTAAATCATGCGGTTTTGTTTCACCACAAACATGGCTGGAATTTTTCCCGACATCTCTAAAAAACAGCCTGTTTTTTGCCACAAAACACAGCTAGATGTCCTGACTTCCCCTCAAAAATATCTGTTTTTTTATCGCCACACACACGGGCTGGAAATTGTCTGGAGACCTCGTTAAACAGACCAGTTTTTGTCGCCACAAACTCGGAAGAGCTCATGAAAAATATTCAGTGGTGTGACGCTTACAAATGTTGAAACGTGGTTCCAAACTGTGGTCACCGCCTCTCCTCCATCTTCTGTAACCAAAGTCAGGACGCAAGTGTCATGAGAACGTGATTTGAGACGTTTCATAGGAAGAGTCACTATGAATATTTAAAACAACATTAATATCCTGGTTTTGAGTTGGAAAGCGTTTAAAAACAGATCTTTCGGTTAAACGATGTTTGTTAAAACTGAACCTCTGTTTCTGTGACCAGGCGACGCTCGTAAGCTAGAAACAGTGTTAGAGTCCATCCAGAAGAACATCCACTCCGCCTCCCACATCTTCAAACTGGCCCAGGATGCCTTCAAAATCGCCACCCTCATGGACAGCCTGCCCGACATCACGCTGCTCAAAGTGTCCCTGGAGCTGGGTCTTCAGGTGAGCAACACACACACACACACACACACACACACACACACACACACACACACACACACACACACACTTCATCTCACGTGTCGGGCAGATTCAGAGCTAACCTGGTGTTTCTTACAGGTGATGAGAATGACGCTGTCCACCTTGAACTGGCGGAGGAGAGAGATGGTGCGGTGGCTGGTCACTTGTGCGACTGAGGCTGGTGAGTTTATCCACGTTCACCCGCTAACATCTGGCTCTGACCCTGCAGAGGTCTCTGATATTCATACGCCGAGCAAATAAGGGGCGGGTACATCAGCAGAGCAAGCTGTAGCTGCCAGTAAATAGTTAGCACAGTTAGCCGTGCAGCTGGAAGTCTGGACCGGGAGCCTGGAGAGGCGTCACAAAACAGGGCAGGCTGCATTTACAACATTTATATATATTTTTTAAACTAAAATACTTGATACTGCACCTTTAAAAATGAATATATGAAGGCTGTAACAGGACACTGAGGCGGGACTGTTCTTGGCTAGCAGCAGGGAACAGCAGAATGAGTGCAGGGAAGATTAAATATCTCACCCTTTTAGGAACATTAGCGTTTATCTCTTGTGGGAGGAGAGAGCGAGGAAGCACAGCTGGCACTGAGGCATCGATACTGTGGAGAATCATTATTGAAACCGTTTCAAATATCTGTCTAAGATTATTTAACATCCAGTTGAGGGGACTCAGTCCAAACTTTGTTTCCGAGGGCTCTCGGCAGCAGCAGAGGCGGAGGAAGGGCGAAGGATTGACTGTCAGGGTGGTGATTATGGAAGATTGTTGGCTCCTGGCTGATTAAGTGCGCCTCATGTTTGGACTTGGAATACTGAAACCCAGTGGCTGGTTTCCCTGAAGCGGACAGGAAGCTGGCGTCCAGAGGGACGGAGCTCTGTAGGGGGAAAACCCTCCTCCCAGATGATTTCTTGTGAATGTGGGGGGAGTGACAAGGACTCCCTGTTTTCTGCGAGGGCAGTTTTGAATGGACTCATTGAGAACCGGCCAGTTGGTGATGCAGAGCAGAGCCAGACTATATAATGTCAGAGAATTAGAAATAGAATATCTAATTAGCCGGTGAAGAGCCATTGTGAAGACGGTGACGTGATCTGTTTGTTGGAACTTTAAGTTCAGCAGGTCAAAGTCGTGCTCCAATTAATAAAACAGAGGGTAAAGTTGAAAATTAAGGGTTTTTTTTAGCTTTAGATTTTAACATCTTTAGAGTCTAAAAGAGCAAGTTTACTTTTGCAGAGAGTAAATTAATTTTCTATCTGAACTGCAGGTTTTAACGGACAGGACTAGTTTGTTTTTTTTGTTGTTGTTATTGTCAACAAACCGTGAAAAAGCTAAAAACATGTTGAACCAGATCCTCAAACCTCCCTCAGCACATCATGCTGTTCGGCTTTATTCAGAATTTCTTTCTGTTTATCAGTATCTGTGATTTTTAAACTAATTTAAACATTTGCTGCCTTTTAACTGGAAGGTAATCTTGAGATTGAGCAACATATGGAGCAGATTTACAGTAAAAATAAAAAACTGAACCTAGATTTCCTTTTTCTGTGACTGTATTCTTCCTCCCCTCAACAGTTACTTGATAAATTTATTTACGAGTGACTTTGCAGATTCATATTATGACATTATTTATAGGATATTAATTGTGATGTGAGTAAAGAAGGCTGTGTTGTGTTCGGGACATCGTCTGAGAGGAAAACAACACAAACAAACAAAAGCTTCAGCAGGAGGTGTTTGTAATACAACACAGGTAGACACGAGGGAAAATATAATAAGCTATAAAAGATAAATGAAGCAAGTTAAAAGGAAAGTGATGTGAGCGTGTGTGTGTGAACACAAAAAGTTAGAGAAGGATGAGTTAGTGTTCAGAATATATTGGTGTCCATCTTTTAACAAATAACGTTATTTGTTCAATCTGGTGACATAAAGAGCCTTTTTTTCCCTCGTGTATCAGAAGAAGAATTGGCGCAGACGGATCACACACAGTCAAAGATGATGTCATATTTATATAAATCTGTACAAAATGGAAACATGTTAAATAGACAAACAAGGGAGATTGAACCTTGAGGAACACCAACATGAACTTTTTATTAGATTAAAATGATCCGACACATCTAACTCGTTCTGTTTGTCTCCATCCAGGTGTGTTCGCACTGGACAGCATCATGCAGAGCTGGTTCACCCTCTTCACTCCCACCGAAGCCACCAGCGTCGTGGCGAGCACCGTCATGTCCAACAGCACCATCGTCCGCCTGCATTTGGACTGCCATCAGCAGGAGAACCTGGCCAACTCCGCCCGCACCCTGGCCCTGCAGTGTGCCATGAAGGACCCCCAAAACTGTGCCCTCTCGGCGCTGACGCTCTGCGAGAAGGACCACATTGCCTTCGAGACAGCCTATCAGATTGTACTGGACGCAGCCGCCACGGGAATGAACTACACACAGCTGTTTACAATAGCGCGCTACATGGAGCACCGCGGTTATCCTATGAGGGCGTACAAACTAGCAACGTTAGCCATGACTCACCTGAACCTCAGCTACAACCAAGACACGCACCCGGCCATCAACGACGTGCTATGGGCGTGTGCGCTCAGCCACTCGCTGGGGAAAAACGAACTGGCGTCCGTCATCCCCCTGGTGGTGAAGAGCGTGAAATGTGCCACCGTCTTGTCGGACATTTTGCGGCGGTGCACGTTAACGACGCCGGGCATGGTGGCGCTGCACAGTCGCAGGAACTCTGGGAAGCTGATGCCTCTGGACAAGGCTCCACTCAGGCAGCTACTGGACGCCACGATCGGAGCCTACATCAACACCACGCACTCTCGGCTGACGCACATCAGCCCGCGCCACTACAGCGAGTTCATCGAGTTCCTCAGTAAAGCCAGAGAGACGTTTCTGATGGCGGCTGACGGACACATCCAGTTCACGCAGTTCATAGACAACCTGAAGCAGATATACAAGGGCAAGAAGAAACTCATGATGCTCGTTCGAGAGAGATTTGGTTGAAAGAGGATCGAACGACCAAATCGTCGATATTACTTGAGTCTCTTTTGTAATCCTTTCTAACTTGAAGTGAAAATCCTCCCAAAACAAATCATATTCCTGTGATTTGGCAATTCAAGGGTCGAATGTGATAACCAGTCATCTTCGTCCACGGTGAATATGTCTTTTCATGTTGAGCTGTACGGCGTAGGTGAGCACAGACGGACTCAGAGTTGATTTTTAGTGTTGGAGAAAGTAACTGGACAGCTGAAGATGACAGGGACGAGATGTGAAATATGTTTTAGGGTAAATTTTCTCCTAAAAACGACGTAGAAGACGAAGAACACTGTAAACCGTAAAAAGCAACAGCTGGTGTTGATGTGTATAAACCCATTCAGAAGGAGAGAAATGTTGATTTGTGGAAGTTTGTGTGTGTTTCCCTTTATATGTATGAAAGCGAGAGAGTTTTTACACCGAGTATAAACTGAATAGTGTCCACACGGCGCTCCTCGTCCTTCCCTCAGCTGACGTTCACAGCCTCAAAGAGAAGACAAGCGGCTTTAAACCAAACAGAGAAACTCCATCTGTAGTGACAAGTACCTCTTTTTAAGGATCCAGCTTTACTCTCCTCACGACGGAGACGGATCAGGGCCACTGTTAAAAAAACAAAAAATAGAGGTTCTGACCTTTCTTTTCACAATTCTGACTATTTTCTCTGGATTCTGACTTTAAACTCAGGTTTTAAGTCAGAACAATTCTGAGTTTAAAGTCAGAATTATGAGACGAACGCCAGAATTGTCAGTATAAAGTCCAAATTTTGAGAAAAAAGAAGTCACATTTCTAAATTTCTTTTTTAAAAAGTCAGAACTTTCAGAAAAAAGTCAGATTTCTGTGTTAAAAGTCAGAATTCTCAACTGTAAAATATTCAAATTATGAGAAAAAAAGTAAAAAGTATTAGTTCTAAGTCAGAATTTTCAGTGTGAAGTCAGAATTTTGAGAAATAAGTCTAACTTTTTGTGGGAAAAAAAGACCAAATTTTCATTGGAAAAAGTCACATATCTGAGTTAAAGTCAGAATTCTGTGAAAAAAGGCAGAATTTTGAGGAAAAAAAAGAGTTAACAGTCAAAATTCCCTTATTACAAAGCCTCAATTTTCATTAAAAAGTCTGAATTTTCAGAAAAAGGAAAAAAAAATTTGAAAACTCAATTTGAGAAATAAAAACCAGAACTCTTTTTTTCTTCAGTGGCCCGAATCCGACATTAAAAACTCCAAATCCACAATCAGAATTAATTTACTGGGTCGATATTTGTTTCTGCCGTTGTCCAGCTGATTGTTTTTGTCTCGAACATTCGGTAACAATTTATTTTACAGACACGTTGGTCACAGAAACACAAACTGTCACAGCGCTCGCTCTTGTGGAAACTTTGGTAACTGTCAACAAACATTCTCAGGGATTTCTCTTTGAAAAAAAAAGTAGACAAAAAAAGATAATGAAAGAGAACAAAAGCATTTTATTGTCCTGTATATATGAAAGTATATGTCTGAATATTGAAAAAAAAATGTATATGTTAACTAATTTATGACAGAATATTCTATGTAAGGCACAATACTTGAAGCTGCAGTACTTTTGGTTTTTTGAAACAAGGACAAAAAAACATATCAGAAGGACTTCAAAACATTCGCCTTGCATTGCATCAGGGCCCGGTTCAGACAAGAGTCCAACACTGGCCGGTTCTGCTCTGCTCACATGTAACGAGCTGCAGAAAACTGTCTGGCTGTAGGACAGGAAGTGGACGTGCACAGTGCGTATTCTCCCGAACACAGACGTGTATTGAGGATTGTTGAGTCAGAGAAAGAGACGACTGTGGAGCAGCGGCGACACAACAGCCAGAGAGAAATCTGCCTCCTGCAGCGACCCGGTCGCCAAACAAACGCTCTGCTTCCTTCACGCCCTTCTTCTTCTTCTGACGTCTCGACTTTGTGCAGGACAGAAAGTTGCTCTATACTGAAGGTCTCGACTGTTTCACTTTTTCTACGCTTCTGTTGTGTTTCTCCTTCTTCAGCTCCCGTTTGTTTTCATTTCTCTCCAGACTTCCTCACACGAGAACAGCCTTCTTTCTTGCCTTGTCTTAATGCTTTAAAATAACCAAATGGGAGTTCTGACTACCAAACTTTTATTCATGCGCCGACCGACTTCGGTTACGACCTTTCAGTGTCTTTGATTTTTTTCTTAAAAATCTGAACTGGCTCTGTATTCTGTGCTTTAAAAGCTCGTTTCATCTGTTTTTCAGTGTCGTCTCTTGTTCATTCCCTCGTTTAGAGGTCTGTTCGTAGCTCCTCCTTTTGTTTTGTTTTAGAAAATGAAATATGCTCCCTTTTTATTTATTACGTTAGGTAAATGATTGTACAACCATGTCAACATGCTCATGAAGTTGAAACTAAGATTTGATACACTGATCGATTTATTTATGTAACTAAATCACTGTTTTATAAACTTGTTATTGAATCAACATTTTGTTTTTGATTAAATTCGTTTTTTGAGAGGACGACGTCTCTGTGTTCTTCATGACCGAAGCTCCTGTTCTGAGAATAACAGAAGTTTAGGGCTGATTTAGATTCTTCTGTATTTTTGTGACAATATACTAATTTTATATATTGATGAATATAATTGAAAATACATTTTAAAACCATCTTTAATGTCTGAGAAGAATCTGAGTGCTCTTCGGCTTTTCTTAAGCTTTGATCACGGCACACATTCGCCGTGGCATCGTTTTGATCGGATGCAACGTCACAACATTTATTTCTGTCTTGTATCGATGTTGGGAGAGTCGGGCTCTTCTCCAGCACATCCCAAAGATTCTGTCGGGGAGGTTCAGGTTCTGGACTCTCTGGTGGTCTTTCACAGTTTGAGCCCGATGAATGCATTGATTAAAAAACCTGCTGATTCAGTATGTCCAGGTCGTCAGCTGACCTCTTGTTTTGGACACATAACGTCTGCTGAACCTCTACATGACCAACTGAATCAACCCCAGATCATAACACTGCCCCCCACAGGGCCCCATCACTCTGGAACGGGATGAATCTGGACCCATCAGACCACATGACCTGGTTCCACTGACTTCAGAGTCCAGTCTTTATGCTCCACGGAGAACTGAAGCCTTTCTTTTCCATCTGGCCTCACTGAGAAGTGGTTTACTTCAGGCTGCGCAGCTGTTTGGTCCTGATCCGTGAGCTCTACTGTTGATTCTACGATTTGATTTCACCAAATGTTTATGTGATCTCTAGAAGTTGATGGTTTACTACGACCCTTCCAGGCTTTAATAATGTGTTGGACGAAGGACGAATCCAAAGACATGTAGGAAAAAAAGGTCAATCTGTCAGTCTAAATTGTCCGTAGGTGTGAATGGTTTGGTTTTGTTTGCATCAGCCCTCAGTCGTAAACACACTCAGTGTTTCAGTCTGGTGGATGATCCACATCGATCAGAAACGACAACAGAGGGGGAGAAGATTTGTGGAGCACAGTTTATCAGTTACGTTGAGAAGAAAACATGCCAACGTCAGGAGACTTTATTTATTTACGTGTGAAGGAAGCAACTCCACAGAGGACGATGGATTACTCGGATCTCGCTTCACTCTGATTGTCGAGCTCAGCTCTTGTGTTCCCGTCTGATCGCTTATTTCGGAGGTTCTCGGTATCTTAAATCACGCCAGTTCAACATTTGTCCAATCTTGTTTCTTGATTCAGTACTTTTAAATGTTGATACCAGATGTTGAATCTGGTCCACAGGCGAGTACAGACGCTCTTCACAAGTGGGGAAGTCATAATTTCTCACTAGTGCCTAATTTTACTTCCTGTATAGATAATCTGGGAATGTTAAGCTTTCCTTATCCCACTTCCTGTCTCATCAGGGGCCTGAATAAGCAGGAAGTTCTTACAAAGAGGAAGTTTTAGTCTGGCAACAAACGGACCATTAAATAATGTAAATATGGTCCAAAGTAAAGAGAAGGACGGACTGTAGATGAATGAATTAGTGTAGAAGTTCCAGAGATCTTCAGGATCCACATCTTTCTTTGTTTCTGCCTCTGTTGAATGATTAAACAGTTGAATTAATGAAGCTGAATAACAAGTTTCATTTTATTTTCAATCTTAAAAGAGGCGAGAGTTACAATTTGTCCTCTAAGTAGTCTAACTGAGAGGGTAACTGAATTTCAGCTAATCTCAAATGTAGATTACAGCCTTTTTTTACAAGAATAACATAAATGTTAATAATAATTAATAAATAATTATCTTAATTTCATCACACTCAACTTTCTAATGCAAAAAAATCTGGTGTCATTTACTTAAAACAACCTGTGGATGTTTCTTTTATATATATATCATGACTTATATGATTTATAAGCCATGTTTAGCCTTTTATTCTTATATTTGTTAATGTGAAATGTTGTTATCTTTACCTGATTATTATTACATAAAATGATTATGGTTAAATTAGTTTAGCTTGTCTTGAACTATTTTCTTTATGCTACAGTTAACCAGTTTTTTTAAGATATCAGTCGTAGGGTTTGTTTTTTACGTCAAGGCGAGAACTTATTAAAAATCAGAGGATGCTCTTGCTTTTTGATTAAACCTCCCAACACCGCCCCAGTTACTCTGGTCCAGTCCCAGACTTTTTAAAAAAAATGAAATGAATTACTGAGCAGACAGCAGCAGCGTGTTCTCAGACCTGTGGCTTCACCACCAGGTGATGTTGTGAGTCACACTTAAAATGTCCTCCAACTGTCACACAGGTGTATCATGTTGTATCTCTGTGCACTTGGCCCTAGATGGTGTCTACGCCAATGGGAGCGTGACTCCATCTGTGTGACTGGCACCGCAAATACGTTTTATCACCCTTAATCACACATGTCCTGCGTGGGCCGACCTGTTATTTCACTCCTGTCAGCGGAGTCGTCGACGCTGTATTATCTGTCTGTGATGGGAACGGCGAGGACGGTTTGTCTCACGCTATAAGATGTCAGAATGTACAATCTATGTGTTATGAAAATTAAACCAAAATGATTTATTTAAATCATCCGAGCTGGAAACAGACGTGTAGGCAGATCTATAGGATAAGTAGAGTTTCAGCTGTTGAGTGTTTAAACCCTCAAGCTTCATTTCAAAATCCTGTCCTGCTCTTTCAACAAGGAAGTGCTTCTTTTATCAAACATCTAACCAGTTGTATGTGCTATCGAGTTACTAGCAATATCTTGCATCGTAACACTGCTAAATTATGCATCAGTGCTCTCGCTAATGTGTCACTAGCCACAAAAGTAAGCTACAGTAGTTGAGCTAGTTATATGATACTGCAAACACAGTAAGCCAGCTGAGAGAGTTAGAACATATATGTCAGCTAGTTGTAAGCTAGTTAGGCTACATGATAATGCTATGACAAACAGTAAGCTAATTAAGATAGTTGTAAGAATCTTGTAATATGATTTCAGACACCCTTAAACTGGACCATACCATTTCTTTACCTTGACGTTATCCCACTTCTGTCGACGCTCGAATGCAGTGACTCTGAACTTTAATGTAAGTCGCTAACTAGCTTTAATACACTTTAATACAACTTCACAGTTATTCAATTATATTGTCTGAAGTGCTCTGTCATTGCTAACATTCACTAAATGGCTAAGATAGCCATGCCTGTGGCTTGACATGATATTTTATAGTTTATATATCATACATCTTACATCTGGACAAACTTTGGTATTTGTTCTTAGAAACAGATACATTTTTAAATCACTTTTATTCATAAAAGTTGATTTTACACTCACGTTTACACTTTTTTCCCCGGCACAACCAGCATCCATTGTTTCCGCTGTGTGTTAATATAAAACGTACAGGTTATCCATACTGTAAAATCATAAATAATTAAAAGTAGAGCGTAATATTTTAGATATTAACTGATGGTATCCCTGAATCGAGTCTGACCCTGGAGCAGCAGAGCGGTAGATCACTGTTGCTCCGGCTGGACGAAGCACCTTGGTGAAGATTACTAGACTGCACCAATCATCCATCACGCTCGGGCTTGTCCTTGGAATACATAATGTAATGATAATCTGATCCAGTATGCAGATGAAGGCACAGTGGGGTGACTGCAGGGAAACAGTCCACCTGCCCCACAACAAGAGTAGACCCTCACCACAGATCTGCTGTCAGATTACGGCCTGCAGCAGCTTTAAAGCGATGAGCAATGTTAACGAGAACAGTCGAGTTGAAGTACATTTATTTACGCTGTTTGTGTCGCCAAATTGGCGGGAATACATTATATCAGCTAGGTTACGTGTGATTTAGCTTCTTTATGAGATTGTGAGTTGTTTAACCAACATGTGTTTGCATCAGTTTTCAGTGAGAGATGTCCTGGTTTCTATTTCTAATCCTTATCAGAGCTGGGGCCGGCCCAATCCTGTTGATTTAATGCACCGTGACTGTCACGCCAACTTAGGTCATTAGACGTGGTGTCTGCCACTGGTGGAACCATTTCAACACACATGCAGAGATGCTGATGTTGTGATGGGGAGTCTGCATGTGGGCCATGTTTGGAAGCCATTTTGTGCGCTGGCCCCATCGTCACCCGGCGTTCATTTGCATGTCACACTCTGTGAGAGATATTAAACTGCATTATAAGTGTGACTTTCAGCAGATGTAACTTAAAGGACAACATTTTGGGAAATACGCTTTCTTGTAGAGAGTAAGATACTATGATCGATACTACTCTTATTCAGATTCAGACAACTTCATTAATCCCATCAGGGCCGATTGAACAGCTTGTCAAAAAGAAAAACAGTCTGCGTGGTGGAGTATCCTGAAACGAGGACGCTCTTCATCCTCTGCTCTTGAGAAAGATCTTGACTGTCTTGTTGGAGCATCCTAGTTTGCTTCACACATCCACATCAAAGTTGTATCACACTTCAGCTGGAGCATCCGTTCATCATTTCAATTACCTGCATAGTTCAACCACCTGTGAAAAGATTTGTGTTTCAAACCAAACAAGACCTTTGTCTCCATCAGGAAGCATCACATTCGTAACCTTTTCTTACAGGATGAAAACACCGTCACTCTCTTTTCCCTCGCCGCTCTTTCATCTCAGCCATAAAGACTCGGTGTGGGAGCTGTTGTTGTTTTCGTTTTGGAGCGCCGTGGCCCGTAAGGTGGAAAAACCTTCATATTCACAGCTTTAAAGGGAATCCAAAATGTCACACGCTGGAGCGATTCCTGTCCATAAAGTTTTCATAAATGTCACCGCGAAACGAAACAGCCAATAGCAATTAGGTGTTTCCTGAAAGGCTACCTCTTCACAACAAAATCCCTCCAACTGAAGCGCAGGAGGAGAGAATCTTGGGAAACGGCAACTTGATGAATCTGATTATTTAGGTGATTTCCATTTTAATAACTGGAGTAATTACGTGAAGATGTTTTCTCTTGATGCTCAGCTCTTAATTGATTTAGCTTCTCCAGTTGTTTGATGTTTAACGGCTGTTCTGTTTATGTGTGCTCCGTGACGTTCCTCGGTCACTCTCATCCCTATTTTGGTCAATTTATAAAATTGGCTCAGTTTAAAAGCCCTCGCTCTCTGGATGAAACTTGAGTTATTGCACTCATGGTCAGTTACACCAGCGGCCAGTTATGACGGTCCAATCAGAGTCTCGCTGGGCCAACTGAAAATATCCTCTCCAGTCTCCTAGCAACAGAGCGGGGCCTGTTGATTGGCATTAACAAGTGCTGCTGATGGTGAGGCTCTCCAGCACCGTATCAACCGTAATCTCATCCCTCGGAGCCTTTTCACATGTAAAAGGTGATTAAAAAAAATCTGAACAAACATGTAGTTGAAGCAGTGACTCGTTAACAACCTAGCTTTTCTTTTGTAGCGGACACAAATATTAACATTTAATAAACATTTTACAAAACATTCATGCAGTTGTGAGCAGCTATAAGGACATTTTAATCCTTCATTTATGTAGAAAATGTGTCAGCAATTACTGTTTCTATTTATTACACCTGTGTTAAAAAAACAACAGCCTCTATTAAGACTTAGATCTGCTTACAACAACATCATAGACTGTTTTAAACTATTTATTAAACGTTTAAAAGTGGTGGTGTTATCATGTTTCGATGAAAGCACATGTATGCTTGTTTATCAATGATTATGGTGAGGGTAGATAATCAAAAACTAGCAAGAATGGCAGTCAGTAGAATATATACCTCTGCTAAGGCCCAACAGTCCCCCTTTAATTCAGTCAAGCCTTTCAAATAAACACATTAAATTCTGTCAATATGGATTTTTATTTGGATCTACATCATTGTACTTACACTCAGATACCAGACACCTTGAATATGGTCATTTTTATTCTGAGAGAAATTCATTTTGTAATCGCTGTGTTGCTGTTTAAAGCTGTTTTCCTCCCAAATAGAGGAGTATTCTTTACTGATTAAAGCCTGATGTCACGCTGGAGCAGGGAATGTCGACCCAAATGCATGAGACAGCAGGCAGGAAGTCCAATGGATGTGGTTTTAGTCCGGATAACAGCAATACAAGGACCCGGCAAACATGACAGAACATCAGGGAAAACAGGAACAGCAGGATATCGGACACTAAGCAAATAATTCAACAACGACTAAACAGAAAGACCGGACTTACACAAATTAAATAATGAGGGAATGAGGGGCAGGTGGAGCGAGGCAGAGGATCACAGGTGACGGTAAAAACACTACAAACAGAGGAGCTGAAAAAAGACTGGAAGGAGGGAAGTGGTATGGAGGGAATTAGTGACAAAACAGAGAATTACACAAAAAAAAAACATACAAAGAAACTAAAATGACGAGAACGTTGGACATGACAATGCATCCATGATCCCAGTTTGTTACCATTTATGCGTACAATACTTTATTTTTTATCTTGTAACAGTTTGCATGAAGTGAATCATCAGCTTTCCAGCAATGTTTGGTACGACTGTAAGTTGAGCCTGTTTGCTCGGCTGTGCTTGTTTTTCTTTGGCGAATGAGCCGAACGATAACAGAAAGCATTAAACGTTGGCATGTGTAGCTCGTAAGTTGGAAATCGTAGCTAACTGATAAACAGCTGAAAAAGCTAAATTCATTGGGTAGACTGGTTCAATCGGACGTAATGGGTGAATGCTTAAATCATCCAGCTTCTTCCGGTACAAATACAGACTTGCTGAAGCTGACAGTGACAAAACATTAATTCTAAATAGTTAATTTACATGTTATTATTGAAAGCATGCTCAAAAACTCTTCATTCTTCGCTGCGTATCATTTAAAAAAGGTTGACTGACGATCAAGTGTGACGTGATTTTGGTCGAGTGATCAAATAGTTTGTTTTGGTTGTTTTTTGACATTTTCAGATGCTGAAGCTTTTCTTTAAAACTGAAATACAATGAAGCTGTCATTGCTATATGACCAGGGTTTATAATGAAATATTAATTAATTCCTCCGGATCATAACCCTCAGTGGTGTCTTACACATCATCCCTGTTAGATGATTAATAGTCGCCATTTATTCACTTACCTAACAAGCCCGCAAACGCAGCGTTCAGTCGAATTAAGTGATCATTTCACTCAAACTCATTAGCACCTGAAAAGAAACAGGCTGAATTTAATATAAAAAAAAATTGCCCCCTTTGATAACGTTCGACCTTCCTGCAATAATCTCTCGCCACACGATGTAGCTGTGTAACGTATTCCCCCTGTGAGATTTACGATAAAGGAAAAAAATAGAGTTAATGCATTAAAGTTAATTTATATTCTTTTGTTAAATTTCACCTGAGGGCATCTATTACGTTTATATTAAAGTGTAGGGAGGAGCAGTTAATTAATGTGTTTTAGCAGATTAAATCTGCTGAAACTTAGTGGGCTGTTTAAAGATTGGTGCGAATGTTTGACTGTGTAATTAACTGTTAGACGGTAACCAGGCCCTTCTGGTTTATCTGCATGGTGAGGTTCATATTTATTAATGTTTTAAAGTCCATTTACAGACAGTGCTAGTCTGACCTTTGTGTCAGCTCATTAACTTTTCTGATACACGAATATTTCTTTTGCAGATGTTCGAATATTCAGATGGAAACTTGAACGACTGTCTGGCCATGAAATAACCAGACGGCTACAGGTAACTTCAGTGAGACAATGAAGACCAGGTAGAGCGATTACACAATATTTCAATTCAACACCAAATTTAAAGCTGAACCAGGAGACTTTTCTATCCCCCTCGCTCCGAGTGTTACCCTGTGGTATTACTGTCGGCACCGCTGTCGCAAAGATTGTGTTAGCAGCGTGGCTACCGCTAATGGATCCCAATTTGACTTATGCCGCTGTTCCACCAAATTTAGCAGGTCTACACAGGAATTTAAACGCAGGTCAATCAGTTAAAAGTTGCCTATTGACCCCATTCCCACTTCCCTGGGAAAGGAAGCCCATCTGTGATTTGTATCCGAGGTGTCATGTACGTCACAAATGCGCCGGAAACAGTTGTAACAGATGAGAAAAAACAACTGACCCGTTGTGAAAGAAGCGTCTGTAAAACTGTGGATACATTATTGTGAGTGTCACAACCCCGCGACATGACTCGTTTCACTGTCATTCTTTGAACCATTAGGTCCAATAGCAGTTGGAAAGGGCCGCACGATTAAATCATTTTATCCCCCTCCAATTTAGCCGGGCGCTAAACCAGATGTTAGCAGGCTCGGTTTTGCAATCCAGATATTTTCATGATCAGGAAGTATAACTTTTTTTTAGCTTCAAAACACCACTTAGCTGCTTTCAGAGGAATGAACGGGGCTCCACCTCCAACGCTGTGTCCAGTAATAAAACGTCCACATACGAAATTCCTTCTTTATTTATGCGCCACCACCGGATGTTGATAGACGTCATCACTTTGCGCCAGGGAATTTAGCTAGTTCACCCAGGTCTTGTGTTTAGATCACAGCTGAGTCAAGGTGAAAAAAACACGTGTCTACTGCAGAGTCAGCTGACCCGGCTGTAAATGCAGAGTTTACACATTCACATTGCACTTAAAAGCCTGATATTAGTGGGTTTAAGTGGGATTTCTGACAAGTGGAAAAGGGGTGTTAGAAAGCTTAATCTCAGTACAGAGTGAAAAGTCAGAATGAGCCTAGAATGACAACAAGAAGAAAAGACTTTGTTCATGTTTATTTATTCATGATTTAAACCTTCAGTTGTTCACAGATCCCGTCAGTGAAGTCTATTATACCATAGTCAGGGTGAAAACTCGATCCAGATTAGCTGGACAGTGTGAATTAACTTTTGGTGTATGCACTTCACTTCAACATTTAAAATAAATGTAATGAATAAAAATCTGAATATCTGAATATTTTACAACCCTAGATGTGTTCCTTTAGTGCATCAGCCTTTGACCTCAACAAGGTGGAACTTTTAGTGGCTTACACTCAGAAAATTAATTGTCTGCTGGCGCAACTGTCGATAACAAGTAACAGATCACTCATGAAAAGTACTTCTTTTTCCTGTTCACCCCAAACACCACCACCACCTTGATCTCAATATAAACAACCTCTGTAGATTTTTTGATGACGTTTTCAAATCAACGAAATATTTAAATTTGATCACGTGTGACCTGATAAACAGTCTGTTGCTGTGTTTTCTTTCATCTACCTTGTTAATAAGTCTTATTGCTCTTTTCTCTGACACATACAAAGGTTTAGTACGAGTCACAGACATGTTGCCCCGCACCTCAAAATATGGAAGAATCAGTGAACACAACAAAATATGAAGAGAATCAGAGTCTGAACCGTTCTTTGTTCAAAACAGCAAAACATGGACACACTTTCCAGTTTGTTCACACGTCCCATCAGTAAAGTCTGTTAAACGACTCTTGTTCAATGATTTCATGAACAGATTCACTTCATCCACACAATCAGTTTGTTGGAGCAGAATCTCAGCTATGTACAAGCAAATAATGAAGCATCTCCTTATTGATTATGATCATGTGAGCTGAAGTCATCATGAGCAGCGAGAGCCTCCGTGGCTGAACAGACACAGGAAGGAGCGCCGCCTGAAGAAAGTCCAACATTTACAGAACAACAAGAAGACGTCAAAGTACCGCCCACAATGTTTGATTGACAGGTGATCTGTGTGCAGTGAAGAAATGCCACAACAATCAGCTCTCAGCAACAATGATGGAAACACAACAAGTCTGAAGAAATGAAACACACAGTTTAACCCACTGATCCTGAAATGACTTCAGTCTATTTGAGTTCACAAAACTCAGCAGAGTCTCCAGAAAAACAGCTAAACTGAAGTCCAGCATAGAGAGGCTGAGTGAATGTGGTCCGGACTCTGTGGAGGAGAGTCATGGTGTCAGAGACGCTGTAGAAGGACAGAATACCTGCACTGTGATCCAGGTACACTCCAACTCTGGAGGACCGAGGACCTGAGACGGGAGTTCTGACTTTGTTGTGATGAAATTCATAACAGTCTGTGGAACAAAATAGCATCCAAGATTTGTCATTGGATCCAAATCCACATTCATCTGACCTCCCTGCTCTGCTGATATTCTTGTATGCGACTGCTACACCAACTTCTCCTCCTCTCTCTCTCCTCTCCACCTCCCAGTAACAACGTCCAGTCAGACTCTCTCTACTCAGGACCTGCCGCCAGTCAGTGAATCGGTCTGGGTGATCAGAATAAGACTGATGTTGTCTCACGTTTGTTGCTTTTCTGTTCCCTTCAGATAAAAACAGCCATGTGTTTGCTGTGTTTGGATCCAGTGTGATTTCATATGAATATCTTAAGAAGTCAGCTCTGGTCTTGGGCTCTGGTTCTGACAGTAAAACATCCACTTCAGTCACTGTCAGTGAGATGTTTGTCCATGTCTCTCTCAGGACGTCCTGTAGTTTGTCTCTGACCTCTGACACAGCTGCTGTCACATCCTCAAAGTACTTGAGAGGACGGATCTTGATGCTGGATGAGTGTGTAGACTCACTGAGTGCTGACAGTGAGGGGTAGTTGTGTAGAAACTGGGTGTGATCCTCTGTGTGTGAGAGCTTCTTCAGCTCAGCGTCTTTCCTCTTCAGCTCAGTGATCTCCTGCTCCAGCTTCTCCTGAAGCTCTTTGACTCGACTCACTTCAGTTTCCTGCTGGGATCTGACCTGCTGCTTCACATCAGAGCGTCTTTTCTCCATGAGACGGATCAGCTGGGTGAAGATCTTCTCACTGTGCTCCACTGCTTTATCAGCAGAGCCATTGATGGCCTCCACCTCCTGTTGAAGCAGCTTCACATCTTTCTCTCTGTCCTGGATTCTCTGCTGGATGTTGTGTCGACTCCCCTCCAGCTCTCTCTGCCTCTCAGTCCTCTCTGCTGCAGCTGACACTGTGTCGTGGCCTTTATGTTCCTCCACAGAGCAGAGATAACAGATACACTGCTGATCAGTACGGCAGAACATCTTCATCACCTCATCATGACGAGAGCAGATGTTCTCCTGGAGCTTCTCTGACGGCTCCACCAGCTTGTGTTTCTTTAATGGAGCCACATCATAATGAGGCTGCAGGTGTTTCTCACAGTAAGAGGCCAGACAGACCAGACAGGACTTAACTGCTCTCAGTTTCCTCCCAGTGCAGAAATCACAGGCCACATCTTCAGGTCCAGCATAGCAGAGATCAGCAGGAGCAGCTTGGAGTCCAGTCTTCTTCAGCTGCTCCACTAAAACTGCTAACATGGTGTTTTTCAGCAGCTCAGGCCTCGGTATGAAGCTCTTCCTGCACTGAGGGCAGCTGTAGATCCTCTTCTCATCCTCTGTGCCCCAGTGGTCTTTAATACAGTTCTTGCAGTAGCTGTGTCCACAGGGAGTAGCCACCGGATCCTTCAGAAGATCCAAACAGATCGGACAAGAGAAAGTCTCTCGGTCCAGCTGAGCTGCTTTCTGCGCCATTTCACCTCTCAGTACGACTGTCTGAGCTTCGCTTCCTGATAACGGAAACTAGTCTGAGCTCTGATCTGAACAGGATGTGTTTGTGCAGCGAATGAAACCTGTCAGCTCAGTCACACCTAACCACAAACTGTAGATCTGAAGGCGAGAGAACAAGGAAATGTAGTGACAGAGTGGAGCTGCTGTGTGAGAGGAGGAAGAAGAGGGAGTGCTGATGGAGCTGTGAGTCAGTCCAGGACGAGGAGCAGTTCTGTGAATCTGAACTTTGTTTCCTCTTTTACAACGAAGCCTCAGTTAAAACCTGCTCCACATTTGCAAACAAAGTTTTTAGTTGTAAAATATTTCTTGGCTCCTCAGACTTTGCTGATGTTTCTCTAACTCTTCCTCTGATTCTGTTCACTTTTCATTTCCTGGTTACAAACAGCTGGACTAAGTCTGCTGTACACAGGAACTGTCTCATGAAGGTAGTATTAACATCATAGAAGGCAGAATTTAACTTCACAACAGCTGCTGGTATAGAAAAGTAGGTCAGCAACACCAGTAACAGTTAATTCATTATCTAAAATTAATTAAAAGCTGTTTTCAGTGTGGATGTCTGTTGTTGGCTTAACGTTTTAGAGAAACAAAGAACCAGGTAGGGACACGTTGTGACTCACGTCGTCGCTTCATTTTAAAATGTCTCCGTTTCTGCCTGTCAACATTGAAATGCTTCCTGAAGTATTCAAACTAAAATATGCAGCAGCGTTTCCAAAAGTCTTCATTTAACAGGTTCGGTAAACACCCGAGCGGTGCTGAACGTAAAGGTAGTAACACTTATTTATGAGTGTTGAACGGGAGCACATGACACCGGTCCTTCATCTTGAGATCGTATCACTTGTCTGTTAAGTACCAAATGTTCTCAGGACTCAGTACATTTCTGATTTTCTTGCACATTATGAAGCATCCAGACCCGGCAGGTGGTCTGAGCAGAATCACTCAGTGTTTACAGCATCAAATTAGTTTTTTTTGCCTTTATGCCTTCATGTTATAACCTCATTAATATTGTAAATATTAAAATTCTGTGCACCTTGAACCAACATTCCCATCTGAGGAGTCACGCCTCTAACATGCCAAAAAAAAAGGCAAAAACATGTTAATCTGCCCAAAACATACGTCAAACAAACATGAACACAAAGAGAAAAGTAACGCATGTCTCCTGATCAACACTCTTGTCTTTGTGTGAGGACGCCAACCAGCAGAATCCAGCCAATCATTGAACTGCGTGCGTCCGTGTGCACGTGTATGATAATGGCTTCAGTATGTTTGGTGGGGTGTTAATGCTCACTCTGCATAATGAGTGTGTGCAGCCGGTGTGTGGGTCTAAATGCACAGGAACAATGGCGACCATGTGGCTGCAGTGGTGGTAATTGATGAATGGGATGTTTAAAGAGCAGAATATGAATGAAGAGGAGAGGAGCCGGAGGGAATACTCCACACCGTTGTAATCAAAGTCCTGATAGTGTCCCCGCCTTTGACTAATGGTCCCAAAAAGAAGCCTCTTACAGTGCGCCTGTTCAATTCCCTCAGTGTGACACGGACCTCCAGGGAGAGGCCGGCGGGGCGGGAGGGCGACTTGTGTCGGATCTTCTACATCAGCTCAACCTTTGCTGTCAAATACAGGTGAGATACCTGCATACGAGCACTTAGAGAATGATGTTTTCAACTGTTTTCTGTGTCCCGTTACATCCATTTCACCTCTGTAACCCGTTCTCATCCGGACGTGTGTTCCTGCTCGGTGGCCGTTGATTTATGTAGTTCATATGAGGCCATTCTTCACGGGCGGGTGAAGGAGAGGAGGTGGAGAACAAGGCTCTGATGAAGGATGGAGGGCGAGAAAGTGCTAACACAAAGAAAGCAATTCACAAACACACAGAAACACACATTAATTAATGACACTGTGCAAAATCAAATGACTCTCATTCATACTTTATGAGAGCGCCTGTTACGGTGACATTCACACCGACCTCCAGAGAGGAAGCTTTTATATTACAGACCTGTAAAAACAAGCTATGAAAACTGCAGCGGTAGGAGAAGTATTCTGATCCTTTGCTGAAGTAAAACTGCTGAATTCAACCTGTTAAAATACTCTTAGATTACACATTTGTATTTAAAATCTTACTTGAGTTAAAGTGTCATCAGCAAAATCTACTTAAAGAAAATAATTCCGCATTAATGTTTCTCAAAACAACTTGATCTTCCCTTTATCTTTGGTTGATTTGTGTACATGGATCATCCCAAAGGTTTCTAGTAATGTGCAAACCAGAGAAAGTTTACTTAAGCCAACTGAGCATTTAATTTGGAACTCAGCGAATGAGACCAAACTTTGTGTGATTAAATCTGTTAAAACATCAACTTGTTCATGAGCATTTGTGAGTCACTTCGTCTCTTCTTCTTCGTCGTCCCCTCTCTTCTCTGTACCGCTACGTTCATGAAGTGAAGTGCACGGAACAGAAACACCCGACAACAGAGGTCAGGTTGATAAACAGGAGTGAAGATAAATCCACATTTTAGTGAGGACGTGATCTCTGAGCTCCCGTCTTGTCTGTAAAAGGCTCCCGATCAGAGCAGAATCTGACGAGGCTGCTGGTGTTTATTCCTCCAGAAGGTTTGAATCTGCACCCGAGTTTCTCCTCAACATCCTGGTGATGTTGTGCATTTAAAACAAAAATTGATACTTATATTTTCACCTTTACTTTAGTGGAGATGCATCGTCTTTACTGGACAGGAAGAGTAATCTGAAAAAATGACTAGTAACTGAAGCTCACAGTAGAAATAGAAAGCTGCATAAAATGGAAACATCCAAGTAAAGTACCAGTTCTGAACTATCTGAGCTGCTTTAGTTCTAAAGATATTCTCATTACGCATGTATTAATTTGAATGTTCTTGTTTCTCCTCATTTTATCCAATGCCAGTTTTTTATAGCAGCTTTAAAGAAGTCATATTATGCCAATTTCTAAGTTCGTACTTTCATTTGGGGTCTTTCATTTTCAAAAAAGACATCTCTGTGTCTTGAACACTCTGCTTTAACTACTAACTGATGAGAGTTGCACATGG
Organism: Diplodus puntazzo; assembly: GCA_963678695.2. NCBI lineage: Eukaryota > Metazoa > Chordata > Actinopteri > Spariformes > Sparidae > Diplodus > Diplodus puntazzo. The sequence continues at coordinate 26,529,560 of OZ023173.1, read as the reverse complement.
GCAAAGGTGTGTCACCGCCTGACAGTGACACTTTGTAACTCCTTTTGTGTGGACGTTGGGCTTTTTTCACTTTGCAGACCTTTAAAATGCAACATAATCCAAACCAGTAAAAGGCAAAGACCCAAAAAAGCATAATATGACTTCTTTAAGTTATTATTTTAAGTGATCTTGCTGATAAAATTCCACTTATTCCTGTTAAAACAACTTGCTAAATCTTGATTTTGTCTCATATTCAAGTGACACCGAACTCATTTTAAACGGCTGTTTTAAGCCGGGGGCCAAAACACAAACACAACTCTGAACACAGAGAAGCTCGCTTACCTTTTCCTCTTAAATGTCACGGCGGTGCAAGGCGAGAATATACAACCCAACACACACACACACACACACACATTATTACAAATGTATGGCATTACTCCTGCACACAGCGTGTTCGTGTGGCCTTTTGCAGGCGTCCTCAGAGACGTGGCATTGACAAACCTACAAACAGTAATTGGGCCATTATGACTCCCTGCGATGGTATTGATTCCACTGTTTTAGGTGCAGGCGGGTAATGGGTGTCTAGACAGAAGGGTTCATATTGCAGGCAGTTGGGCCGGGCCGGCATTAGATACAGTAATCCTGATGTTGTTCATGACTCAGGTGTGTTGTTCCGTGAATCTCAGCGGAGTGGAAATGATTGAATTTAGGGGCACGTTTGAGCAGTGATTGTGCAAGATTTCTGTGTGTGTTGAGAGCAGTTTCAATGTGCTGTGTGCTGGTATTTCAGCATGGAAGACACATCTGGTAAAAACTTACAGACTCAGAAGAACTAAGCCGGTCCTCTTAAGAAATTCACCACACCATCGAAACGCGGACTATGGCGGACAGCTGGGTTGAAACAAATACAGGTTTTTAACGCAGGAGACGGCTGTTTGTGTCCCGTGTGAAACCAAAAGTCAACAGGGATGTCACATAAAAGTAATGAAACCACATTCTCCCGAACCTAAACAAGTATTTTGAAGTAGTTACTGAACTTGGTGTGTATGATGAAGGTCCGGATCGCCTGTTGCTGGTACACTGCAGCAGCCATTTTGGAAATGGTGGTATGCGTCATTTTTGGAAGTGATCTTCACTTCACCTTTACAAAAGATGTTACCTACGTTTCTACGCCCGCTCCAGACGAGGTGCACACTGGTGGTGTTGAGATCGTCTTATTAAAAGCTTAGATACTGAAGTCTCGCTGATGATAGCAATGATAATATTGTCTGGAATAATCCAGTCAACATGTGCTACGTGCATCTTTTGTTCATGTGTTCATCTGGTTGCCTTTTCACCAGTAAGTGAGGAGTTGATACAGACTCTCTTCACGTCCATACCCTCGTATGTATTCAGAAGGTAAGTTACTCACCAAAAAAAGAGACAAAACACATTAAACAAAGTTAAAGATTTGCGACAGTGAAGATTTCCTCTGCAGAAAAGGGTATAAATAACATTTCAAATTAATTTTGGATCTCGGAGCTGCCATGGACTACAGCTGCATCTCTGTTTTACTGTGAAGCTCCAGAAATGTTTTGTGAACTATAAAACTTCAACAGTTCCTTTAAACGTGCCATGTTATTAATTAAAATGTGGTGGCTGTAGCTCAGGAGATAGAGCGGGTCGTCTAGTAATCGGAAGGTTGCTGATTCGAATCCCTGCTCCTCCTAGCTGCATGTCGAAGTGTCCTTGAGAACCCCAAATTGCTCCTGATGAGCAGGTAGCACCTTGCATGGCAGCCTCCGCCATCAGTGTATGAATGTGTGTGTTGTAAAGCGGCTTTGACGGTAAAAGCTGTGCAGAAAAATGAGCCCATTTAATACCGACACCAAAATTAATGGTAGATTTAAAAAATAATGCATGTCTTTAGTTTCCTTAATTTCATTTTCAGACCTTTTAATACTTTTGCAGGAGCTGCAGGAGTCTTTACCTCAGAGTCACGAGAGAGCTGACTGACTACAATCTGGTCCAGGATGTTTCCCCCCACCTGGAGGGCAGAGAGCAGGTGAGAGGGATCTCATCAGAGCCTTTGTGGCTGTTCACTATCAAATATTACTGAGGCTGAGGTTTCTATGGCAATAATGTGCCGCCCCCCTCCGTGACATTTGGGGTTCAGCTGTGCAGGAGGCGACCCCCTCCTCCTCCTCGTCCGTCTGCCTCCTCGGTCCGGGCGTGAGCAGAATAGATGAGTAAGCAGCATCTCGACCACGTTCTCACCTTGTGTGCATCTCCAGAGTTGTGTGCACAGCGCTCCCTGGGGCTGCACCAGAACATGTGTGGCAAACACTCCCGGTACTGCAGAATACTGTCGGTCCACAGAGGAATGGTGAGGCCATCGATTGCTTTCTCCACAGGGGCACAATGTGCAACCTGCAGGCTCACAAAATGTCAATGGATATGAATTGTGCAGAGAACTCTTGATCTTCTAATTCAATATCGTAAAAGCTTCACAAAAGGTCGTTCTGTAAGGTAAAATAGCAACAACACCTCCCACACTCAATCTATTCTTATAGATATCTTTCCAGCAATGTACGATTTGTACGTTTCCTCCTGGTTTGATAATATTTTAACGTGTTTCGGTACCGGACACACATGCTGACGTTATCGCTCGCCTCTCGCTCCAAACCAAGAAAGCTCTGTGCTGTATGTTAATCTTCAGTGAAACTGTAGCTTCAAAATAACTTTGAGTTGCCAAAACCACATTTTCCAAGCAGAAATTATTTATTTCAAGTTACGTCTAGGCCTGTGTAACACGGGAAATAAGTCACCACTATTAAAAATGTAACACATACATAGACTGCAGAACTAAAACTAAATAAACTACGAGGCCAAGCCTTTAATTATGACTTGTTTCAAAGTTCCACTCCTGAGATTAATTAAACCCTTGAATATGCATCTCTGTTGTGTGCTGAAGTGCTGAAGTGAAACTCTATGTGGTGAAAACAAAACCTCCATCAGAGATAACAAGCAAATATATAAAACACATCGAAATACAAAACCAAGCAGAGCTGGAAAATTAGCTAGTTTATTACCTCCGCCCAAGAGGTAAGGTGCTGTTTTGTTTTGGTTGCATGGTTGTTTGGTTGATTGTTTGGTGAGTTGGTTGTTCTTTCTGTTTGTTGGTTGGCTGTTTTTTTGTTTATTCAGTTAGTTTGTTGGTTTGTTGGTTGTTTGGATGGTTTGGTTGGTAAGTTGATTATTCTTTCCATTGGCTGGCTTGTTAATTGTTTGGTAAGTCGATTGTACTTTCCTTTGGTTGGTAAGTTGATGGTTCTTTCCATTGGTTGATTGTTTGGTTTCTTTAACATTGTGAAACAGGGCATTTTTCTTCAATTTCTGTTGATTTCCCAGTGAATAATAAAAAGATCTTGATGATAAGCAGCAGTTGTCTTCAGACTTGTGTCTATGAATGAGTACAGAAGTGGATTGTCGCACTTTCTGATTGCATGATTCAGATATTACTGCTGATACTAACACCTAGCATTAGCTTTACAAGCTGATCAGTTCAAATTAAATGATATCATTATGCTGTATATATAGATAAATAGTCAGATTATGTTATTTTCTGTGGGTTTGTCTATTGGCAAGTCATTTTTCAGTCAGTCTATTGAGCTTTCAGGGCCACCGTACAGAACAACACTAGAACCAACACTCCCACCCCCACCTTACGCCACAACGACTGTTTCTAACACCAGATCCTGGCGCCTCCCCACCTTCTGCCTGCAATATTCATCTGGGAGAGTGCTGTCATGATGAAACACACAGTTTTAATGCTTACAAGCACACTGCCCCGGGCTCTTTTCACAGCATCAGTCACCTACCATCAAATCAAAGCTGCTTCTCAGGGGTGAAAGTATGAGCTGGGCCCATAATGCACCACACAAAAAGAGAGACAAAATAACAGGACTGGAGTCGAGCGAACGTTGCGAGATCGCTGCTGGTTTTGTTCGGCTCAGCGTGCCGATGATCCAGTTTGGACACTCGGCTCTCTGGTTCTTTGTTCAGTCCGTCGCAGATGTTTTCTGCCTCCGTGCGCATGTGTGCGAGGGAGGCAGGCGGCGTGCGGGATGATTTCCACCGTGCTCTGCTGATCTCCTCGCTACATTAGGCCAGGTCATTCCAGTGATTGCTGCCAAAGCTGCCAGAAGACCAAATGAATGTCTGAGGAGGAGACAGGGAGCCGCCACATGCATATGTTTACAGGCCAGCAGGCAGAAAAACACAAATCTGGAACTGGACTCCAGATTAGACCCTATTTACGTGACGGCCATTTTCCTCCAACAACACACTCAGGGTGGGACACTTAGGTTGCAAGTCTTAAAAATGTGTTTATGTGATTTCACAGCTTCTCAGGTGATCAGCAACTGAAGAGATCATTGATTCGGCCACATTTCAAGGTGAAACAATATATTTGATAACTCGTTAGCTGATCCTAGCTAACGTTACTCTTTGATTACACACCTGTGTGTTTCACATCGCCGTCTGATCCGTCCCTGACTCAGTCCGTCTCACTCAGCTGTAACACCACAAACATCGCCTCCGACACTCGACACAACATCAACTGCAGCAGGAAAAACTAGAAAGCCGCTCGGCAGGCTTGGTTGGCTTTGTAGACAGGTTTTGTTGGAGCTCATCTTTTAATTACAACTCACATCAGTAAAACGGTGGATACATATTTTCGAGCGTAACTTCCCCCACGAAAGGATCTTGTTCTACTGTCATTATTTGAGCCATTCAGTCTAATAAAAGCTGCGTGATTCAATTCTTTTGTCCTCGTCCAGACCAGGTCACACAACATGGAAGATCCAGGTATTTTTTATCTCTGGGGAAGTTGCGACATTTTGGCTCCAACGCTGTATCCAGGTTTTAATGTCACAACAGGCCCGACAGAATTCAGACAGTTTTATCAAATACTACATAAAAAAACATTTAAATCTGCTCAATCTGGATTTTTTTTAGGATGCTCGTCAAATTGTACTCACTGACAGACACCAGCCACCTTTCTCACAGTGTTAAAGAAAGTCAGAGATAAATCCTGGATCTGTCCTGTTATCTGGATCTGAACCAAACGTTACTGAGGTCCGCTCTGGGCCGAGACCCGTCCTCTGTCCACGTTTACTGGAATTCTGGAAATCTGTTCAGTAGTTTTTGTTAAATCCTGCCGACAACCAGCAAACAGACACCAATATGACTTCTTAAAGAACCCGTCCACACGTGTATTAGGGCATAAAAACTCTCCCGTGTGTCTGACAAGACAGAAAACTGTCATGACCATGAAAATCTTGATATTTACACAAGATATCTACTTCCTCCCTGTGAAGTCCATTCTGAGTGTATGTTAGTTGAATATTGAACCGGGGTCGACTTCCAAACTGACAAGCGATGAATGATTTATTTAAGACCGATGGAGGTAATGAAAAGGATTGTGGGTAAGGACAGTGAGAGAGTGAATGAATTCACAGAGGGCCTCGTTCTGTTGGGTCTTAATGGTCATTATTCTGTTTTTGTGGACGTTGTCGAGCATGTTGAGCGGCTCGCAGCACCACTCTCAGGTTTAAAACTGTAAAAGCAGCGTGTGGTCAAATCTTTATGCAACCCGGTTAAAAGCACAAGTTCATAAGTGATGCTTGCAGTATCATTTAATAATCAGAGCATGTAAATATTGTGTTTAAAAATGTTAAAACTCATTGATCAGCAGTGAAGTTAAAATATTGCTCAATGAGAGGAATTCATACTGGGTAATGTTCAAAGGTTTCATGAAATACAGCATTTAAAATGTTAATTGTTGGTTGTGTTATAATATGTTGAAATGCTTTGAATGCACAGGTAAGAATAGGAAAGGAAGAGTTGTACAAATGTTTTGTGAATTTGTCCTTCTTGGACCTTTGGTGATTTTATGTGATGTCAGGACCTTTCTCATTCCTGGACCAATCCCAGTTGTGGTCAAATGACCAGGGGGCGGGGCGAACGGGAGAATGAGGAAGTGAGAGAGAGTGATGAGCGGAGGAAGCCGAGTGATGCAGGTTGTCTGCTAAAAGTAAAAAAGACGAACTTTAGTTAATGTCTGTTCCAGTTTGAGTGAAGATGTTCGACCAGGACTCTTTAAAAACTTGAACGGTGGTAGAGTTATATGTCTGAGTGGACTACTCAGCACAAGAAGACATTCAGGAGTTTGAGTTAGCTGTTGAGCTAGCGGTTAGCGGTGCTGCACGGACTTTGCTAACAAGCTAGCGACGAGCAAACTTGATGAGCAGAGCCGGTGTGGAGCTGTGAGACCGACGACAGACACAGAGACCCGGACGGAGCCGGACAGCGCTGCCGAGTGGTGGACTTTGTCGGTATCGTCAGCGGTGTGAGTCTTCTCCTCATCTCTTCTGTTTCTGGCCACCTGGATCCTGAGCGCGGGAGGCTGACGCCATTGAGTGACGGTACCAGTGTTTGTTTTTTGCCTTCATGGTGAAGCCGCCATTTTCTTTAAGGCTGCAGTACAGGAGTTACCTTCAGGCCTGCAACTTGAACTGGGTATTTTCATTTAGGCTATTTTATTGCCGGATATTTTATTTTCTTTGGGCCCATGTGTTTTAAAATGTGTTTGTGAATGCATTTGATATTGTGAGTTGCAAAGTATTTGAAAAGACCATTGAAAGTAACATTTAATCCTTGAATTCAATTTTTCAAAGTAAATAATTCATTTTTATATGTATAAAACAGGTGTGGTTATTGACTATTTTTGATATGTTAAAGTAAGATAAAGAGTAAGAGTGTTTAAAAAGAACAAAGGTAATCCCAAAGACACTTCAGTTCATGTTAAATCTTGAGTATTAATGTTTAAATTGTCATCTAAAAGGGAAAAAAGTATTGCCTTTAAAGGTGAATGATTATACACACCTTAAGATAATATTGTTAGGTTTGTTAAGAAACTCCAAGACATTTTGATATTTAAAGAACACAGGTTAGCCACCTCTCACTATAGTCTAACAGGCTAGAGAGGTGCTACATTTACCCGCTTTATCAGTTGAATAAGTTGGACCACGAGAGGAACACTGAGGAAAAGCATCACTGTTTGATCGTTTATTGGGACGCTGGCTCCGGGTCTTTAAAGGGCCCGGTTGTCCATCAGTGTCCAAAAGTCTCTCCAGTGTCTTGCTGTTTAAAATTCCCACAGGTTTATGGTTATTAATTATAGCAGTTCAGGCATCTCTTATCCAGGTGTAGGAGATTAATAGTTGTCTGAAAGGTGGAGGACGAGGCCTTCAGCCGGTCCGACGCCATAAATCTACACTTCTCAAGGAAAGACACAGCGTTCAGTTGCATCTCTGTCTAAACTTATATCGATCAATCACTCCACAAAGTGTGTTTTTACTTTGTGAAGCTTTTTTGCAAACTTTCATCCTCGAGCGATGTGCTGTAATTATTGATTTATTAGTGTATTTTCAGGATCAGTGCCGCAGACTTCCACACAGCGGCAGATTTACTGGTTTGTGTATCCTCACGCTGAGCTCGACATTGTGGCAGCTCCTCCACGCTCCACTTTATCCAGTGTCATGTAAGTTTCTGGAGGCCAAAATGCATCCCAGCGAAGATGAATTATTCCCTCGCTTTGGATCCACGCTTTGATTTCAGCCTAATCGAACCGAAGATGTGGCTGTGCAGAAGTTCCCAGGCACAACAACGCATGCATTTTTCATAAAAAGACAGATCATGGAAAGCAGTTGAGAGTTAAGATAGCGATGACACATTTTTTTGCTGAACACACCATGCATATTTCATAACCAAAGATGTTCTCTGTCGATGTTTGGGACTCGAGGGGGATTGAGTGCTTTCCCCCAACCTAGAAATAAGAGGAAGTGGAGGTGTTCATCATGCTTGTGTACATAAATCGTAGTCATGTTAAAGGATATCCACGTTATTGCTAAGAGACTTTTTAAATTTTCAGGCTTGCCAGCAAACTGCACAGCAGATAGAGGTTGTAAAGGCTTCAGTTTATGTTTTTTAGGCTTTTGTTTTTATTATTTTTATTTTCTAAGTGTCTAAATGAGACTACAGAGGTTGTCGGGGACACAGAGACTCATCTACTCACTATTCTGACTCTGACTTTACAACTTGTACATTGATCAGTTTATAGGAAACCTGTGTAGTAATTGTGCAGGAAGGCTCTTTGTGGTGGTGACGTTTAGGTGATGTGACCTTGATGTCGTCTGTTTGTAGCCTGACATTAGCTTTTTACTTCTACACATTTAATTTACGCTGCAAGAATCACAAAGTGGAGTTCATCTGTTAAGATTAATAGAAGATAGAAGATCTGTAATAAGCAAAAATCCAATTAAAAATTGAAACGTGTTCCCCACAGAGGGAACCAGGGTGATGCTAACTTCTGGGTTAGCCTACAAAGACACACCATGGCTACACCGCTCTGTAGTCAGTCACCGTGTTGTCTCTTTGTGCTGCAGCTCAATCACGTGCAGGCATTTAAATATATGTGAAGTGTGATGCAGTTTAATGGTAAATCCCCATCTGGCAGCAAGCGCAGCACAATCACTCCCCGTCATCTTTCAGCTGTCATCTGCTGCAGTTTGTCACAATCCATAGCATCCCACTGACTTTGCAGCTGACAGCTCGGGGCCCCGCTGAGGGGAATCAAATGGATTGTGAGCACAGCGATGTGTGCCGACCGAACAGGGCTCGCACCCGCTTGTGAAATATACATTTTCGAATAAAAATTGACAAAGAAAATGTAATCTCGATTCAAGGAAGCGGGCAGAGGCATCGTCACAGGGGAAAATTAATTGTTATCCGCTCCGCGACGGCATGTGACAGTTTTTGAATAGGCTAGATAATGGCTTTATCATCCCGCCATGAAACAGCCATATTGAAATAAGTGACAAGCGGTGCAACAGGAAGGGCACGCGAGCTACAGATAACAGCCGCGTTGGCAGAGAGGAATCGATGGAATCACGATTTAAAACAGCGAGGAACATTTGATCTGACAAGACATCAATTTTAAACGTGTTGACAAGTCTCAGAAGTAAAAAAAACGATAAGATATCGAAGCTGCCAGAGACAAAAGACACTAAATTTAGCCCAGTTTATGGCCTAGTTGATGGTGGATTGGTGGAGAGGAGGGGGGGTGGCGTATGGGAGTATTGGATTTCTGTGCCACGCGACTCTAATGCATCTCATCTCAGAGCACGTCCACATAGATTTGGTTTAGAGTGAGTATCAGGTCAGAAAGAAATGCATTAGATGGACTTGTTGGCTGCCAGCGTGTCTGACTTCAGAATAAACTCCCCCTCTTACATCAGCACTTCATCTTCATCCACACAACTGGATCCAATTTAAATCAATTCCATATCGTTAAATAGATGTTATATAGTTAGGTTTGATAAATCAGATTCAGAGCAACACAACAGAAATCACCAGGTTCAGTTCAGTGATTGTACATTTACATTTTATGGCATTTAACAGACACATTCGTCCAAAGCGACTTACAGTATTTTGCCCAAGGACACTTCGACATGCAGGGGAATCGAACCGGTGACCTTCCGATAACAAGATGCTGGCTCTACCCTTGAGCCAGAGCCGGCTAGTCGAGGCCAGTTCTAGCTACTTGTAAGTTAGTTGAGCTGCTTGAGCTAGTCGCTAGTTGTAGACTATTTAAATTTTAAGGGTTTTTTACCCCTCAAAACTGCTTAAACTACACAGAGAAACCATTAAAAACAGGCTTGACCTTAATATATTGATATCCATTAGTTTATGCATTAATTATCCACCTAAATCCAATTTAAGATAACTTAATATATAATCATATAGTCTATTGAAATTCCCTAATATTGGTTTAATTCATCCTCTTTAAGCCTATAAACAATACTTTAATATGTCACGGACATTAATGGATTTTGTTTCATTGAAGTTTCCAATGTTCCAATGTAATTATTGCATATTACCTAACGAGGCTGCATCTTCTGACATTGTTGTGTCTCATTACGCGATCCCTTCGTGACTTTGAAGGATATTAAAGTGAACAAAGACGAGGATTTAAAGAAAATCCAACGTTGTTCAAGAACGTCTGCCGCGCATCATTAAAAAGACGATTTAACTGATCTCTTCTTCGACATTTGCTCGATATAACGGACTGGAACAAAAGGCAGGGCTGGATGAGGAGGCAGGAACATTTTATGAAGCCAAATGAGCATGAAGAAATATAATGTGAAGCTAATGGTTCAAGGTTGTTCTCAGGCTTAAAGGGGAGAATCGAGGTAGCTTGCTCCAGATGAGCCAACTCACTATGACTTGTCAATCAAAGAATCACAATAACACATTCTGTGTTGAGTGTCAAGTTATCAACTGGATTCAAAGGAGTGTTTCTGATGTCAGACACATCAATCCACGTCAACAACCAACCTGAAAACACTCGAGCATCCCTGCCTCATTCCTATTCCCCTGGAGTTTGTCTCTCCTGGGCCAGAAGATTTGACTGAGGCGTCTGGAATCAGCCCATGAAAACATAATGAGCAAACATGGCAGTAATAGACGGAGGATTGGGGGGATTTTGTGCTGCACACAGTCCCACCACACACTTCAAAGTAAAGCACCCGATCCCTGGAGAAGTCCTCGGCTGCTCTCACCCTGCTGCAGCAGCATCCTCCCCCTCCTGCCCTCTGCGTCTTCCCTCTGCCCCTCCAATTAAAGATCTGTGGCCTGTTCCCTGCCAGTCACTGTAAAGTCCTGCAGCTTTTACTTTACTTGCAGCCTAAATAAAGACACAGCTCTCATATATGAATCCTAAATGATCTAATTTCACATTCGATCGACCTCTGCAGCTACACAAGGACGTTATTTAGCTGAGTAGACGTACGATAGCCGTGGTTTTTTTTCTTCTATGCATGGAGAACGGTGTGTGAGGTTAACGACAAGCATAACTTTTTTCCTTTTTCATTAAATGACATCAAGAGAAGAGAAACGAGAGCTCTAACGGCCAGTGAAACCCTGGGGGGATGTTGCAGCTCCACTGAACAGGACTAAGGGCCCCATCGTTGCCAGAAACCATTACCCGCTGAGGCCGCTCCGCTGCCACGGCCTCCACCATGGAAATGAAATCAGTAAAATGAACGGTAATTCGATTGCCTCCTTTGTCCTCACAGAGCACCGTGCCGACCTTTCAGTCCTGCTTCTTTGGATTTGACAGTGATTATTAATTAGCAGCCATTACAGCAGATGAAAATACGCTTGCACGGTTCGTCTTGGAGTCAACAACGCACCGAGCTGGCAGGTCTGTACATCTCAGCAGTGGTGGAAGACGCATTCAGATGCTTTTCATGGGTAAAAGTAGCGATTGTACACTGTGAAAATACTCCATTACATTTCTTACTTAAGTAAAATATCTAAGCGCTGTCATCAGAATATTCTTAAAGGATCAAAGGTACAAATACTCGTCCCTGTCAGTATATCACAGTCATATCTGTTGTTGTTGTACTGTTACTTTAAACAGTGTTGGTACGTAGGTGGACTTTCCTGTGAGAACAACATGCAGCCGAGGAGAACAGCTTGCAGAGGGAGAATATCGAGAATCTATTTTAAAGAAAGTGGGCACGCAATGTCATCGGTGTACGCCCGACCTGTGAGGAATCATTCGTGTTTCTTTGCGTTACTCATGTGACCATTTAATTCGCCCCAAACATCCAGAATATTGTGCATTAGCCGTTAGCTAATGAGCAACGGCAAGCATTGAAAGTGTCTGTGTCTGATTAGAGGGTCAACTCTGACTGAACTCAGCACTCAGCAGAGACTCTGGTTCTGGTTCTGGTTCTCTCTTTCCCCTGTGTAACGTTACGTCCATAAAGTAAAGTCCAATCCCCTCCAGCTCCAGTCAGCAGTCGACATCACAGAACAGAAACACCCGACGATGGAGGTCACCTCTGGATCACTGCTGCAGTCCGGCTGATAAACGGGAGTGAAGATAAATCTCTGAGCTCTCCTCCCGTCGGTAAAAGACTCCGGATCAGAACAGAACGTCTGGATCTCCACCTGAATCTCTCCACTTCAGCGAGCTGACGTGCCAGATTTCTTCAGTTTGCTTTACAATATCATCTGAAAAGAAGCATCGAGAAACTGATCGAAAAAGGGCAGACAATTTAAAAAAATACTCAAGTTACCTCAGGTGTTGTGGCAGAACATCTGCTGTGTGTTTCTGTGGTGAAATGCTGCTAACTTATCAGTAAATCTGCAAATATACTCACAATTATAGGCCAACTGTGAAGAAGTGTGCAATAAGCTAGTGACTGACCAGATGAGTTGCTTCTCTTTTCATCTTCCACTTGTATTAACACACATTTTGCCTAAAATTCTGACATTATTATATTTTTACAAACGTATCAAAACCACAAAAAGAAAGCACATTCTGAGCAGCCGCCACAGACGTTAACAACAGAAACATGACCAGCTGATCCTGATGTTCTTCACTCTGCTGACTCATGTTCTTACAGCTCGGTCAGAACATCACGCTCTACATTATCTCTTTTAAAAAACTGGTCAGATGTTTTATTAGAATAAGACCGCGAGGTGGTCAAGCAGCACATGTCGACACGATTTGACACACTCCCTCTTCCACTGTAGTCAGGAGTCTAAGCACTTCAAAGATCAATACTGCTGATCATTATCAGGACAGTGTTGTGCATGTAAACGCAATTCTTTGTACGTCAGGCAACAATTCTGTCCATTAGAGATCTTTAAACTGTACAAGTCATTACATGTCTGTAATGAAACTACAACAGAATGCTGTAAATCCAATACAGGGAGGTGATATTTCCCTCCTCACCACAGGTGAGTCACACCGCCTGGTCCAGAGGAACATTACCTCACTGTGTGAATTCACAGGCGCTGAAACAAGAAGCACGGCCTTTACAAAGTGAAGGCAAGTGGAAGAAAAGGGAATTTCCCCCAGTCCCAAACCGCCTTCAAAGGATTTTCATACGCAGCGTCTGTGTGCAGATCATGAATTATCCATGATTGCAAAATAGATCCCTTGCAGTATGGCGGCGCTACATGGAATATTGGTATGTAAAATAATGCGAATGATCCTCAGAAATATGCATGCGCGGATTCAGTCTGTATTTTCCATCAGACAAATGAACTGGGGAGCGTGTTTCCCCGTGACACTCGGATGTCACGAGGAGTTTGCATCCTTTTATAGAAGCTTAATTGCACAGAAAATGTAATTCGTTGTGTTACGTTTTCACGCGTCGACGTGTCCTCTCACCCCCGTCTGCATGCACACACAGCAGCCGCACAATAACGTGTGTCCAATAATCCTCCAGAAACCAAACAAATAGCAAAAAAAAAAGCACTCTCTCAAGTCTGACAAGGGGAGGCTGTGGTTGCTGGGGAAACGCCTACGACAGACAGTGATGGCCGACACCTCTGGGACCGGATGGACTGATGGGTAGCGAGGGGATGTGTCAGTGTTTGTGTGTCCTCTTGTGTGTGTTAATGACAGAGTGAGAAAGGGGGGATTGTGAATAAGTCGAGGGAGGAAGTCAGTCGTGGTCGCAGCAGGAGGGCAGGTGGGTGGAGGCACCTGGATGAGCAGCTGCGGGTGCATCTCAACAATCTCATGTTCCTCCCTCGTAGCTGTCGCCGAAAATATCGCTCATCTGAGAAAGGAGCGGCAGAAGGGCTTACGTTAAGTAATTCACTGAATGAAGGAGAACAGGCTGGACAGTTCATGTAATAACACGGTGTAACATCAAACCAGTTCCTCCAGCTCTGCGTCTGTTAGACCTGAATATATGTTGGATGCTGGAGGAACAGGTATGTGACCTCGGTTGTCCTGGAGACAGCACCTCATCTCCCCGGCTGCTCAACACAACCATCCCTCCCCTCTAATACTAACCTAGATATGGTGTAGAACACACACACACACACCTATGGCCGTGAGCATGACCTCAGGGTAACTCCTCCTCCTATATAAGCTACGAACTTATGAGCTGAAACACCTGAAAAATTAATTCACAGCAGGTGAATTTTGAATTAATTATTCAACTGCTTTTTTAGAAGCGAAGGGTTCAGACTTTCACATTCCTGACATCTGACCTGCAAAGCTCCGAGTGCACCTCTGAATGATACACTACTGGTAGTTAAGTTACCCAGGTGCAAACATCTGTGATTGAATAAGATTTTATATAGCTATTTAATTTTGTACATAGCCCAAAATCACAATCGCATCGCCTCACTGGGCTTTACAACCCGTGAACGACAACCTCGCTGTGCCCGAGTCACACAGCAACCTCCCCACCACGGTGACCTGGAAGATAACTGGCAACCAAAACGAAAACAACAAAATGAAAAGGCATCACATTGTGCAGAAGTACACATATAAGAAGTACAACAAGTTTTTCTCCTCGAGATCTCGACAAAATTATCTTGTAATCTCATTTGTTATTCTGTCATAATGACGTATATAACTACTCGAGAAAAATCAAATGTAACTTGTTGTACCGCGAAAACGGAGGAAATCATGTTTGACTGTTTAGGGCTTCCATAGTTTTCTGGACCAATTCATTTAGAAAAATGAAGGGCAGAGGTTTAAGATGGTCTGAGTCGTGATCACTGAGTACTCATGGGTCAGCCTGTGAACAGGCCTCGTGTGATTTATCAGCAGATTGTCACACAACTCACCACGACCTGTTCACCTGATGTTGTACAGCGTGTGACAGGCCTCTGCTGCCATCTTGTGTTCAGTGACAAAGTTACAAACCAGCAGCTCATATTTCTGTCTGTCTTTGTTTCCTCAGCATCAACGGTCTTGGTGGTTGCCAGGTTGTGGAGAAAAGAAACGAAAATCTTCAGGCTGCACCGAGAATACAGCACTGCTCAAATGTTAGCTGGCATTAAGAACATTGATACATTCGTCTTTCTTTTCCACACCTGCTGACTACATTACCCACAATGCAACCCAGCCACTCCGTGACATCAATTTATCAGATTACACTCGGCTTCCTCTGGAGCCACAGAAGGCTTTATACTACTTTTTCCACATATGCAGCAGAACTCCAGAACACTTTAAAGGAGCAGTCTGTAGTTTTGGAGATCAAATGTTAATTAGAAGAGAAGGATTTTCACTGGCTGTTTTTTTTTTTTTGCCTAAACAAACTCTCTTTGTTTTCACGACTGAATAAACTGAATAACAAACTGACCTGAAAGGACAACACAGTTTATACTGTTTTACTTTGTTTACATGTGACGGACCCTGCCACCTTTCTAGCTTCAAACAGTGTTCTTGGACCTTGTTTTCCTCTGAAAGCAGCTTGTTTATTCACTCATGGAAAAAAAGACATATTTAGATATAGAGTTGATATGGATTTTTATGATTACCTCATTATTATTGTAAATATTAAAATTTGGAGTTTTAATTGATCCCTCAAATTTACAGCGTCCCTTTAAAATCAGAGCCAATAATCAGTCGACCCATAATAAACAGTATAGAATCATGTAAGTATAATTTTAATTAAGCACATTAACAGCCAGAAATTACTTATTGTACTTGAGTTCATTTATTTTCAGAATCATTTCGTTCATATATTCAAACAACTGTAATCCATTAGACCGATGACATGACGTCTCTTCCGGTTGACTTTAAGTTGATTTGCATTGTGGAGATATATGAAATCAGCAAACGTGTTTATTTCTGCTCTTTCAGCTGTAACTTTAACATGTTAATATCTATAGTTAAACACGATTGTCTGAACTTTCTGTCGTCACTGCTCTGTTTGTTACTTTAGGTCTCAGAGCTAAGGTTAGTGAGATTGTGATTAAGGAGAAAGGACAGCAGCAGACATTAATTTTGGATGAATTCAATATATATACTTTAAAATAACATAATGGAAAGAGGTTATTAAGTTTTTGTTAAAAAAACAAGCATTGTTATTGTTGCTATAGCAACTATAACACCAAGCATGAAGACAATTCACAGGACAAGAAAGGAGGAAAATGTGAGAAGAGAGATCGTGCAACATTTAAATCTGACCTATCATAAAAATAACAAGAACAAATGTACGTACACACCCAGCCGACCAAGGAGACGGATCTCTGTGAACTGCCTTTCCCGAGGTTTCTTCCCGTGTCCCCTGACGGCTGTTCTGAGGTTAATGAGGATTGTTCCTCATCTTCTTAGAGAGCTCGGGCTGGTTACCAGTTCCTGACCTGGATTGGACAAAAATAGTATAATCATTCAGTTTGGACATAACAAAACAAAATAGCGTGAAATGAGATCAAATAAAACATTTTTTGTCACGTGTCAGCTGTTTTTGAGAATTTAAAGTTTGTTGTAAATCTTTTAACTACACACAGGTCATTTCACTTCAGAACACGTGCTTTTACTTTGGATACTTCAAGTATCTTCAGCAGATTATACCTTTAGTTAATTAACGATTGGAATGCAGGACTTGTATTAAAGTGTTATAGTTGAATGTACTTCTACATAAATGAAGGATCTGAGTACTTCCTCCACCACTCATCTAATACTGATCAATCTAATCCTTGATAAAAAAATGTGCTAATATCAACTTATATAAAGACATCACATTTTTTTACTTTGTAATATCGACCTTAACAACTACATATCTGTCAGACTCAACGCTGTGGAGCCCACATAAAACAATTTTAACTCAAGTTTTCAAACTGTTTCTCTCTGTCTGCTTGTGTTGATCTCATGTAACTCCACCACTGTCTGTAAATACATTAAATGTCTCTGATTGTACTTGTACATAATTGTAACTTTTATTATTTTCTGTAGCTTATTTACTGCTTTAAAGCTGCACTCTGTAGTTTTGGGGACTAAATGTTAATGAGAAGGGAATGATTTTCATTGGCGGTTTTTTTTCTGCCTAAACAAACTAAATAAACATTTTAATAATTTTAATACATTTTTTATTGACGACTTTTTTTTATATCTAAAGAAAACAAACTCTCTTTGGTTTTTTGACTGAATTAACTGAATAAACAAACTGACCTTAAAGGACACCGCAATTTCATACTGTTTTAGTTTGTTTACATGTGGCGGACCCTGCCAATGGCCAGAGTTCTACTGTGTACCTGTCTGGGTAAGAGTGTGTGTATAGTGGCTGATCTATAGATTTTAGATTTTGTATTGTTACCTCATAAATATTGTAATAAATAACACAATCCCCCTTTAATGTGTGCAGAACAGGTGGAGTCCCCCTTTAACAGAGGATGCGCCTCACTTCAAACAGCCCTGGGTGACACGGTCCGCGCATGCGCAGCGGCTGGCTCCCCTCTCTCCCGGCTGACCGCTGGTGACCTCAGCTCCTGCAGCACAACTTGGACGGGCTCGGCACACGCGCGCACGCACGCACCCAGATAACGGCAGGCGCGGCGGAGAGATGGCCGGTATGTTCGGGAAGATCTTCGTGGGCATTTACGTGGAGATCAAGCGGAGCGACGGTACGTAGCTACTAGCTACACACACACACACACACACACACACACACAGAGAGACAAGACACCGCTCTCCATCCGGCGGGGCTCAGCTAACGTTCCCGCTCTGCATCCAGACCCAACGGCTGGAGAGCAGCTAACGTAACGGCTCACCGCTAAGCTAGCAAACGGCTACATCAACGTTCTGTCACCGGGGTGTCGAGTTAAAACCCCCCGCTGACTGACGTGTAGGAGCAGAAGCGGTGTTTTCTGTCTCGCCGCTGTCGGCTGTCAGTCACGGGGGGGAGACACACGCCGGACAGCCGCACAGGTGGACGGACCCGCCCGCCTGTCAGCCCCGCTCCCCCCTCCCTCTGAGCTGTCCGGACGAAAAATGTCACCTGCCCCTCCGTCCTCTCCGTCCCCTCCATCCCCTCCATCCTCTCCTCCGCATCATGGCTGAAACCCCTCCAGAACTGCACTGCATCATCCAGCAGTGGCCTGTGAATCACGGGCTGGCTGATGGATGTCTGCATGCAGGGGGGCCTCTCCCCTCTGACTGCAGCTCCTCTCACCGCCTCGAAAATAACCTGATTTTACCCCATAAACGTGTGTTCGCTTTAAGTCTCACTGGCTGCTGATGAACCAGTAAACATCCAGTGAACGCAGCTCATCAAGTTGTGTGTGAAGAAGCAGTGAATGGAAGTGTAATGATCATCCATCATGAGCCACACCCTTCAGCATCTCACTATCATTATTTTAGGGTTAAACAGAGACTGCAGGACTCTGAGGTGTTTGGTGTTGATGTCATGGTTTTGGTCTGAATTGGATCATTTTAGAAATTGATGCAGCTGTTTGAGGCATTTGGCTCGTGGCTCATTAGATGTGTTAATGTCTGCCTCTGTGATTTAAAGCAGCACATACACCAGTCAGCCACAACATTAGAACCCAGGGGACGGCCGATTAACACAATTAGAAATCAAGGAGACTGAAAGCAATTGTTTGGGATCAATATTTATTTACAGGAAAAATGAAACTCTTTATATCATAAATTCAACAACAGTTTACTCAAATTCTGGTCTTCAGTTCAATTTCCAAGTATTTCACTGCAGTATTTTCATTTTCTGCTACTTTATATCCTCTGCACTACATTTATTTGATACCTTTAGTCAGTAGTTACCAGGCAGATTCAAATTATTTGGTGTTTACAGAGTCTCACAGCCTTTCCGGTGGACGTCATGGGACCTTATTTCAGAAAAAAACTTCACTGTTAATGGAGACAAACAGTTGTTTGATCCCACTTGAGTTGTGTCGATCACACATATGTTGTTGGTCAATTTAAAAGTCAATAAAGTCTCAGGTAGTTTTGTGTTAAAGCGCTCAGTGAACTTCATGGTTTTGCTCAACACACGTCACCAACAACAACATGGAGCCAACTGGGCTCAGAAAAGGTCGTAGAAAAGATAAAAATCACAATAAATATGCTCATATTGACAACTGCAGTTCTGTGAAAGGAGAACTGGTTCTGGTTCAGTTCTGTGAGCTGCTGATATTCAGGAGCAGCTCTATAATGTTTGAGTTAGGAGACGACGTCACTAACGACACTGTCGGCTGTGTCGTCTTGAAAATGACGTATTTTCACAGTCTGATGTTTCATTAGTTTGATGACAAACTGGGGGGGCGTGAATTCAGACTCAGACTTTGTTGTAGGCAGGGCAACAGTGTGTGACAGGATGTTGCATCGGAGCCAAAGTAGCACATGTTAAAATTAGTTTCTTGAATCAGTTATCTTGACAGAAATATTAGAGATACAGGAATAATCAAAAAATGCTGAATAATCAGCCCTCGCCTATTAAAACACCCGCTTAATATTGTGCAGGTTCCTCTGGTGCATCCAAAACAGCTCTGATCTGTCAAGGCATGGTCAAAGATCCTTGTGGTTTTCTAGCACCGGGACGTGTGTAGTGGATCCTTCAGGTCCTGTATGTTGGGATGTGGTGCCTCCATGGATCGGACTTGTTTCAGCACATCCCACAGATGGTCAACTGGATCGGGATGTGGGTTATTTGGCGGACTGGTCTTGGGCTCTTTGTTGTGATCTTGTAGCCGTTCCCGAGCAGTTTATGTAGTGTGTCGGGGCTCATTGTCCTGCTGGGGGGGCCACCGCCATGAGGACGTGTATTTGGTCTGCAGCAGTGTTAGGATGGGACGTGTGTGTCAAGTTCATCCACATGAGGGGCGCCGCCCAAAGTTATTACATCACCTGTCGGTGGTTTTAAAGTTGTGGCTGATGTGTTCATTAGGAGTCTACCGATGTGTTTTTTTTCAGGACTGATACGGATTATTAGTAATCCAGGAGAGCATTTATTGGAACCAATATGCATTCACAGGAAAACAGGGACATTAAACGTCCTCACAGTGAACACGGAGACTCATCCACTCACTAGTCCGTCTTTACAGGCCCACTTCAGTTACAAACTCACTCTGTCTTTACAACTTGTACATTGATGAGTTTGTAGAAAACCTTGATAGTGATTGTGTAGAAGGACTCTTAGTGGTGGTGACGTTTCAGTCATGTGACCGTGATTTTGTCTGTTTCTTAGCTTTTTACTGCTACACATTTAATTTACGCTGCAGGAATCACAAAGTAGTGTTCATCTGTGAAGACCATCTTGCTTTTTGTTGAGGGAACCGGGACAGTGCTAACTTCCGAGTTAGCCTACAGAAATACATCAACCCTGCATGAGTCTATAGGCGTTGACAGAAGAGGCCGAGCATCTCTTTACATCCTCTCTCTCTCCCTGCAGGACGGATTCACCAGGCGATGGTCACGTCACTGCATGAGGACAATGAGAGTGTGACGGTGGAGTGGATCGAGAACGGAGACACCAAAGGGAAAGAGGTACAGCTGAACCTCAGCCGCTAACTTCCTGTCCACCTGAATGGTTCTCTGCTCTCGTCATTCATGTTAAACAAATCCTCTCGTGATTTACTCCCCGTCTCCCCAGTGTGTCTGGAAAGTGTCACCGAGACACAGTGGAATTATCTTTCATTCAAACACATTAATACTGTAAATAAAAATAGCGTTATTTGTGCTCATACTGCAGAGGTTAGCTTCTATTTAAAAGTCCTTTATAAATGTCCGCTGCCAAAGCTGCCTTAAAAATATTTAATCTCTTCTGGAATTTAATGATTTGTTCATCAGGAGGAAATGCTGAACTCGGTAACCTTCCCCCATTTTGCACCATCAAAATGGAATAAAATTAAACATGAATAATATCGCTATATTCTTAGCACGTATTGTGAAGCATGATATATATCTCAACATTTTGAAATCTGCTAAAAAGCACTTAATAAATACTAGAACTCTGACAATAATGTAATCTGTATTTACGCCTGTTTACATTTTTATTACTAGTCTGTTTTAGAGCCTGATGCTGGATTTTGAGGCTGACACTGAAATTAGTGTAAAAGTCCTGTTTTAGACAATAAACTGTAAAATATCCTGCTTCTCTCTTTCACAAGTGTTTGGGAACCACATCTGAGGGATCAGTGCATAAATGATGTTTATATCCACCAATATTTTGATATTGGAATACTTTACTCCATTCCTTATGTCTGACCTGTAAGGCTTGTAATTTAAATGTATAAAAACTTCATTATTTTCTTCACTTCACGTGAATTAGTTTTCACTGTTAGAAAAAAGAAACATTACATGAACAAAAGTACAGGGGAAAACAATGCAACTTTTTAATTTTAGATGTAGGTTGTCAGTTTGATTCCCTCAGCCTCAACATCCTGGGTTAAAAATCTGTTAACAAAATAATGATTAGAACAGACGACAAATATATCAGAAGGGTTAGTATTGAATATTGCTATTTTTCAAGGTATTGTATCTAAGTTAAAAATTCCAGTATTATGACAACAGTGTTTGAAACTAGTGATGCGCGATACATTTTCCCAATAATGTAAAATGTACAAATATAATTGATAATAGAGCCGATTAATACAAAAAAGCCTAATTGCTTTTGCTGACCGACCGAGTGCAGCATCTCCACTCACCCTCTCCGCCCTTCTAACACCCGGGTGTGAACAAAGTACAGGATAATGCGACAAACTTGAATTTAACCAGGAGGAGTTCCAGGAAATGTGTTGACAAAAATCTTAATCACAATCTCCTGATTGAATAACTGTTATAATATAATGATCTGTGTCTTGTTTCTGCCTCAGATCGATCTGGAAAGCGTCTTTGCACTGAATCCTGATGTTGCTCCTGACGAGGAGATCCCACAGAGTCCTGAAGCTCCGCCCTCCAATGTCCCCAAGACCAGCAAACTCCCCAAGGTCTGCTCCTCACCAGCTGTTCTGTCAAAGATCAATAATCAGTCCCTCTCTTCCAGGACACTCTGAGTTTATTCATGATTCCTGATCTGAAGTTTTTGCTCAGCGTCAGCTCATTTTTCTCCAAGTCAGTGTTTTGTGTTGACCTTGTTGTCGAGAGTTTAGATTTGGGTTTAATATGCACTGTTGTGTATTAGTGCTCATGCTTTAAGGTCAAACTCTACAGTACACAAACACAGATACCTTGACTCTGTAGTTTATTCAATTCATTCAGTATTTGTTTAGTTGTGTCCACTGGCAACCAACTACAACCATTAGATCTTTGTGATGTTGTTTCATTTTGATGCTCTCCATGCTGGTTTTTAAATGTTAAGGTTTGTCCAGAGATTTAAGGTTTAAGATTTAAGGTTTGTCCTGAGACAGTCTGGTGTCCAGACTGTCTCAGATGCTGCACTTAATACTAATGATGGTGGTGAAAGTGCTGGTTACAATCCTGTTTGTGTTTTTGTTTTCAGACCAGGCGCATTACAGCAATACCCAAGGCTGAGAACGCTCCACGGGAGAACAGAGGTATTTAGTTGATTGATGTATGGATTAATTAATATAGTCTAAACTCTATACACGAAGCTAAATCTGTCTGCGTGCACAGAAACCAGTGGAGGTAAATGGGAGGATAGTTTGTCTCTTGTTTGTTCTGGAGCTGAAGATTCTGTTGGCCTGTGTTCTCCTCAGCCGCAGCAGTGGGAACCACCCGAGCCCGTCCCAGCCAGCACAGCCAACCTTTAGAGCCTCCTCCACCAGCCATCGCTCCCCAGTCTGCCATCAACCAGTCCCTGCTGAAGCAGGAGAACGGTAACACATCTGGATCCTACATGTCAGAGGTCACACCGGTCTTCATGCCTCCGTTTTGTTGTCTCTGAAATACTCTGAGGTTGTTTCCATGTGTGTTGTTATTTTCTGGTGGAGGGTGATGTCATGCTCCCTCACAGCTGTGAGCGTGAGGGCGTCAAAGGCTCTTTCACAGTCGCTCGCTCAGCTTGGCGTCTCCTCCCCGACTCATACTACAGCATTTGTTTTAGCTGTCAGCTGTGGCGGTGGGGATTAGCATAATTGTACAATGCTGTGGAGAAAAACCTCACACGTGGAAATCAGCAGAATCACTGCTCAGGATAAAATCTTCCATATTTTTACCGTCCACATATTATGCGTGTTTGATAAAACAACAATGACCAGCTGTTATTTTTTAGCATGTTATGTGAGCCGTGTAATGGTCTTACATCCACAGACAGTGGAGGGAAGTAAAATATAGATTAACAAAAGGATTATCCCCAGTTAATGTGGTTGTGTATTGTGATTATTTCTGTTATCTTTGCTCCGTCTTTTCAGCACGGAGGAAATCCAACTGTGTGAAGGAGGTAGAGAAACTGCAGGAGAAACGAGAGAAGAGGCGACTTCAGCAACAGGAGCTCAGAGAGAAGAGGGCACAGGTGAGGAGCAAACACACACACACACACACACACACACACACACACACACACACACACACACACACCAGGATTGGCTTCCAAGTTGTTTTAAATGTCATAACATCCTCATACGTACATGTTGTAAACTGAGATTTAAAGTGAGCACTCTTCAAAAGAAATGTTTTTGTTTTTGTTCCATTTCAGGAGGTGGACGTCAATTTGCCAAACTATGAAATCATGTGTATGATCCGAGACTTCAGAGCCAGTCTGGACTACAGGCCGCTAACCAGTAATGATCTGGTGAGTCAGATGATTTAAGTACTTTACACTAAATCAACACCCAGGGCTCTAAACCAAAGTGCCTCATTAATGAAGGTTTCCAGATAGTTGATTATCATTGTATTTTGTTTGTAATGCATATTGCATGCATAACAGCAAAAAAGTTGCAGCAGTTTTGTGGACGACGAAACTTCACCCGACTTTCCATCAGCATGGAGGTGAACTTTTCCTTTAACGACACACATTGAACTGCACATTTTGTCTGTTGATGTCTCAGATCGAGGAGCACAGGATATGTGTATGTGTGCGTGCACGTCCCCTCAATAAAAAAGGTGAGAGGCTCTTCATTCAGTTTTGAAGTCAAACAGAACAAAGCAAATTTTCACCATTTCAGTCATTTGCACAAATTTGACCAGCGTTGTAGTCAACAGCTGCTGTTTTCTTTGACACATATGGTCACACGTGCAAAACATGAAGATAAATATCTTGTTTGTGTCTCTTCAGAGTTGTCGGTGAAGGATTTGGATGTGATCACCATTCCCAGTAAGGACGTGGTGATGGTCCACGAGCCCAAGCAGAAAGTCGATCTGACGCGCTACCTGGAGAACCAAACCTTCCGATTCGACTACGCCTTCGACGAGAACTCCACCAATGAAATGGTTTACAGGTGATGTGTTTTATCAACCCACTGACGGGAAACTTGGCTTGTAGCAGAACACAGAAGCCCAAACTGCAGACATGGTCTGATTAATAAGCTCACGTGTTGCATGGTTAGCTTGGTAGCTTGAGCAGCCTCGGAGAAGGATGAAATAACTTTTTAAAATAATGACTTTTGTTGTCATATTTTATTTAATTTTGTGCCACTGATATGTTTTCCAGAATTTATTGATATGTTATTTTTTTTAATTGGATAATTATTAATATAATATTGAGCACCTTAACGCTCCATCTGCCTGCTAACAGAAGCTCTCGTGCTCGCAGGTTCACTGCTCAGCCGCTGGTCGAGACCATCTTTGAGAGGGGGATGGCGACCTGCTTTGCGTACGGACAAACTGGAAGTGGAAAAACACACGTGAGTGTTTTTAACCCGACAAGACTTTCTGTTTCTGTGCTCTCCTCTTTGTTTACCTCATTAACTCTCTGTTTTTAGACGATGGGAGGAGACTTTTCAGGAAAGAACCAGGACTGCTCTAAAGGGATCTATGCACTGTCTGGTTAGTCTCTCCCTCATCTCTCTGTCTTCGCTGCTGGTTTGCTCCCTTTGACTGATTCAAGTGTCTCTTTGTCTTTCCTTGTGCAGCCAGAGACGTCTTTCTCATGATAAAGAAGCCAAATTACAAGAAGTTGGACCTCCAGATCTTTGCCACATTTTTTGAGATTTACAGCGGGAAGGTTGGTGTCTTTTTAAATGATTAGTTACCATTTTATCATCCATGTCAGGATTTCCTGTCTAAATCTAATCGACTCAAATGAGGCTCAACTTCTATCTTTATTTGTTCCAAACCTCCCTGTGTGTTCACTTCATGTTGTGTTATTTGTTGCAGCATTGAGAGACATGTCAGACGTCTTGATAGTGCTGATGTGTTTGTATTCAAAGGTGTTCGACCTGCTCAACCGTAAAGCCAAGTTACGGGTCCTGGAGGACGGGAAGCAGCAGGTGCAGGTGGTGGGGCTGCAGGAGAGAGAGGTGAAGTGCACAGAGGACGTCCTCAAACTCATCGAAGTGGGAAACAGCTGCAGGTAAAACAGCAGCTCGAGCAGCAGTTTGAGACGAGCTGAATTAATGTTTTAGGGTCATTTCACACCAGCTCACCCAGGATCAGAACTTTTCCAGTTCACATTGAGGATTTTCTTTAAAAAAATCATTTCAAAAACTTCTATTAATTTATGATGCCAAGTAACATTCAATAGCTGTACTCCAAATACTCTTTTAGTCATGACTCTTCCTTGATAGGTGTATTCTGAGCCTCAGCAATCACTTGTCCTAGAAACCCTCAGGATTGGCTTCTGTAAGAATCTGTCATTTTCAAAAATGTACTAGAACTTGATGCTGTCCATCCGTGATACAAACTCGTAGAAGAGGCTCTTCATAGAGAAATTATGAATTTTCCCTCAGGATGTTAGTGCGTTGATATGAAATGACTATAAATAACTTTTGGACACAAGAATAAGCATTGTGGTGTTTTTTTTCCTCCATCCCTGCAGAACTTCTGGTCAGACCTCGGCGAACGCTCACTCCTCTCGGAGCCACGCCGTGTTCCAGATCATTCTGCGTCGGCGGGGGAAGATGCACGGAAAGTTCTCCCTCATCGACCTGGCGGGGAACGAGAGAGGGGCGGACACGTCCAGCGCCGACCGCCAGACTCGCCTCGAAGGAGCCGAGATCAACAAGAGCCTGCTGGCACTAAAGGTCAGATTTGAAACTATGGCTTTAAAAATATATCACTGTTAGAGCTGCAACGACATCTACTATTTACTGTAAACTATTTTTAAAATCTCTTAATCAGTTCAAGTATTTTTTTAAGCAACAAAAATAGACGTTTTCCAGTATCAACGAGCTGTTTTTCTACAAATTGTTCCCGTCTTTCTGCAGGAGTGTATTCGAGCTCTGGGCCGAAACAAACCTCACACTCCGTTCAGAGCGAGCAAGTTAACCCAAGTGCTGAGGGACTCCTTCATAGGGGAAAACTCCAGAACCTGCATGGTGAGCTGGAGACGGATCTGTGTGTGTTTCTGCACCTCCTGTGGACGGAAACATTCATGTAACACGGATCTCACTCTAATGTTCCCCTGCACAGATTGCGACCATCTCTCCTGGAATGGCGTCATGTGAAAACACCTTGAACACGCTGAGATACGCCAACAGGTAAAACTGATTCTGCTGACAGCCGAGGATAAGTGAACCAGAATTTATTTTAGTTTATGACTGTTCGACATTATTGGTATTTCTCTCAGACAAACATCAATACACACAGCTAATGCATTCCTACCTGCACAGCTAACTATTAGAGTTAGCAGTTAGCGGTTGCTCTGGTGATATGCTGGCCCCTGTTTGTTGTTTGCAGGGTGAATTTGATGGATTCTTACATATTGCACCTTTCAGAAAACACTGTAAAAATACATTCCAAAAAAATCAAATGCTTGAAAATGATGGAAAATGAGAATCGTGTGAGTTTTGTTTTTGTATCAAGCAGCAAAAAGGTTGAGTTCATATCACACATGTGCAGCATAATATGATCCTCTCCTGTCGTCTTCTACTTCTTCTTCTTCTTCTCCTTCTTCTTCCGTGGTTTTGTGTCTCTGTCCCGTCATGTCTCCAGAGTGAAGGAGTTCGGGATAAGTCCTTCAGACATCCCCTTCTCTCAGAGCGGGGGCGGAGGCGGGCGCTCTGAGCTCTCTCCTACTTATGAGTACGATCACTTTATCCAACGTCTCACAACAACCAGCACAACACATTTTTTTCCCTTTAATCACTTTCTGTTGCTTCCCAAGTTTTTCTACTTTCTGCTTTCTTTTCCTCCACCATCCATTTTGTTCCATGTTGACCTGCTGTTATTGTTTCCAGGCTTGATGTTCTGCATGGACTCAGTCTGTGTTGCTTGTTGCATCTCTGGCATGCTGAGCTTTTTCCACCAGCAACACGTCTGCATGTATGCACGTAACTACCAGCTAGCATCCGTGTTGTTGTCTGACGAGCGGCGCTGATGTGTTGTCAGGGTGAAGGAGCTCACCGTGGACCCTGCGGCAGCTCTGGACAGCCGTCAGGGGGGACACGTCACCCAGCTGGAGGTGCTGGAGGCTCAGTGGGGAGTCGGGAGCTCTCCACAAAGAGACGACCTGAAGCTGCTCTGCGAACAGAATGTAAGACAGACTCAGATACTCGTTCACTCAGGTTGATGTGGCTTTGATTTATCAGTTAAAGTAGAAACACAACTCATATTTCTTCAACTCTGATTAATACAAATCCAGTCTCAGTGCACAGAACTGTGAATTTTGTCCTCTGTTTTTTGACGCTGTAAGTCCAGTATGAACAGGATTCCTGATTGCAGAAAGCAAAATATGGTTCAGTGAACATACATGACTGTTTAAAGAAGGCATTTTAATATACGAACAGCTGTCTTCATGTTTTGGAACCACAGACTGTGACAGTGTTTGTGTTCTCTGCAGGAGGAGGAAGTTTCCCCGCAGCTCTTCACTTTCCATGAAGCCGTCTCTCAGCTGGTGGAGATGGAGGAGCAGGTTCTGGAGGACCACCGGGCCGTCTTCCAGGTACAGCACAGCCTGCTTTTTAAAAAACAGCAGCGGTTCATAAATTCACCGACAGCAAATCACATCGCCGGTCTCATAGCTCTGACGCAGCTGAACCAGTCACAGGGAAGCAGGACACCGACTCAATAAACAAAGAGAGTCAGTTGATAAAGTATGAAGAGAGAAAAAGTCCACAGAGGCAGGAAGTTGTTGTTCTGGATGAGTGGATCAGTTACAGGACTTTGACTCTGAGCACCAGGTTCAGCTTCAGTGTGAAACTTTGATGACCTCTAATGTTTCACCATCAGAAGCAACGTCCAGTTTATCAGTTTAAAGTATTGATAATGTGTGTTTGCCCACTAGTGGACAGAACGTATAACAACCACATGTGCTGGCATTAGAAATGAATCAGCCCACTTGTATGTGTGCAGTGTAGAGGTGTAGTATTCATTTCTTTTCACAGTTTAGTTCTCAGTTTATTCCTGTTCTCTTCATCAGTCTCACATTAAACAGTGTGAGCAGCACAGAAGGTGTTAAAGTTCAGTCTGTACCTACAGGAGTCCATCCGCTGGCTGGAGGATGAGAAGGTGCTGCTGGAGATGACGGAGGAGGTCGACTATGATGTCGAGTCGTTTGCGACTCAGCTGGAACAAATCCTGGACCAGAAGATCGACATTCTCACAGAGCTGAGGGGTAAAAAGATCAGCTGCCATTAAATCTGTTGTTTTTGTTTTTATTTTACCTTCATACTTGACTGAATTTTCATTTTTGAGTGAACTGTTCCTTTAACATAAAAGCTGCTTCTGTAGCAGACAGATGAAGCCGCCATGTTGACTGAAAAAGGCTTCAGAGATGTTGAACTGGAGTGTTTCTGTCGAGTCGTCGTCACCTGTGCTGTTCTCTCTTCTTTCAGATAAAGTCAAGTCTTTCCGCTCGGCCCTCCAGGAAGAGGAACAAGCCAGCCAACAGATCACCCCGAAGAGGCCTCGTGCACTATAGACACACACACACAGATAACAGATATTTCACTGTAATGTTGACCTGAGAAAGATGAAGACCTGCCGCCGAGCAGGTCACTGTTGACGAACGAGCTGATGGAGCTCAGCTGTGATTTAATGACTTACTGTCTCTCTGTGCGTTTCTCCTCAACCTCTTTGCTGTACAGGCTGCCGTCGCTTCCCATCATGCATCCGTCCACCTGTGAAACCAAAGAGCAGACCGTCTTTGCTCTTCCATCCTCCTGTGAAGTGTGTCCACAAGGTTTTGTATGTGTGATCAGTCACAAGTGCTCCATTTTAAACAAAAAAATGAAAAAAAGGTGAATATTTATTTGTTTTAAATACACTTTTATAGGGTCAATCACAGCTTCTCTTCACTTTGGCCAATTTTATAAACAACTTTTTGCCATTTTGTGCAATATTTGGAGGCTTTTCTTCCTGTTCTTCCCTTTGTTTCAGCTCGGGGGGCAAACAGGGCAGTTTGTGTGCAAAATGAGCCAATGTGTGTTTGTGTTGATACTGTATGTAATATATGTTCGACTGAGAGGAAGCTTAAAACAAAACGTATCATGCATTACATAAATCGACCTAAAGGGGGCGCTGTAATCAAAGACAAAGCAGCTGATCCAGAGTGTCCCATGCAACAATTAAACAAGCAGTCATTTTTAATTTGCCAAAATAAAGAAAAGTTACTTCTTCTTGCTGTACTTGTTTTTATTTATTCTGTAATCACTTTATTTAAATTGCTATGATTATGATAGAAGTCACTGCAGACGGCCTGTGGAACTTTACACTCAATGAGAGCTCATAAACTCTGATTTTAAATTCAGTTAATATTTCTTTAATAATTTGTGGGGAAAAATGTTTTAGTCATGATGCTTTTTTACACAGTTCCGACTTTTTTCTCAGAGTTGAAGTAAAAATTCACAATTATGATGAAATTTGGCTCGCAGTAAAATCCATGATGTGAACTGGGAGGGCTGAGGTGAGTTAGTTTTCAGTACACATTAATCAAACAGGAAGAAACACGGCATGTGTTGGGGACTATTTTCAGCTGTGGAGTAATACACAGTTACCACAGTTGCAAAAACAGCTGAATATCTGGAATAATACATACGATAAAAAAACACTCCTCCTGATGGTTCAGAGAATACTCCTCCTTGAACCGGCACCTTATCGTGGTGGAGGGGTTTGAGCACCCGAATGATCCTAGGAGCTATGTTGTCCGGGGCTTAATGCCCCTGGTAGGGTCTCCCAAGGCAAACAGGTCCTAGGTGATGGGTCCGACTAAAAGCCGTTTCACACCAAGTGCGAATTACCGTGCGGATTATTCGCACGGAAATGTATAAAAAATGATTTCATGGGTTATAATGGGAGTTTGCACACCAGGGCGGAACTTTCGTGCGGCAAAAAAAATCTCCGGAACCACTTTGTCGTCTGCGGAATTCCGTCTGCGAAACTCCACGCTTTTGACCAATGAAATCGTTTGCTTTGTAGACAGGAAGTGACATCATACAAAGCAAATGATTTATCTGATAAAATGAGCTAAAGTTTAATCATTCTGGTGTCCCAGCTAGAGCTTATCGGGCCCAAAAAATCAAGCCCGACCCGACTCAAGCCCGTTGTGTCCGAGTCCGGCCCGGCCAACACATTAACTGTAATTATCAGCCCGAGCCCGATTTAAACCCAACATTTTTTTTAATACTTGGGCTGTTATAAATGACATTCACAACTACAATTCGTTACTCTAATCTGACCACTTTTTGCAGTAACGAGTGATCTAACGCGTTAATATTTCACACCAGTAATCAGATTAAAGTTGCGCTGTGCGTTACTATTATTTTTGTCATTTTCCTCAGTAAATATACACTTTTGCTTTCTTCTTGCGTCTCGGGGAGTGACGTCACGTGTGCAACAAGTCAGGTTTTCAGCATGAGGAAAACTCACGTGTACACCAAGCAGCGACACAAACGTAAACAACAATGGAGGGAGGAGAGAGATGTGTGTTTTCTAGCTGGAAATACAGTCATTACTTTGAGTTATTAGCCGGCTCTGTGGGTGCTGAAGAGCTTGAACACTCCTGTCAGATAATGAACCGCGACTTTTTTTCGTTAGGTGCGAAATTAGGACAGAAGAATGCGAACATTTTGCATCGGACTCAGTGTGCATGCTTTACATGCGGAACATTGCTGCACGGATATTCCGCAAATCCGTGCCGCATTTTCGTATCGCACCGGTGTGAAACGGCTTTAAGATCGGTTCACTCGCCCCCAATGACTATGACAACAACAAGGACGTGCACGTCGCCCGGATCGGCGTCACCGGGGCCCCACCCTGGAGCCAGGCCTGGGGTTGGGGCTCGCAGGCGAGCGC
Source organism: Diplodus puntazzo (assembly GCA_963678695.2). Classification (NCBI taxonomy): domain Eukaryota; kingdom Metazoa; phylum Chordata; class Actinopteri; order Spariformes; family Sparidae; genus Diplodus; species Diplodus puntazzo. The sequence goes on along the minus strand of OZ023173.1, from coordinate 26,498,407 downwards.
CTGGTGGCCGGGTCTTTGCCCACGGGACGCAGCCCGAACGAGCAACGTGGGCCCGCCCTCCCGTGGGCTCACCACTCGCGGGAGGGTTCAGAAAGGGCCAGTTAGAAATAGTCGGGCTCGCCTCCACGCACAGTCTGGGCTCTGGGACCCAACTCCTTGAGAGAGGCTGGACTCTCTTCTACTCTGGAGTTGCCCGCGGTGAGAGGCGGCGAGCTGGTGTGGGCTTGCTTATAGCCCCCCAGCTCAGCCGCCATGTGTTGGAGTTCTCCCCGGTGAGCGAGAGGGTCGTTTCCCTGCGCCTTCGGGTCGGGGATAGGACTCTCACCGTTGTCTCGGCTTATGGGCCGAACAGTGGTGCAGAGTACCCGGCCTTCTTGGAGTCCCTGGGAGGGGTACTGGAGAGTGCTCCAACCGGGGACTCCGTCGTTCTCCTGGGGGACTTCAACGCCCACGTGGGCGACGACAGTGTTACCTGGAGGGGTGTGATTGGGAGGAACGGCCTCCCCGATCTGAACCCGAGTGGTGTTTTGTTACTGGACTTCTGTGCTAGTCACAGTTTGTCCATAACAAACACCATGTTCAGGCATAAGGGTGTCCATATGTGCACGTGGCACCAGGACACCCTAGGCCGGAGATCAATGATCGACTTTGTGGTCGTGTCATCTGACCTCCGGCCGTATGTCTTGGACACTCGGGTGAAGAGAGGGGCTGAGCTGTCAACTGATCACCACTTGGTGGTGATTGGATCCGCTGGCGGGGGAGGAAGCTGGACAGACCTGGCAGACCCAAACGTATCGTGAGGGTCTGCTGGGAACGTCTGGCAGAATCCTCTGCCAGGGACATCTTTAACTCCCACCTCCGGGAGAGCTTTGACCAGATCCCGAGGGAGGCTGGGGACATTGAGTCCGAATGGACCATGTTCTCCACTTCCATTGTTGACGCGGCTGTCCGGAGCTGTGGCCGTAAGGTCTCCGGTGCCTGTCGCGGCGGCAATCCCCGAACCCGGTGGTGGACCCCGGAAGTAAGGGTTGCTGTCAAGGTGAAGAAGGAGTCCTACCGAGCCTGGCTGGCCCGGGGGACTCCTGAGGCAGCTGACGGGTACCGGCAGGCCAAGCGTGCGGCAGCACGGGCAGTCTCGGAAGCAAAAACTCGGGTCTGGGAAGAGTTCGGGGAGGCCATGGAGGAGGACTACCGGTCGGCCTCGAAGAAATTCTGGCGAACCATCCGGCGCCTCATGAGGGGGAAGCATTCCCCCACCAACACTGTTTACAGTGGAGGTGGGGAGCTGTTGACCTCGACTGGGGATATTGTCGGGCGGTGGAAGGAATACTCCTCAATCCCACTGACACGCCTTCCATAGAGGAAGCAGAGACTGGGGTCTCAGAGGTGGATTCATTCATTACCCAAGCCGAAGTCACTGAGGTAGTTGGGAAACTCCTCAGTGGCAAAGTACGGGGGGTGGATGAGATTCGCCCTGAGTACCTCAAGTCTCTGGATGTTGTGGGGCTGTCTTGGCTGACACGTCTCTGCAGCATCGCGTGGCAGTCGGGGACAGTGCCCTTGGACTGGCAGACCGGGGTGGTGGTCCCCCTATTTAAAAAGGGGGACCGGAGGGTGTGTTCCAACTATCGAAGGATCACACTCCTCAGCCTCCCTGGGAAAGTCTACTCCAGGGTACTGGAGAGGAGAATTCGGCCGATAGTCGAACCTCGGATTCAGGAGGAACAATGCGGTTTTCGCCCTGGCCGTGGAACACTGGACCAGCTTTATACCCACCGCAGGGTGCTCGAGGGTTCATGGGAGTTTGCCCAACCAGTCCACATGTGTTTTGTGGACTTGGAGAAGGCATTCGACCGTGTCCCTCGTGGCATTCTGTGGGGGGTGCTCCGGGAGTACGGGGTCGGAGGCCCTCTGTTAAGGGCTGTACGGTCCCTGTACGACCGGAGCAGGAGCTTGGTTCGCATTGCCGGCAGTAAGTCAGACCTGTTCCCAGTGCATGTGGGACTCCGGCAGGGCTGCCCTTTGTCACCGGTTCTGTTCATTATTTTTATGGACAGAATTTCTAGGCGTAGCCTCGGGCCGGAGGGGATCTGGTTCGGGAGCCACTGGATCTCATCTCTGCTTTTCGCGGATGATGTGGTCTTGTTGGCTCCTTCGAGCCAGGACCTCCAGCATGCCCTGGGGCAGTTTGCAGCCGAGTGTGAAGCGGCTGGGATGAAAATCAGCACCTCCAAATCCGAGGCCATGGTTCTCGACCGGAAAAAGGTGGCTTGCTCCCTCCAGGTGGGAGGAGAGTTCCTGCCTCAAGTGGAGGAGTTTAAGTATCTTGGGGTCTTGTTCACGAGTGAGGGAAGGATGGAACGTGAGATTGACAGGCAGATCGGTGCAGCGGCCGCAGTAATGCGGTCGTTGTATCGGTCTGTCGTGGTGAAGAGAGAGCTGAGCCGAAAGGCGAAGCTCTCGATTTACCAGTCAATCTACGTTCCGACCCTCACCTATGGTCATGAACTTTGGGTCATGACCGAAAGAATAAGATCCCGGATACAAGCGGCCGAAATGAGTTTCCTCCGCAGGGTGGCAGGGCGCTCCCTTAGAGATAGGGTGAGAAGTTCTGTCACCCGGGAGGAGCTCGGAGTAGAGCCGCTGCTCCTCCACATCGAGAGGAGCCAGCTGAGGTGGCTCGGGCATCTGTTTCGGATGCCCCAGGGACGCCTCCCTCGGGAGGTGTTCCTGACATGTCCCGCCGGGAGGAGACCCCGAGGAAGACCCAGGACACGCTGGTGTGACTATGTCGCCCAGCTGGCCTGGGAACGCCTTGGGATCCTCCCGGAAGAGCTGGAGGCAGTGTCCGGGGAGAGGGAAGTCTGGGTGTCCCTGCTCAGGCAGCTGCCCTCGCGACCCGGCCCCGGATAAGCGGACGAAAATGGATGGATGGATGGATGGAAAAAAACATGTATTGGGATCAAAACAGCTAATTTAAGTCCACATTTGTGTTTAAGAGGGAAAACAAGCTACAAGCAGCTTCCTCTGGAGACACAAAAGGCTCCATACGATCAACTGAAACTCAACTGTTTTGTCACGAGTGATTCAAAGTAGATCATTAACTGTGTGAGAAAACTATTATACAGCAGTTTGAATCTTTATGAGAGTTTAGTTTGATAACTCCCGACTGTCAGTCAGCTGTTTTTAACCAGGAAATGAAAAGTGAACAGAATCAGAGGAAGAGTTAGAGAAACATCAGCAAAGTCTGAGGAGCCAAGAAACATTTTACAACTAAAACCTTTGATGTTTTCAAATGTGGAGCATTTTTTAACTGAGGCTTCATTGTTAAAGAGGAAACAAAGTTGAGATTCATAGAGCTGCTCCTCGTCCTGGACTGAGTCACAGCTCCATCAGCCCTCCCTTTTCTTCCTCCTCTCACACCGCAGCACCACTCTGTCACTATATTTCCTCGTTCCTCCCTTTCAGATCTACAGTTTGTGGTTGGCTGTAACTGAGCTGACAGGTTTCATTCCCTGCCAAACACACCCTGTTCAGATCAGAGCTCAGACGAGTTTCAGTTATCAGGAAGTGAAACTGAGACGGTCGTTGACACTGAGAGGTGAAATGGAGCAGAAAGCAGTTCAGCTGGACCGAGAGACTTTCTCTTGTCCGATCTGTTTGGATTTACTGAAGGATCCGGTGACTATTCCCTGTGGACACAGCTACTGCATGAACTGTATTAAAGACCACTGGGACACAGAGGATGAGAAGAGGATCTACAGCTGCCCTCAGTGCAGGAAGAGCTTCATACCGAGGCCTGAGCTGCTGAAAAACACCATGTTAGCAGCTTTAGTGGAGGAGCTGAAGAAGACTGGACTCCAAGCTGCTCCTGCGGATCACTGCTATGCTGGACCTGAAGACGTGGCCTGTGATTTCTGCACTGGGAGGAAACTGAGAGCTGTTAAGTCCTGTCTGCAGTGTGTGGCCTCTTACTGTGAGAAACACCTCCAGCCTCATTATGAATCACCTACATTTAAGAAACACAAGCTGGTGGAGCCGTCAGAGAAGCTCCAGGAGAACATCTGCTCTCGTCATGATGAGGTACTCAAGATTTTCTGTCGTACTGATCAGCAGTGTATCTGTATTTTGTGCTCCATGGACGAACATAAAGGCCACGACACAGTGTCAGCTGCAGCAGAGAGGACTGAGAGGCAGAGAGAGCTGGAGGGGAGTCGACACAACATCCAGCAGAGAATCCAGGACAGAGAGAAAGATGTGAAGCTGCTTCAACAGGAGGTGGAGGCCATCAATGGCTCTGCTGATAAAGCAGTGGAGCACAGTGAGAAGATCTTCACCCAGCTGATCCGTCTCATGGAGAAAAGACGCTCTGATGTGAAGCAGCAGGTAAGATCCCAGCAGGAAACTGAAGTGAGTCGAGTCAAAGAGCTTCAGGAGAAGCTGGAGCAGGAGATCACTGAGCTGAAGAGGAAAGACGCTGAGCTGAAGAAGCTCTCACACACAGAGGATCACAACCAGTTTCTACACAACTACCCCTCACTGTCAGCACTCAGTGAGTCTACACACTCATCCAGCATCAAGATCCGTCCTCTCAAGTACTTTGAGGATGCGACAGCAGCTGTGTCAGAGGTCAGAGACAAACTACAGGACGTCCTGAGAGAGACATGGACAAACATCTCACTGACAGAGACGCAAGTGGATGTTTTACCGTCACAACCAGAGCCGACGACCAGAACTGACTTCTTAAGATACTCATGTGAACTCACACTGGATCCAAACACAGCACACACAAAGCTGTTATTATCTGAGGGGAACAGAAAAGCAACATTAATGTATCAACAACAATCTTATTCAAATCATGTAGACAGATTCACTGAGTGGGATCAGGTCCTGAGTAGAGAGAGTCTGACTGGACGTTGTTACTGGGAGGTGGAGTGGAGAGGGAGACAGAGATGGAGAGGAGGTGGTGTAGCAGTCGCATACAAGAACATCAGCAGAGCAGGGAATTCAGGAGAATGTAGATTTGGATCCAATGACAAATCTTGGAGGATATACTGTTACGCAGGTAGTTATGGCTTTTGTTACAACAAAGTCGAAACTTCCTTCTCAGGTCCTCAGCTCTCCAGAGTTGGAGTGTACCTGGATCACAGAGCAGGTATTCTGTCCTTCTACAGCGTCTCTGACACCATGACTCTCCTCCACAGAGTCCAGACCACATTCACTCAGCCTCTCTATGCTGGACTTCAGTTCTGCTTGCCTGGAGACTCTGCTGAGTTTTGTAAACTCAAATAGTCTGAAGTAATTTCAGGGTCAGTGGGTTAAATTGTGTGTTTCATTCCTTCAGACTTGTTGTGTTTCCATCATTGTTGCTGAGAGCTGATTGTTGTGGCATTTCTTCACTGCACACAGATCACCTGTCAATCAAACATTGTGGGCGGTACTTTGACGTCTTCTTGTTCTGTAAATGTTGGACTTTCTTCAGGCGGCGTTCCTTCCTGTGTCTGTTCAGCCACGGAGGCTCTCGCTGCTCATGATAACTTCAGTTCACATGATCATAATCAATAAAGAGATGCTTCATTATTTGCTTGTACATAGCTGAGATTCTGCTCCAACACACTGATTGTGTGGATGAAGTGAATCTGTTCATGAAATCACTGAACAAGAGTCGTTTAACAGACTTTACTGACGGGACGTGTGAACAAACTGGAAAGTGTGTCCATGTTTTGCTGTTTTGAACAAAAGACGGTTCAGATTTTGATTCTCTTCATATTTTGTTCTGTTCACTTATTCTTCCATATTTTGAGGTGCGGGGCAACTCGTCTGTGACTCGTACTAAACCTTTGTATGTGTCAGAGGAAAGAGCAATAAGACTTATTAACAAGGTGGATGAAAGAAAACAGCAACAACTGTTCATCAGGTCACACGTGATGAAATTTAAAGATTTAGTTGATTTGAAAACGTTACCAGTTGTGTATAAAGACAGAAATCAGCTGAAAATCTACAGAGGTTGTTCATATTCAGATCACATTTAATTTAAAGTCTGGATAAAAGCAGAGACACTGTGATGTAACATGCTGTTAAATATTCAATTTAAGAGGATTTAAAAGGGAAATAAGAAGTTATGAGCTTATTGATTGACATTTATGTTAAGATGACTGTTATTGATTGTATCTGAGTTGATTTGTTAAAACAGAAGTGAAAAATAAAGTGATGTCATCAGTATCTACAGTATCTGGTGTTATTATTAAGAAAGGAGCAGCTCATAGAGATTTTTCTTCTTCCTGCTCCTGTCATGATTATGCACCAATAAAAGCACCATTATGGGATCAAACCTGTAAAACAAACAGTGTATCACCTCCCTCTGTGCTGTCATCCTGCAGAAAAAGAGCAGAGAGTAGAGCTGTGGCGAGGGCAGCGGCGTGGAGATCCTGGAGAACAAGCCCTACGAGGACGGCCCGGGAGGCTCGGGTCAGTACACGCACAAGGTCTATCACATCGGCAAACACATCCCGTCCTGGTTCTGTGCCATCCTGCCTCAAGCTGCCCTTCGAGTGGAGGAGGAGTCCTGGAACGCCTACCCCTACACGCGAACCCGGTGAGAAAGCCACACATCAGGAGAACGATTCATCACATGTTTAAAATGATGTATAAAGACAGAATCCCTCAGATTTTAAGAGAAACTATCATCTAAAAACATTTGCTCAGTGATACACACACATTACATCAGCTGATGTCAGGCGGCTGGCCTTACCTAAAGCAGAAACACCAAAACTCTCAGCGATAAAACGTTAATGGTTTTTATTATAAGGCTTCTAGATTCATAAATTACACAAATTAAATAACATTGAGCTGATTCTGCTGATGGAGCCGTTTGTTCATTTGGATTAATTTCAACGGAATAATCACTTTTTCATTTACTGCGCACACTGCTGCCAACTTTGAGCCACATTTGCTGAGATTTCATCTGCTCAAAGGTTACTTAGCTCCTCCAGCTCGACCAGCTCGACCAGCTCGACCAGCCTGACTGCTTCATCAGACCAGCAAGTTGTTTTTATTTCCGTGGCAGCAATTCTTATTTCTAATAGATTAGATTTGCGGGACGTCACCTGCTGTAAACTTAGATAACAATCAGGAGCCAGTAATGAAGAAGAATATGTGATGCATTGTGCCGAGTTTCACGCCTTGTAAATACTCATAAGGATTTTATTTGTTCCATTAAAAAAACAAAGTCCTGTCAACACGACCTCGACAAGATCGCTTAAACTTGCATGGCAGGACAAAAGGCAGCTAAGATTCTACATTGCAGATCCAACAGAGACCATGTTCAGTGAATTATTGGTCTCTCATCAGTATCGGCCATGAAATTCTCTTGTCCTATCCTCACTTTTATAAGCTCATCTGTTATTTATCTGATATTAATTTGTTTAGTGTTTAGTATAAATCATTTACGCAGCATATGAACCAGGTTTTCACGTTTTTCAGCGATTCCACACTTCTAAACATCCGTCTCTGTTTTGTCTGTCAGGTACACCTGCCCCTTTGTGGAGAAATTCTCTATAGACATGGAGACGTATTACAAACCAGATACTGGAAATCGAGTGGACGTCTTCAACATGTCCGCTGCTGAAAAGAGACAGAGGACTGTAGGTGAGTCTGTCATCACACACACACACACACACACACACACTCAATGAAAACTCCCAGAGTGCACTCTTATGAGTGTGAGCCTCTCAGATCGACCGGCCTGTTGTCGTCTCCTCACAAGTGGAGAATCAGGAGTCAGATTCACACGATGTTACTAGCAGAGAAAACAGAGACAGTGTGATGCAGCGGAGTGCAGACTGTGGAGAGTGGACACACTCTGAGCACCAGGTTCAGCTTCAGTGTGAAACTTTGATGATCTCTAATGTTTCACCATTAGAAGCAACGTCCAGTTTATCCGTTTAAAGTATTGATAATGTGTGTTTGCCCTCTAGTGGACAGAACGTATAACAACCACATGTGTGCAGTGTAGAGGCACATGAGAAACATTCATAACAGTCTAAATTAGAACTTTGAAAATAAATGAAATTCAAATGGGATTTTAGAGAAACTTCTTGGAGGTAGCACTATCACAAAATCCCAATAAACTATTCATTTCCTTTCACAGTTTAGTTCTCAGTTTATTCCTGTTCTCTTCATCAGTCTCACATTAAACAGTGTGAGCAGCCCAGAAGGTGTTAAAGTTCAGTCTGTACCTACAGGAGTCCATCCGCTGGCTGGAGGATGAGAAGGTGCTGCTGGAGATGACGGAGGAGGTCGACTACGATGTCGAGTCGTTTGTGACTCAGCTGGAACAAATCCTGGACCAGAAGATCGACATTCTCACGGAGCTGAAGGGTAAAAACATCAGCTGTCATCAAATCTGTTGGACACGAAGCCTTTTTATTTTACCTTCATACTTCATAATTTTCATTTTTGGGTGAACTGTTCCTTTAACGTAAAAGCTGCTTCTGTAACAGGCAGATGAAGCCGCCATGTTGACTGAAAAAGGCTTCAGAGATGTTGAACTGGAGTGTTTCTGTCGAGTCGTCGTCACCTGTGCTGTTCTCTCTTCTTTCAGATAAAGTCAAGTCTTTCCGCTCGGCCCTCCAGGAAGAGGAACAAGCCAGCCAACAGATCACCCCGAAGAGGCCTCGTGCACTATAGACACACACACACACAGATAACAGATATTTCACTGTAATGTTGACCTGAGAAAGGTGAAGACCTGCCGCCGAGCAGGTCGCTGTTGACGAACGAGCTGATGGAGCTCAGCTGTGATTTAATGACTTACTGTCTCTCTGTGCGTTTCTCCTCAACCTCTTTGCTGTACAGGCTGCCGTCGCTTCCCATCATGCATCCGTCCACCTGTGAAACCAAAGAGCAGACCGTCTTTGCTCTTCCATCCTCCTGTGAAGTGTGTCCACAAGGTTTTGTATGTGTGATCAGTCACAAGTGCTCCATTTTAAACAAAAATTAAAAAAAAAAAAAAGCTGAATATTTATTTGTTTTAAATACACTTTTATAGGGTCAATCACAGCTTCTCTTCACTTTGGCCAATTTTATAAACAACTTTTTGCCATTTTGTGCAATATTTGGAGGCTTTTCTTCCTGTTCTTCCCTTTGTTTCAGCTCGGGGGGCAAACAGGGCAGTTTGTGTGTAAAATGAGCCAATGTGTGTTTGTGTTGATACTGTATGTAATATATGTTCGACTGAGAGGAAGCTTAAAACAAAACGTATCATGCATTACATAAATCGACCTAAAGGGGGCGCTGTAATCAAAGACAAAGCAGCTGATCCAGAGTGTCCCATGCAACAATTAAACAAGCAGTCATTTTTAATTTGCCAAAATAAAGAAAAGTTACTTCTTGTTGCTTTACTTGTTTTTATTCATTCTGTAATCACTTTATTTAAATTGCTATGATTATGATAGAAGTCACTGCAGACGGCCTGTGGAACTTTACACTTAATGAGAGCTCATAAACTCGGGTTTTAAATGAATTAAGTTAATACTTCTTTGACATTTTGTTGGGTGGTTTCATGATTCTGAGTTTCTTCTCAAAGTTGAACAAAAATACACAATCATGATGAAATTTAGCTCTCAGTAAAATCCATGATGTGAACTGGGAGGGCTGAGGTGAGTTAGTTTTCAGTGCACATTAATCAAACAGGAAGAAACACTGCATGTGTTGGGGACTATTTTCAGCTGTGGAGTAATACACAGTTACCAGGAGGAATCTGAAAAAACAGCAGAATATCTGGGATAATACATACAAAATTTTAAAAAATGTCTTGTCATTAAAACGGCCAATTTAAGTCCACATTTGTGTTTAAGAGGGAAAACAAGCTACAAGCAGCTTCCTCTGGAGACACAAAAGGCTCCATACGATCAACTGAAACTCAACAGTTTGGTCACGAGTGCTTCAAAGTAGATCATTAACTGTGTGAGACAACTATTATACAGCAGTTTGAATCTTTATGAGAGTTTAGTTTGATAACTCCCGACTGTCAGTCAGCTGTTTTTAACCAGGAAATGAAAAGTGAACGGAATCAGAGGAAGAGTTAGAGAAACATCAGCAAAGTCTGAGGAGCCAAGAAATATTTTACTACTAAAAACTTTGATGTTTTCAAATGTGGAGCAGGTTTTAACTGAGGCTTCGTTGTAAAAGAGGAAACAAAGTTCAGATTCGCAGAGCTGCTCCTCGTCCTGGACTGACTCACAGCTCCATCAGCCCTCCCTCTTCTTCCTCCTCTCACACAGCAGCTGCACTCTGTCACTATATTCCCATGTTCCCTCCCCTTCAGATCTGCAGTTTGTGGTTGGCTGTAACTGAGCTGACAGGTTTCATTCACTGCACAAACACACCCTGTTCAGATCAGAGCTCAGAGTAGTTTCAGTTATCAGGAAGTGAAGCTCAGACAGTCGTACTGACAGGTGAAATGGCGCAGAAAGCAGTTCAGCTGGACCGAGAGACTTTCTCTTGTTCCATCTGTTTGGATCTACTGAAGGATCCGGTGGCTACTCCCTGTGGACACAGCTACTGCAAGAACTGTATTAAAGACCACTGGGACACAGAGGATGAGAAGAGGATCTACAGCTGCCCTCAGTGCAGGAAGAGCTTCACACCGAGGCCTGAGCTGCTGAAAAGCACCATGTTAGCAGATTTAGTGGAGGAGCTGAAGAAGACTGGACTCCAAGCTGCTCCTGCTGATCTCTGCTATGCTGGACCTGAAGATGTGGCCTGTGATGTCTGCACTGGGAGGAAACTGAGAGCAGTTAAGTCCTGTCTGCAGTGTGTGGCCTCTTACTGTGAGAAACACCTGCAGCCTCATTATGATGTGGCTCCATTAAAGAAACACAAGCTGGTGGAGCCGTCAGAGAAGCTCCAGGAGAACATCTGCTCTCGTCATGATGAGGTGATGAAGATGTTCTGCCGTACTGATCAGCAGTGTATCTGTTATCTCTGCTCTGTGGACGAACATAAAGGCCACGACACAGTGTCAGCTGCAGCAGAGAGGACTGAGAGGCAGAGAGAGCTGGAGGGGAGTCGACACAACATCCAGCAGAGAATCCAGGACAGAGAGAAAGATGTGAAGCTGCTTCAACAGGAGGTGGAGGCCATCAATGGCTCTGCTGATAAAGCAGTGGAGCACAGTGAGAAGATCTTCACCCAGCTGATCCGTCTCATGGAGAAAAGACGCTCTGATGTGAAGCAGCAGGTCAGATCCCAGCAGGAAACTGAAGTGAGTCGAGTCAAAGAGCTTCAGGAGAAGCTGGAGCAGGAGATCACTGAGCTGAAGAGGAAAGACGCTGAGCTGAAGAAGCTCTCACACACAGAGGATCACAACCAGTTTCTACACAACTACCCCTCACTGTCAGCACTCAGTGAGTCTACACACTCATCCAGCATCAAGATCCGTCCTCTCAAGTACTTTGAGGATGTGACAGCAGCTGTGTCAGAGGTCAGAGACAAACTACAGGACGTCCTGAGAGAGACATGGACAAACATCTCACTGACAGTGACTGAAGTGGATGTTTTACTGTCACAACCAGAGAACATGACCAGAGCTGACTTCTTAAGATATTCATGTGAAATCACACTGGATCCAAACACAGCAAACACAAAGCTGTTATTATCTGAAGGGAACAGAAAAGCAACAGTCATGAGTCAACATCAGTCGTATTCTGATCACCCAGACAGATTCACTTGGTGGGAGCAGGTCCTGAGTAGAGAGAGTCTGACTGGACGTTGTTACTGGGAGGTGGAGTGGGGAGAGAGAGGAGGAGTTGGTGTAGCAGTCGCATACAAGAATATAAGCAGAGCAGGGAGCTCAAAGGAATGTTTATTTGGATACAATGAAAAATCCTGGATGTTATTTTCTTGCACACTCGTTCATCAGTTGTGGCATAAAAATGTCCAAACTCTCGTCTCAGGTCCTCGGTCCTCCAGAGTTGGAGTGTACCTGGATCACAGTGCAGGTATTCTGTCCTTCTACAGCGTCTCTGACACCATGACTCTCCTCCACAGAGTCCAGACCACATTCACTCAGCCGCTCTATGCTGGACTTCGGTTTTTCGTTTTTCCTGGAACCTCCGCAGAGTTTTGTGAACTCAAGTAGACAGAAGTCATTTCAGGGTCAGTGGGTTAAATTGTGTGTTTCATTTCTTCAGACTTGTTGTGTTTCCATCATTGTTGCTGAGAGCTGATTGTTGTGGCATTTCTTCACTGCACACAGATCACCTGACAATCAAACATTGTGGGCGGTACTTTGACGTCTTTTTGTTGTTCTGTAAATGTTGGACTCTCTTCAGGCGGCGCTCCTTCCTGTGTCTGTTCAGCCACGGAGGCTCTCGCTGCTCATGATGACTTCAGTTCACATGATCATAATCAATAAGGAGATGCTTCATTATTTGCTTGTACATAGCTGAGATTCTGCTCCAACAAACTGATTGTGTGGATGAACTGAATCTGTTCATGAAGTCACTGAACAAGAGTTGTTTAACAGAATTTACTGATGGGACGTGTGAACAAACTGGAAAGTGTGTCCATGTTTTGCTGTTTTGAACAAAAGACGGTTCAGATTTTGATTCTCTTCATATTTTGTTCTGTTCACTTATTCTTCCATATTTTGAGGTGCAGGGCAACATGTCTGTGACTCGTACTAAATCTTTGTATGTGTCAGAGAAAAGAGCAATAAGACTTATTAACAAGGTGGATGAAAGAAAACAGCAACAGACTGTTCATCAGGTCACACGTGATGAAATTTAAAGATTTAGTTGATTTGAAAACGTTACCAGTTGTGTGTAAAGACAGAAATCAGCTGAAAATCTACAGAGGTTGTTTATATTAAGATCACATTTAATTTAAAGTCCTGATAAAAGTAGAGACACTGTGATGTAACATGCTGTTAAATATTCAATTTAAGATGATTTAAAAGGGAAATAAGAAGTTATGAGCTTAATGATTAACATTTATGTTAAGATGACTGTTATTGATTGTATCTGAGTTGATTTGTTTAAACAGAAGTGCACAATAAAGTGATGTCATCCGTATCTACAGTATCTGGTGTTATTATTAAGAAAGGAGCAGCTCATACTGGTTTTTCTTCTTCCTGCTCCTGTTCTGATTATGCACCAATAAAAGCACAATTATAGGATCAAACCTTCACCTGTGAAACAAACAGTGTATCACCTCCCTCTGTGCTTTCATCCTGCAGAAAAAGAGCAGAGAGGAGAGCTGTGGCGAGGGCAGCGGCGTGGAGATCCTGGAGAACAAGCCCTACGAGGACGGCCCGGGAGGCTCGGGTCAGTACACGCACAAGGTCTATCACATCGGCAAACACATCCCGTCCTGGTTCTGTGCCATCCTGCCTCAAGCTGCCCTTCGAGTGGAGGAGGAGTCCTGGAACGCCTACCCCTACACGCGAACCCGGTGAGACAGCCACACATCAGGAGAATGATTCATCACATGTTTGAAATGATGTATGAAGACAGAATCCCTCAGACTTTAAGAGAAACGAATCATCTAAAAACATTTGCTCAGTGATACACACACATTACATCAGCTGATGTCAGGCGACTGGCCTCACCTAAAGCAGAAACACCGAAACTCTCAGCGATAAAACGTTAATGGTTTTTATTATAAGGCTTCTAGATTCATAAATTACACAAATTAAATAACATTCAGCTGATTCTGCTGATGGAGCCGTTTCTTTATTTGGAACAATTTCAGTTGAATAGTCACTTTTTCATTTACTGCACACACTGCTGTCAACTTTGAGCCACATTTGCTGAGAGTTCATCTGCTCAAAGGTCACTTATCTCCTCCAGCTCCTCCAGCTCGACCAGCTCGACCAGCCTGACTGCTTCATCAGACCAGCAAGATGTTTTTATGACCTTTGCAGCAATTCTTATTTCTAATAGATTAGATTTGCAGAACGTCACCTGCTGTAAACTTCAATAACAATCAAGAGCCAGTGATGAGGAAGAACATTTGATGCATGTCCAGGCTTGGGGAGTAACGGACCACATGTAACGGCGTTACGTAATTAGGATACAAAAAAAACAGTAACTGTATTCTGTTACAGTTACAGAAAAAAAAGACGTAATCAGATTACAGATACATCTGGAAAAAAATGGGATTATTAGTTGGATTACAATTAAAATATATGATGATGAATGTAAATGAATGAATTAATCTAACACTTGCCAATGCGGCAATGCCGTATGCACACGCGCACACATTACTACAGTTTACGACAAGTCAGTCACAGCGACGCTCTGCTCCTCAGTGAAGGCAGACGGCTCATTATGGCCTCGAGCGCTAGAGAAAAAAATGCTTTCACTGTGTGGAAATTTCGCCATTACTTTGTTTCTAAAGAAGAAAGGGGGAACAACACCACTGTACAGTGCAAGCTATGCCTCCCAGCTGTGCACACACTGTCTAATTTAAAGAAAAATTTAATGGTAAGCGAAACTGCAAACGTTAGCTAGCTGCACAGAAATTCTGTTAGCTAAAGTTAACATTAGTTAGCCTGCTAACCAGGCTCGGACTGTCATTGTTACTACTACTGCTACTACTGCTGCTGCTGCTGCTACTACTGCTACTACTACTATTTTGGGTCTGTGTGTGGTGCTGCTGGTGACTGGTGTTTAGGTTTTTTGGCAGTTTTGAAGTTTGAGCATGACGTTCAAATGTGAATAGCGTGACATCATTTAGCTAAATGATCACAGAAGTTTTTATTTCTGATATAATTTAACATGCTGTATACGAAGGCTCGTTTTGGTTCGCTACCGTTTGCCCTGTTAAAATGAAGACATTACATTGTTAATACAAACTCAACACTTCCTGTGTCTGTCTCAAATTAAAAGTCCTCTAGCATAAATAGCTCAGTAGGCTTTTATTGTGAAACATTTCCACGGACTTCATCGTGGAAAACTCGTTGACTTGCGAGGGCCCCATAGGCACCTTGAAATGTAGCTACTGCCACCTTGTGGGGCTTGTACGTTACAAAATTGCCTGAAACACCTGCAGTGACTGAAATGGGTCACCAACACACATCTTATGGATATTTCTTCTTTCTTGTCTTTATTTGCATTTGTATTGAGGTAATCCAAAAGTAACTTAAAGTAATCAAGTTACATTACTTTAATATTGTGGTACTTGGACTACGTTACTGACTACATTTTTTAACAGGTAATTAGTAACTGTATCAGACTACATTTTTAAAGTAACCCTCCCAACCCTGGTAATCAATAGCCTCATCCCCAGCCCAAATTTCTCCATGAACTACACGACCATCACCCACGCCATAAACCTCATCCGTCTCACCAGCCAAGGCGGCTGGCTGGCAAAGGCGGACATCGCCAGTGCCTACAAAGTCTTGCCAATCCATCCAGAATTCTGGAAAATCTTCAGTGTGTCATGGAAAGGCCAGTTCTACTTTGCAGTCCGCCTAACTTTTGGGTGCAGGAGCAGTCTGAAAATATTCAACACACTTTCCGAAGCCCTCTTCTGGATACTGCTGAATAACCACAACCTGCCTTACGTTGTCCACCTCTTGGACAATTTCCTGACAGTCACCCCGCCATCCTCCCCCCCAGCACAGGGCCTCTCCACCCTCAAGTCAACCTCCTGCCAACTTGGTGTCCCTCTTTCCACTGAAAAGACTTCAGGACCCAGCATGTTCCTGAGATTTCTCGGCATCACTCTCGACTCACTTACCTTCCAAGCCTGCCTGCCGACCGACAAGCTGCTACGCACATCCCTGTTCATTTCCAACTACCTCCTCGCCCACCGCTGCACCAAGCTCCTTATCCCAGTTCTCATTTCAGAAATTCTAGTCATTGGCACCAGACTCGGACCCCCACCCGAAACCAGTCCCACCATTTTCAACAACCATCTACCCGTAAACCCACATCTCCTCCTCCTTGTCGCCTCATCCCAGCATGCCATCTTTAACAGCCTTTCACCGAACACACTTTCATCATACTACAGCGGTTGGTGCAGCTTCAAGTCATTCCTCACCCTCCACAACCTCCCTTTTCCTTCTATCATCACGATAACCAGCTTCATCACCTACACCCATACGGTCCTCAAAATCAGAACATCCACCATCAAAATGTACTTCAGCAGCATCAACTTCTTCTCCAAACTGCTCCCCAGGACTCCGGGCCCCTCCGTTTCTCACTCCCAGGTCACTATGCCTACGCAAAGCAGAACCTCAGCTCACACCTAAACGCTTACTCCTAACCGCAGACCTCCTCGCCTGCTGCATCTTGACCCTCCGCTCAGGATATTCATCTCCATTCATCAACTCAACACTTGAAGCAAACGAAGCAAGACCGACCAGTTTGGCCTCTCCCATCCCATTTTGCACTCCCCACTAAACTCTTGCCTATGCCAATATGAACCCATCCTGGCATATCTACACCAGAGACGAGCACGCCACCCTTCCCCGTAAGACCCACTCGTCACCACCGAAGCTGAAAGAGTCGCCACGCGCTTCTGGTTTCACCACCATCTCCGCCAGATACTCGCCAAATCATGAATCTCGAACTCTACTCCAGCCAGTCCTTCCGCCTAGGAGCCGCCACCACTGTTTCACGACAAGGAATTGTTGAACACACCATCAAACTCCTTGGCCGCTGGTCCTCCCAGGCCCTCAACAACTACATCCACAGCCAACGCGGCGATATGCATCAAGCCCACATTCACATAACTCAGTAGCACCTTTTGGGGGAAGATGAAGCCACGCCATCAACATAACCACCTGCGTCTCATCAACTCAACCACCTCTACCGCCTGATCCCGTCACCTACAAAGCCTACAAAGGTAAGCCAAACCATCTCTCTCCCATTCGTCCCAAGTTCTGATTACCCTCCCCCCCAGTCCCATCCTTTCTCACAGGACCACCGGCAGCCCAGCCTTTGATATCACCATTCCACGGCAATAAGATATCAGAGCAGGGACCTGGGCCGTCCAGCACATGAGCCATGGGGGTAAGATAAAGCCACGCCCGTCAGGACGTGCACTCATCAAGACGTACCCCCACTCTGAGTCTCAAACCCCCCAGTTCGCAGATGGCTCGGCAAACGCGCAGCCCCTCTTAAAGCCCCCTCTTCATCCACCGACCTCAACCCCTATTCCTCATCCAACCAACCCCTGACCCCCATTTTCTATCCTCTCCAAATCTTCCCAACATTTACATAAACTTTTTAAAACAGTTAAAATTGCCGTGGTCTCGTTAGTGAACTGAGGCTTTGATGTAAAAGAGGAAACAAAGTTCAGATTCTCAGAGCTGCTCCGCGTCCTGGACTGATTCACAGCTCGATCAGCCCTCCCTCTTCTTCCTCCTCTCACACAGCAGCTCCACTCCTATATTTCCTTGTTCCCTCCCCTTCATACCTACAGTTTGTGGATGGGTGTAACTGAGCTGACAGGTTTCATTCTATGCACAAACACACCATGTTCAGATCAGAGCTCAGACTAGTTTCAGTTATCAGGAAGTGAAACTCAGACAGTAGTTGTACTGAGAGGTGAAATGGAGCAGAAAGAAGTTCAGCTGGACCGAGAAATAATTTCTTGTCCGATCTGTTTGGATCTACTGAAGGATCCGGTGACTACTCCCTGTGGACACAGCTACTGCAAGAACTGTATTAAAGACCACTGGGACACAGAGGATGAGAAGAGGATCTACAGCTGCCCTCAGTGCAGGAAGAGCTTCATACCGAGGCCTGAGCTGCTGAAAAACACCATGTTAGCAGCTTTAGTGGAGGAGCTGAAGAAGACTGGACTCCAAGCTGCTCCTGCTGATCACTGCTATGCTGGACCTGAAGATGTGGCCTGTGATTTCTGCACTGGGAGGAAACTGAGAGCAGTTAAGTCCTGTCTGCAGTGTGTGGCCTCTTACTGTGAGAAACACCTCCAGCCTCATTATGATGTGGCTCCATTAAAGAAACACAAGCTGGTGGAGCCGTCAGAGAAGCTCCAGGAGAACATCTGCTCTCGTCATGATGAGGTGATGAAGATGTTCTGCCGTACTGATCAGCAGTGTATCTGTTATCTCTGCTCTGTGGAGGAACATAAAGGCCACGACACAGTGTCAGCTGCAGCAGAGAGGACTGAGAGGCAGAGAGAGCTGGAGGGGAGTCGACACAACATCCAGCAGAGAATCCAGGACAGAGAGAAAGATGTGAAGCTGCTTCAACAGGAGGTGGAGGCCATCAATGGCTCTGCTGATAAAGCAGTGGAGCACAGTGAGAAGATCTTCACCCAGCTGATCCGTCTCATGGAGAAAAGACGCTCTGATGTGAAGCAGCAGGTCAGATCCCAGCAGGAAACTGAAGTGAGTCGAGTCAAAGAGCTTCAGGAGAAGCTGGAGCAGGAGATCACTGAGCTGAAGAGGAAAGACGCTGAGCTGAAGAAGCTCTCACACACAGAGGATCACAACCAGTTTCTACACAACTACCCCTCACTGTCAGCACTCAGTGAGTCTACACACTCATCCAGCATCAAGATCCGTCCTCTCAAGTACTTTGAGGATGTGACAGCAGCTGTGTCAGAGCTCAGAGACGAACTACAGGACGTCCTGAGAGAGACATGGACAAACATCTCACTGACAATGACTCAAGTGGATGTTTTACTGCTACAACCAGAGAACATGACCAGAGCTGACTTCTTAAGATATTCACGTGAAATCACACTGGATCCAAACACAGCACACAGACAGCTGTTACTATCTGAGGGTAACAGAAAAGCAAAAGCAGTGAGTCCACAACAGTCTTATTCTGATCATCCAGACAGATTCACTAACTTTATTCAGGTTCTGAGTAGAGAGAGTCTGACTGGACGTTGTTACTGGGAGGTGAAGTGGAGAGGAGCAGGAGTTTGTGTAGCAGTTGCATACAAGAATATCAGGAGAGCAGGGAGGTCATATGAATGTGGATTAGGACACAGCTACAAATCTTGGTCATTAAATTATGAAAATAACAGTTATGACTTTTGGTACAACAACATCAAAACTCCCTTCTCAGGTCCTCGGCCCTCCAGAGTTGGAGTGTACCTGGATCACAGAGCAGGTATTCTGTCCTTCTACAGCGTCTCTGACACCATGACTCTCCTCCACAGAGTCCAGACCACATTCACTCAGCCTCTCTATGCTGGACTTCGGTTTTACTGGTTTTTTGGAGACTCTGCTGAGTTTTGTAAACTCAAATAGACAGAAGTCATTTCAGGGTCAGTGGGTTAAATTGTGTGTTTCATTTCTTCAGACTGGTGTTTCCATCATTGTTGCAGCATTTCTTCACTGCACACAGATCAGCTGTCAATCAAACATTGTGGGCGGTGCTTGGACGTCTTCTTGTTGTTCTGTAAATGTTGGACTTTCTTCAGGCGGCGCTCCTTCCTGTGTCTGTTCAGCCACGGAGGCTCTCGCTGCTCATGATGACTTCAGTTCACATGATGATAATCAATAAGGAGATGCTTCATTATTTGCTTGTACATAGCTCAGATTCTGCTCCAACAAACTGATTGCGTGGATGAAGTGAATTTGTTCATGAAATCATTGAACAAGAGTCGTTTAACAGACTTTACTGACGGGTGTCCATGTTTTGCTGTTTTGAACAAAGGACGGTTCAGAATTTGATTCTCTTCATATTTTGTTCTGTTCACTTGTTCTTCCATATTTTGAGTAATGAAATTCAAAGATTTAGTTGATTTGAAAATGTTATCAGTCGAGTCTAAAGACAGAAATCTGCTGAAAATCTACAGACATCGTTTATATTAAGATCAAATTTAATTTTGAAAGTTTGTATGATGTCGGAAATTAAAGCAGAGTAGCTGTGATGTAACATGCTGCTCAAATATTCAATTTAAGAGGACATTTATGTTAAGATGATGTGTTATTGCTGTTATTGATTGTATTTGAGTTGATTTGTGAAATTTGTGAAAACTGAAGTGAACAATAAAGTAATGTCCATCAGAATCTACAGTATCTAGTGTGATTATTAAGGAAGGAGCAGCTCATAGAGGTTTTCCTTCTTCATGCTTGCTCATTTTTGTTTATTTAGCTTGTTTAGGGCAGAGAAAAAAAATCAGCTGATGAAGATCTTTCTCTTGTCATTAACATTTCTTCAACAAAACAACAAATTGCTCCTTTAACTGTGTGCTAAAACCAAAGTGAAATGTTCTCTCAGTTTTTCTTATTCAGCTGGTAGAAACACATATGAAGATATATCCATCAGTATCTACAGTATCTGGTGTTTGGTTCATTGAATGTGTGGAAGTGTAACCTGGTGGTAAATCTACTGAGAAAGAAATTCACACTAAGGTTTGGGATCGCTCACTAACATGTTTAAATGTTCACATGTTCTTTGTTGTTTTCTTTTGAGTGTTACATAGGGTGACCACACGTCCGAGTTTTCAGGGACAATCCCTGTTTTCAAAAGAGCGCTATGTTGTTTTGGAGATGTCAGAATTTTGATACTCAGAATTTTAAACTCAGAGATGCATCATTTTGCACTACCTCACACGGGGCACCATATGTGGTACATCTCACAACATCAATAGAGTTCCAGGTTTAATTTGGCTATCAACAATAATTAATGATTTTCAGGTATCGTTTTTAATTATGATAACTAATAAGATTCAATTCATATTGCACCACCCTTGAAGAAGGGAAAAGATAGTCAATTCAGTTACCAGGAGGAATCTGCTAAAACAGCAGAATATCTGGAATCATTTATCAAAAAAAAAAAAAAAAAACGTGTATTGTGATCAAAACAGCCATTACAATTTAAGTCCACATTTGTGTTTAAGAGGGAAAACAAGCTACAAGCAGCTTCCTCAGGAGACACAAAAGGCTCCATACTATTTTCTTCACACAACACCTGTAGACACACTTACACTAATGTGGAAAATTGGTGGAGTTACTCTTTAAGACAATCAGTTTTGTTGTACCTGGGTGTGATGATATTAAAAATCTGAAATCATATTTAAAATGTTCTGCCTCAAATTACCTAAAAGAATTACAGAACTTTAAATGTTCTGTAAAAATGTTTCATGCTTGATTGTTGATGAAGAGTTCAGGAGTCTCTCAGTTGGAGGAATGAAGCTGAATCTTTCTCCAGGTGGCCCAAGTTGAATTGTGGGTAACATAGGCACCATGTTTTGTAAAGGAAGAAGAGTGTGTGGAATAAACAAGTTAGTATCTCTGCTTCTGCTGTGTCCATCTTGATCGTTTGTTTTTAAAGTGTCCATAAAATGAGTCCAACAGCTTTCCAACACCTGCTGCCTACATCACCCACAATGCCACCAAACCACTAAATGGCATCACTTAAGACAATTTATCAGATTATGGATTAACAAACAGCTATATGCTGGATTTTCCACATATGCAGTAGTAGTCCTGACGACCTGTAAACACATTCATGTGGAAAATTGGTGGAGTTAGCCTTTAACCCTTTCATGCATGGTGTCCACTACAGCAGAAACTAGGAAGCCAATTTTAACCATTTGAGCTGGAGCACCACATCCAACCAGCAAACTGTCAACCCCCAAAGTCTTTTTTACATTTGTTTAATATCTTTGTGATGTTGAGATATGGCGTCAAAACCTAAATGGCGAAGGGAAAACTAAATCCTTGAATAAAGAGCTGAAGTCTGCTTCTCCCGGTGGCCCTCATGAGACCTTATTACAGGGTTCCACCGAGGTGAAGTTAATTTTAGGTTGGATATTGGACTGACATTTACTCTAGAGACACCCAGCGTATGTATAGACTTTAGACTTTTATTTTATCCCACATCGGGGAAATTTACTTGTCACAATAGCAAGGTGGACAGACATACAGACATACAATAAGTACAATACTAAAGAAATACCAAAAAAAGATTTGAATAAGAGAGAAAAAATAAAATAAGATAAATTAAAATAGAAATAAAATATAGAACGGACAATACGTATACTTATGTCTCTCTTATGTCTGTAATATCTTTGATCCAGTGTTGGCAGCAGCAGGAAGGTTAGCTCACCTCCCAGAACCTCACACTGCACTTGAGGCTGACTCAGGGACCATCAATAAATTATCTTGTTGTTTGTTTGATTTGCACAAAAAAGAATGTTTATTTATGCTGATGTTAGGATTTATGCATTTTCAAAATGCCCCTTTATGCCCCACCGATCACTTAGTATGTCCCCCTATGACCCTGGCCTACTAAATACTACCCGTGACTCCCCTTAACAAACACACTGCTCATGAACCTACACGCACATCATTCATTGCTCAATAAATTATGACGTCTGCCACACTGTGACACATATAGATTGTCTTTCCTATCTTTTCCTGTTATCTCACATTATCAAAAGAGTTGCGCATATCCTGATGACAAATGAGATGGTCAGAAGCGTTAGTCACTTTTATGAGGGGCTAATACATGGAGAGCAAAGCCAGAGAGAGAACATATTCACCTTTCACTTATCCCTTTCACTCATGAAGAGGCCTCCAAGGCCAGCGATATCACCTCCCAAATCCCTTGTGTGTATGCGACAATGAAAAACAAAGGCAGATATGGAGGACAGGCAGATGAGGCCAGGGACATTTTGTTTTCTTCAACTGGGTGACGTCTCCAGGAGTCATGGTTCATGTGCCAAGAAACTGGGACCAGTTTGTGCACCACCGATGGGAGGGCTGGAGTCTAACCCACGGATTCTCCCCACCTTTTTTACTGGATTGTCCAATAATAGTATTCATCTTATCTATATGATTGACCAATGACAATTCAACACATATATTGTAACAGCAATATATAATGTATTACATGCTGAAATTCTGCATCTGTTTCTGGGCGATTGGTTGTAGCTGACAGCGTTGCTGCTTCGGGCTCTGCTGCCTGCGATTTTTCAAACAGAGAAAGTCCTTGATCAAGCTTTTTGCTTTTGCTTAATGATACAATTCTTCTTATTAAATAGTTAACAGTACGTCGAAGTCTGTCTTCTCTATTAGTCTGTTTTCTTTCACCTCTCAAACAAATGAACACGCCTGACACTGACTTGACATTAGTGAAAATTATAATTAAAAATGGCTACACTGCTTTCATGCAGAAGACTTATTCTGATTGCTACTGTGTTTTGTATTTATTTTGCAAAAATATTTTGAAGATATTGGCTATTTTTTTGTCAGTGGCCTCCATCTCATGTGACCCAGTGACTCCGAACAAATGCTGAATTGTATTACTAAATTGGACGAATAAGACACACCTCTTTTTTATACATCTTACTGCTTCTTTTATTACATATACTTATTTATTGATTAAAATTCAGCTTTTATTATTAATAGGTTTGTCTTCATTCAATACCATACAAACTTTTTCAGAAATAACGTCAGGGAAACCGGAAGGAGAGTGACGTCAGCTGACTGTAAGTAAAAGTTTTTTTTACATTATTTTCACCACAGAAGCAGCTGATCTGAGTCATTCTTGTCCTTGTGCATTCAAAATTAATTAATAACTTCTCTGATGATTTTGTTTCAGCACATTTTAAACTTGAAATGCTGCTTTGGCTGAGGATGAGATTCTGTTTGGTCACAAGCGCTTCAAAGTAAATCATTAACTGTGTGAGACAACTACTATATAACAGTTTGAATCTTTATGAGCGTTTAGTTTGATAACTCCCGACTGTCAGTCAGCAGTTTTTAACCAGGAAATGAAAAGTGAACAGAATCAGGGAAAGAGTTGGAGAAACATCAGCAAAGTCTGAGGAGCCTAGAAATATTATACAAGTAAAAAACCTTGATGTGATCAAATATGGAGCAGGTTTTAACTGAGGCTTCGATGTAAAAGAGGAAACAAAGTTCAGATTCACAGAGCTGCTCCTCGTTCTGGACTGAGTCACAGCTCGATCAGCCCTCCCTCTTCTTCCTCCTCTCACACAGCAGCTCCACTCTGTCAGTATATTTCCTTGTTCCCTCCCCTTCAGATCTACAGATTATGGATGGCTGGAACTGAGCTGACAGGTTTTTTTCATTGCACAAACACACCCTGTTCAGATCAGAGCTTAGACTAGTTTCAGTGATCAGGAAGTGAAGCTCAGACAGTCGTTGACACTGAGAGGTGAAATGGCGCAGAAAGGAGTTCAGCTGGACCAAGAAATAATTTCTTGTCCGATCTGTTTGGATCTACTGAAGGATCCAGTGGCTACTCCCTGTGGACACAGCTACTGCAAGAACTGTATTAATGATCACTGGGACACAGAGGATGAGAAGAGGATCTACAGCTGCCCTCAGTGCAGGAAGAGCTTCATACCGAGGCCTGAGCTGCTGAAAAACACCATGTTAGCAGTTTTAGTGGAGGAGCTGAAGAAGACTGGACTCCAAGCTGCTCCTGCTGATCACTGCTATGCTGGACCTGAAGATGTGGCCTGTGATTTCTGCACTGGGAGGAAACTGAGAGCAGTTAAGTCCTGTCTGCAGTGTGTGGCCTCTTACTGTGAGAAACACCTGCAGCCTCATTATGATGTGGCTCCATTAAAGAAACACAAGCTGGTGGAGCCGTCAGAGAAGCTCCAGGAGAACATCTGCTCTCGTCATGATGAGGTGATGAAGATGTTCTGCCGTACTGATCAGCAGTGTATCTGTTATCTCTGCTCTGTGGAGGAACATAAAGGCCACGACACAGTGTCAGCTGCAGCAGAGAGGACTGAGAGGCAGAGAGAGCTGGAGGGGAGTCGACACAACATCCAGCAGAGAATCCAGGACAGAGAGAAAGATGTGAAGCTGCTTCAACAGGAGGTGGAGGCCATCAATGGCTCTGCTGATAAAGCAGTGGAGCACAGTGAGAAGATCTTCACCCAGCTGATCCGTCTCATGGAGGAAAGACGCTCTGATGTGAAGCAGCAGGTCAGATCCCAGCAGGAAACTGAAGTGAGTCGAGTCAAAGAGCTTCAGGAGAAGCTGGAGCAGGAGATCACTGAGCTGAAGAGGAAAGACGCTGAGCTGAAGAAGCTCTCACACACAGAGGATCACAACCAGTTTCTACACAACTACCCCTCACTGTCAGCACTCAGTGAGTCTACACACTCATATAGCATCAACATCCGTCCTCTCAAGTACTTTGAGGATGTGACAGCAGCTGTGTCAGAGGTCAGAGACAAACTACAGGACGTCCTGAGAGAGACATGGACAAACATCTCACTGACAGTGACTCAAGTGGATGTTTTACTGTCACCACCAGAACCAAAGACCAGAGCTGACTTCTTAAGATATTCATGTGAAATCACACTGGATCCAAACACAGCAAACATACAGCTGTTATTATCTGAGGGGAACAGAAAAGCAACATTAATGAGTCAACATCAGTCGTATTCTGATCATCCAGATAGATTCACTAAGTGTGAGCAGGTCCTGAGTAGAGAGAGTCTGACTGGACGTTGTTACTGGGAGGTGGAGAAGAGAGGAGACGGAGTTGGTGTAGCAGTCGCATACAAAAATATCAGCAGAGCAGCGGACTCAAAGGAATGTTTATTTGGATACAATGACAAATCCTGGATGTTATTTTCTTACACACTCGTTCATCAGTTTTGGCATGAAAGTGTCCAAACTCCCGTCTCAGGTCCTCAGTCCTCCAGAGTTGGAGTGTACCTGGATCACAGTGCAGGTATTCTGTCCTTCTACAGCGTCTCTGACACCATGACTCTCCTCCACAGAGTCCAGACCACATTCACTCAGCCTCTCTATGCTGGACTTCGGTTTTACGTTTTTCCTGGAACCTCCGCTGAGCTTTGTGAACTCAAATAGACTAAAGTCATTTCAGGGTCAGTGGGTTAAATTGTGTGTTTCATTTCTTCAGACTTGTTGTGTTTCCACCATTGTTGCTGAGAGCTGATTGTTGTGGCATTTCTTCACTGCACACAGATCAGCTGTCAATCAAACATTGTGGGCGGTACCGTTCACTTATTCTTCCAGATTTTGAGGTGCGGGGCAACTCATCTGTGACTCGTACTAAACCTTCGTATGTGTCAGAGAAAAGAGCAATAAGACTTATTAACAAGGTGGATGATAACACAGCAACAGACTGTTTATCAGGTCACATGTGATAAAATATAAAGATTTAGTTGATTTGAAAATGTTATCAGTCGTGTGTAAAGACAGAAATCAGCTGAAAATCTACAGAGGTTGTTCACATTAAGATCAAATGTAATTTTAAAAGTCTGTATGATGTCGTACATTAAAGCAGAGACACTGTGATGTAACATGCCGCTCAAATATTCAATTTAAGAAGATTTAAAAGGGAAATAATGAGAAGTTATGAGCTTAATGATTAACATTTATGTTAAGATGACTGTTATTGATTGTACCTGAGTTGATTTGTTAAAACAGAAGTGAAAAATAAAGTGATGTCCATCAGTATCTACAGTATCTGGTGTTATTATTAAGAAAGGAGCAGCTCATAGAGATTTTTCTTCTTCCTGCTCCTGTTCTGATTATGCACCAATAAAAGCACAATTATAGGATCAAAACTTCACCTGTAAAACAAACAGTGTATCACCTCCCTCTGTGCTTTCATCCTGCAGAAAAAGAGCAGAGAGGAGAGCTGTGGCGAGGGCAGCGGCGTGGAGATCCTGGAGAACAAGCCCTACGAGGACGGCCCGGGAGGCTCGGGTCAGTACACGCACAAGGTCTATCACATCGGCAAACACATCCCGTCCTGGTTCTGTGCCATCCTGCCTCAAGCTGCCCTTCGAGTGGAGGAGGAGTCCTGGAACGCCTACCCCTACACGCGAACCCGGTGAGACAGCCACACATCAGGAGAACGATTCATCACATGTTTAAAATGATGTATGAAGACAGAATCCCTCAGACTTTAAGAGAAACTATCATCTGGAAACATTTGCTCAGTGATACACACACATTACATCAGCTGATGTCAGGCAGCTGGCCTCACCTAAAGTAGAAACACCAAAACTGTCAGCGATAAAACATTAATGGTTTTTATTGTACGGCTTCTAGATTCATAAATTACACAAATTAAATAACATTGAGCTGATTCTGCTGATGGAGCCGTTTGTTCATTTGGATTAATTTCAACGGAATAGTCACTTTTTCACTTACTGCGCACACTGCTGCCAACTTTGAGACACATTTGCTGAGATTTCATCTGCTCAAAGGTCACTTATCTCCTCCAGCTCGACCAGCTCGACCAGCCTGACTGCTTCATCAGACCAGCAAGTTGTTTTTATTCCCGTGGCAGCAATTCTTATTTCTAATAGATTAGATTTGCAGGACGTCACCTGCTGTAAACTTAGATAACAGTCAGGAGCCAGTAATGAAGAAGAATATGTGATGCATGGTGCCGAGTTTCACGCCTTGTACACACTCACAAGGATTTTATTTGTTCCATTAAAAAAACAAAGCCCTGTCTACACGACCTCAACAAGAACGCTTAAACTTGCATGGCAGGACAAAAGGCAGCTAAGAGTCTACATCATGAATACAACAGAGACCATGTTCAGTGAATTATTGGTATCTCATCAGTATCGGCCATGAAATTCTCTTGTCCTATCCTCACTTTTATAAGCTCATCTGTTCTTTATCTGATATTAATTTGTTTAGTGTTTAGTTTACATCATTTACGCAGCATATGAACCAGGTTTTCACAGTTTTCGTTGACTCTGCACTTCTAAACATCGGTCTCTGTTTTGTCTGTCAGGTACACCTGCCCCTTTGTGGAGAAATTCTCTATAGACATGGAGACGTATTACAAACCAGATACTGGAAATCGAGTGGACGTCTTCAACATGTCCGCTGCTGAAAAGAGACAGAGGACTGTAGGTGAGTCTGTCATCACAGACACACCCACACACACACTCAATGAAAACTCCCAGAGTGCACTCTTATGAGTGTGAGCCTCTCGGATCGACCGGCCTGTTGTCGTCTCCTTACAAATCGAGAATCAGGAGTCAGATTCACACGATGTTACTAGCAGAGAAAACAAAGACAGTGTGATGTAGCGGAGTGCAGACTGTGGAGAGTGGACACACTCTGAGCACCAGGTTCAGCTTCAGTGTGAAACTTTGATGACCTCTAATGTTTCATCATCAGAAGCAACGTCCAGTTTATCCGTTTAAAGTATTGATAATGTGTGTTTGCCCTCTAGTGGACAGAACGTATAACAACCACATGTGTGCAGTGTAGAGGCACATGAGAAACATTCATAACAGTCTAAATTAGAACTTTGAAAATAAATGAAATTCAAATGGGATTTTAGAGAAACTTCTTGGAGGTAGCACTATCACAAAATCCCAATAAACTATTCATTTCCTTTTACAATTTAGTTCTCAGTTTGTTCCTGTTCTCTTCATCAGTCTCACATTAAACAGTGTGAGCAGCCCAGAAGGTGTTAAAGTTCAGTCTGTACCTACAGGAGTCCAACCGCTGGCTGGAGGATGAGAAGGTGCTGCTGGAGATGACGGAGGAGGTCGACTGCGATGTCGAGTCGTTTGTGACTCAGCTGGAACAAATCCTGGACCAGAAGATCGACATTCTCATGGAGCTGAAGGGTAAAAACATCAGCTGTCATCAAATCTGTTGGGCACGAAGCCTTTTTATTTTACCTTCATACTTCATAATTTTCATTTTTGGGTGAACTGTTCCTTTAACGTAAAAGCTGCTTCTGTAACAGGCAGATGAAGCCGCCATGTTGACTGAAAAGGGCTTCAGAGATGTTGAATTGGAGTGTTTCTGTCGAGTCGTCGTCACCTGTGCTGTTCTCTCTTCTTTCAGATAAAGTCAAGTCTTTCCGCTCGGCCCTCCAGGAAGAGGAACAAGCCAGCCAACAGATCACCCCGAAGAGGCCTCGTGCACTATAGACACACACACACACACAGATAACAGATATTTCACTGTAATGTTGACCTGAGAAAGATGAAGACCTGCCGCCGAGCAGGTCGCTGTTGACGAACGAGCTGATGGAGCTCAGCTGTGATTTAATGACTTACTGTCTCTCTGTGCGTTTCTCCTCAACCTCTTTGCTGTACAGGCTGCCGTCGCTTCCCATCATGCATCCGTTCACCTGTGAAACCAAAGAGCAGACCGTCTTTGCTCTTCCATCCTCCTGTGAAGTGTGTCCACAAGGTTTTGTATGTGTGATCAGTCACAAGTGCTCCATTTTAAACAAAAAATGAAAAAAAGCTGAATATTTATTTGTTTTAAATACACTTTTATAGGGTCAATCACAGCTTCTCTTCACTTTGGCCAATTTTATAAACAACTTTTTGCCATTTTGTGCAATATTTGGAGGCTTTTCTTCCTGTTCTTCCCTTTGTTTCAGCTCGGGGGGCAAACAGGGCAGTTTGTGTGTAAAATGAGCCAATGTGTGTTTGTGTTGATACTGTATGTAATATATGTTTGACTGAGAGGAAGCTTAAAACAAAACGTATCATGCATTACATAAATTGACCTAAGGGGGGCGCTGTAATCAAAGACTAAGCAGCTGATCCAGAGTGTCCCATGCAACAATTAAACAAGCAGTCATTTTTAATTTGCCAAAATAAAGAAAAGTTACTTCTTGTTGCTTTACTTGTTTTTATTTATTCTGTAATCACTTTATTTAAATTGCTATGATTATGATAGAAGTCACTGCAGACGGCCTGTGGAACTTTACACTTAATGAGAGCTCATAAACTCAGGTTTTAAATGAATTAAGTTAATACTTCTTTGACATTTTGTTGGGTGGTTTCATGATTGAGTTTCTTCTCAGAGTTGAACAAAAATACACAATTATGATGAAATTTGGCTCTCAGTAAAATCCATGATGTGAACTGGGAGGGCTGAGGAGAGTTAGTTTTCAGTGCACATTAATCAAACAGGAAGAAACACGGCATGTGTTGGAGACTATTTTCAGCTGTGGAGGAATCTGCAAAAACAGCAGAATATCTGGAATAATGTATAAAAAAAAAAACACGTCTGGCAGAATCCTCTGTCAGGGAGGTCTTTAACTCCCACCTCCGAGAGAGCTTTGACCAGATCTCGAGGGAGGCTGGGGACATTGAGCCCGAATGGACCATGTTCTCCACTTCCATTGTTGACGCGGCTGTCCGGAGCTGTGGCCGTAAGGTCTCCGGTGCCTGTCGTGGCGGCAATCCCCGAACCCGGAGGTGGACTCCGGAAGTAGGGGATGCTGTCAAGCTGAAGAAGGAGTCCTATCGGGCCTGGTTGGCCCGGGGGACTCCTGAGGCAGCTGACGGGTACCGGCAGGCCAAGCGTGCTGCAGCACGAGCAGTCGCGGAAGCAAAAACTCAGGTCTGGGAAAAGTTCGGGGAGGCCATGGAGGAGGACTACCGGTCGGCTTCGAGGAAATTCTGGCAAACCATCCGGCACCTCAGGAGGTGGAAGCAGCCCTCCACCAACACTGTTTACAGTGGAGGTGGGGAGCTGTTGACCTCGACTGTGGACATTGACGGGCGGTGGAAGGAATACTTCGAGGATCTCCTCAATCCCACTGACACGCCTCCCATACAGGTAGCAGAGGCTGGGGACTCAGAGGTGGACCCATTCATCACCCAAGCCGAAGTCACTGAGGTAGTTGGGAAGCTCCTCAGTGGCAAAGCACCGGGGGTGGATGAGATCCGCCCTGAGTACCTCAAGTCTCTGGATGTTGTGGGGCTGTCTTGGTTGACACGTCTCTGCAGCATCGCGTGGCAGTCGGGGACAGTGCCTTTGGACTGGCAGACCGGGGTGGTGGCCCTATTCAAAAAGGGGGACCGGAGGGTGTGTTCCAACTATCGGGGGATCACACTCCTCAGCCTCCCTGGGAAAGGCTATTCCAGGGTACTGAAGAGGAGAATTCGGCCGATAGTCGAACCTCGGATTCAGGAGGAACAATGCGGTTTTCGTCCTGGCCGTGGAACACTGGACCAGCTCTATACCCTCCGCAGGGTGCTCAAGGGTTCATGGGAATTTGCCCAACCAGTCCACATATGTTTTGTGGACTTGGAGAAAGCATTCGACCGTGTCCCTCGTGGCATTCTGTGGGAGGTGCTCCGGGAGTACGGGGTAGGGAGGCCCTCTGTCAAGGGCTGTACGGTCCCTGTACGACCGGAGCAGGAGCTTGGTTCGCATTGCCGGCAGTAAGTCAGACCTGTTCCCAGTGCATGCATGGCAGGGCTGCCCTTTGTCACCGGTTCTGTTCATTGTTTTTATGGACAGAATTTCTAGGCGCAGCCACGGGCTGGAGGGGGTCTGGTTCGGGAGCCACTGGATTTAATCTCTGCTTTTTGCGGATGATGTGGTCTTGTTGGCTCCTTCGAGCCAGGACCTCCAGCATGTCCTGGGGCGGTTTGCAGCCAAGTGTGAAGCAGCTGGGATGAGAATCAGCACCTCTAAATCCGAGGCCATGGTTCTCGACCGGAAAAAAGTGGCTTGCTCCCTCCAAGTTGGGGGAGAGTTCCTGCCTCAAGTAGAGGAGTTCAAGTATCTTGGGGTCTTGTTCACGAGTGAGGGAAGGATGGAGCGCGAGATTGACAGGCGGATCGGTGCAGCGGCCGCAGTAATGCGGCCGTTGTATTGATCTGTCGTGGTGAAGAGAGAGCTGAGTCGAAAGGCAAAGCTCTCGATTTACCGGTCAATCTACGTTCCTACCCTCACCTATGGCCATGAACTTTGGGTCATGACCGAAAGAATAAGATCCCGGATACAAGCGGCCGAAATGAGTTTCCTCCGCAGGGTGGCGGGGCGCTCCATTAGAGATAGGGTGAGGAGCTCTGTCACCCGGGAGGAGCTCGGAGTAGAGCCGCTGCTCCTCCACATCGAGAGGAGCCAGCTGAGGTGGCTCTGGCATTTGTTTCGGATGCCCCCGGGACGCCTCCCTCGGGAGGTGTTCCTGGCATGTCCCGCTGGGAGGAGACCCAGAGGAAGACCTAGGACACGCTGGAGTGACTATGTCACCCAGCTGGCCTGGGAACGCCTTGGGATCCTCCCGGAAGAGCTGGAGGAAGTGTCCGGGGAGAGGGAAGTCCGGGCGTCCCTGCTCAGGCAGCTGCCCCCGCAACCCAGCCCAGGATAAGCGGACGACAATGGATGGATGGATGGAAAAAAAACATGTATTGTGATCAAACCAGCCAATTTAAGTCCACATTTGTGTTTAAGAGGGAAAACAAGCTACAAGCAGCTTCCTCTGGAGACACAAAAGGCTCCATACTATCAAATGAAACTCAACTGTTTTGTCACGAGTGCTTTAAAGTAGATCATTAACTGTGAGAAACAACTATTAACCAGCAGTTTGAATCTTTATGAGAGTTTAGTTTGATAACTCCTGACTGTCAGTCAGCTGTTTTTAACCAGGAAATGAAAAGTGAACAAAATCAGAGGAAGATTTAGAGAAACATCAGCAAAGTCTGAGCAGCCAAGAAATGTTTTACAACTAAAAACTTTGATGATTTCAAATGTGGAGCAGGTTTTAACTGAGGCTTCGTTGTTAAAGAGGAAACAAAGTTCAGATTCACAGAGCTGCTCCTCGTCCTGGAATGAGTCAAAGGTTGATAACCGCTCCCTCTTCTCTCTGATTGCTTATCTTTTTCCGTCATTCTAACTTCAGGTATAGGTAAGTGAAGCTCAGACATTTGTTGTCACTGAGAGGTGAAATGGAGCAGAAAGCAGTTCAGCTAGACCAAGAAATAATTTCTTGTCCGATCTGTTTGGATGTACTGAAGGATCCGGTGACTATTCCCTGTGGACACAGCTACTGCAAGAACTGCATTAAAGATCACTGGGACACAGAGGATGAGAAGAGGATCTACAGCTGCCCTCAGTGCAGGAAGAGCTTCATACCGAGGCCTGAGCTGCTGAAAAACACCATGTTAGCAGCTTTAGTGGAGGAGCTGAAGAAGACTGGACTCCAAGCTGCTCCTGCTGATCACTGCTATGCTGGACCTGAAGATGTGGCCTGTGATTTCTGCACTGGGAGGAAACTGAGAGCAGTTAAGTCTTGTCTGGTCTGTCTGGCCTCTTACTGTGAGCAACACCTGCAGCCTCATTATGAATCACCTACATTTAAGAAACACAAGCTGGTGGAGCCGTCAGAGAAGCTCCAGGAGAACATCTGCTCTCGTCATGATGAGGTACTCATAATTTTCTGCCGCACTGATCAGCAGTGTATCTGTATTTTGTGCTCCATTGACGAACATAAAGGCCACGACACAGTGTCAGCTGCAGCAGAGAGGACTGAGAGGCAGAAAGAGCTGGAGGGGAGGCGACACAACATCCAGCAGAGAATCCAGGACAGAGAGAAAGATGTGAAGGTGCTTCATCAGGAGGTGGAGGCCATCAATGGCTCTGCTGATAAAGCAGTGGAGCACAGTGAGAAGATCTTTACCCAGCTGATCCGTCTCATGGAGAAAAGACGCTCTGATGTGAAGCAGCGGGTCAGATCCCAGCAGGAAACTGAAGTGAGTCGAGTCAAAGAGCTTCAGGAGAAGCTGGAGGAGGAGATCACTGAGCTGAAGAGGAAAGACGCTGAGCTGAAGAAGTTCTCATACACAGAGGATCACAACCAGTTTCTACACAACTACCCCTCACTGTCAGCACTCAGTGAGTCTACACACTCATCCAGCATCAACATCCGTCCTCTCAAGTACTTTGAGGATGTGACAGCAGCTGTGTCAGAGGTCAGAGACAAACTACAGGACGTCCTGAGAGACACATGGACCAACATCTCACTGGCAGTGACACAAGTGGATGTTTTACTGTCACAACCAGAACCAAAGACCAGAGCTGACCTCTTAAGATATTCTTGTCAACTCACACTGGATCCAAACACAGCAAACAGACATCTGTTATTATCTGAGGGGAACAGAAAAGTCAAATTAAGTCAACAACAGTCTTATTCTGATCACCCAGACAGATTCACTAATTGGCGTCAGGTCCTGAGTAGAGAGAGTCTGACTGGACGTTGTTACTGGGAGGTGGAGTTGAGAGGGAGAGCAGTTGGTGTAGCAGTCGCATACAAGAATATCAGCAGAGCAGGGGACTCAGATGAATGTGGATTTGGATTCAATGACAAATCTTGGATGTTAGATTTTTTCACAGACGGTTATAACTTTTATCACAACAAAGTCAGAACTCCCGTCTCAGGTCCTCGGTCCTCCAGAGTTGGAGTGTACCTGGATCACAGTGCAGGTATTCTGTCCTTCTACAGCGTCTCTGACACCATGACTCTCCTCCACAGAGTCCAGACCACATTCACTCAGCCTCTCTATGCTGGACTTCGGTTGGGCATAAGGTTTAGGGGTTTGTGGTTTTCTTCTGGAGACTCTGCTGAGTTTTTCAAACTCAAATAGACTGAAGTCATTTCAGGGTCAGTGGGTTAAATTGTGTGTTTGATTTTTTCAAACTTGTTGTGTTTCCATCATTGTTGCTGAGAGCTGATTGTTGTGGCATTTCTTCACTGCACACAGATCACCTGTCAATCAAACATTGTGGGCGGTACTTTGACGTCTTCTTGTTGTTCTGTAAATGTTGGACTTTCTTCAGGCGGCGCTCCTTCCTGTGTCTGTTCAGCCACGGAGGCTCTCGCTGCTCATGATGACTTCAGTTCACATGATCATAATCAATAAGGAGATGCTTCATTATTTGCTTGTACATAGCTGAGATTCTGCTCCAACAAACTGATTGTGTGGATGAAGTGAATCTGTTCATGAAATCATTGAACAAGAGTCGTTTAACAGACTTTACTGACGGGACGTGTGAACAAACTGGGAAGAGTGTCCACGTTTTGCTGTTTTGAACAAAGGACCGTTCAGATTTTGATTCTCTTCATATTTTGTTCTGATCACTTATTCTTCCATATTTTGAGGTGCGGGGCAACTCCTCTGTGCCTCGTACTAAACCTTTGTATGTGTCAGAGGAAAGAGCAATAAGACTTATTAACAAGGTGGATGAAAGAAAACACAGAAACAGACTGTTTATCACGTCATAGCTGATTTGAAAACGCTATCAGACGTGTGTAAAGACAGAAATCAGCTGATAATCTACAGAGGTTGTTTATATTAAGATCAAATTTAATGTTAAAAGTCTGTATGATGTTGTACATTAAGGCAGAGACACTGATGTAACATGCTGCTCAAATATTCGATTTAATGAAGTTTGTTAAAGTAGATTCGGGAACTAAGACCACGCCTCGTACGCATCCCATTTCCGCACCAGAAGTATTTAAGCACACCGCATCCGTTTCCTTCTCCCTGACTCAGTCTTCACATCCCTCCCCCCCCCAAACCCCTTTTTCTTTTTTCCTTCTCTTCTCTCCTCCATCTCATTACAGGAACCACCAGGGATCATTCCCATAAAAGGGAAGCGTGGAGACGGCTCCCCCATCCAGAGTCTTGGCTTCCCAGATCCACTCACATCCCACCGAGACCGACCTACACCGGTCGCCCTACATCCTCCTCCATCATACTGCCTACGACCTGACTCACCCCTTCATCCCTCCATCCCTCCATCCCTTCATCCCTCGACCCCCATCCCTCCATCCCTTCATCCCTCGACCCCCATCCCTCCATCCCTCTACCCTCGACCCCCATCCCTCCATCCTCGCCCTTACCTTTCAACCCTCCAACCCTCCATCCCTCCTCTCGAACCCTCAATTCATCCCTCTTACACATCGTCGATCCTACAAATTCATACCGTTCAATGAACCTCTCTAAATTCATATCAGTATTTGGCGTGGTCTGTGTTAGTGAAAGAGGATTTAAAAGGCAAATAAGGAGATGTTATGAGCTTATTGAGTAACATTTGTGTTAAGAAGAGTGTTATTGATGTATCTGAGATGATTTATGAAAACAGAAGTGAACAATAAAGTGATGTCCATCAGTATCTACAGTTTCTGCTGTTATTATTAAGAAAGGAGCAGCTCATAGAGGTATTTCTTCTTCCTGCTCTTGTTTGGTTCATTGAATGTGTGGAAGTGTGACCTGGTGGTAAATCTACTGAGAAATAAATTCTCACTCAGGTTTGGGATCGCTCTCTAACATGTTTAAATGTTCACATGTTCTTTGTTGTTTTCTTTTGAGTGTTACATAGGGTGACCACACGTCTGCGTTTTCAGGGACAGTCCTCGTTGTTTTGGAGATGTCAGAATTTTGATGCTTAGAATTTCAATGAGGTAATAATACAACCTCAGAAATATATTGTTTTACATTGTCTCGCACGGGGCACCATATGTGGTACTTTATATACCATTTATTGGCAGTTACGGGTTAAATTGTGCTGTCAATAATAAATAATGATTATCAGGGATAATTTTTCATCATCACAACTAATAAAATACAATTTTGATTCTATCACCTCAGGGTACCACCCTTGAAGAAGGGAAAAGATAGCCAATTCATCAAATTAGTCTCAGAAAAAGGCTCTAAACTGTCAGTTTGTGACTGATTCATATTTAACTCAATAACTACAACCAATATTACCATAGCAGCTAGTAATGGTCGACAAATTTTGGAGTTCTTGACAGAGTAGAGGTTGGTAGCTTTCAGTCTTGTACAATATCAAATAGAGTTATTTAACAAACTTTAATGATGGGACGTGTGAACAAACTGACACTTTAAAGCATGAATAAACAAACGTGAACAAAGTCTTTTCTTCACGTCTTCATTCAGGGTTTCATACAGAGCTGACAGAGAACATGTCAAACTAATATCAGAGAATAATTGAGGAAGTTTTCCTCCTAAAATAACACAAAGTTCAGTTTTCATGTTCAGAGCAGAAGAGCATTTGTCAGTCAGTCTCTGTTCTTTCAGCTTTCCTCTCTAAAACAGCTTCGTCACACAGAAATGAGTTTGAATATTTTTACAACCAACATTTAGTTTGTGCTCAGAGTCAATAAACAGTCCATGTAATATATGTTTGACTGAGAGAAAGTTAAAACAAAACGTATCATGCATTACATAAATTGACCTAAAGGGGGCACTGTAGTCAAAGACAAAGCAGCTGATCCAGAGTTTCCCTGCAACAATTAAATAAGCAGTCATTTTTAATTTGCCAAAATAAAAAACTTTATTTAAATTGCTATGATTATGATAGAAGTCACAGCAGACGGCCTGTGGCACTTTACACTTCATGAGAGCTCATTAACTCAGGTTTTAAATGAATTAAGTTAATAATTCTTTAATAATTTGTGTGGGAAACATTTTTTAATTCTGAGACTTTTTCTCACGATTCCGACTTTTGTCTCAGAGTTAAAGTAGAATACACACTTATGATTAAATCTAGATCTCAGTAAAATCCATGATGTGAACTGGGAGGGCTGAGGTGAATTAGTTTTGAGTACACATTATTCAAACAGGAAGAAACACGGCATGTGTTGGGGACTATTTTCAGCTGTTGAGTAATACACAGTTATCAGGAGGAATCTGCAAAAACAGCAGAATATCTGGAATCATGTATATAAAAAAAAACATGTATTGTGATCAAAACGGCCAATTTAAGTAACACACGAAAAAACACAAAGTTCAGTTTTCATGTTTTGAGTAGAAGAGCATTTGTCAGTCACTTTCTGTTTTTGCAGCTTTCCTCTCTAAAACAGCTTCGTCACAGAGGAATGAGTTTGGATCTTTTTACAACCAACATTTTTTTTGTGCTCAGAGTAAATAAACAGTCCATGTAATATATGTTTGACTGAGAGGAAGCTTAAAACAAAACGTATCATGCATTATATAAATTCACCTAAAGGGGGCGCTGTAATCAAAGACAAAGCAGCTGATCCAGAGTGTCCCATGCAACAATTAAACAAGCAGTCATTTTTAATTTGCCAAAATAAAGAAAAGTTACTTCTTGTTGCATTACTTGTTTTTATTTATTCTGCAATCACTTTATTTAAATTGCTATGATTATGATAGAAGTCACTGCAGACGGCCTGTGGCACTTTACACTTAATGAGAGCTCATAAACTCGGGTTTGAAATGAATTAAGTTAATATTTCTTTAGTAAATTTTGTGAGGAGCATTTTTTTAGTTCTTGGGCTTTTTCCCACGATTCAAAATTTTTTCTCAGAGTTAAATTAAAAATACACAATTATGATGAAATTTAGCTCTCAGTAAAATCCATGATGTGAACTGGGAGGGCTTAGGTGAGTTAGTTTTCAGTGCACATTAATCAAACAGGAAGAAACACGGCATGTGTTGGGGACTATTTTCAGCTGTGGAGTAATACACAGTTACCAGGAGGAATCTGCAAAAACAGCAGAATATCTGGAATAATGTATATTAAAAAAAAAAACGGATTGTGATCAAACCAGCCAATTTAAGTCCACATTTGTGTTTAAGAGGGAAAACAAGCTACAAGCAGCTTCCTCTGGAGACACAAAAGGCTCCATACTATCAAATGAAACTCAACTGTTTTGTCACGAGTGCTTTAAAGTAGATCATTAACTGTGAGAAACAACTATTAACCAGCAGTTTGAATCTTTATGAGAGTTTAGTTTGATAATTACCGACTGTCAGTCAGCTGTTTTTAACCAGGAAATGAAAAGTGAACAAAATCAGAGGAAGATTTAGAGAAACATCAGCAAAGTCTGAGAAGCCAAGAAATGTTTTACAACTAAAAACTTTGATTATTTCAAATGTGGAGCAGGTTTTAACTGAGGCTTCGTTGTTAAAAAGGAAACAAAGTTCAGATTCACAGAGCTGCTCCTCGTCCTGGAATGAGTCAAAGGTTGATAACCGCTCCCTCTTCTCTCTGATTGCTTATCTTTTTCCGTCATTCTAACTTCAGGTATTGGTAAGTGAAGCTCAGACATTTGTTGTCACTGAGAGGTGAAATGGCGCAGAAAGCAGTTCAACTGGACCAAGAAATAATTTCTTGTCCGATTTGTTTGGATCTACTGAAGGATCCGGTGACTACTCCCTGTGGACACAGCTACTGCAAGAACTGTATTAAAGACCACTGGGACACAGAGGATGAGAAGAAGATCTACAGCTGCCCTCAGTGCAGGAAGAGCTTCATGCCGAGGCCTGAGCTGCTGAAAAACACCATGTTAGCAGCTTTAGTGGAGGAGCTGAAGAAGACTGGACTCCAAGCTGCTCCTGCTGATCTCTGCTATGCTGGACCTGAAAATGTGGCCTGTGATGTCTGCATTGGGAGGAAACTGAGAGCAGTTAAGTCCTGTCTGCAGTGTGTGGCCTCATACTGTGAGAAACACCTGCAGCCTCATTATAAATAACCTACATTTAAGAAACACAAGCTGGTGGAGCCGTCAGAGAAACTCCAGGAGAACATCTGCTCTCGTCATGATGAGGTACTCATAATTTTCTGGCGCACTGATCAGCAGTGTATCTGTATTTTGTGCTCCATGGATGAACATAAAGGCCATGACACAGTGTCAGCTGCAGCAGAGAGGACTGAGAGGCAGAGAGAGCTGGAGGGGAGTCGACACAACATCCAGCAGAGAATCCAGGACAGAGAGGAAGATGTGAAGCTGCTTCAACAGGAGGTGGAGGCCATCAATGGCTCTGCTGATAAAGCAGTGGAGCACAGTGAGAAGATCTTCACCCAGCTGATCCGTCAAATGGAGCAAAGACGCTCTGATGTGAAGCAGCAGGTCACATCCCAGCAGGAAACTGAAGTGAGTCGAGTCAAAGAGCTTCAGGAGAAGCTGGAGCAGGAGATCACTGAGCTGAAGAGGAAAGACGCTGAGCTGAAGAAGCTCTCACACACAGAGGATCACAACCAGTTTCTACACAACTACCCCTCACTGTCAGCACTCAGTGAGTCTGCACACTCATCCAGCATCAACATCCGTCCTCTCAAGTACTTTGAGGATGTGACAGCAGCTGTGTCAGAGGCCAGAGACAAACTACAGGACGTCCTGAGAGAGACATGGACAAACATCTCACTGACAGAGACTGAAGTGGATGTTTTACTGTCACAACCAGAACCAAAGACCAGAGCTGACTTCTTAAGATATTCATGTGAACTCACACTGGATCAAAACACAGCAAACAGACATCTGTTATTATCTGAGGGGAACAGAAAAGTCAAATTAAGTCAACAACAGTCTTATCCTGATCACCCAGACAGATTTACTGGTTGGTTTCAGGTCCTGAGTAGAGAGAGTCTGACTGGACGTTGTTACTGGGAGGTGGAGTTGAGAGGGAGAGCAGTTGGTGTAGCAGTCGCATACAAGAATATCAGCAGAGCAGGGGACTCAGATGAATGTGGATTTGGATTCAATGACAAATCTTGGATGTTAGATTTTTTCACAGACGGCTATAACTTTTATCACAACAAAGTCAGAACTCCCGTCTCAGGTCCTCGGTCCTCCACAGTTGGAGTGTACCTGGATCACAGTGCAGGTATTCTGTCCTTCTACAGCATCTCTGGCACCATGACTCTCCTCCACAGAGTCCAGACCACATTCACTCAGCCTCTCTATGCTGGACTTCGGTTGGGCATAAGGTTTAGGGGTTTGTGGTTTTCTTCTGGAGACTCTGCTGAGTTTTGCAAACTCAAATAGACTGAAGTCATTTCAGGGTCAGTGGGTTAAATCGTGTGTTTGATTTCTTCAGACTTGCTGTGTTTCCATCATTGTTGCTGAGAGCTGATTGTTGTGGCATTTCTTCAGTGCACACAGATCACCTGTCAATCAAACATTGTGGGCGGTACTTTGATGTCTTCTTGTTGTTTTGTAAATGTTGGACTTTCTTCAGGCGGCGCTCCTTCCTGTGTCTGTTCAGCCACGGAGGCTCTCGTTGCTCATGATGACTTCAGTTCACATGATCATAATCAATAAGGAGATGCTTCATTATTTGCTTGTACATAGTTGAGATTCTGCTCCAACAAACTGATTGTGTGGATGAAGTGAATCTGTTCATGAAATCACTGAAGAAGAGTTGATTAACAGACTTTACTGACAGGACGTGTGAACAAACTGGAAAGTGTGTCCATGTTGTGCTGTTTTGAACAAAAAACGGTTCAGATTGATTCTCTTCATATTTTGTTTTGTTCACTGATTCTTCCATATTTTGAGGTGCGGGGCAACTTGTCTGTGACTCGCACTAAACCTTTGTATGTGTCAGAGAAAAGAGCAATAAGAATTATTAACAAGGTGGATGAAAGGAAACACAGTAACAGACTGTTTATCAGGTTACACGTGATGAAATGTGAAGATTTAGTTGATTTGAAAACGTTATCAGACATGTGTGAGGACAGAAATTAGCTGAAAATCTACACAGGTTCTTTATGTTAAGATCAAATTAAATTTTTTAATTTTTTTTTTTTTATGCAGTTTTGGAGATGTCAGAATGTTTATACTTAGAAATTTAATGAGGTAATAATACTAATTTAGATTGTTTCACGCTGCCTCACACGGGGCACCATGTGTGATACATACTGCTACATTAATAGGGAGTTTCCGGTTCAATTTGGCTATCAATAATATTGAACAATTATCAGGGTTCATTTTTAATCCTGGTAACTAATTACATCCAATTCGTATTATATCATCCTGGGGCACCACCCTTCAAGAAGAGAAAGATAGCAAATTCACCAAATTAGTCTCAGAAAAAAATCCGAAACTGTCAGTTTGTGACTCTGATTATTGTTTAACTTAATAAACTACAACCAATATTGCTATACCAGCTATTAATGGTCGAGGGATTTTGGAGTTCTTGGCAGAGTACAGGTTGGTAACTTTCACTCTTGTACAATATTAAATAGAATCATTTAACAGACTTTAATGAGGGGGCGTGTGAACAAACTGAAGCTTTAAATCATGAATAAACAAACGTGAACAAAGTCTTTTCTGCACGTCTTCATTCAGGGTTTCATACAGAGCTGACGGTGAACATGTCAAACTAATATGAGAGAATAATTGAGGCAGTTTTCCTCTTGAAATAACACAAAGTTCAGTTTTCATGTTCAGAGCAGAAGAGCGTTTGTCAGTGAGTCTCTATTCTTTTGGCTTTCCTCTCTAAAACAGCTTCGTCACGCAGAAATGAGTTTAGATCTTTTTACAACCAACATTTTGTTTGTGCTCAGAGTCAATAAACAGTCCATGTAATATATGTTTGACTGAGAGGAAGCTTAAAACAAAACGTATCATGCATTACATAAATCGACCTAAAGGGGGCGCTGTAATCAAAGACAAAGCAGCTGATCCAGACTTTCCCATGCAACAATTAAAGAAGCAGTCATTTTTAATTTGCCAAAATGAAGAAAAGTTACTTCTTGCCGCTGTTCATGTTTTTATTTATTCTGTAATCACCTTATTTAAATTGCTATGATTATGATAGAAGTCACTGCAGACGGCCTGTGGCACTTTACACTTAATGAGAGTTTTAAATGAATTAAGTTAATAATTCTTTAATAATTTGTGTGGGAAATATTTTTTGGTTCTGAAGGCTTTTTTTCCACAAGTCCGACTTTTTTATTACAGTTAAATTAAAATCCATGATGTGAAATGGGAGGACTGAGATGAGTTAGTTTTCAGTGCACATTAATCAGACAGGAAGAAACACAGCACTGGGGACGATGGTTGATTGTTGATGAAGAGTTCAGGAGTCTATCAGTCAGAGGAATGAAGCTAAATCTTTCTCCAGGTGGCCTAAGTTGAATTGTGGGTAATGTAGGCATCATGTTTTGTAAAGGAAGAAGAATGTGTGGAAAAAGTACACTGATGTCTCTGCTTCTGCTGTAGCCATCGTTTGTTTTTAAAGTGTCCGTGAAATGAGTCCAACAGCTTTTCAAAAGCAGATCAACACAAAGATGATCAATAAATTATTTGTCTCTCTTCATTCGATCAACATTTTTACTACCAAACAGCTAATTGATTAATTGATGTAGGCAATTAAAATAAGTGATGGTTGTAGTCCTGCTTGCAACAGTCCAGTTTTATGAATTTTTTAAATTTTTTAAATATTAAAAAAAAACATATGATAATAGACGTTAACACATAAATTATTGGACTCAATTTCAGAGGCTCCAATCTGTCACTATATTTCCTTGTTCCCTCCCCTTCATACCTACAGTTTGTGGATGGCTGTAACTGAGCTGACAGGTTTCATTCACTGCACAAACACTCCCTGTTCAGATCAGAGCTCAGACTAGTTTCAGTTATCAGGAAGTGAAGCTCAGACAGTCGTTGTCACTGAGAGGTGAAATGGCGCAGAAAGGAGTTCAGCTGGACCGAAATACAATTTCTTGTCCAATCTGTTTGGATCTACTGAAGGATCCAGTGGCTACTCCCTGTGGACACAGCTACTGCAAGAACTGTATTAAAGACCACTGGGACACAGAGGATGAGAAGAGGATCTACAGCTGCCCTCAGTGCAGGAAGAGCTTCACACCGAGGCCTGAGCTGCTGAAAAACACCATGTTAGCAGTTTTAGTGGAGGAGCTGAAGAAGACTGGACTCCAAGCTGCTCCTGCTGATCACTGCTATGCTGGACCTGAAGATGTGGCCTGTGATTTCTGC
Source organism: Diplodus puntazzo (assembly GCA_963678695.2). Classification (NCBI taxonomy): domain Eukaryota; kingdom Metazoa; phylum Chordata; class Actinopteri; order Spariformes; family Sparidae; genus Diplodus; species Diplodus puntazzo. The sequence continues at coordinate 26,454,932 of OZ023173.1, read as the reverse complement.
ACTGGGAGGAAACTGAGAGCAGTTAAGTCTTGTCTGCGGTGTGTGGCCTCTTACTGTGAGAAACACCTCCAGCCTCATTATGATGTGGCTCCATTAAAGAAACACAAGCTGGTGGAGCCGTCAGAGAAGCTCCAGGAGAACATCTGCTCTCGTCATGATGAGGTGATGAAGATTTTCTGCCGTACTGATCAGCAGTGTATCTGTTATCTCTGCTCCATGGATGAACATAAAGGCCACGACATAGTGTCAGCTGCAGCAGAGAGGACTGAGAGGCAGAGAGAGCTGGAGGGGAGTCGACACAACATCCAGCAGAGAATCCAGGACAGAGAGAAAGATGTGAAGCTGCTTCAACAGGAGGTGGAGGCCATCAATGGCTCTGCTGATAAAGCAGTGGAGCACAGTGAGAAGATCTTCACCGAACTGATCCGTCTCATGGAGAAAAGACGCTCTGATGTGAAGCAGCAGGTCAGATCCCAGCAGGAAACTGAAGTGAGTCGAGTCAAAGAGCTTCAGGAGAAGCTGGAGCAGGAGATCACTGAGCTGAAGAGGAAAGATGCTGAGCTGAAGAAGCTCTCACACACAGAGGATCACACCCAGTTTCTACACAACTACCCCTCACTGTCAGCACTCAGTGAGTCTACACACTCATCCAGCCTTGATATCCGTCCTCTCAAGTACTTTGAGGATGTGACAGCAGCTGTGTCAGAGGTCAGAGACAAACTACAGGACGTCCTGAGAGAGACATGGACAAACATCTCACTGAAAGTGACTCAAGTGGATGTTTTACTGTCACAACGAGACATGACCAGAGCTGACTTCTTAAGATATTTGTGTAAAATCATATTGGATCGAAAAACAGCAAACACACAGCTGTTATTATCTGAAATGAACAGAAGAGCAACATACATGAAAGAACAACAGTCTTATTCTGATCACCCAGACAGATTCACTTACTGGTCTCAGGTCCTGAGTAGAGAGAGTCTGACTGGACGTTGTTACTGGGAGGTGGAGTGGAGACAGGGAGGAGTAGTTGGTGTAGCAGTCGCATACAAAAATATCAGCAGAGCAGGGAGCTCATATGAATGTGGATTTGGATTCAATGAAAAATCTTGGATGTTATACAATAACACAGATGATTATGAGTTTTGGTATAAAAAAGTCCAAACTCCCGTCTCAGGTCCTCGGTCCTCCAGAGTTGGAGTGTACCTGGATCACAGTGCAGGTATTCTGTCCTTCTACAGCGTCTCTGACACCATGACTCTCCTCCACAGAGTCCAGACCACATTCACTCAGCCTCTCTATGCTGGACTTAGGTTTCACTCGTCTTTTGGAGGCTCTGCTGAGTTTTGTGAACTCAAATAGACTGAAGTCATTTCAGGGTCAGTGGGTTAAATTGTGTTTCATTTCTTCAGACTTGTTGTGTTTCCATCATTGTTGCTGAGAGCTGATTGTTGTGGCATTTCTTCACTGCACACAGATCACCTGTCAATCAAACATTGTGGGCGGTACTTTGACGTCTTCTTGTTCTGTAAATGTTGGACTTTGTTCAGGTGGCGCTCCTTCCTGTGTCTGTTCAGCCACGGAGGCTCTCGCTGCTCATGATGACTTCAGTTCACATGATCATAATCAATAAGGAGATGCTTCATTATTTGCTTGTACATAGCTGAGATTCTGCTCCAACAAAATTGTGTGGATGAAGTGAATCTGTTCATGAAATCATTGAACAAGAGTCGTTTAACAGACTTTACTGATGGGACATATGAACAAACTGGAAAGTGTGTCCATTTTTTGCTGTTTTGAACAAAGAACGGTTCAGATGTTGATTCTCTTCATATTTTATTCTGTTCAGTTATTCTTCCATATTTTGAGGTGCGGGGCAACTCGTCTGTGACTCGTACTAAACCTTTGTATGTGTCAGAGAAAAGAGCAATAAGACTTATTAACAAGGTGGATGAAAGAAAACACAGCAACAGACTGTTTATCAGGTCACACGTGATAAAATTTAAAGATTTAGTTGATTTGAAAACATTATCAGTCATGTGTAGAGAATAATAATCATTTGAAAATCTACAGAGGTTGTTTATATTGAGATCAAATGTAATTTTAAAGTCTGTATGATGTTGTACATTAAAACCGAGACATTGTGATTTAACATGCTGCTCAAATATTCAATTTAAGAGAACATTTATGTAAGATGACTGTTAATGATGTATCTGAGTTGATTTGTGAAGATAGAAGTGAACAATAAAGTAATGTCCATCAGTATCTACAATGTCTGGCGTTATTATTAAGAAAGGGGCAGCTGATATTTAGAATTTTAATGAAGTAATAATACAAATTCAGATAAATATTGTTTTGCACTGCCTCACATGGGGCACCACATGTGGTACTTCATCTTACATTAAAGTGAAACTCTCGCCAAAATGCAACCTTTGCTTTTTTTGCAAATGTATATGAGTCAAACCTTATAAGCATAATTATGACGATAGAAGCACTTTTAAGTTTGACCATATTTTCGTTTTCAGCTTAAACTCATTTTAAATGGGAGCGCTACGGGCACTTTTACGCTAGCATCAAGATCTCTATTTTTAAAACACTAAGAAGGCTCGACACAACATGAAACGATGTGTAGAGACCCTGGTGATACTTCGAGTAAAGTTTCATGTTGTGTCAAGCCTTCTTAATTTTTTAAAAATAGTGATTTTGATGCTTTCGTGAAAGTGTCCCATGCACTCCCATTGAAAATGAGTTTGAGCTGAAAACGAAAATATGGTAAATCTTAAAAGTGCCTCTTTCGTCATTATTATGCTTTTACACAAAGGTTTGAATCATATACATCCACAAAAAAAGCCTAGGTTGCATTTTGGCAAGAGTTTCATTTTAATAGGGAGTTTCGGGTTAAATTTGGCTATAATAATAATTAATTATTATCGGGGATCATTTTTAATCATGATAACTAATAACATCGAATTTATATTATATCTACCAAGCTGATGGAGAACATGTCAAAAACTAATATGAGAGAATAATTGAGGCAGTTTTCGTCCTGAAATAACACAAAGTTCAGAAGAGCGATTGTCATTCAGTCTCTGTTATTTGAGCGTTCCTCTCTAAAACAGCTTTGTTTCTTTTTACAACCAACATATTGTTTATGGTCAGAGTCAATAAACAGGATTTATTATTTAACCCCTGATGAAAAAAAAATGTTAAAGACATTTAATTGTAATAATCATTCAAAGAAACCTTTTACTGAATATATTTGTATGATTGTTATTAGACACCATAACACTGCAACCAACCTCCAATGAACTGCAACTCTGCCGTGTAGTCCATCTTCCTCTGTGTCATTAAAGTGCACCAAATAGGAAGATATTCTGAGATTCATGGACATTTTTCAAACATTCAACTTTTCACTCTAAGGGAACTATTTTGACGATCTGAAACGCAAGTCTCAAGCGCAAAGCGCAAGTGGCTTTGCGGGCGGATCTCAGGCGCTGTTGCTATTATGCCGGCGGGATAAATGACTCTTGCGCCCGGTGCAAATCTAAAATGGGTTGGTCTGAAGTAGCTACATTAGTCATAGGTGTGGTTTGGGCGCAACGTGCAATAAACCAATCAGAGCGTCATCTCACATTCCCTTTAAGAGCAGGCGCGTTTGTTCCATGGCAGATTGCTTTTATAACGGCGCATTTGCCAGGCGCACACCAGGAGCAGTTCACAGCCGAGGAGACCGACGTTCTCGTCAGGGCTGTAAAAGACCGAGAAGTGGCCTTGTATGGGGATTGGAGAAATCCATCCAAAGTAGCTTTGGTTAAACGGGCGTGGGAGGAAATTGCCATAATTTTTTCTAAGCCTGGCATCCCCATGACATCGCACCTCGGGAGCAGTGCGCACGGGCCGAGCAGTGCGCAACGGCCAGCTGATGACGGAGCAGCGCAAACACCAAGGTGCAGAGGATCCAGACCCACTACACGCCGTGGCAGCATTGTCAGACCGGACGCACTGCCCGGGATGCGGCAAGGTATTAATGCCCGTCTTGACCGGGTGGCGATGTTGCTGCTGCCTCTCAGGCGCATCGCCTCAAGTCTCCAAACGCACCACCTGCTCCTGTTGTGCACCTTACTCCTCCTCCCCCAACTCCATCTCCGTTCACCTGCTCCACTCATTGCCACTCCAGGACCCTCACAGCTACGGCGGGCGCGTCACATGTCAGAGGGAAAAATAATTAGTTCTTCTGTTTAAATCTTTTCAACTTTTTTTGTATGGTTTGCAAAAACGGGAACTGCTTCCTTGTAGATGAGAGAAGCAAAGTGTATGCACGTTGAGCACATGCTACATTATGGCCAAGCATGCGCCCTTAAAATAGCATCTGAATAAGCGCCACTGACTTTAGACCAGGTTTTTCCTGGTCTGTGGGGGAAGTGTTTTCTGAAACGGCAAAATAGCACCGGTGAAAGTTTGCGCCGGAACGCGCCTCCTCTTTTCGCTGAACCGCCCCCGGGAGCGCAAAGTCATTCCCTAATTTAAGGACGCGCGTCTGTGGAGGGAAAACTCCAATGTGCGCCGAGTGCAAAATAGGAATTACACAAGCGCCAGTGTACAATGTCACTTGCGCCGGGTGCAAGATAGAGCCCTTAATGTAGTTCGGTAAAGTTGGAAAGATATTCACAGATTCGAACTTCCGGGATCAATAAATCTTAAGTGAAACATTTGTCAAACACAAACGATGCCTCTGTCACACCGTAATAGCATAGACTCCCAGCTACAAGGACCAAAACCCCAATTTTTTCAATAATGAGCCCGTCCTCCGAGCTCGACGAACAACATTGATCTCTTTGCGCAGCCGGCAGCCGGGAGAGTGCGCAGGGACCGTCTGCAAATTGCAAGACAAGAGCAGTACACTGCAAACAAAAATCAATAACTCCGCTGTTATACAGTACCTCCAAAATCACTACACACATAAAGGGTCTCCTCATGGTCATACTACAACAGCTGCTTTGAAAAAAATGTGCCTTTTTTTTTATAATTTTGGTGATTTTTTTATTGGCCTCAATCATTCATATTGTAACCGAGGATTTAGGGCGCCTATACTGAGTGAATAATAAAATAATAAAAGGACACGAATGGCCGTCTTCAGCGGCAACAGTGCCGTACTTTATTTCTCCTCAATAGTCAACCTCCACGCCCGGCAACAACTACCACACTTCCGGTGACCCCCCTTCACAATAAAACTACACCTCCTGTGTGATGAATACATGGCAAATCTAATGAGGGCTGCCACAACAAAAAGATAGGTTACAATATCTACCAATATTAAAAAATGTGCCTTTTTTATAATTTTGGTGATTTTTTTTATTGGCCTTAATCATTAATATCTACCAATATTAATCAATAACTCCACTGTTATACAGTACAGAGACTCCAAAATCACTACACACATCAAGGGTCTCCTCATGGTCATACTACAACAGCTGTTTTGTCAAAATGTGTCTTTTTATAATTTGGGTGATTTTTGTATTGGTCTTAATCATTAATATCTACAATATCAATCAAAAACAAAAACATCTGTTGTAGTATGACCATGTGGAGACCCTTGATGTGTGTAGTGAGTCTCCATACTGCATATCAGTGGAGTTATTGATTAATATTGGTAGATATTCATGATTAATTGCATTAAGGAAATTCACCAAAATTATAAAAAGGCACATTTTTTCAAAACAGCTGTTGTAGTATGAGCATGAGGAGACCCCTGGTGTGTGTAGTGATTTTGGAGTCTCCATACTGTTTAACAGTGGAGTTATTGATTAATATTGGTAGATATTTATGATTAATTGCATTAAGGAAATTCACCAAAATTATAAAAAGGCACATTTTGACAAAACAGCTGTTGTAGTATGACCATGTGGAGACCAATGATGTGTGTAGTGATTTTGGAGTCTCTGTACTGTATAACAGCGGAGTTATTGATTTTTGTTTGCAGTGTACTGCTCTTGTCTTGCAATTTGCAGACGGTCCCTGCGCACTCTCCCGGCTGCCGGCTGCGCAAAGAGATCAATGTTGTTCGTCGAGCTCGGAGGACGGGCTCATTATTGAAAAAATCGGGGTTTTAGCTCGGAGTCTATGCTATTACGGTGTGACAGAGGCATCGTTTGTGTTTGAAAAACGTTACACTTAAGATTTATTGATCCCGGAAGTTCGAATCTGTGAATATCTTTCCAACTTTACGTAAGTCCTAAAGTTTAAGATGATATTCGTAATGAAAAAATTGCATTTCAGTCAGAACACGTGAAGAATAGACATATCTTCACTGGTGGTCTTGGACTTTTTTCTATCCTGCTGTGTTTCACCAACAACACTCCTTTGAAGAGCCTCGCTGCTGTAGCATGGCTGATAAAATGACACGTACACATATTGAATTACTGTCCAATTGGATTTATTCCACAGTACAGACAATGGTAGAGAGAGCCGGGCCGGGCAGCAGAGGTTCGGCCCGATGTATGAACCAGGAGACATCGGAACTGAATCCTCTGTCTGAAAAGTCAAAATCACTCAGAAGAGTAATTCTAATACTGGTGTTGTTAATCCAGCACACACAGTGTCCTCAATCAAAGGATAAACAGTTTCCAATCATTCAAAAAGATCTTTATGTTCGTCTGCATACAGCTGCTGACAGAATACAGAGAAACACTTTATTTCAAATGCCCCTTGTTTAGATTGACACATAAACACTTAATAAATTGTATTGTTTGTAACATTGTGTTTGTAGTTGTAATCAGTTATAACAACATTCATTGAAGCATCTGCAACATATATAAACACTAACTGAATGTTTTAAAAAATACACATCATAAAAGTTGTAAATAAATCCGCACAGGAAGGTTTAATACTGTTTAAGACAAATGATTATAATCAGGTTGCATTTGGCTGTCAGGTATTAATTGTTTAGAATCTAATTAAGGATTCTAAATGATTAGTTGTCACAACAAATGTGTAAAAGAAAACTAAATAATGTCCTAAAAACTGCTTACAACTACATTATAATGTGTTTATAAACTCTAAATAAAGGGGTTCAAATAAAGTGTTACTGAATCACTGCATATATCCAAAATATAAATTAATTATTGCCACCTTAAATGTTGACAGACCCACACTTCTATTAATTTCTGAGATGTTTCATATCAGTTAAATATCCTACGGCTGGATTACAACTGAATGACCATTTCATATAATATAAATCATACAAAATGTTGGTACAACTTAATAATAATGCACCCGTTATTTACAAGATTTATTAGTTGTGAGTTATGGTTTATGAATCATTTATAGATCAGTTACAAGCATTAATATCATCTACTCTGATATAGCCCAGCCCACTTCCTGTTTAAGCACCACCCACTCAACTTTAAACCACACCCACTTCAACAAACCATCAGTTACAACTTATATCCTCTTCATGACGGGTGTTTTATTATAAAGTGGTGCCACAAAAACTCAAACTCAAACTAGGGTGTGTGTTTTAAAACCGAGCTGATGACAAACCTCCGTAAGCGTCTTACTTCTAATCCAAATGTGGCAATAATTGTGATAATCTCAATTATAATCAGCAGAATGTTTTCATACATAGATCTCATTAAACAGCGAGGACATAGTGGACAACACAACTGCTTTTATTATTGTTAAGCATGAAGGTTAAGTAGTTCTGATCTGACGGGATGACATGCAACAGCTTGTTAAATAGAGCTGCTTCCTTATGGGAGTTTCACTCTTTCATGCACCCGCTGACTGAAAAAACAGTCTCCACTTAATATTTCAAAGGTTTTGTAAAATACTGCAGTTTGAAAAATAGGTACTGTCAGTCCTATAAAATGCTCAGCAGTTGTCGACGGTTGTAAAGAGACAGCAGAGGTCAACAGTAGCTCTGATACAAAGAGTTTTCGCCAGGTGTGAACTGCAGGTGGTGTGTAGTGAGTGTGAACTGCCTCGAGCTTGTGCCTCTGCTGTGATGGTGCTGCTGCCTGGCTGTGAGGATCAGAACGATAATATTGCACCGGTAAAACAAAAAAAAACGACAAACTTCCCGTGTTGGTCCGTAGCCTTAATGACCACTAAAGTGACAAACAAAATGCTACATATTTCAAATATATTTCACCTGAAATTTCCAGAGTAACATCATGATCTTTATGTAAATAAATAACTCTCAAACATAGAAGTCCTACATACACATCTTTACAGTATGTACACTGACACGTCCGTCGGGCCTGAACATTCTCAGGTTCCGAAACGGACGGACATTCAACTCAGCAGGAAGGGAAACAATGTGTGTTTGTCACCTGCAGCGCAACAGAAACTCAACGCAAAAGTCCACGACTTTTTTTTGCAAAATAGCTTATTGTCCACGATTAACAGCAACACGCTCAACCTTTGCTCTCATCTCAAACTCTAAAAGACGTCATTAGTTTCCTTCAGAAGCCTCTTTTTCAGACGTGGACGACATCAGATCAAAAAGTCGTCAAATCTAATCAAAGCGGTACAAATCTCCCCTTCTCACTATGATTAAAGGACGGTTACTGTCTGAATCAAACTGTGAGGCGCCTCCCCGGGCACTCTGGAACAGGAAGTTGGGTTTTTTTTGTAGTGTGCACGTGGAAAATGCCAAAGAGTCATATCTGTCACATCTGAACACTTCCATTTGGCTTCCATTTAGCGCTAAAATTTATAAGTCGATCGAAAGAAAATTAGTCGCCAACTATTTTGATTTTGATTCCAGCTTCTCAAATGTGACGATTTTCTACTTTTCCTTGTCATTTATGACAGAGAATGAAGAGTTTTGGGGTTTAGGGCTGTTGGTTGGACAAAAGAAGCAGTTTGAAGACGTCAATTTGAGCATCTGAGACTTTGTGGTAACCTTTTTTTCCTTATATTTTATAGCTGAAAGTTAAAGAAATAGTTCACCTAAATAATTTAAGCTGCTCATCATCTCATCTCCCCCACATGTTGATGGAAAGTCAGGTGAAGTTTTGTGTTCCTCAAAACATTTCTGGAGCTTTACAGCACATACATTCATCAGAATTAATCATTTTGGGTGAACTTTTCCCTTAATTGATTATTCGTGAAAATTTGTGTTATTCTTAATCTCCGATAAACATCTTGCTTGGAAATCAAAGCACAAAGTCGCTCCTCATCCTGTAACTGCAGAACTTGCCTGAGATTCTTCACGTTTTTAGGTAATCCAGTGATATTTATCTGTACATCCATGACTTCGCTGCAAACAGGAAGTGCTAACAGCTAATTCGGCATACTTTTAATGGTGCCAATTTACTAAAATGTAAAACAAACCTAGGCTTAAAAACAAGACTCAGGCTGCCAGCCAACAGCACAATGCACTGAATCTACGGCTACATTTTACTTCCTGTTTACATCTCCCAAAGATTCATGGGAAATAAAGTTCCCAAATTTTAATTAGCGTGATTATCTACCTAATAGAAGTAAAGACAAAGAAGAATAATAGGAGAGTAGGAGGTCGGGGGTGTTGGGGGGACCCACAGTGTCAGACTTCGAACACCTCTGCTCTAAATGCTTCTCTTAACCCGTCAACTGTTTGGCACATTTACTTACATTATTTTCATACCCGACAAAATGCAGAGTGTGGCTGCACACACAGTTTACCCTGAAATTAATATTAAAAAAGTGTCATGCACTACGGCAGTGTTCGAATGTAGCAACATGAGATGGTAACTACAGTATACTTCCACCGTAAACTAGTGCAAAAAAAAACAACAATGAGGTTCCACAGTTGATCGACTACAGTATTAGAGAATGATTTTGGCTTCTATGATGGATTGAAGACATTTCTGATCACACAGAGGGTGGAGACGGACTCTCTGGTGTCGGAAGCTGGGCATCAGACAACAGCATAGTACAACGAAGAGAACGAGAGGAACAACCGCGAGTTATCCTAACTCCAGAAGTGTACAGGGGTTTAAAGGACAAGATCATTTTCAAGTCTGTCTTAAAACAATTGTAAGGTGTCCAATCGATCACATACAGAAGAGGATTATGCCACTGAAATATTCCATTACTCTAGTTCATACTGGCAATTAAAAGACAAATTCTTAATGTGCTTCCAGCGAACATAACGAAGGTCAAAACACATTTCTTGTTCTGTGCAAAGACACGTTACACGGTTTATCTGAAGCTGATATGAGGCTTTTGACTCTTCTCATTAATGCTACATATTTGTCGCCTGTGGAGAGAAACCCCCAGACCTCCTTAACAAATCACTTAATTTTGTGTGATGCTGAGTGAGAAGAAACTTTATAAACTTTTTGAGATGTTGTCAACAACATTTCACAAATCACTGGTTCCTTCTTGTAAATTCGGCATTAAATGCAAAACATGAATTTGTTTCTTTCCTCATAGAGAGTGTCGGTTTGTTGCAATAGCATCATTTGAATGAAGATCTTTTTGTGGGTGTATATATTTAAAACATGGATTTTATAATCTAAATTAAATGGGGCCAAGGATGGACGGTTGGCTTAATATGAAGTTTATAAAGTTTTTGCACACAATGAGGTCAATGTTGTTCCCCCTTATATTTACTAGAAACACGTGAGAAATGTTTTAATGGTCAGTATGAACACAAGGAACGACTTAAGTGAGACAGACTTGAAAAAAACAAACCTTTAGTGGCTTTAGGACTGAAAAATCTGACTATTTGTGCACATCGTTTGTGTTTTTGGATTGGAGATGTGAGGTGGCTTCTTCTTCAATGTCCCCCTTTCTATTAAAATATACAGTTCAGTAGACAGGAGCTATGAAATGTTTGCTCTCATGAGGGCGCTGTTGACTTTCTCTCCACCACTGAAATTGATCCAGTCTTTTAAACATTCATGCTGAATCACATCTGGCCCGTTCTTCAGTACATTTGGTAAAAACAGTTAAAGATCAACACGTGTCTGTAAGTGAAAGCTTTGTGGAAACGCTGGGTCCAGCCTGACAGGAAACAGGCTCCTCGGCAGAAACACCAGATCCGTCCTGTTCGGGAACACCACACGAGTGTCCCCCAGCAGCAGCACAGGTGGGGAACAGAACACCACCAACAGGTGGATCAGAGGTATTGCAAGCAGATGAATATATAAAGGGATTGTTGCTGTGGACTGTACAGAGTTCAGTTGTTGCTTTAATGCTGCATGCCCTGTTTTTCTGCTTCCTGTTCCGTCTGTGGAGAAAAGTGTCTTGTTGGATATTAAGGCCTTGGATGGCCCAGAGGCCACACTGAAAGGGAAAATACTACGGAGACTCACACACGCCGGAATGAAAACTGGACTAGCAACCTGCTAGCGTAAATACACGTACGATATCAGTGACGAACCGAATTGTTCAGTGACGAAGACAAGAAGAAATTTCATCTCTGACACATTTAGATGCTTCAAGGATCAGTTCAACCAAACTACGAAAAATACAGATTTTCTCACCACCCCGATTTTTCTGGAGGTTTCTTTTCCAATCAAGCTGCTGCCATCGACGGGAGGATCTCACTCTGACGCGACAGTAACATTGCTACTTAACAAAATCTCCCCACTGTCAAATAAGCATGTGATGTCACAGCTATCTGTAGAGCTCTGTGTTTATCTACTGCTCACACAAACTGAACACTGTTTATGTAAGATGCTCAGACATTCATTTTTTAAATCAAAACATTATTTGACGTAAAACAAAAGTTTTTTGTCAGCCAATAGTTGGAACTTCCCTGCCTTTGTCAGAATACCTCCTTGTTTTGAATGTAGGGCATCAAAATGTCTAAATGTGGAAAAAGAATAAACCCAGAACTATCTGTGTGGCTCAACACCACAAGAGCAAGTGAGAAAGTGTTTTCTTTCTGTAGTTTGGATGAACCGACGGATGCTTCCCTTCAGTGTTTCCTGTCTCCTTCCTCGGTGTTATTGCCCGTCGTTGCTGCGTGTTCGAAACGTGTTGCTCAGCTGACAGTGGGACAGAAACAGAAGTGAAAGTCATTTGGCTTTCTGACATGGCTGCCAATCAGCTTGGCCTCAAACCCGTGCTCGACTGTTTGGATCTGGCTCTGTGGTTTGTCCTGAGCTCATGACTGTGAAGTCCAGGACAGTGCGTTGTATGTGTGTGTGTGTGTGCGTTCGGAGAAGGGGAGGTGGGGGTTTTGTCCCGTTATACGAGATTAGTTTAAGGCTTATAATATTTCATTTAATCCCTCCTTGTCACGTTTTAAATAGTTAGCGATGTATCCTATAAAAGTATTACTGTAAAAGAGTCATGCTACAGAATTGTCTTTGTTCGCTGGATCCCTCCGGGCCTGATCAGTCCACTCCTCCTGGACAGCTTCCGAACCTTTCGTTCTAAAATACAAACCCTCCATCCACCTCCACCTCTTCCTCCGCCCTTCTTTCTTTTTCCAGAGATCATGGTGGCTCAGGCCGAGTCCTTCAACACAACAGCTCCGTTTTGAACCTTACTTCGGGCCGAGTAACCCACTACTGCCCTCCTTGGTGCTCCCGCTGCGGCCCCAGCACCCTGCGGCGATGCTCATACTCCTCTGGGCTGCCGGCCCGACCCCTCGGTCCCGCTCCATCTCGCACTGGCTCAGCGTTCTCTCAGTCCGCCCCTGCTGGTTGGGAGAGGACGACCCCGCCCCGCCGGGCTGCTTAGAGGAGATGGTGCGAAAGATGTGATTGCGTTTGCGAAGGAAGTCTCCTCCGGCGGCGCCGAGCCCAAAGCTGCCCTTGCGGAGGACCATGCGGGTGCTGGCAGACTTGGCGGGCCGAGACCTCTGGTTGTACTCCAGCTGGGACAGGTGGGAGGCGTAGCCGTCCGGGATGAACTGGAAGAGATGTTCATGACCTTCAACTTGCCACATAGACTCTCTGACGGGTAACAAAGAATATTATATGTGTGTGTCTGTTCTGTTTACCTGACACTGGTGCTGCATTTTCTTCGTGGGCCTCCCCACTATGTAGATATGTGACGGAGGCAGGCCGATGGAGGAGTACACAGAGATGTCCTTGGTGGAGCCGTAGGCAGCAAAGATCCTCATGTGGGCCTAATCAAAGAGGGAGGTCAGCTTTCAGAGACGTCAAGAATTTACATTTGAAAACGCCTCAAAACTCAGCGCGGCGTTCTTTACCTCGTTGATGAGGCATTTGAGGAAGTTGGCCTTGTGTCGGAGCGGGTCGTGAACCAGCCCGTCGCAGAACGAGACGATGCCGTGAGGAAAGTTGTGCTGCGAGAGCCAGGCGACCACGCGCTGCTTCTGCATGTCAGGGCGACCCGTTACGTATACGATGAGGTAGCCCAGATCCTGCCAGTATCTACGAATAACAAAGTATATGGAGCACAAAGTTAGTTCAGTTTTTTTTCCCAGTTTTACAAATACAGTAAACAGGAACCGATAAAGGCTACTTTTTTCTTTGTCCACCGTGGAGAAAGTCACCAGACTCCCTTTAATAATCGGTCAATTTTGTGAGTTGTTGCGTTAGGAAAACTTTATAAAAGTTGTGAAATGCTGTCTATGACAAACTCTTAACTATTTGGGCCTTCTTGTAAATTCGGCATTAGTCTTTCTTTATCATTTAAAAAGTGCCAGTTTGCCGTGGCTTTTCCTTCGTCTCATTCTAGTGCATCTTTCCTGCTACAATTAGCAGCTGTTTTGAATTGATTTCACCATAAACACAAAATGTATCAAAGAAGACAACATTTTATACAAAGTAAATGTCAAATTTGACAAATATAATAAGCAGTTACAAATATGGGGTACTTCTTCGTCCCCAAGTCCAAGTCCCCAAACTCCCTTTAAAAATCGGTCAATTTTGTGAGTTGTTTCGTTAGAAGAAACTGTATTAACATTGTGAAATGCGGTCTATGACAAATCCTTCTCTATTCAGGCCTTCTTGTACATTATGCATTAAATGGAAAACATAACGTTGTTTCTTTTCTTGTAAAAAGTGTCAGTTTGTTGCAGAGCCAGTCTGCTGCTCTGTTTAAACATTTAGCAGGTGTTTGAACACACTGTTTCAACTGAGTGCACCATTTGCGCCAAATTGATGAAAGAAGACAACATTTTATTGACAGTAAATGTGTTTTTAGAAACACAGTAAACAGTAACCATTTTGTCCACTTTGTCGCCCATGGAGAAAGTCCCCAGACTCCCTTAACAGATCTCTTAATTTTGTGTTATGTTGAGTTCAAAGAAACTGTATTAACCTTGAGAAACACTGTAAATTCAGCAAATGTTGTACATTAATTTTTATTTCTTTGTGTCAGGTATAAACAGCCTCTGATATTTAATATATATATACGTGTTTGTTTTTCGGTTGGACTAGTTCCTGCAGAATCTCTGTTGCTGGTTTAGTTCTCTGAAATAGCCTTTTGTCAGCTCTTACAACATAATCATTTACAGTGTATGCTATTGCAAAATAAGCCTGCAGAGAGTTGTAGATCTGACCCTTACCTCACCACATCCACAGCTCCGGCTCGAACCTTTGGGTCGCTGCCCATTATAGACACACTGGCAGCAAATGACCCGTCAATACTGAACACAACAAACTCAGTCCCTCGTGGTACCACAGTGAGATAGCTGTCTGCAAACGTGTGGTCCCCTCTGCGAGAGAGGAAGAGAAAAGATATAGTGAAAATGGTCAAAAATGCATTTTTTAATACGTGAAGTAACGTCTCAGCGTACCTGACCACCATTTTGACAGGATACACCCCGATACCGAGCCTCTTGCTCTCAGGGATTACATAAGAGACTCGTCCGCTGCTGTTGGTGAGCTCCGTGTTAAAGTACACCCACTCTCCAGAGGGAGGCTGGGTCATGATGTGGACGTCAATCTGAGGGAAAATAACACAGAGATCTTTTCAACACTGCGACTCAGAGTGACCTTAATGACACAGATGGTGACACAGTTACATAACTCGTCTTATTTACGGCACATCACAGCTGGACACTGTCGTTACCTTCTCTCCAGTGAGGGTGACCATGTCCAGAGGGCCGTACATGAAACGCCCCGTCACCATCTGGGCTCCGTCCTCCGTATACACGGCGTCGTTCACTCGATGGTTGGCCGTCACATTCTGACGCACAGAGGAGGACAGAACAGGAAATCAGATGAACGTCCTCCTCATCTCAGTTGTTGCACAACGTTAACCGTGATTGTTGTGATCAATCCTCTAAAATCAATCCAAACAGCTTCTTCTAACTGTGAAGCTGCCAGAATTCAAATGAGAGAAGTTCTAAGTTGATCGAAATGTTAATTGAGCTCAGAACTTAAGCTTTCGGCGCTGTATTGAGTGGTTTGTCTGACTCTTTAGCCCTCGGCTTCAAATCTCTGGCAACACTCAAACTGTTTTCAGGAGGAGACAGAGAAAGTAAAAGTACCAGAAAAACAATGTACAAAACACTGATGCGTGAATGTTACAGCTGCATTTCACAGTTTGAACTACTTCATACACAGTTAGCTAGCTCAGTACAGCGGTTCCCAACATGGAGGTCGAGCCCCTCCAAAGAGCCACAAGGAGAATCTGAGGGGTCGTGACGTGAAACTTAAAAACTTTACCTCGTCTTTTAACATTTGTGCCTGAGACCACAACTCCCATGATGCCACGCTGCTATGTTTTTTTGTTTTGATTGAGAGACACCAAGTGACACAAATTGCGTACTGTGCATTAAAAACTGTTTGAGGCCCAGAGGTAAAATCATCTACGGAAGCCCTGAAGGGCAAAACGTGTTCATGACTTTAGAACTGGTGAAAAAAAAAAGGTTTGCCAGATTTTCTGCTGAAAAAAACTACTTTTTGTGTTTTCACAGATGTAAGAAAGAAAAGGAAGAAGAATTTTAAGATTATTCTGACAAAACTTTTCATTCCACCACTTCTCAAGTCATAAACACAGGAGATGAAACAATTGAGATCAGAGTCAAAAAAACAGATGAGCAGAAAACAAATCTCTTGCTCTCATAGCAGCCGGACATCATTTTACCTCCGACAGTGTTATGATGAAGTGTTGAGATGTCCTGACATACAAATCTTCTCCAGATATGAGAAAACTGTCACATCATCAGGATTTAATAGATTATTTCCCAGTGAAAATGAAAATGATCATCTCCAGGGTCAATAACCACTTTCTTTCTTATCATATTTTAATATTTCTTGCATGTTTGTAAAGAGTGTCTTTAAATGACTGTGCACATCTTCTTCACTCTCTGGTCATACTGAAGTCAACTGTCATGTTTGGATCGTCTGATCAGTGTTTTATGAGCAGATATTAGGTCTGAAATGACATTTTCAGACAACTGCCAGCATTAAAATGTTTCCTGACGTTGGAGGTTGTTTGATGCGTACTGCCACCAGGGGGAGACAGACGTTCTGCCCTGCAGGTTTGAGTCTCCACCACGGGGCTGAATATCTGGAGCTGCAACGACTAATCGATTAAAGACTCAAAAGAAGATAAGTTGCCAATTATTTTGACAATCAATTAATCGTTTCAGTCATTTTTTAAGTAAAAACATCAAACATTCGTTCGTTTTGGCTTCTTAGATGTGACGATTTCCCGCTTTTCTTTGTCATTTCTGACTGTAAATGAAGAGTTTTGGACTGATGAAGACTGATAATTGATAATCACATTTGGCTGAATCAAAAAGAATTGAGAATCAGTCAAACGTTGTCTTTGTCCAGCTGCTTAAATGTGATGAATTGCTTCTTTTCTTAATAGTATTTGAGTTTTAGACTGTTGAAGACGTAACTTTAGGCTCTGGGAACTTATGATGTAAATTTATTCACAACTGTTTTTACATTCAAGAGACTAAACGATGCACAAATATGATTGATTATGAAAATAATTGTGAGCTGTATGAATGCCTGTATGCAACCTGAGAGAAAGACTAAATGTAACAGGTCGTACATGTTTGCAGTGACAGAGGTAAAAGCATTTAAAACCAAACAGAGATCTTACCCTAATCTTAACGTGAGTCCTCTTGCGCAGCCACTTCTCACGAGGTTTGGATGGAGTGAATTCAGACACTTCTTTACCGTCCAGCTCCAAAATACTGGAGTTCTCATGTCTCATCACCTACGGAAGAAGAATAGTTTTAAATGAGAATAAAAGAACAAAACCGTTCTCATACTCGAGCAGTAATTGGTTATTGTAGGATTCAGTTTCACAGCTCAGCCTCAGTTAATAAAATGCTCCATCAGACTGTTACTGCAAAGTAGTTAAAACTTTAAGATTTACTAGAGTCGACATTTTCTCTGCTCGCTTTCTTGGCATCCATCTGTTGCAATTCTTCAGCTGGATATTCAATTTTTAAACATAACCATTAAGACTTAAGATGAATTGATGAAACGTAATGTTAGCTTTGGCCGAGTGCTTCATTTCAAAGTTTATGACTTTGTCCTCTGCACTAAAGTCCAGACTTTAGACAGAGCGGAAGTTTCAGTCAGAAAAAAATGAGCTGTGATAATGAAATCTACTTATAAACTACAAAAATGGATGAAATTAATGGTCATAAATGCCAGAAATCCTGCAGGCTTCATGATTTATCATCTGGGGAATATGAATGTGTATAACAACTGTGCCAGTCCATCTTCTTGATGCAGAAATAATAAAAGTTGTCAACTAAATGGTGGGTCTAGAAGACAAGTCTGAGGATCACCACAGTCATTAGGGTTCATCCTCTTGGTACCATGAATACATGTACCCAGTTTCTTGTCATTCTATCAAATGATTCTGAAGACTTTTCACTAAGAAAGTTGTCAACTAGATGGCGGCACTAAAAGAAAAGTCAGAGGATCACCAAACTCAGCAGGATTCATCACCTGGGGACCATGAATGTATGTACATGATCAACGTTGAGCTATTTCACTGGGTAAAAGTAAACTGAGGAGCTTCATCGTTTTTGTAAAAATTAATTTTGTGACATGGTGGCGAACCAAAAAGTCAGAAGATTATTAAAGTTTGAGGGATTCATCCTCTTGGCACCATGAATATCTGTATTAATTGCTTTTTTTGTCAATCTACCCAATAAATTTGACAAGATTTCACTAAAAAACAAAAACTGTCACTAGATCAAAGGTCAGGGAATCATCAAAGACTGCAGGATTTATCATCTTGGGACCACGAACATCTGTATAAAAACTGTGCCGATCCATCTTCTTGATGCAGATGTATTTCAGGCATTTTACAAAGAAACAAAGATTGTGAACTAGATGGTGGCTCTGGGAAAAAGTCAGAGGATCACCACAGTCGTTATGGTTCACCCTCTGGAGACTATGAACATTTTCATCCAGTGTCATTGCAATCCAACCAATAATTGGTGAGATTTATTAAAGCGCACCAGCATGACTAAAAATACACTCGAAAATATGAAGTAGAATGAACACAAAGACAGTACGAACCTGTCTGAGTAAGAACGAGACGACGTCTGTGGACTCCCAGTACGACGCGTGGAACAGATGAGGCAGCGCCACCGTGGGGAACGCCGTCAGGGCGTCGGGGCAGTACAGGGCGTAGTCCATCCTCTTACTGCCCCACCACCGGGAGGCAACTACAACAGGGAGGGGGAGGAGACGAGGGAAAGGTGGAGACAGAGAGGAAGAGTGGCTTTAGGGAATCAGTGCGTCCGGTGAATGTTTGTGGCAGTCCGCTGCAGATCTATGTTCTGCCCGTGTGGAGATGAAGTTCATGGGTTCTCACAGACGACAGGAAGTTTAGAGATCTCGAGGAAAACACTACGAGGACCTGGAGGTTCGACACTCGTAAGGAAGCAGCTCAGACTCAGAGAGAACCTCGTCGAAGCTGCTCTCACGAGTCTGAGCTGAAGAGAAGACACACAAGAATGATTGTAGAATGTAAGTACTAAGTACATCTACTCAACTACCGTACCATTTTGGAGTACATCTGAGATTTTAGTTAAAAAGTACGAAACTAATTGCAACCAAGTGAATGCAAAGTGGAAAGTAACCAGTTACAGAGTGTAACTTATTACATTCACTCAATTTTGAGGTGCTCTCCTTAAGTATTAATATTTTCTGCTCCTTTATTCATTCACTTGACTGAATTTTGGAGGCAAATACTGTAGTTTTATTCCACCACATTAATCTGATAACTTTCAAAAAGCAGAATATCAGATCCAATAAACGGGCGACCCACAACATACATGTAAATATATGTATACGTTACTTTTACTTAATATCAGAAACTTTTATGATTGATACAGTGCCTTTCACTTTAATGAGTGTTTTAAAATAATAACTTTACTTTGACTTTTATGACTTTTGGGTACTTTTTACAAATACACTGCTAAGGAGTAAACATAAGTAAGAATGCTTTTGTTCCTGTCAGTCCAAAGTTTACGGGTCCCGTTTGTCATTTCTGTAGTCTACTGAGGAAGACTATCTGAGAGAGGAAGATACAGGAGGAGGAAGGAGGAAGCGCACACAGGGGAGAGGATGGACCCTAGCATCCTTCCCTCATGTCCTCTCACTACAGCTCCCAGGGTACCTTGCTCTATGTTCTTCAGCACCCTGGGCGACGGGGGCGCTGAGCTGATGTCTGTGATGTCAGACGTGACATCGGTGAGGTCAGAGGTCATGTCAGAGCTAACGTCCGAGCTCTGCTCAGACTCCACTCCGTTGGGTTTCGGGAACACCTGACGGGTTTTCTGGTGCGACCGCAAGGACGGAGTCCGAGAGGCGAGCTTAGTGTAGGGAACAGCCAGCTGGGACAGCAGACTGGACCTTTTAGAGTGGCTGACCTCACCTTTGTGTGCTGAGGGGATGTTTGGAGGGAGGAACAAGAACACAAACACTGTCAGCTTGGAGACGAAACGTGGGTCAGGCGCTGGCGGTTAAAGGTCCACTTACTCGTGGCGATGTTCGAGGCGGTGTAAGAGTCGGCTAACCCCGACACCTGGCTTGCCAGACTGGCCTCGCTGGCCCGGCGGTTGAAGCGAAGGTGAGGGACCCCCGGTGATGTGGAGGATGGGTACTGACCGTCCACGAAAATATGAGAGTGAAGAGAATCAGCTGCAGGGACAGAAGAGAGAAGTCAGAGTCACAAACTTCACTGCAAAGACCAAGAATTAACAATTATTAATATATTCAGTCTTATTTGTAAAGACAGACAATGATGGTTTATATAAACTTAAGGTATGGTGCTAGCTTAGCTTAGCATAAAGACTGGAAACAGGTCAAAGAAGATCTTTCTCTTCTGGTTAAGACGTTTTTCCACAAAAACTACAG
The DNA here is from genome assembly GCA_963678695.2 of Diplodus puntazzo. Taxonomy (NCBI): domain Eukaryota; kingdom Metazoa; phylum Chordata; class Actinopteri; order Spariformes; family Sparidae; genus Diplodus; species Diplodus puntazzo. Next base: position 26,434,668 of record OZ023173.1, on the reverse strand, counting down.
AGTGCTCCTTTAAAATCAGTCAAAAACTGCCCCAGACAAACAAGTGAGAACAGAGATGAACAGACGATAACAGATACACACTCTCTGCGTGGAGCTGCGAGCTCTGCCAGTTGAGGACGGGAACGGGGATGGACGTCTCATTGACGGCGTTTTCCAGGCAGCGTTGGGACGCCGCACCACCGGACTCCATCAGAAGCTGAGGGTTATTCTGCACCGTCTCAACTAGGAGGTCAAATGAAGAAGAAAGAGGATGGCACTTTAACAACGAGAAGAAAAAATCTGCAGCGAAGTGTTTGGTTTGTTTGTGCGGACTCACCCAGGAGAGCTGAGTGTCCGTCGCCCAGAGGAAAGCGCTGGTAACGGGGGACGCTGAAGGGAGGCAGCAGGTGGAAGCGTTTGTCCAGGAGAGGCTCGAGGCGCGAGGCCGACGGATCGGCTGGATGGAACAAGTTATAAACCTGCTGACAGGCTGGACGCAGAGCCGACACTGGAAAGCAAAGGCACATTGAGAAACCTCGATCAATCAACAAACAGAGAAAATCAAACCATCATATAATATTGGATATGAGTCCAGATGTTAACTCAACAGCTGCAGGTCAGAAATCTCTCTCCAAAGGAAACACAGTACAGTCAGATTCCTGCCTGTGTGACTTAAATCACGTATGTTTCTTCTCTCAGCCAAACTTTTTCTGCCTATGACATCAAAAACAAAACCTCTGACCTCTGACTCGTGCTGTCCAGCTGTTTGGAGACGTGACTCTCACACAGAAAAAAAACATCAGAAGCTACAAAAAAGACACTTCCTGCTCTTCTGGCAAGAGGGAAATCATTAAAGGCCCTTTTTGTTTCAAAACCGACAGCGTGAGACTAAAAGGATACATGAGGAACATCATGAAAAGCTTCCTCACCATCTAACGAGGGCACCACAGTCTTCCTCAGCGCGAGCACCAGCCCCAGAGGAGAGCCGAACAGGAAGAAGTCCGTCACTTCGAAGTCAAACTTTCCCAGCGAGCCTCCTTCCAGCATGGTGCTGTTGCTGGAGCGCCGAGAGCCGGGCTCCCCGTGGAGAACGCTGGAGTGGAGACTGATCATCCAAATAATCAAGAGTTTTCATTTAGTATTCATGGAAAAAAAAAACTGCACATATTAGCTGAAATCTGTGAGAGAGTTTGAGACGTCTGTGTGTCACCTGGACAGGAAGGCTTGGTGGTGTTTGATGGTGTCCAGCTCGTACGTGGACGAGTCGCTGCGCTTGCGTGGAAGTTGTCTCTTGGGGTCGTCGGGCCCCGAGCATCGAGGGATGTCGATGTTGCTCCGGCTGAGGTGGCGGCTTCCCTCGAGGGACGGCGAGGAAGGAGAGACGCTGTTTATGACGATACCTGGAGAGAGGAGGTCGGTGTCCTGAGAGAGACGGAGAGAGAACACGAAGAACATCGTCAGGCTGAAACGAGCTCACAGAGCTGCTAGCGTTTCTCTAGACTCGCTATGTAAAGTCGGAGTTGAGGCTGATACCTGCACACTGATGGCGCTGCCCCGTCTGCTGCTGTTTTGGCTTTCAGACACCGTCACAGAACTGCTGCACAGAGCATCAAACCCCAGGATGCCTCCAACACAGTCGCCGATAACACACACCTGCATCGACACACAGGAACACAGAAACATGAAAACACACCGAGCCGGAGGAGAAACACTGCGGCAACACACACCTTCAGGCTTCACACTGACCTGGCCATTAAAAGACTCTCCTTCTAAAGACTTGATGAAGTCACTGTACACCTGATTGGCTCGTAAGATGACGGTTGCCACGGCGTCTTGGTACTGCGGCGCGGAGGTAGCCAGGAGAGGCAGCGCGGCCAGAGGGATGTGGTCCTGGCTGCTGGACAGGCAGCTCTCGTCGTAGCTGTAGGGGCTCAGACTGCAGAGCAGAGACAGCAGGTTATTCTCTTACACAGCAGGTCCTGCATGTATCACACCAGATCATTTAATTACTGCTCAACACTCAGGAGCATCGCTCACTTGGAGACCAGTGAGAAGGCGTCGACACACACAGCGGGACAGGGGACCATCCGGATGGCGATGCGGCCGAGTGCCGTGGGGTAATGGACCCTCATCACCGTCTCAAATGCCCCGCTCAGCGTGTTGCCATCGCCCTGCTTGCTGTTCTGCTCACCTGCGGACAAACATTGCAGAGTCAAAGTTGTCTCGTGGGACTCTCAGTTCACCCAATAACGATGATGCAGTAATTATCCCTGGACAAGAGTCTAGAAAGAATAAACCAACATGTGTACACCACAGGAAGTTTCCATCTTTCACACCCTCCTTTATCCTGTGTCACCTTCAGATCAAACTACTGTTTTAGTTTGAAGCTTAAATGAAAAGATCAACAGCTTCTGATTCTCAAGATTTAAGAGAAGACCAATATCCTCCATGTTAAGCCTCTAACGGTGTCTGCTTTATCAAAGAAAACAACTGAAACTGAAGGGTCTTTTATGAAATCTGTAGTAAATGCTGTGTCACCTAAACTGAAAAACACCGAGCTGAAAGATGCTACAACCCTCTGTAGGTCTGAGTCCATTGTTATCATAAAAATATTGATTCATGTTGAGGTTTGGTACCAGAGCCGGTGTCCAGGATGTTGCCTCCATGCAGAACCAGGACCAGGACGTGAATTTTGGATGGCTGGAGACACTGCTGAGCTGAACAGTCCTGCAGGAGACAGGACAGAAGACAGACAGGAAGGAAACAGGAAACAGGAAACAGGAAGAAAGGGTTAACAGGGAGGAAGGCAGGACAACACACTAAAATAATCAGTTCAAGAAACATCGAGTTCCACATTAAATTCTACGCGACCAGTAACTTCAGTCTACTCTAATGTGTCTTCTAAGCTCTATAATCTCGATGTCTAATGTTTTTCTACTCTCCTCCGTCAGAGGATCTCTGCGCTACCACACAACCTTTTTACGCTCCACTGACTCACATTTCGTTTTCTGATGGATTCGTGTCTTCTCCGTTTTGAGACACGGCGCTGGACACAAAGAGCAGGAACACAAACTCACACAGTGTAACCTGGGAAAAGTCTTTTTTTAACCAGCCGCAAGAGCAACAGCTGGTCCTGAAGACTGTCTGTCTGTCTGTCTGTCTGTCTGTCTGTCTGTCTGTACAACATGACGGGTGAGGTGAAGCTTGTTCCTGCAGCAGAGGAGGCTCAAGTTTCTGCACCACAGTTCTAGGATTTGACCCAAACACTATTTTCTGTCCAAGTACTTTAAGTTTTAAAGTTTAAAGTAAAAAAACAAGTGACCCACTGAGCAAAATCATGTCCAAAATATGTCAACTGAAGGTCTTTTCGATGTTGACTATTGATCTCCCAGTGACGTCTTTACAGGGTTCAAAATTCAAAAAAGTTTTTACTGAGGTCGAGGCTCGGAGTTTGAACCCCCTCAGTAGTTTTGCCGTCACTGGAGAGGAACGGGACTGAAAATTGTAATCTGAGTAGTAACTAGTAACTCAAGCTGTCAGAGAAATGAAGTGGAGGAGAAAGTTGCATGCCTCTCAGATGGAGGAGGAGAATTATCTTCAAGCTATTTAATTATGGCTGTCAGTGATGAAAGAAACTGTACCTCCATCTGCCTCTCCTCGTTACTCATCCCAGCGTACTCGCCGCCCGACTCCTGATACAGCGTCTCTGCGGAAACAGACAAAGGTAAAAAGGTTAGACTTCTTCTGCGCCTACGTCATTGAGTTTCCGAGCAGAAAAACACCACCTACCTTGTGCTTCGTCCACCTCTATCGTTTCTATCTTGTCCATCAGATCGTTGGAGCTCCACTTGGTGATCTCTTTGGCGAACATCTCCTCGTTGTCAGAAAAGTCCTCTGCAAGACACACAGAGGAGCGCTGATGTAAATCGCCTGAAACACTTCAACACGTCAAAACAATCAACCGAGTAACACAAACCAGAGTCGAAGACCTCAAACCTGCTGCAGGTCTCTGAGGTCTCTGACTCAAGGACATTAGGTGTATATAGAAAACTAACATCGGGGAGTTTGTTGCCATGAGGAGGTGTGGGTCAAGGTTTCCTAACAGACCTCTCTTCTGTGCTCGTATTGGGGATATTTAGATTTTTTGTACAGCGGGAGGAAGTGAAGAACTGATGATTTTACCGTGAGCATCGAAGAACTCGTCGTCCGTGCTGTCCTCTGAGTCTCGGGCGATGCTCTGCATCCTCCACTCTGAAATACTCTGGTGAGACGGACTTCCTGCGAACACACACAACACAGCTGATGTTACTGATGGTAGTTTATGGGCAGTGTTGTAAGAAGAACACACAATCGTACTTGAGTTAAAGTAAAGATGTCGTCTTAAAATTTCTGATATCAAATGTACTCAAGTTTCAAAAGTACACGTAGAAGAAAAGCAGACATGTTCATGTTCTGATAAGCAGAGTCGGTGTTTTGTTTTGTTTTAATCTGATTGGATTAAATAAATTAATCTAGAATGTGTTACTGTAGCTGTGAGGCATCGTTGAGTAACTAGTAACTAAAGGAATTAAACAAACTACTGGAGTAAAGGTGCAATTTGGCCCTCCGGCCCCAGAATCTCGTGGCGTGGAAGCATAAAGTGGCAGAAAATGGAAATACTCAAGTAAAGTACAAGTACCTTGAAACTGGACTTGCACAGAACTTGAGTAAACCTACTTAGTTACATTTCATCAGTGGTGAAATGAACCTCAGCTGATCATGATGTCACGCTGCTCCTCACCTCCTCTCTTTGAGGACCTGTTGGAGGATCTGGAGGACGTGGACCACTGCTTGGTGAGCTCCCCTCGAGTCTCCAGCGAGTCTCCCAGTTTTCCTCCTCCTCCTTCAGCCTCTGCGGTCGACCCAGCGGTCTCAGCTCCGGGCTCCTGGTCCTGGCTGACGGAGGAGCCGTTGGTCTCCGCTCCACCCTCCTCGTTGTTGCTGTAGTGGGCCATCTTCTTAGCCAGAGCCAGCTGCGTCTCCAGCTCCAGCTGCCGGATGTCCTCGATGGTCAGGCCGTACCACTCGTCCTGCCAGCACCACGCCTGCCGGTGGGCTCGGACCATCACCTTACGGAGGCCTGGAGGGACAGAAACCAGAATCATTTCATTGTTAACTCATTGCTAAAAAACAAAACTGCTGCTTCGTCACATTTTGCTCATAATTTCAAATGACGGTGTACATTTTAACATATCATCTCGTCGCAGAATAATTCTGCTGCCCTCGGCTCGCGACCGATAAACAGATCTTGATCTCAACGATATTATCTGATTAAGAGGAATGACGTTTGAAAATAAGATTCCAGAAAAGAACAAAAAGACTGGAGGAGAAACGAGTCTGAAAGGTGATCTGTCAGAGCAGATTTAATTCTCATCAACGTCGTCCTCTTGATGAACCAAACAAGCACCAGCTGGTTATTAAACCTGAACCCTCCGAGCGGGTCGTGATTAAAACATCGCGCCTGCCAATAAAAGATGAAATTAGCAACCAGAGCGAGTTATTCTATTAATACCCAGTGAAAATGACCACTGACACATTCTGACATTAATCATAAGAGTTTAAACTGTTGAGTGGATGATGTAAAATAAAATAAAGCATCTGTTAGAGCGGCTGTGTGACCATAATCTTGACTCAGGCACGATGCAGATGAGATGGAAGTTTTGAGTAGAAGCTGCGGATGAAATTAGCATGAAAATAAAGATTCTTGTTGAACTGGCAGAGAATGAGGAAACAAAAACACACTGTGGTTGACGTTTCTGTTGATGAGACGACAGAGTGAGAACGCTGTGAAGACAGAGCAGCTGCTGCTCGGTCAGTAAACGCTGTGAGGAGAGCAGAGGCCTGCGAGAGTGTGCAAACATCTTAAATCACAGCGCTGACACAGAAACAGTCCGACGCCGGCAGGAAATGAATCCAGCCGGCCGCGTTATCTCAGCCAGACAGACACTTTCTCTGCGCTCCCGCCTCTCCAACAGGTTTCCTCAATATTTTCATTCATTTGATTTACCTGTCGTACAACTATTCCTCACACTCACCTTGTTCATTTCACCAGAGTTCATTTCTACAGAGATCAGCTCTGTTGTCTTCTTATGCTCCGCTAGTTAGTCACTGTTTCAAAGATTATCGGAAGCTCTGAATTTTCTACTGTTGTTAATTAATTTTCTGGATTACTTTCAACATTTTCAGTGTCATCAGTGAGTTTTCTGGATTATTTCTGACATGTTCAGGGTCTTTTTTTTAATTTCATTACATTTTCCTCCAACAATTTCAGTTTTCCGCTAAACCGGCTCGGAGGGCGGAAGTCTCTACGGGGCTGCACAACTCGGAACATCCGTGGAAAAAAAAAAATATGGAGCTTTTGTTGCCGCACATGATGTTCCAGTCAAACGACAAAAGTTCACCAGCCGCCACTGCATTCTTCACTGACTTGGATTGATTGTTATTCCCTTTTCATCTTTGGCTCTGGCTGTATTATTCAGAACATTTCATGATATGTCTGACTTTTAATTTTGTTATTTTGTAGGTTTATTCCAAATGCTCATCTTTCATGGTTAACCTTCATTATTTATTCATTCTCAACTTTTCAGGGTTTCAGGTTTGTCTGAGACTTTTCAGGACCATTCCTAAACTTTCAAAATCAATCAGTTAGTTATCCCTAGTTCTCAGGATCTGTCTGACTTTTAAAGGTCATTTCAGATTTTGTAAACAAGATTTCATTTTGAGGTTTGAAGGTGCCAAAGAGTGCCGACACTCGCTCACCTGTGCAGTGTGCATCACTTACCCACGTCGTGTATGAAGCGCTCGATCTTGGACTGCATGCCCCAGTATCTGAACTCCACTTTGCAGAGCTTGTAGGCGCACATGACCGGGCTCTGCCCATGGTTCTGGTTGATCTCCTCGATCCAGTCGTCTGACAGCGGACCCCGTTTGGTCTTGATGGACTGATACAGCTTCGGGTCTTCTTCCACCAGGTACTCGTGAGGAGGAATGTAGTCCTTCACGATGTCTATGGGGTCTGAGAGGGACACAAAGTTATAAATCACAAGAATGCTGCGCTGATGCAGACGTGAGCAGAAAAACAGATGTCACCACGTCCTGACTGAACACCTGCCTCAAGGTGTGTGTGTGTGTGAGAGAGACAGAGAGAGAGAGAGAGAGAGGAGAAAGAGAGTTGTTTTGTTGAATAGTGTTATTGTTATTATTGTTGTGATTGTGCTTTGGCAACACATGTTAAATGTCATGCCAATAAAGCCTTTGAATTCAATTGAAACTGAGAGAGAGAGAGAGAGAGAGTGTGTGTGTGTGTGTGTGTGTGTGTGTGTGTGTGTGTGTGTGTGTGTGTGTGTGTGTGTGTGTGTGTGTGTGTTATGTAATCACTCCCTGCAGGGAATGTGTCTGGAGCAGGCTGCACACTTTTCCTGCAGCCTGGTGAATTTTAGTATTCAGAGGCTCAACACGAGCGCTCACTCTCCACAATCTGCACTCCGCTGCATCACACTGTCTCTGTTATCTCTGCTAATAACATCGTGGGAATCTGACTCCTGATTCTCGACTTGTGAGGAGACGACGACAGGCCGGTCGATCCGAGAGGCTCACACTCATAAGAGTGGGTGTGTGTGTGTGATGACAGACTCACCTACAGTCCTCTGTCTCTTTTCAGCAGCGGACATGTTGAAGACGTCCACTTGATTTCCAGTATCTGGTTTGTAATACGTCTCGATGTCTATAGAGAATTTCTCCACAAAGGGGCAGGTGTACCTGACAGACACAACAGAGACAGATGTTTAGAAGTGCAGTCAACGAAAAATGTGAAAACCTGGTTCATATGCTGCCTAAATGATGTAAACTAAACACTAAACAAATTATTATCAGATAAATAACAGATGAGCTAATAAAAGTGAGCATAGGACAAGAGATGCAGCTGATAACTGATAATCACCTGCTTTTCATGGCCGATACCGGTGAGATAACAATAATATAAATATAAATATTCACTGAGCATGTTCAAGAATGTTCTCCTCTGGTCTCTGATGTGTCCGCGATGTAGGCTTTTAGCTACCTTTTGTCCTGGCGTGCACGTTTAAGTGTTTTTATCGAGGTCGTGAGGACAGAATTTTGTTTTTTTAACAGAGCAGGAAAATATCCACTTATAAAAAATATCTGTATGAGTCAAACTCAGCACCATGCATCACATATTCTTCTTTATTACTGGCTCCTGATTGTTATCAATGTCTGTGTGGGAAACAAAGTTTACAGCAGGTGACGTCCTGCAAATCTAATCTATTAGAAATAAGAATTGCTGCAAAGGTCATAAAAACATCTTGCTGGTCTGATGAAGCAGTCGGGCTGGTCGAGCTGGTCGAGCTGGAGGAGATAAGTGACCTTTGAGCAGATGAAATCTCAGCAAATGTGGCTCAAAGTTGGCAGCAGTGTGCGCACTAAATGAAAAAGTGATTATTCAGCTGAAAATGTTCCAAATAAAGAAACGGCTCCATCAGCAGAATCAGCTCAATGTTATTTAATTTGTGTAATTTATGAATCTAGAAGCCGTACAATAAAAACCATTAACGTTTTATCGCTGAGAGTTTTGGTGTTTCTACTTTAGGTGAGGCCAGCCGCCTGACATCAGCTGATGTAATGTGTGTGTATCACTGAGCAAATGTTTCCAGATGATAGTTTCTCTTAAAGTCTGAGGGATTCTGTCTTTATACATCATTTTAAACATGTGATGAATCGTTCTCCTGATGTGTGGCTGTCTCACCGGGTTCGCGTGTAGGGGTAGGCGTTCCAGGACTCCTCCTCCACTCGAAGGGCAGCTTGAGGCAGGATGGCACAGAACCAGGACGGGATGTGTTTGCCGATGTGATAGACCTTGTGCGTGTACTGACCCGAGCCTCCCGGGCCGTCCTCGTAGGGCTTGTTCTCCAGGATCTCCACGCCGCTGCCCTCGCCACAGCTCTCCTCTCTGCTCTTTTTCTGCAGGATGAAAGCACAGAGGGAGGTGATACACTGTTTGTTTTACAGGTTTGATCCTATAATTGTGCTTTTATTGGTGCATAATCAGAACAGGAGCAGGAAGAAGAAAAACCAGTATGAGCTGCTCCTTTCTTAATAATAACACCAGATACTGTAGATACGGATGACATCATTTTATTGTGCACTTCTAATAATTTCCCACGACTGACAACGTTTTCAAATCAAATCAATCATTATTTCTCTGACACATACAAAGGTTTAGTACGAGTCACAGACGAGTTGCCCCGCACCTCAAAATATGGAAGAATAACTGAACAGAACAAAATATGAAGAGAATCAAAATCTGAACCGTCCTTTGTTCAAAATAACAAAACATGGACACACTTTCCAGTTTGTTCACACATCGCGTCAGTAAAGTCTGTTAAACGACTCTTGTTCAATGATTTCATGAACAGATTCACTTCATCCACACAATCAGTTTGTTGGAGCAGAATCTCAGCTATGTACAAGCAAATAATGAAGCATCTCCTTATTGATTATGATCATGTGAACTGAAGTCATCATGAGCAGCGAGAGCCTCCGTGGCTGAACAGACACAGGAAGGAGCGCCGCCTGAAGAAAGTCCAACATTTACAGAACAACAAGAAGACGTCAAAGTACCGCCCACAATGTTTGATTGACAGGTGATCTGTGTGCAGTGAAGAAATGCCACAACAATCAGCTCCCAGCAACAATGATGGAAACACAACAAGTCTGAAGGAATGAAACACACGATTTAACCCACTGACCCTGAAATGACTTCTGTCTATTAGAGTTCACAAAACTCAGCAGAACCTCCAGACCAGCCAAACCAAAGTCCAGCATAGAGAGGCTGAGTGAATGTGGTCTGGACTCTGTGGAGGAGAGTCATGGTGTCAGAAACGCTGTAGAAGGACAGAATACCTGCACTGTGATCCAGGTACACTCCAACTCTGGAGGACCGAGGACCTGAGACAAGAGTTTGGGCTTTGTTGTGATAAAAGTTATAACTGTCTGTGTCACAATATAATGACCAGGATGTGTCATTACATCCAAATTCACATTCATCTACGTCCCCTTCTCTGCTGATATTCTTGTATGCGACTGCTACACCAACTCCGTCTCCTCTCTTCTCCACCTCCCAGTAACAACGTCCAGTCAGACTCTCTCTGCTCAGGACCTGCTCCCACTCAGTGAATCTGTCTGGATGATCAGAATAAGACTGTTGTAGACTCATCCTTGTAGCTTTTCTGTTCCCATCAGATAATAACAGATATGTGTGTGCTGTGTTTGGATCCAGTGTGATTTCACATGAATATCTCAAGAAGTCAGCTCTGGTTTCGTTCTCTGAATGTGACAGTGAAACATCCACTTCAGTCTCTATCAGTGAGATGTTTGTCCATGTCTCTCTCAGGACGTCTTGTAGTTTGTCTCTGACCTCTGACACAGCTGCTGTCACATCCTCAAAGTATCTCAGGGGACGGATCTTGATGCTGGATGAGTGTGTAGACTCACTGAGTGCTGACAGTGAGGGGTAGTTGTGTAGAAACTGGTTGTGATCCTCTGTGTGTGAGAACTTCTTCAGCTCAGCGTCTTTCCTCTTCAGCTCAGTGATCTCCTGCTCCAGCTTCTCCTGAAGCTCTTTGACTCGACTCACTTCAGCTTCCTGCTGGGATCTGACCTGCTGCTTCACATCAGAGCGTCTTTGCTCCATGAGATGGATCAGCTGGGTGAAGATCTCCTCACTGTGCTCCACTGCTTTATCAGCAGAGCCATTGATGGCCTCCACCTCCTGTTGAAGCAGCTTCACATCTTTCTCTCTGTCCTGGATTCTCTGCTGGATGTTGTGTCGACTCCCCTCCAGCTCTCTCTGCCTCTCAGTCCTCTCTGCTGCAGCTGACACTGTGTCGTGGCCTTTATGTTCCTCTATAGAGCAGAGATAACAGATACACTGCTGATCAGTGCGGCAGAACATCTTCATCACCTCATCGTGACGAGAGCAGATGTTCTCCTGGAGCTTCTCTGACGGCTCCACCAGCTTGTGTTTCTTTAATGGAGCCACATCATAATGAGGCTGGAGGTGTTTCTCACAGTAAGAGGCCAGACACTGCAGACAGGACTTAACTGCTCTCAGTTTCCTCCCAGTGCAGAAATCACAGGCCACATCTTCAGGTCCTGCATAGCAGTGATCAGCAGGAGCAGCTTGGAGTCCAGTCTTCTTGAGCTCAGGCCTCGGTATGAAGCTCTTCCTGCACTGAGGGCAGCCGTAGATCCTCTTCTCATCCTCTGTAATACAGTTCATGCAGTAGCTGTGTCCACAGGGAATAGTCACCGGATCCTTCAGTAGATCCAAACAGATCAGACAAGAGAAAGTCTCTCTGTCCAGCTGAACTGCTTTCTGCGCCATTTCACCTCTCAGTAACAACGACTGTCTGAGATTCACTCCCTGATGACTGAAACTAGTCTGAGCTCTGAGCTGAACAGTGTGTTTTTGCAGTGAATGAAACCTGTCAGACCAGTTACGCCCATCCACAAACTGTAGGGGAGGGAGCAAGGAAATATAGTGACAAAGTTGAGCTGCTGTGTGAGAGGAGGAAGAAGAGGGAGGGCTGATCGAGCTGTGACTCAGTCCAAGACGAGGAGCAGCTCAGTGAATCTGAACTTTGTTTTTTCTTTGACAACAAAGCCTCAGTTAAAACCTGCTCCACATTTGAAAACATCAACGTTTTTACCAATATTTCTTGGCTCCTCAGATTTTGCTGATATTTCTCTAAGTCTTCCTGAATCAGCCGTCAGTGATTCAACAATCAACAACACGAGACAGAAATTGAGTTTGAGGTCACTGAAGGATATGGGTTTGATTTGTGACACATGAAAGGTGGGGTGCACAGGTAGAGATGCGGGCAGCTTCAGGCGGACAGCAGAGGGATCCACCTCAAACGGGCCGACGAAATGTGTAGCCAGCTTGCGGGATTCCACTTGTAGAGGGAGATCACGGGAGGAAAACCACACCTTTTGTCCAGGTTGATATAAGGGAGCGGGAATGCAGTGACGGCCTCCCAGATGTTGGCTACGCCGGGTGGCGCCTGAATCGCCTCCCGTGCCATCCTCCTTACCTCCGTGTACCGGGCCGCCGGAGCCTGAACAGAGGGGACAGCGACATCTCATTCCTGCGCAGAGAAGAGAGGGGGTTGATAACCATAGGTGGTCATGAACAGAGTCATACATGTAGCTGCACTGGAAAGGGAGTTGTGCGAGTATTCGACCCAGGTGAGGAAGGAGGACGAGGAGGAGGGAATCTGAGCTGTGATGCAGCGGAAAGCGGTCTCTAGGTCCTGGTTAGCCCTCTCCGTCTGTCTGTTGGATTTTGGGTGGTATCTGGACATCAAGCTGCATGTTGTACCGAACGCCTTGCAAAGCCTGCCAGACCCGAGATGTGAGGATGTCAGCTGGAAGTCCATGGAACCGGACAACGTGTAGGGCTAGCAGGTAAGCTGTCTCGGTGGCGGAGGGGAGCCTGGCTAGTGGGACGTAGTGGACCATCTTAGAAAAATGGACCATGATCGTGAGGATGACTGTGTGTCCGTTTGAGGGTGGATGCCCGGTGACGAAGTCCACTGCGATGTGGGACCAGGGACAACTAGGAATGGGCAGCGGTTGAAGGAGACCTGTGGGGGAACGATGAGATGCTTTACTCCTAGCACACACCACACAAGCTGCCACAAACCTAACTTAGAGGAGTGTCCCCACTGAAGCACCTGGGGGACGAACCTCGTAATTGTAAGAATAGACGATTAGGAGGACCGTCTGTATGATGGTCTTAATCTCCCAGGTAACGGCTCCAATTATCCAGGGAGAGGGCATGATGGGTTCAGGGTCTGTGGGAAGTGTGTCATGTAGAGGCGAGAAAGAGTGTCCGGCTTCCCATTCTTGGAACTGGGGCAAAAAGAGAGGGTGTTGAATCGACTAAGAAAAAGAGACCAGCGCGCCTGGCGAGAGTTCAATCTGCGGGCTGAGCACAGGTATTGGAGATTTTTGTGGTCCCTCCAAATTAGAAACGGCCCCCATGTTCCCTCTAACCAATGCCACCCCTCCTGTAGGGCCAAAACCACCGCCAACAGCTCTCTATTACCGACATCGTGGGCATGTGTGAATAACATTTTTAATCTTGTAAAGGAGCAGCGGGGATCCAGGTAAAAGGTGAGTTGGGGAAAGTTGAGTGAGGGGAGCGGCGACACGGCTAAAGTTGTGAATTAATCTCCGGTAGGAATCAGCGAAACCCAGGAATTGTTGCAGCTGCTTGCGGGTGGATGGTTTGGGCCATTCCTCCACCGCTTGGGTCTTTATCGGGTCCGGCAGAATCCGTCCTTGCGATGACGAAACCTAGGAAGTTGATCTTAGGGACATGACATTCAAACTCTCCGGCTTGACATATAGTTTGTTGTTGAGTAATGTCTGTAACACCAGCCTCGCATGCTCGAAGTGCTTCTCCATATTCTCAGAAAAAATTAGGATGTAGTCTAAATAAATGAACACAAAGTGATTAAGCATGTCTCTTAAAATGTCATTAATTAATGTCTGGAATACGGCAGGCGCGTTTGAGAGCCCGAACGGCATAACAAGATACTCGAAGTGGCCCAGGGGAGTCTTGAATGCCGTCTTCCACTCATCGCCCTCCCTCATGCGTACTAGATGATAGGCGTTCTGCAGATCCAGTTTCGAGAACACGTGGGCATGGCAAATTGGCTCAAATGAAGGGTCAATCAGAGGGAGTGGGTATTCTTTATGGTGATCTCGTTCAACCCTCGGTAGTCGATGCAGGGTCGTAGTGTGCCATCTTTCTTTCCCACGAAGAAGTATAGGTGGTGAGGTGGCAGGGAAAGTGCACGTTCTTTACAAAACAATGGAGACAAGTCGTGGTAAACGGGAGGCACTAGTGACAAATCTGGGGGTTTAGGTGCGGGCGAGGCATTCACCCCTTCTGAGGGAACCGCAGAGCGAAAACAGTAGGTGTGGCAAAAGGGGCTCCAGCTGGAAAGGGTAGCTGCGGTCCAGTCTATGTGGGGGTTATGGAGTCGCAACCAGGGGAGTCCCAAAACCACCCGAGAACAGGGGGAAGGGAAGACAAAGAGTTGAATTACCTCCCGCTGATTGTCAGAAATTATGAGGGCGATAGGTAATGTGCGCCGGTTGATCACCGCCAGCCTTCGCCCATCTAGAGCGTTCACAGTTCTGGGGGTGTCGAGGGTTTCTTGTCGAGAGCTTGCTCGACCAGGATGCTGTCAATGAAACTATCATTGGCGCTGGAGTGCACAAATACCTGGAGGGGCATGGAGTCATGAGTACGCTGGAGAGACGCAGGGAGATTTATGCGGACTAAAGGGCTGGGGCAGGAGGATGTCTGGCTCACCAAGGTGCCCTCTGTCAATGGCGAGCCGGACCTTTTGGCAAAGCCGGACAGGGCGAGGTAGTGACCAGGCTGGCCACAGTAGATACACAGCTGAAGAGCTCTTCGGTGTTGTCATTCCTCTGGAGTCAGGTGAGACCTCCCCAGCTGCATCGGTTCCCCCACAACAGCAGGGGGAGCCTTGGGAACACTGGAGGGACATGAGGTGTTCATCGGTCCAGGCGGAGAGTGAGGAGACTGACTGGGGGTGGAGCTAAAAACTCTGCAGCTGCTGGAGCTTCTCTCTCTCGTTCTCTCTCTTAAACGATTATCGAGATGGATGGCTAAGGAAATAAGTTGTTCCAGAGAAGCTGGCTCCTCTCTGGCTGCTAACTCATCTTGTAAATTCTCTGAAAGTCCACGTAGTCCAGGCAGTAGAGGTCGACGGGGGCTCAGTTGGTTGAGTAGATAGCATGGTGACTTGCTGGCCAAGCTGAGAGATGTTGGTTGTCAGAGCTTGAAAGGCCTCCATGAGTTGCTGGAGCATTTGGTCAAGTCTCCCTATGAGGGCTCCTTGAGCATTCAGCGCCTGGGCGATTGATGCTGGGTCCGCTGGGTCTATCTCTTGGCCAGATGATACTGCTACACTAGAGACTCTGGTGGGACCCAAAAGCGGACTTGAGACTGGAGCAGGTTGTAAAGGTTCTTTATTGGAACCAACGAATACTCAAAAGTGGGAGCGAGCTGGAGGCGGCTGGAGAGCGGAGTGGTGGTTATCCGCACAGAAGGCCGCAGATCAGGCGGTGGGCTTGTAATGGAGCTGGAGCGCTGCGCGGTTGAGTTGCTCGGAGGAGCACAAGGCAGGTGGAGCACTGCAGCCGGGCTGAGGAGACGCGTAGTGCCGGATCGCTCAGACAAGCACATGGCAGGTGTAGTGCTGCAGAGGTGCTGGGGCAACGGTTCACTGGAGCAGAGTTGTAGGTTGCTTGGAAATCACAAAATCATCTGGCAGCAGGTAGCGCGATGACAAGGCTTTTAAGCGGGCTCTGATTGTTGATCTGCTGCCGGTGCGTGTGATTATTCCAGAGACCGCAACTCCGCCCAGCTCTCCAGTGCACCTCTGCAAGCAGACAAAAAACACACAAGCACAAAAACACAACACCTACACACACACATACACTGCAGCCATAAGATTGTGACAGTTTCGTCTGAACAGGCAGGAAGGCAAATTAAATTAATGAGTAATTAGAAGAACCTTTCCTTTCATTTCCAAGTTCTGGTATTACATTTTGGGGTTGAGAGCTAATTCAGTGTGAAACCCAGTCCATCCTCATCCAGACTCAGCGCTGACACACATCCTCTCATCCTCCCTCCTTCTCCTTTGACTCCCAATTAAACCCCTGCCACCCTGACACAGCACTCCCGTCTCTCACTCAGGTGTTCAACCCTGTGAAATCCACTTTCCTCTCTGAGCTGCACGGATGATGCAGCAGAGGCAAAGTGATGAGCTGGAGAGAAAAACAGCTGCCACACGGAGAGAGAGAAAGAAACTGCTTTTAGTCATGTTCGACCTTTTATTTACAATCCTGCACTCCTATTCTTTAACCCGTTCTAATTTCCACCAATGAGTTGATGTGAGGCGACTTTAAAAAGGAGACAGATTCATCGCATAGAGGAGGTCAAAGCAGCGATTTCTCCCCAGCATGAGGCTTCCCTCTAATAAAAGGCAGCAGATGGTTCAGGCCCACAGATCCTGTAAGACTGAGCCGTGTATTAAGCCCGTTGATTCACAGAGGAGGCCGTGGATTACTGCATCGGTTTATAAACACACTATATCTCCTTAAGAGGCTCTCCATTTAGACTGGAGGCGTCTGGGTGGCAGCACTCAGCAAATGTGAATGCACAGAGACAGTTTAGATGGCTGGTCAGTTATATTGAACCCCTCCAAGATGAGACACAGGAGCCCAGGAAAGGCCAGACCAGTGCTGGAATGACACTTAATTAATCGATTAGGCTTTTCTACTCATGCTCGGATCAATTTGTTACCAAAAAAAGTCTGTTCCCAGTTAATAAAATGTGCTCAATGTGCTTCTTTTCTTTTCTTTCTGTTTAACATCACTATAGAATTAAACATTTTGTGACTCTTACCAAAAAAAACCCCAAGAACATCATCTTGAGTGCCGGGTACTTTTGATTTCATAGCCGTTTTATGGTCGACTCATCAATATATGAATCAATAACAAAAAAAGAAATAGCAGCTGAAAGCATCTGTTAAAACCATAGACGATTATTTCCGTTCGAATCTGTCTGTCTTTTTGTTCAAACAAACGTAGAAAAACAGAGCAAGAGGCTTTGTCAGAAGAAACTTCTTGAGCGAGAGCTGAAACATCGTCTAGAAACTAAAAAAACAAGTTGCCTACAACATTGACTTCTGCCTGATTGATGCCTAATCAGATCAAGGTCTGTATCTGTCATGGTCCGAGGTTTAATACTTTGCGTCTTCGCCCCATTTTTTACTGCTTAGCAAAAGAGTCAAATGCAAGAGACCAAGAGGAACCGTGAACAAAAGAAACAAAAAGTCAACTTTGATAATGTAGGGAGGGAAACCCAAGAAACAGACACAAGAGAAATATATAAAAACTTAACTTAGAACAAAACGGAGAAGCAGAAAGAGAAACACTGAAGACACAAGGAGCAAACAAAAGACACAAATGGACTTTATACACAAGGAATAATTGACTAACGAAACATCTGCCACGCCTGCAATGGTAACACTAACCCTGCTCCTGAACAGCACCATCCACGCGTCCATCCATCAATACGTTTATAGGACTTGTAACAGCATCAAAACATTATCCCAGCATTCCCACTGTGAGCGTGACATCAGAGGAAAATGGCCGCTGTGTGACTGTGCTCCATTAGTAACCCCTGGCAGCCTCAAGATGAAAACACACACTAGTGATAGAGCTAATTTCAGGAGCCAATAATGTACATTTCAGTCCCCAGTCAGCCAAACATCATACCCATGATAAATACTTTGCATGCACACTGATCCTCAGAGTATAAATCAGCTGACGCTCGGTAACTTAAACCAATAATCAAATCTTAAATCTTTGTTTGTAACGGCTTCAACATTTGAATCTTCCTTGCGAGTCAGGCCAGGTGACCATCGTGCATAGACGTTATATTCTGGTTTCAAACTGATGATTGAAAAGCCGTTTTATTCCTTCCGCTGTAAATGTGCTGCGGGTGGAGGAACAGCACAGCGCGAATACAAATCACGGTGATCATTATTAACAGCGAGGAGAGGGGCGCTCGGGGTCAAGAATGAGAGCTCAGATTGAACACGGAGCTCTCTCTCCTGAAGACTTCGGGGAGGTGGTATCAGTAATGAAGGTCAGAGGAGGCAAACAGCTGGAAAATTGCTGTAATCTAGCAGGTAATGTAATTTAGGTGAGGAGCTAAGGGCTTTAAATTACCCTGCTGGTGTCTGCTGCAGCACAGCAGAGAGAGCACAGGATCTGTATTAATGACATCTGAGAGCTCATAGCTCAAGTGTCGACTACACGGCGTCTCCCCGACGCTGACCGTGAGCAGGTTTATGGATCCTTATGAAAACAACAGAGGCGGCTCTATAACTTTGGTAGTCTCTTCTGGGGTCAATTCAAAAATTCACAGACCGGTTTGATAGAAGAGATATAAGAGCCCGTGACTGAGAGTGTAGCAGCACTACAGTCCATCAGGACAACTGTGACATGTCGGGTTTTCAATTCTCATGGCAACAATCTGACTTCACTTGTCTTCTTCTAAAGTTCATCATCAAAATGATAAATAGAATAAGACGAGTGAAACTGGAGAACAAACGGCAGCAGTGGTGTTTCCTTAATGAAGTTTCACATTAAACGACTTGTTAAGAAATGATGGGTTTCTGTCCACTGAAACACGAGAGGGCTTTTAATTTGAAATGGACAGAGGAAGTGTTGAGTTTGCAGTTAAAGTCCCCATCAAACGGCTAATGGAGAGCTATTTGTGTTGGCATGGTTACGTGTTTCCAGGCCCCGCCCCTCCCGCCTCACAGTAATATAACCTTCAGTTCTCTCTCTCTGCTGCTTTACTCCAAAACTTTTCTCATGTGGAAGCTTTTTTTGTTGTTTTCGAAACCGAGGATGCTGCGTCTGCTGCTGAGGTGTGTGTGTTCTGGTGTTTGGCTGTCAGCAAGATCAGACACACACACACACACACACACATACACACATTGTTGAAGCCTGAAGGAAGCTAAACAAGACCTCAGCAGCTCTGTGAGGCTGCACTTCAAGCTAACGTCAGCGAGTGAACGCGCTCACAATGACGACGCCAACCTGCAGATGTTTAGCAGAAACGTCATTTTGGGGTCTTATTAAAAAGAAACTCCACCATTTGTACAAATTAAAGTGTGTTTACAGGTCTTACAGGAAAAAAAGTAGTACAAAGCCTTACATGGCTCCAGAGGAAGCTGCAGGAATCTGATGAAAAAAATGCCTCCAGCATTGTCATTTAGTGGCTCAGTTGCATCATGGGTAACGTAGGCACCAGGTTTGGAAACTAAAGAAGAATACGTGGAATAAAAACATCAACATCTCTGGATCATTTGTTTTGAAATGGGTCCAGAGTGTGACGCTTTCCAACACCTGCTGCCTACATCACTTATTTCTCTCCAGGAATCTTCCTCAGAAGTTATTAGTAAAATATGGAAGTTAAGAGTTACTGAAGTCTGTGAACTTAATAAAGATGCAGTGATGTGATGGAGAACACAGCAGAGTCTGACCACTAAAGATCTAGAGAGAGGAACTCGTTCAGTTAGACACAAAGATAAGAATTGTTCGAGAGTTAGAATAACTGTAATATAATATTTAACAGCTGACAGGAAAAGAAATACAGTACAATTAGAGCCCAGCCCGGCAGACACACTGTGGACCACGTCTGTGGAATTACAATGGGTCCGGCCTCGCTGAGGGTCTCGTTTCTGCCGGGCTGAGCTGTCCCTGAATAATTTATGTGACACTGCAAGGTTAGCATAAACCAGGGTACAAAACTCCGCTCCTCAGGCCCGCGCTCAGTCCAACCGGAGCAGCAGCAGAACCTCATGCATCACCCGTTATCGCTGGCTGCTCACACATTTCATACCCCCCCTCCTTCAGCCACTCTGCCATTTTTCAAATCTGTGCAACAGACAACTCTCATGGATCAAACTGTCAGCTTGCTCGTTAAATAACACAAAAACTGCAAAGACAACTCGCACTCTTGCAGAGAGTGGATAAAAAACGTGAAAACAAAAGTGTATGAAAAGCTGCGCAAGGGTTTTTTCACACAACAGAGAACTGGAGACACTAAGATCAGGGATTTTGGGCTATTTTGCAGTTTTCTTTCAGAATAAAATGTCCAAAATAAACATTTAGGTCAGATTTCTGTTCTGGTCATTTATGTAACTTAGTGCATATTTAATAGATTATTCAGCATTCGCATATTTAAAGTCCAGAAGAAGAAGAAGAACAAGAACAAGAACATATACAATAATTGTATGTATGTAAGTAATCAACTTGAAAGGTTTCCCTTCAGCTGTGCTTTGTGTTTAGTGCTAATTAGCAAATGTGAGCATGTTAATAATCTAAACTGGGACGCTGAACATGGGTAACATAATGCTGCTAATCATCAGAGTGGGATCATCTGACTTTAATCTAAGAACTCTGACTTTAAAATCCAAAATAAAATCATAGAATTCCAAGAAAAAAAGTCAGGATTCCTATAAAAAAAAGTATTTTTCTAAGATTAGTGTCAAAGTTTTTATCCTGGACTTTAATTTTGATGTTAAAGTCAGAATTCTGAAGAAACGCCAGAATTCTGGGTTTTTACTCAGCTTCTGAGTTTAAGGTCAAAATTCGGTGAAAAAAGTTGGTAATCTGAGTTTCTATCTGTCTTTAATTCAGATATTAAAGTCAGAATTTTGTTAAAAGTCAGAATTCTGATGAAAAAATGTCTCTAAATGCTTCATGACCTCCCCGTCTTGTCTGTGGCACTGAACTCCGAGCCCACCAGTTCTCACTGAAGACACTTTGGTTTCCTTCACTACCTGGAACAGCTGCTCACTGCGGATTTAATAACACACACGTCTGGGACTACTTTCAGTGGCGGACTGATACATGAGTGTTGACATTTTTTTCTCACGACAGACAAACGGCAGTCAAAAAAACTAAAATCTATCACAACATCAGGCTGTTCGTGTTATTGTGTCCACCCCCTCCCGTACCTGAGTGGCAAACTGTACCCTGTTTTACAGTCAGACATGTTGCCACGGTAACGCCGCTGCGCCATCACGTCCTCCTCTCTCTCTCTCTCTTTCTCTCCGTCTCTCGCCGTATCACAAACAGATGATGGCAGCCCCATCCCGCCATGCTGCAGCTGATGTCACCGGTTACCGTGGAAACCGGTGCTCAACTGTGACGCTGAGCAGGAGGAGGGGTCCAGGATATGTGTGTGTGTGTGTGTGTGTGTGTGTGTGTGTGTGTATTTAATCATGTGTTTTATCAAAGCTGATATCGAGTTCAGTTAATCCTGTCATGTCTGTTTTATTATTTTTCTCCTTCTTCTTCTTTTAATCTTATATTTCTGCTGTAATCCGTTTTGTTTCTGTATTATTCTACTGTTGCCTCATTTCAGTCCTGATGGTTTAAACACGCAAAGCACTTCATGGCTTTGTTATGAAACGTGCTGCATGAATGAAAAGATAAAAATATACATATATTATCATTGTTGTTATTATTATCAGTCCACATGTTCACAACACATTAAGGGAACATGTTAAACTCACGTCAGATCTTGATGAACGAATGATTCAAGCTTTAAATCTTAACTGATATACTTTCTACAATTTGTTGAGAACAAAATGAAGCAAATGACGATCAACAGAAACCAAAACTATCAACCTCACTGAGAGCTGGATTCAAAACCACTCCGACAGTCGAAGTAAAAAATTTAAATCACCGGCAGATGAACTCATGAAGCAGCTCATGATGTGACTCAGCAGTGAGCCTGTACGCACTCCGACACCGTCTGGACTTCCTCCTGATGACTCTGCAGGTGGTGGATCCACACCTGGATCAGGACATCAGTGAGCTCCTGGACAGTCTGTGGCCATACTTAGCAGCGTCGGCTGACCGATACATAACATCCCCATAGGTGCTCAACTGGATTCAGGTCAGGGGAGCGAGACGGGCCGGTCAATGGCAGCAATGCCTTCATCATCCAAGAACTGCCAACACACTCCGACCACATGATCGTGTGTTAATCATCTCAAATACCAAATTATTGTTTTGTTTGTCTCTGTGTCAGAAGGACGTTGGCTCGCTGGTGTTAGCAACGTTAGCTACAACAAACTGGCAACCACTGGAGTCACATGTGATTTGGACCCCAGCGGTGTTGTAAGGTAACGAGAGATGGAACGACACATTTAGTGACTGAATGAGATCAATAACGGCTTCATGGTGATTTCTGTAAGAACAAACTTGTCATGTCTCTTATTTTTCTTTCACTGATGTCTAATTTAAACACTAAATAAAATCACTTCTTACTCAGAGGAGAATATTTTCTCTGATTATCATTACTACCGTGTGTGTTTCTTCCAAATTATAAACCAAAACACAATCCTGCCGCATACGGGGCACCATCTGGTGTGCAGAACAACACCGACCCGGTGACCCTCTGAAAGCGTTCTTGTTCTGCTAGAGTACGACACGATGACACCGTGACCTCCATCCGCCTTCACACACGGACCTGAACCCGTGTCAGCACATGATCTGAAACACACTCCAGCTCCTTTGTAGCTCCCAGCGCCACCAGACTAATCCTTTAATTTGAGATAAACAGCATTTTGTCTATTAGTAATTCTGTTGTCCACTCACCTGGATCATGTAGAGCTGAGCGATGCGGTACTCCTCCACGCTCATCGGCATGGGGATGCGATACTCCTTGATCAGCATGGCTGTGGTTGAATCGGACCGACTCTATGTGTGTGTGTGTGTGTGGAGGGTAAGGAGTGTACGAGGGTAGTCGCTCCTCTCGGTCGGCTTCGCTACCCAAGCAGCATGTTCAAACACCAAGGACGGGAGTCATCGTTATTCACACCTGAGGAGAGGAGGAGAAAAGAGAAGAGTGTGTCGATCGTAGCGTCCAGGAGGAGTTAGCATGTTTGTCTCAAGGATTAAAGCCCACGGACACAAGCCAACACATCCCGTGTGTGTGTGTGTCCTCCGGCCCTCCCACAGATCTATTACAAGGTAATCCACTGACCTAGCAACATCCCTGAAATCCCCCAGCAACCTAAATCCCGACTGTGTCCACACACCAAGATTCAGCCAAGTTGTGGTCAACGTTTAAATCCAACAAAGCTCTCTCATCTTCTGCACAGACGGTACAGCACTGCACCGTAGAACAATATTCAGATGACTTTTTATTTTTCCTTCTTCTTTAAATAAATGTAGTTTAACAGAAGTCTGAAGTTTTTACAGATTAAAAAGGTGCATTATGTAAGAATTCGAGTTGAAAACACCCAAGAATTGACTGAAATAATGGGAAAAATGTAAAGAAATTACAGGTTTTGACATTGTGACGTCTGTGAAACGCGCTCCAGAGTAATCTACTGGAGTTAGCATGCTAACCAGCTAGCCTCACGGTCCAAAGCTCCTGTGCTAGTGCCGTTAACAACACCAACAACCCGACCTCGGCGCTCCGAGCTCCCAGTCTGGACCGCTAGAAGACACATACTCAGTTTCATTCAGGTTTGTCCTTTATTGATTTATTCTTTAACTCTGTTTTTCAAGGCAAATTTCTGTTTCTCCATCTGTTAAATGCTTCACTATGCTAACTGAGCTACTTGCTAACAGCAGCAACCAAAGAAAGCAGAAGCAAAGAGTTCAGTGAGCAGCAGTTAGCGGTTACCTTGCTTCGAATTCTGTCAATTTCTTCAAAGTCTCAACTTAAAACCACAAACATCAACCTCATGGTGACCTCATCAGGCACAAATACAATAAAGGTTTTAAATGCACACACACACACACACACACACACACACACACACACACACACACACAGTACTGATTCAACTTGTTTACTCCAGTAAAAGTACTCAAGTACAGGCTCTGAAATGACTATCAAAGTCTCCCTCTGAAGGACATTTGTGGTCAAAGCTAACTGAAGCTCACGTCATATTAATAGAATCCAAAGACTATTAAAGTTAAAGGTAGAATCAGTAGGATTTGTCCCAGCTGTTCCTGAACGCACCACAAAGACAGCTGATTGTTGAGTCTCATTCCCAGGACGTCAAACAGACACATGTTGGGTTGGTAAAGCGTCCCGAGCAGCAACAAAGAGAGAAAATCAGAAACTCTCTGCAGATACGAGACACTAACACGCCTTTTCTCCACATTCCAGTCTCCCTCTCTGTCTGTTTACGGCTTCTTACGTCTGAAATCAGTCTTGTGACGTTGGGAAGGCGGCGTGCGATGACCTCAATTGCATCAAACTAAAGTAATAAGGCTGTTTTGTAAATGTGAGGAGGAGGAAGTTCAGATGTAGAGAAGAGAAGTCAAAGTTCAAGAAGAAATAAGTATTTTTACTTTGTAACTTCTCACCTCTGATTATTTTTAGGGATGTATAATGTTGGATTTCTGCAGATATCTGATATTTTTCCAGCTGTTTTTGCATTCTGATGCTGCTGCACTTTTTTTTCTCCACCTAATCGCAGAGAACATTTGTGAAAACAAGCAATATTGTGAAACTCAGCACAAAGAAATAAAAGAGGCGTCGACGCAGCTTCACTGATTTTTTTTTTTTTGCTTTAAGATGAAATCATGACTAAATTCATGTCAAACACAAACTCTTGTGTGATCTGGTTCTTAGTATAAAATATGCATCTCTAAACTGTTTTTTAAAGTGGAGTCACAGAGATGTTGTTTGTGTTTCCTACCCGGGAATTAGAGCAAAGAACATATTACTATTCCTGCTCTCACTGGGAAAAATAAAAGAAACTTCTGCTCCTGAACCCGCAGAGCTTCAGTCATTCCCATGATGCCTTTAATAAACAATAACTGCAGGTATCAACACTGCAGTCCTCTGCATGAACCCAGAATGAAGATTCAGATCCCAGATGCTCTCCAGAAGCGGCATCGTCCGACCCGACTCGCTGCGCTCTGATACAATTACAGCGGGGGAGATGGAGTGGTGCTCCCTCCCTGAATCTGTGAAGAATAAGTCCCTGACCGACAGAAGAGCTGCTAAATATAGAGACAGAGTAACCCCACCAAGCAAGATGTGAGACAGACAGACAGACAGACAGACAGGCAGACAGACAGGCAGACAGACAGACAGACAGGCAGACAGGCAGACAAGCAGACAGACAGACAGACAGACAGACAGACAGGCAGGCAGGCAGACAAGAGCCTTTTGTTTCTCGTTCGCCTCCATCAGACGAACGAGCTGTGAGTCAGCACATCAAACACAGCAGACTGAACTCAGCGAAGAAGAAAACCTGAAGAAGGAACTGAAGACGACGTTACTGCAGCTCGACGCCAGACGAATGTCTCATCTTAAAGCAAAGATGCTGCCAAATTCTTCTCTTTAACATGATTGTTAAATTAATATCTTTGGGTTTAGACCGTTGGTTGGACAAAAATGATACATCTGCAAACATCATCACGATACAGAAGCCCTGAACGTGAAGATTGCTTTTTCTTCTGGTGATTATAAGGTTGATCTAAACAGTTTTCTCTCTTTTGTGTTTATGATTTGAGATCAGGTGGAAAAAAAAATGCTTCCTTATTTGTTTTGTGAAACCGAGAGAGAATATTTTTTAATTTTTTTTAAAAAAAAGGGTGAAAAAAATTAAACCAAGTAGGAAAAATAATTTTTGAAAAAATATTTTCAGGAAGAAAAAAAATAAATAAATCACACATGAAACCGAGTAAAAAAAAAAACTTTTTTTTTTCATGTGTAAAAATTCCAGGAAACATTTTTGTTTTGTATTCATGTGTGAAAAAAGAACAAATGTCCTGAATTTATTTTTAAAAACAGATCAAAAAAACATATGAATAAGGAACTTTAAGATTGTTCTGGCCAAACGTTTTCTCCATCAGCTCTCAAATTCTAAACACAAAGAAAGAAAGCATTTTAAATCACGTCTGACAAAAAGTCATACATTTTAAAAAATTCAAGAGAAAAACTTTTTATTTTTGTTTCTGTAATACTCATTTTGTCCACAAGAGGCTTCATCTCCCTCATGTTGTTGTAAGTAGGACTACAAACATTCACGTGTTCAGCCAGGAGAGTTTAATTTCACATTAAATATCAGACGCATCTTGTGTTTATTCTCAGACATGATCAGTGTTCAACATGTGCAACTAAATCATGAGCTTATTTCCCAACACTGCTTGGTTTAGTGTGTCGATGTCCGTTTTTTGGTTGGTTTGTCAGCAGGATTACACAAAAAATACCCAACAGATTTCCACTAAACTCAGAGGGAGGATGAGTCTCGACCCAGAAAAGACCCACTTAACTTTTGGTGCAGATCCGGATAACGTTGCAAGATTGGATATCTTTTTATCATATTGTTATTTCTCAGGGATAATGGAATGATATTGATGAAAAAGAACAGCCATATTTAAGTGGCTGGTATCTACGAGTGAGAACGATTTGATGCAGATCCAAATAAAACTGATTTATTTAGGTTTTATTTGATATTGGATCGGGTTTGATTGGATTAAAGGGGAGCGTTGTGCTCTCCAGTGAGTGACTCAACTCTGAAATTACAACATTAAAAAAAAACAAAATCCTTCTTTGGCAGATGACCACAAACTTTACTTACATTATGCAGAATTACAGGAAGCACTCAGTCAACATGTGATGTAATGCTTTTCATCTCCACATCCTCCGATATCTGTTTTGGAGTCCGGCTCCATTCCCTCTAATTGCTTTGGGTTCAAACCAAAGCTGATGGCTGATTTCCCACAGAGCGGCCCAACCACAGCAAAGAGGGAATTAGCCCTCTGCCTTCCCTCTGTGCCTCCACCTCCACCTCCACCTCCACCTACTGATCCATTTAACTGATGAAGTTTGCACCTCACATTATGGAGGACCGGCCTCTACAGAGATCAATGTGAGCGCTGTCGGGTGGCGTGACAGAGGATCGTCCTCCTGCTCAAACTTCAACCCACTCCTGTAGTTTCCTGGTTAAATTCCAAAATAATTGAGCCCAAAATCACAGCCGGTGTTTCATCTCCTCGTCACCCCCGACAGGCCGACAGGCCGACTGCTGACTGCGTGATGGCCGACACGCTGAGATGAACCGCGGCTAAAAACTGCACCGGATCTGCCACGAGGACTCGGGAGGAGAACAGCTCTCATCCATCACACCATCTGCAGCGCCTCCATCTCTGAAAACACAAACCCATCCCACCGTCCACCTCCTCACGTTAAACTCAAACTCAGTGTGAGCACCTAAAAGACAGACGGTCACCTCTCAGGCCTGTGCAGACGTCTACAGCTACAAACTGTGGATGACGTCTGTGAGTTTCTTTTTTGTGTTTGAGTTTCTTTACAGTATGTGTTCGACAGGAGGCCAATTCTTCTTCTTTTTCTTCTTCTTTAGACCCACTAATGTTGGTGGAAAAGTCTTGTAAATGACATTAAGTGCTTAAGTGAACTTAGCAAACGTACACATACAGCAGAGAAGGAGCAACATTAGCATTAATTTGCGGCCCCTGATGAATCGAACCCACGAGCCTTTTAGTTAGAGCTCCAGAGAAAAAGTCGATTGTCGAAGGAAAATCATTTTCCCTGATGGAGCGACGCCTGCGAGCGTTCAGCAAGTTTGGGCCACACATCTGCAACAAACTCCTAGAAACCTGCAGGTCCGCTCCGACTCTCACCTCTTTAAAATAAAGGCTGAGGACCTTTTTGTTTTCTCCTTCACGAGGCTTTGAACTGCACCTTTAATTATTTTGGTCCTGTTAAACGTCTTCTATTTTAGCTTATTTTCCTATTTCTTAACTTTCTGTTTTGATGTTTTGTTTCTTGATGTCTTCCAACTTATTTTTAATGTATTTTAATATAATTTCATAAAGCACTTTGAGTTGAACTGTAATGAACTTGCCTTGCTTTAATCGTTTCAGCCATTTTTAAAAGCAGAAATATCAAACATTTGCTGGTTCCAGCGTCTTAAACATGAGGATTTGTAGCTTTAATTCAATGTTAATAACAGGAAATCAAAAGTCTTTGGGGTTTTGGACAAAAGACACAACTTGAAGACGTCACGTTTGGAGACTAAACGATTAATCACGAAAATAATCTACGGATTATTACCAACCAGACTGAAACTACTAAAACTATCCACCAGCTTTTTGATAAAACTTTTAAAAAATAAATGTTATATTTTTATTTTTTTACAAACCTGCACTTTCAGTCTAACACACGTGTCGATCTCCTCATTGTGTGTGAACATTTCCACCGTGACGTCACACTGAAGCAGTTTTAACGTCTGACAGTCACGTTTGATTCATGAAAATGTAAAGCCCTGTTAAAGTCCTCGGAAGGTGTCGACAGAATTCATATCCACTGAATTCTCATAATTATGGGGACACGTGGATTAAGAACATACACACAATCTGTCACACTGCGCTCCGACATGCACGAGCGAATTCAACGAAAAGAAGCCGAAGCATCGTGTCGTCGTCGTGTCGAGTGTGATGCAGTCATTCGTTCACAAAACGGATTCAAACCACCGACTATCTGAGATATTTCATCCCCTCGGGACAAAGAGCGAGCACCTGTTCTGTTTCTATTATATTATAATATTATACTGTATCGTTAAGATGCAAAATGGTTGCGTACAGAAGCCCAGAAAGGCCAAAACATTAAAGTCTGATCTAAATATTTTTCTCTACTTAAGAAAAAAGTTTTTTCTGTGATCTAAGTTCCTTATTTTCTTCGTTCTTACTCTTCAGTTCTTCCGTATTACTATGAACCCAAGTTCCTTTAACTGTGCGACTTCTGTCAGTGTGCAGCCGTGCTCAGATTATGAAAAACAATTAATAATTTAAGATATTTACGGAGCATACTGTCTTGGTGGCTGCACAGATCAAGTGTGCAACAAATGTGCATGGTGGTCAATAAAAGAGACGAGTCCACAGAGACGTTTTGTCAACAGTCCAAACCCCAAAGATTTTCATTTTACAGTGAAATCGATGATATAAAACGGACAAAGAGCAAATCCTCTCATGTGAGAAGCTTCAACGTAAAACATTTTGGCATCTTTGCTTTAAATACTATCGATTAATGTGCCTCAATTTATTAATTAAACATTTTATCCACAAAATGCCAGTTTCACATCTTGTTTTATCCAACAAACAGCAGATTATCAGCGCCGATTAACGTGACTAATGTGTAATCTCGTTCAAATAAGATTACAGATTTAAACATGCTGCAGTGATCGTCAGCAGCTGAGGCTGAACTGCACCGAACATCTGCTAAATATTTACAATCAGATAAAAAGGATCTGACTCAAACGTCACCTCCTGCACTGGTTTTCACAGCTTCCTCCCATCAGAGACGAGAAACTCGGTAAACGTGCGGCAACAAACGCCCGACGTGACCACGAGACATGTTGCACACAGCAAACATCTCAGCAGCGAAGCGTCGCTCTGATCCTGAACATCAGACGTGAATCCATCATGTTTTCCTTTAAGAGAAAAGACAAATCCGCCCCTCGAACAGCAGCAGCCACCTGCAGAACCTCAGACGAGTCCAACAAGGCAGACGTCCATGTTGCCATCTTGTAACAGACCTGTTCTGACAACAGTTCAGTCCAGAGGAAACATGTTTTCTGCATGTGCATGTGAAAGATTTACCTCTCAGCAGGCAGCACCTCACCACAGCCTCCCTGTGGGCAGAGGCTCAGGGGCCATTGCAGATCCTGGTCCCACAGAGACCAGCAGCCCAGGCGTCCTTCCACCTCATCCCTGCGCTCGTCTGCCGTCGGCCAATCCTCACCGGCTCGCTCGCCCCCCCGATCGGGAAGGAGCGTCGCTTTTTAAATCCTCGCTGTGAAATAAGAGAAGGAATCGATTCTCTCTCTCTCTCTCTCCTCCACCTCTTCCTTCTCCTCTCCTCTCATCCACCTCTGTTCTGTTTTCCCTCTCTTCCCCCCCCCACCACCACCACCCTCTCCTCGCTGTCTCCACCTCCTCGGGACTGAGGAAGCTCTGTTACCATGGAGACGCATGAGGCTGAAGCCCGATTGGTGGAGTTTGTTGTGATGCAGCCGGTCGGTGGTGCAGCCCACCGGACCGACTGCCTGCTCAGAGAACGTCGTTCCTCTAACGGCCGAGTTTAACGGCTGCAGCTCAGCGAGGAAGTTCTGCACAGTCGGCCAGGAAACCAGAGACTTCACACATAGATGTAAATATAAACGTTGCATCCTTTAGATTTAGTGTAAATCTCACACATGCACAGCAAAATGTCTTTCGGATTTTGATTTATGTGCGTAACAGTTATCATGAAGAGTTGTTTAGTAAATGATTTGTACTTTCCTCCAATTTGCTTTAGAACAGATTGATGGCACGCTGTGATCTAAAAAACCTTTGTACGCTCATTGAAGTGTGAAACAAATGTGAATAATAGTCTGAAAGATGTCAAAGAACAAGTCCAGGGGAGGTTTTCAAATGTCTCACTTTGTCCGACAGTCTAAAACCAAAAGATTTCATTTATTTCAGAGGCTGCGACCTGAAAAATGTGGGCATTTTTACTTAAAAATAAGAATTAGTATGCCCATTATTTCCCGATTTATCAATTATCGACTGGTCTTGCCAGAAAAAGAGGCAAAAAAACTAGAAATCCTCATGTTTGCGAAGCTGGAGGCTTCTGAACATCAAGAGGAAACTGTGATCTAAGAAGTTTTGGCATTTTCACTTGAACAAAAGACTCTAGTCAGAATAATTTGTTCTACATTTTGCCAGAAAAAAGTAAGAAGTTCTGTCCTGTTCTGTTCGACCAGCAGTTCAAAACACAAAAAAATAAAAAGCTGACACAAAACAAAAGAAAATCAGATCTAAGAAGCTGTAACCTGAGACATTTTGGGCAATTTTGTATCAAAAGTGGTCATAAACGTATCCATTGATCCTCTTATTATTGTAGTTTGGACATCAAAAGGGAGCTTTGATCAAAAAACCCTTTTTTTAAGCTCAACAGATTTCACATTCTGCACATTAAACACTGTGAAACACACAAACCATAAATCATCTGCTGACACACGAGCGCTTTCCTTCAGCTGTGATTATTTCTGAATGTGATACGCGGGCTGAAGCGTTCGGCGGTGACGTGCAGAACACGTGCATGAATCACTTTTATCTGCTGCCACAGGCGGATCACCTGCTCTCATCATTATGCATCTGTTTGCAGGATGTCGTGACCGTCCTGCCTCTCCTGCTGTGTGTTCGTCTCACCTGCGCCGGCCACAGAATCTGAATGAGCCAGCTGAGCGGCGCCAACGCAGGTCTCTCCATCCTTTTTTTGACTAACAAATCAGCGCACGAGGAAAAAAAAGTGTGCAAATGTCATTAATCCGGCGCGCAGCTGTGACGCCGCTCTGCTGCCTCGGCGGCTGTGATCTACATTTACATGAGGAACCTGCAGCAGCTTCGGCTTAAAGGCTTGAAAGTCATTTAAAATGCAAAATCTAAACTCGTATGAAAATATGTGCTGTGGTTTGCAGAGACATTCACAGTTGTCCCTGTTTTTCAGATGTAATGCTAAGCTAAGATAGCAGCCTGCTAATGAGAGGTTTCTGAAAGGCGATGTCGATACACGAGAGGCTCAAACTGGAGGTATTTCTCTGAATGGGACCTGATGTGCACTGAGTGAGCGGAAGGCGTAGGATAAACTCTGTGACTCACATGTCGACGCTTTATAAACGTCTCTTTAATTACATCCAGCCAACACGTCTCAGCGGGTCTGAGGTTAAAAATATCCCACCTGCAGCCAGACGGGCTCTGTGGGGGATCGTGTGGCTGCTGCTGCTTCAACATCCAGCACACAGAACTGCAGAACCGACGCTGAACCCGAAGACGACAGCAGATCACAGAAGGCAAACTTAAACAGAGATTTAATCTACTGGCATACCAACAAACAGGAAGTGAGGCCGAGAATGAGAATGAGCTCTGCGATTTCTGCCGATCACAGCCTCCGGTTTTTATCTGCGAGCTGCAGGGAAGTGTGTGCATCTTCAGAATGAAATGACTTGTTGATGGGTACTCCGCCCAACACACACACACACACACACACACACACACACACACTTTATCTGAGCATCAGCAGAGCACCAGGCTAACAGAATCAAGCCCTGCTCTCCAAACACCACAGTCCTGCTCTACACGCAGATCCTCGTCGGGAACATCTGCCGTGATTACAGCCGTTAATTTGTGATGCTGTCAAACATCAGCAGACCGTCCTGCTGCACGGATCAAACAGCAGGTCGCTCTGCGTCGGCTCCTGTGGTGGAACTGACGGCATTTTGTCAGGACGTCACACGCGGCATGTGCTCGATTAAATTCCCAGAGGACTGCTGTTACTGCGGCACAGATAACAGCATTATCATGAAGAGGAGATATCGTGACCTACAAATCTTGTTCTTAACATGTTTGTTTGATTCAAACCATCACGTCTTTACACAGACCTGTCTCCATCACATCTTTACACAGACCTGTCTCCATCATCTTTACACAGACCTGTCTCCATCACGTCTTTACACAGACCTGTCTCCATCACATCTTTACACAGACCTGTCTCCATCATCTTTACACAGACCTGTCTCCATCATCTTTACACAGACCTGTCTCCATCACATCTTTACACAGACCTGTCTCCATCATCTTTACACAGACCTGTCTCCATCATCTTTACACAGACCTGTCTCCATCATCTTTACACAGACCTGTCTCCATCATCTTTACACAGACCTGTCTCCATCATCTTTACACAGACCTGTCTCCATCATCTTTACACAGACCTGTCTCCATCATCTTTACACAGACCTGTCTCCATCCATCTTTACACAGACCTGTCTCCATCATCTTTACACAGACCTGTCTCCATCATCTTTACACAGACCTGTCTCCATCATCTTTACACAGACCTGTCTCCATCATCTTTACACAGACCTGTCTCCATCACATCTTTACACAGACCTGTCTCCATCATCTTTACACAGACCTGTCTCCATCACATCTTTACACAGACCTGTCTCCATCACGTCTTTACACAGACCTGTCTCCATCACGTCTTTACACAGACCTGTCTCCATCACGTCTTTACACAGACCTGTCTCCATCATCTTTACACAGACCTGTCTCCATCATCTTTACACAGACCTGTCTCCATCATCTTTACACAGACCTGTCTCCACCATCTTTACACAGACCTGTCTCCATCATCTTTCCACAGACCTGTCTCCATCATCTTTACACAGACCTGTCTCCATCATCTTTACACAGACCTGTCTCCATCACGTCTTTACACAGACCTGTCTCCATCATCTTTACACAGACCTGTCTCCATCACGTCTTTACACAGACCTGTCTCCATCATCTTTACACAGACCTGTCTCCATCATCTTTACACAGACCTGTCTCCATCATCTTTACACAGACCTGTCTCCATCATCTTTACACAGACCTGTCTCCATCATCTTTACACAGACCTGTCTCCATCATCTTTACACAGACCTGTCTCCATCACGTCTTTACACAGACCTGTCTCCATCATCTTTACACAGACCTGTCTCCATCATCTTTACACAGACCTGTCTCCATCACGTCTTTATACAGACCTGTCTCCACCAATAATTGATACCTGATAGAAATCTAATAATGTCACACACGATCAAATATCAGTGACAGGAGACATTTTACTGCAGAATGAGTACTTTTACTTTGATATTTTAAGTACATTTTGCTGCTATTACTTAAGTAGGTTTTTGAACGCATGCCTTTAGTTGTAATGGAGTATTTTTACATTACTTTACTGGTACTTTTATCTCAGTAAAGGCTCTAAATGCTTCCTCCACCTCTGCTCGGCTGACTAAAGATAACAAACTACAGATGTGAGATGTTGTCACTGACCTGCAGTCCATCTTCAGGGTCGATCTCAGCCCTTCCTTCCTGCGAATGATAAAACAGCTGAGATGAGACTCAATGGCTGATGTTTTTTTTGAATGAAGCGTGCACGGTTACATGAATTCAGAGCTGGAGAACTACGACACAGCTCTCTGAAAGTCAAAAATGTCACATTCATACTGCAGACACAGCCTAAATGGAGCAGAAGTCGTGTTACAAAACAGTTTCCTTCCTCAATCCAGTTTGAAAAACACACAAAAAATGTAATAGGACAAAGTGGAATATTATGAAATCTGACCTCTAATTTTTTAAAAAAATGGACTTCCGTGTACGAAATTAGCTGGAAGTGATGGATGCCAAACATGTTCACCCACGGCTAATTTGATCATCCGACACTGTCAAAACATCACAACATGAAGAGAGGCGTGGGCAGCGAATGAGAGTGAACGCGGGCCTGACGCGATAGCCTGATGATGAGAGAGGACGGGCTATTTTTAGCTCAGGGCAGTGGAGGTGGTGGAGGTGGAGGGAGGGTGGGGTGATGGCAGAGAGCAGTGTGATGGTGGCAGGGCTGCTAGCAGGGGTTGGTGGTGATGCTTCTCAAATTGCTCCGCTTTCCTGCATTCTGGTAAATGTCGGCGATGCATCGGCGTCTGAGGAGGGAGCTGATCACCGCGCACGCCGTCCATCTGAGTCTCCGGTTACTTTGTGCATCTGTAATGATTTTCACTGCACTTACATACAAATATATGAGAAATGGGGAGGCATGCTGGTTCATTTCTTTTAAAGCCTTTGGATTCTCGTTTGCATGTCAAACTAAGATTAACGCGTGTCAGTGGATCTTTAGGTCGTCTGAAGGCAGCAGAGCGTTTGATTTGTTCGTCCACTGCAGGAATAATGAAACAATTCACCAAGCAACTGTTTATTGTGAATATGCAACTGATGTTTATTAATCTAAAAGGGGCACTCTGTAGTTTTAGAGAAGAAATTCAAACTCAAGATTTTAATTAATGAACATTGTTTGTTACTAAAAAGGTGGCAGGGTCCGCCACATATAAACAAAGTAACATAGTATATATTGTGTCCTTTAAGGTCAGTTTGTTCATTCAGTTTATTCAGTCATGAAAACAAAGAGAGTTTGATTATTTAGTTTGTTTATGCAGACAAAAAAACCAGCCAATGAAAATATTTAATTTCTCATTAACATTTCTTCACCAAATCTACAGAGTGCTTCTTTAAAAAAATGATTTATAAAGCACAGTTGTTCAGAGTTTCACCCAGAAATTAATATCCAGTCCTCCTCTCCTTCTCCTGATGATATAAAGTCCTCCTCTCCTCCTCCTGATGATATAAAGTCCTCCTCTCCTCCTCCTGATGATATAAAGTCCTCCTCTCCTCCTGATGATATAAAGTCCTCCTCTCCTCCTCCTGATGATATAAAGTCCTCCTCTCCTCCTCCTGATGATATAAAGTCCTCCTCTCCTCCTCCTGATGATATAAAGTCCTCCTCTCCTCCTCCTGATGATATAAAGTCCTCCTCTCCTCCTCCTGATGATATAAAGTCCTCCTCTCCTCCTCCTGATGATATAAAGTCCTCCTCTCTTCCTCCTGATGATATAAAGTCCTCCTCTCCTCCTCCTGATGATATAAAGTCCTCCTCTCCTCCTGATGATATAAAGTCCTCCTCTCCTCCTCCTGATGATATAAAGTCCTCCTCTCCTCCTCCTGTTGATATAAAGTCAGGTGAAATGTCGTCGTCCACGAAACGTTTCTGGAGCTTCACAGTAAAACAGAGTTGCAGCGTTCTGCTGAACAACTGAAGCAGCTGGAGATTTAAAATGTAAATAAACAAGCGAAGCCGAACTCATCACTGTAGCTGTAGAGCTTAAAGCGTTCACACTCATCCCGTCTGAAGTGGGTGCACGAGCCTGAAAGAAGAGTCGAGCGTGAAAAATAACCTCTTTTCAAATAAACTTGGGATCTCTGTGCTTCTGGAGATTTGGATTACGGCTGACGAGCTGTTTGGAGACATTTCCTGTTGGTCTGAAAGCTGCGACACCGTTTTGCTGAGAGTGAGCAGATAACGACTGAATTTTCAGTGGGTGAACTTTTCCTTTAATATCAGGAGTTCTTGGTGTTTCTCAATACGCTGCCGTCAGTTTAATATCCTCTTCTTCACGCTGACGTGAAGGAACTGCAGGGGGAAATAGAGGAGGAGCTGGAAGATGATGATACATTTGACACCTGAGCAGTGAAACGTGCACATACCTGCACACAGGAAGAAGAGGGTGAACAGGTGGAAGTGGAGGTGGGTGGAGGAGGAGAAGGGAGGGGTCGTTCTGTTAATCAGATATAGACAAGGAACCAGCAGGGGAGCAGAGGAAGACCGTGTTGTTAATAGAGCTGAGCTGATCCGAAGGCCCAGAGATAAAAGAGGAAGCAGATCGACTCCTCGGGGCCAATACCATTACAGTTTGGCCCGGCTCCAGAACCTCCGAGGCCGGCTGACACACAGCAGCAGAGCAGGTGACACGGAGCGCGCTCTGCAGCGACTCCAGGTCCTTCCACCCACTTTCATTTGTCACGGAGATTAAGCATCCATTAAGACAACAGATCCATCTCTTGATTACTCACATTCATAACGTCTGACTGAAAAACGAGTGAGTCTCTGCTGAGGAGAGGAGGCGAATCAGCCGCACGCAAAATCATTACACACAAATACTGAACTGGTTTAAAGGCACGTTTAGAGATGAATCTGTGTATTCGGGCTGATATCGTCATCGTGATGTGAGACTATATAGACTAAATCTCAGACCTGTCTCCATCACGTCTTTACACAGACCTGTCTCCATCACATCTTTACACAGACCTGTCTCCATCACTCTTTACACAGACCTGTCTCCATCATCTTTACACAGACCTGTCTCCATCACGTCTTTACACAGACCTGTCTCCATCACGTCTTTACACAGACCTGTCTCCATCATCTTTACACAGACCTGTCTCCATCACGTCTTTACACAGACCTGTCTCCATCATCTTTACACAGACCTGTCTCCATCACATCTTTACACAGACCTGTCTCCATCATCTTTACACAGACCTGTCTCCATCATCTTTACACAGACCTGTCTCCATCACCTCTTTACACAGACCTGTCTCCATCATCTTTACACAGACCTGTCTCCATCATCTTTACACAGACCTGTCTCCATCATCTTTACACAGACCTGTCTCCATCATCTTTACACAGACCTGTCTCCATCATCTTTACACAGACCTGTCTCCATCATCTTTACACAGACCTGTCTCCATCATCTTTACACAGACCTGTCTCCATCACTCTTTACACAGACCTGTCTCCATCATCTTTACACAGACCTGTCTCCATCATCTTTACACAGACCTGTCTCCATCATCTTTACACAGACCTGTCTCCATCAGTCTTTACACAGACCTGTCTCCATCACGTCTTTACACAGACCTGTCTCCATCATCTTTACACAGACCTGTCTCCATCATCTTTACACAGACCTGTCTCCATCATCTTTACACAGACCTGTCTCCATCACGTCTTTACACAGACCTGTCTCCATCACATCTTTACACAGACCTGTCTCCATCATCTTTACACAGACCTGTCTCCATCACGTCTTTACACAGACCTGTCTCCATCACGTCTTTACACAGACCTGTCTCCATCATCTTTACACAGACCTGTCTCCATCACATCTTTACACAGACCTGTCTCCATCATCTTTACACAGACCTGTCTCCATCACGTCTTTACACAGACCTGTCTCCATCATCTTTACACAGACCTGTCTCCATCATCTTTACACAGACCTGTCTCCATCATCTTTACACAGACCTGTCTCCATCACGTCTTTACACAGACCTGTCTCCATCATCTTTACACAGACCTGTCTCCATCATCTTTACACAGACCTGTCTCCATCACGTCTTTACACAGACCTGTCTCCATCATCTTTACACAGACCTGTCTCCATCATCTTTACACAGACCTGTCTCCATCACGTCTTTACACAGACCTGTCTCCATCATCTTTACACAGACCTGTCTCCATCATCTTTACACAGACCTGTCTCCATCACGTCTTTACACAGACCTGTCTCCATCACATCTTTACACAGACCTGTCTCCATCATCTTTACACAGACCTGTCTCCATCATCTTTACACAGACCTGTCTCCATCATCTTTACACAGACCTGTCTCCATCATCTTTACACAGACCTGTCTCCATCATCTTTACACAGACCTGTCTCCATCATCTTTACACAGACCTGTCTCCATCATCTTTACACAGACCTGTCTCCATCATCTTTACACAGACCTGTCTCCATCATCTTTACACAGACCTGTCTCCATCATCTTTACACAGACCTGTCTCCATCATCTTTACACAGACCTGTCTCCATCACATCTTTACACAGACCTGTCTCCATCACGTCTTTACACAGACCTGTCTCCATCATCTTTACACAGACCTGTCTCCATCACGTCTTTACACAGACCTGTCGACGGGTGGACCACTAGCACCAGATGATGATGTTCTTGGTAGCAACAACACAGCTCAAAAAGACACCATGGCAAGTACGTTGTGCCGCTTGTCATCACCTTTCGATATAAAGACTTCACACAAGGACCCCAAACAAAAGACTCGCCAAATGCAACATCTGACAACACACCTGGATTAGGTATCAACTGTTATGTGGACAAAATAAGCAATTCTAATATTAAATCTGCTGGACATCAGCATTTCAGCTTTGTGTCTTTGGGCACGTTAGCATGCTGATGTTAGCACTTAGCTCACAGCTCCACTGAGATTACTTTTAACTAACGGAGTGACGCTCAAAGTATCAAGTAAGCAGGCTGCTGTGCCTCATCCAGACCACTGAATATGTGTGTGAGTGTGAATATTTGATGAGGACACAACGCTTGGCTGGATTTGCACAAAGGCTGTGGGTTGTTAATTAGAGTAAGTGCTCAACGCGAGCGCCTCAAACGTGGTCAAACGTGACGGCTTTAAATTCTCAGAACAAACGTTTGGTCTCACATGACCGACATTCGGAGGGGACGTCATGTAGGTACCGATCTATATTTAAAGCATTCTTACAAGGGCAGCATGCCGACTGTAAACCCTGACAATGTGAGTCTAAATACAGCTTCTTCTGCATGCATCAGTGGTGGAAGACAAATTCAAGGCCTTCAGTTTAGTAAATAAATAAATAGTGATACCACAGGACAGGATATAGAAACATGACATCTAAAAACCATAATCAAAAAAAAGAAAGGAAGTATTATCAGCAAAATTTGCTACAAATCTCAAACCTGTTCATCTGTATCATACACTGTTTGTCACACAGAGATCATTTTCAGCAATAATCCAAAATTCGGAGGGAGCCAGAACTTCTGGATTAGCCTCCAAATATACGTCATCACCCTGAAGCCATGAAGAATTCTTACACATGAGGACTGTTGTGTTGGACTGCATCAGGTGTATTTCAGTGTAACTATCTGCTGCACTAATAAAATATGATTATTATTATCATTATTATTATTGGTTGCATGCTGCAGCGGTGCATGTGTGCATCCTGCGTGTGAAGCAGGAGGAGAAAGCGTCAGACTGGGAGCTCGTTGGTCTATTTGTGGCGCAGTGTTTCTTCCCCGTCGGGTGTTGGGAGGGCGGTGACGACGGAGAGGCAGACGATCGTTCATTCACATCCAGCTCGACACTACAGAGCGTCTCCATCCTCCCACCACACGGCCCTGACTGTGAAGCCATGATCAGTGGGCTGGAATCCCTCTGTTTACCCTGCTAAAAATAGATTCCACACACTGCGATGACGTGGCTTCTCGTGACAAGACCCCCTCCTCCTCCTCCTCCTCCTCCTCCTCAGCTCCCCCTCACCCTCCTCACCTTCCTATTCAGCTCCCCCTCAACCCTCCTCACCCTCCTCCTCCCTCTCTCATCCAGACTGGAGTGCAGAGCAAGTCATGCCGTTATTGGTATGCAACGCTCGGCCCGGCTGCGTGCCAGCTCTCCTCAAATCCTGTCTGATGAATCTTTGGGAGGAAAAAAAAAATAATAAAAATCTGGCGTGTCCATGTGAGGCGGAGAAGAAAAGATGAACTGGAAACATGAAGGATGGATGGATGGACAAAGACTCAGGGAGGAAAAGGAGGGGGGAGGGGAGGGAACTGAAGGAGGAGGCGGCGATCAATACCATGACTCATTCTTTCTGCGGTGGCCACTTCCTAACAGCATTCATTAAAGCAAACCTAATCATTTTGGCCCGATAATCGGATCCTGCGAGGCTCCGTCTTCTTTCTCTCCCCAACACACACATCAAAATCATGCACACCGGGCCTGAAATGGGAGGAAACAGGACCAGAACATGATGGGATGGATCCGATGGTTTGTGGCGATAGTGAAGCTGCATGACACGAGTTTAACGAGCAGGTGAAGTCGTTGGATGGAAACAGATTTTTCTGCAGGAAGGATGGAGACGCTGGTCTGTTGTTGGTTCATTGACCTCATACGTCTCAACAACTCCTGGATGGACTGTAACGTTATTGTTCCCAGAGGGGCAGAGTAACTAAGTACATCTCATCAAGCACTGCACCTTCCAGATTCTTGTTTTCTACTCGAGTATTTCCATTTTTCATGCAACATTATACGTCAACTTCACTTCATCTCAGAGGCAAATAATGTACTTTTTACTCCACTGCATTAATCTGACAGCTTTAGTTACATTACTGTCGAGTGAAAAAACATTTATATCCAGAAGTTTCACTGGAAATGCATCGTCACGAAGCTGAAACAGGCTGTTTTTCCAACACGACAGACAAGCTGCAAACACATAATGATTTTATAGATATGACGCGTTGGATTAAAGCCCAAATCAGCCCAGAACCCCGTGGGTCAGCTCGACTAGAACATCTCACAGATTTGGGAGGGATGGGTCCTCGTCACCACTGTATTGTTATAGAGTGGTGTAGTGATGACGTAGTTTTGTTAGCTTCATTCTGGTTTCCTGCGTAAAAAGCCTGTGGGAGTTTATAAATTGGATTTTGGATTATTGCTGAAAATAATCTCTGTGACAAACACGAGTTTATGATTCTTACACTAAACCACCAGAGTTAAAAAGCTAATGTGAGGCTATAAACAGACCACGTCACCACCACAGAGTGTCTCGTCATCAGAATCTTCTTGATTTCAACCGAGACAAAGACGTAAAAGCCGTAAGAAGCCGTAAACAGACAGAGAGGGAGACTGGAATGTGGAGAAAAGGCGTGTTAGTGTCTCATATCTGCAGAGAGTTTCTGATTTTCTCTCTTTGTTGCTGCTCGGGACGCTTTACCAACCCAACATGTGTCTGTTTGACGTCCTGGGAATGAGACTCAACCATCAACTGTCTTTGTGGTGCGTTCAGGAGCAGCTGGGACAAATCCTACTGATTCTACCTTTAACCTTAATAGTCTTTGAATTATTTTAATATGACGTGAGCTTCAGTTAGCTTTGACCACAAACGTCCTTCAGAGGGAGACTTTTTACTCTGATACTCTGAGTACATGTCAGAGCCTGTAATCTATTACTTTACTGGAGGAAACAAGCTGAATCAGATCCTCTCAACCTGAAAACTGTTTTATAACTGAAGTAATTAATGTTACACGGTATGGATGTTTGTTTTTGCATCAGTCAGCAGGTCAGTTTGGATATCAGACACAGACAACACGCCGTCACACTGATGATTTAACAGCAGGCTGATAAACTCTCTCCAGGCTTAAAGTGTCCTTCCTAGAAAGTTTTGGCTCCACCGCAGCATCCGTCTAGATAAGTTAAGGGCTCGTTGAGGATCACACGAACGACAGCACGTCTTCAGCGTTTTCACCTTCAGCGTCTAAGAATAGCTGCAGCTCTGTGGAGGCCGGCATTGTTTCGCAGGATGTACAGAACATTTGTAGCGAGGACAGCTGGACGTTTAGACAGCACACAGAGTCAGGACGCTGACTGCAGCTTCTCAAAGGTCAATATTTACTTTTAAGAATCACAAGATGATTCAAAGACATTCAGTTTACTGTCAACGAGGAAAGAAACCAGAAAACATTCACATTTTTTACAACATGTATTTTCTGTCACTGTGGTCTCAATCAGAACACAAGACGCTTGTTGGGTGTCATGAGTGAAGAACTGGACTGAACAGAGACACGAGGTTCAGATCCAGACTCTCTGGAGGAATAAACACCCAGAGTCACATCAGATTCTGCTCTGATACAGAGACGTTTCCCGACAGCAGGAAAGCTCAAAGGTTAGTTTTTAACTTCTGGGATTCAAAAGTGGATTTATCTTCACTCCTGTTTATCAAAATCTTCGGATCAGAACAGACTCTGATGTGACTCGGGGTGTTTATTCCTCCAGAAGGTCTGGCTCTTCACCTGACTCTCTCCTTTTTTCTTGATTCCAGCTTCTTAAACGAGAACATCTTCCGTTTTATTTCCTCCTCCATGAGAGTAATCTGAATATATTTCTGTTGTGGACAAAACGAGACATTTTGAAGACGACATGTTCGGTTTCGGAGACACTGATCCACATTTTCTGCCATTTTCTAGAAGAAACAACTAATCGATGAATCAGAAGTTAAACGTGAACATTTACTGTTTTCCTCCTTTGGCCTACACATATCGTGTTATCATGTTTCTAATTATGAAGATTACTTGAGTAAAACTCTTAAAGTGTCTGATGTCATCCTACTTAAACATGTATATTAAATGTTTTTAAGAATTGCTTATTCCTCCAGAAGGTCTGGCTCCTCATCCGACTCTCCTTTTTCAAGATATGTGGGTCAACATTCTCTAATTCCAGCTTCTTAAACATGAAAATCTTCTGGTTTTTTTCCTCCTCTACAACAGTAAAAACTGACTATCAACAAAACGAGACATCTTGAAGACGTCGTGTTGGGTTTCAGAGACACCGATCGACATTTTCTGACATTTTACAGAAGAAACAGCTAATCGATGAATTGAGAAATTGATCGATAGTGAAAAATAATAGTAATTTGCAGCCCTACTCTGAGATAAACTCATCTCATACCCGTGCATACTGAGCAGTATTCAGTGTACAGGGTGTGTTATCTGCAGAGATCAATAGTTTGTGTCGGTTCATCTAACCTGTAGTTCCAAGCTGAAAGCTACACACACACACACACACACACACACACACACACACACACACACACACACACACACTATATCATTCTCGTCCTATAGATCACAATCACATCTATAGGCTGTATTGATCAGCTGGTGGAGCCACAGTGATGGACGCCTCCTGACTTGCAGCCAGTCAAACACAACCGCAGGACAATGGAGGAGACATCAACATCTGCATCGTGTCAGTCCTGCCATCAGCTGCTCGTCAGTGACTCACCTACGGCTCTCTGTTTATCTGCAGTCGCGGTGCTTCATCTGCACGGAGCCTGAACGCATCATCGAAGCTGTATTTGTCCACACAGACCGGAGCGCTGGCCGGCCCGCGGCGTTCATTCCCCCGCTGTGAGCGTCTGTCAGCCCCGCTGCTGCAGCACCTCCATCAGCCGACAACACGCTGCAGCTGCCCGGCCGGTGTGTGAGCTGCTGCAGCCGGTGTGGATGGTGTAAATTCAGGTTAGCAGTTACATCAGAGGACAGCAGGAACCTCCTTCTGACGGAGCACAGAGGAGGAGGACGCCCCCCAGCGGCGGACAGCAGACCTGCAGCTGCTGAGACATGTGACACCTGGTCGGCCAGGTGAGGAGGAAGAACTCAGGACTTCTATCTTAATAAAGATTAACATGTTTTTATGTTATATCCTGATATTAAGTTCACATCCACCTTTAAAGAAACATGTATATCTTGTGATTCCTGAGAGGAAGCAACTTTAAAACATTAAAGAAATGTGTTGAACTTATTAATTTATTAGAGATCTTCTTAAAAATTATCCATTTTCTCCTCAATCAGGTGCTTTTGATGAGCAACCACAAGCTTCTGGCTGAATTTATAACCACTTCTCGCATTTATGAATTGCCGTTTGTGGAGATTTTAAAATATCAAGATACAGTCAAGGTGAAAAGTTTACATACACTTGTAAATAATAATAATAATAATGTATATCATTGATTTCTGCAGCTCTGGAATGACAGGAACACAAACTATTTTGTCATAAAAAAACATGAAGTTTGGTTCATTATTTATTTTAGCTCTTCTGAAAATGTCACGGCGGCGAAGTGTTAGTCCTGTGAGAGAGTCCAGTACAGATCTAGACCTTCTGGAGGAATAAACACCAGGCGTCATATGAGATTCTTCTCTGATCCGGAGACGTTTACAGAAAGGAGGAGAGCTCAGAGGTTAGTTATTAACTTCTGGGATAAAAAAAAAAGTGGATTTA
Source organism: Diplodus puntazzo (assembly GCA_963678695.2). Taxonomy (NCBI): domain Eukaryota; kingdom Metazoa; phylum Chordata; class Actinopteri; order Spariformes; family Sparidae; genus Diplodus; species Diplodus puntazzo. The sequence continues at coordinate 26,390,631 of OZ023173.1, read as the reverse complement.
TCTTCATTCCTGTTTATAAAACTCTCTTTATCAACGGCTTCGGATCAGAACAGAACCTGATGTGACTCGGGGTGTTTATTCCTCCAGAAGGTCTGGCTCTTCACCCGACTCTCTCCTTTTTTCTTGATTCCAGTTTCTAATACGTGAACATCTTCTGGTTTCTTTCCTCCTCTATGACAGTAAACTGAATATCTTGTGGACAAAACGAGACATTTTGAGGATGATTTGTTGGGTTTTGGAAACACTGATCAACATTTTCTGCCCATTTTATAGAAGAAACAGCTAATAAATTAATCATTTTGAGAAACTTTATCAAAGCAAACAGAAGTAAAAATTCTCTCTGCACCTTCCAATGTCTTATTTGATGTTAAACAGGAGTGAAGGTGAATCCACATTTGAATCCCAAAAGTTCAAAAACAATCTCTGAGCTCTTTTTTCCCGTAATATATTTCAAATGGTGGATTTTTCATATATTCTAGATTCATTAAACTAGCAAACTATCGGGTTAATTTTGTGTCTTTTTGCATGCGATCAATAAGAATAAATCTGAGAGTGAAACTTTTGGATTTGCAAACAAAGCCTTGGGATTTGCAATAATACATTTTTAATTGGAGTGTCGATAGTTTTGCTCTCAAATCCGTTCTGATTGCACAAAAATAACTGCATAACAAACCAGTTTCTAGTCCGCTGGAGGAGGAAGTCAGCATCTCTGCACAGTATTTAGAAGCCGGCCTGCTCACCAGACCTAAACCCAGAGAATCTGAAGTTTTGAGACACCAGAACCAACAATGAGTGAACAACATCCTCTGTCCTCAGGCCCTCGAGTCCAGTGAGGACAAACTTAACATATTAAGAAAAAAAACAACCTTTTAACAGGAAAAGAAAGTTAGAGGAAACCTCACACATACAGCAAACTCATCAGTGTTTCATTAATTACAACCCAAGACTCACTGCTCGGTTTAATAATGAGGTTTAATAAAAGGAGCAAAGCTTCCAGTTATCAAAAAAAGCTTCATTTATTGTGCAACAACAACATTATAGTTCCAGTGAAGTTCACGTCAGGTAGGAAAACTGTATGGCAAAAAGGAAGCAGTGCAAGAAAATCCATGCACGAGCAATCGCTGAAGGAAAAGAACGACCGGCTGCGTGGAAATGTGTCGACTGAAGAAGTGTGCTGGTTTGGATTGTACAAGTGGTTTTGAATCTGGAGGCTCCCTCCAGTCCTGTGGCGACTTCAAAACGCGAAGCGAAACAAAGTGACGAGCAGCGATGGAAAGTAAACGAGGAAAAAAAGGCGATTCGATTCAAGTAAACAAACATTTTCCTTCAAGTTTGATACATTTGGCCCAAAGCAAAGAGAAATAATCTACTTCTATCATAAAATAACAAATCTGGCGTACAAAAACATTGAATAAATACATTTTAGGTCATGAAAATGGAAAAAAATATGTAAAAATATTCATAAACACATGAACAAAAATGGCAGTTTTAGATCCCAAAGTGGATGGATGTCTGTGCTGGAGAAGTCTTCTTGATCGTCCACGTTTACACTGAAACATGGCTGATTTTAAAAATCCACACCTGAACACGGCGAGGAAAAAACACATCATAGTAATATTTCTGTGACTAAAAAAGTAAACGACTTTACAAATCTGTGTGTTACTAAAAATATATACTCCAAAAGTTGCAATATCTTTCAAGACATATAAAAAATATCCCCGAGTAATAAGCAGTATGTATTAAAAAAGATGCGGTGTGGGTTCTGTACAGATGGGCGTATGGCACGGAGAGAGACTGGAGGACAATCAGTGCAGTGTATAAAACACACCAGGGAGACGCCAAGTTGTAGCATCCACACTGTAAATGTAAAAAGACAGACTTTGCTATATGTTGGCAGAGGAGCGGAGGACGTGGAACCTCTTCAGAGTCATGCGGATGGATCCCAGCTCACGGTTCACTCTCTCCAGACGATTCTCTAAGGCCACCTGAGGACGGAGGAGGAGGAGCAGGAAGTCAAATCAGTCACTGCACTGATCATCGATTCATAGTTTTGTAAGCTTCTGGTTCCAGGTTATTAAATATGAACACAGGATCTGTTTTTTTGTCTGTCCACCGCTTTGTGTCAAACCACTGTGACATCACCTGCTGGTTTGTGGGTGTTTCGAAGCTTCAAGTCTGGTATTATATCTGTCGCCATCTTGTTTTTCTGGAGCCAAAAGTGACCATATTTGGACGAGAGGATGCAGAAAAACGTTGGCGGATTAAGTTTTCGTACGCGGAGAAGACAAACAATGCATGTGGGTTTTGTCTCTCTGACAACATCACAACCAACGCTGCACGTTTGCTTTTTACTATTTGACATTTTTTATACCATGAGCACCGAACGGACGACGAGCTCAACAATGGTGACGTCCCCGCTGTCATGGCTGCAGCTATCAGAGGAGGATGTGGGTTCACGACATGATCAACAGGAGACGACATACAGTGAATATCATGGCCTCTTCCAAGAAAAAGTGCGACGTGACGTCACGGCGCCATTCTGAAAAGTTCAATGATTTCCAACTTGAAGTGGCGACGTGCTCTGAATAAAGACGCCTAATTTCTCTTGTAAATGTTTTTGTGTGACTGAAAATATTTCCATCAGCTCCGGCACCAAAGGGTTTCCATGTTTAATTTAGATGAAAACATTTGTTTTTATCTGACTGGTGTTCTCAGAAAAAAAACATTAAAACATTTATATGAACATGATCAATATCCAAAGTCTTACCTCATCTAACCTGGTCTGTAGACTCACTCTACCACCTGCTCCAGGCATCCGGCTCAAAGCTGCCTCGATCTGCCCAACACACACACACACACACACAAATAATTACATTGATGAAACAACCTGAACATGGTTCATGGTGTGTGTGTGTGTGTGTGTGGACCTGTACTTCCTAAAAATAGAAGTTATTCATGATGACAACAATGAATTGTGTGTTACATCAGAGGTCACGTGGGATTACAGTTCTGCTGTCAGCGATACGAGCCTCTTCAAACTGAACGACACGGAGCTCTTTCAGTAAACTTCCTGTGCCGAGTTAATTAAAACTGTCTGAGTGGAAACAAAAGCCGTGAGCGATGTGACGAGCTGATAGTGAGCTCGCCTCACCTGCAGTTTCTCCTGCGTCAGCTCATCGAACAGTTTCTCGGCCTCAGCCAGCGAGTGGAGTCTGTCCAGGAAAAGTGGAGCCGAGTCCTCGAAGGAGTCCTGCAGGCTGGATCCAGGACCGGCTCCCTGCTCCTCCCAGCCCAGCCGGGAGTTTCCCTCAGACGGCTTCACGCTGCCGGAGAACTCTGACTGCTGGAGGTCTGAGTGAGATGAAGACAGAGAATCGGATTATGTAGCTTCAAAAGAAACATTTTAATCCACTCCAGTAAACCAACAACACCTACTGTGATCTAAATAAATAAACATACAGTAAAGTGAATATATTTCTTTTTCTTTTTTCTGTTTTATTTTGAAAACTGCCTGGATGTAATGAGCCTTTCCCCTGTCCGACTTCCTGTCTGGCTCAGTTTGTTCAGACTGACGTGGCTGCCGTCTGCTTCTGTCAAGAATAGACTGCTGAGACGTGCCGTGACGCAGACGGTGGAAACAACAGCGTTGTATAGAACAGCTGTGATCAGCTCCGGCGACTGTAGACGATCCCGTTGGAATCCGTGGGCTAGACACACGGCTCAGAGAGGTTGTATTTAGACTTTTTATTAGTCATGATTGATGACCGATATTTAAACAGAATTAAATATCGCTCCACTTTGCTCTGACCATTAAATACAGCTCATGTTCCCTGTAGTTAAGGGGAAAAATAAATCTGTATGGGCCAAGAAGAAAAACATCCGTAAGATTTTTAAAATATAATTTGGAGCTTGAATATTCAGTCTTACCATCTTCTCTGTCTGCTGACGTATACTGGAGTCTCTTCCTGGGACTGTTGCTGTTGTGGAATGAATGACGCCTCTGGTCAACGTGTCCATCAAACCTGCAGACAGAAACACAACCTGATTTTATTGTTTGCTTTATCCAGTAAAGTAGAACCTCCAGCTGGTCGTGTGTGTAATTATTATGCTGACTTATCTTTGTAGTTTTGCACAGTGATGCCCTGTTTGTACAGAGATTATGTTTATGCTAAGCTAAGCTAATCACCCCCTGACTTTAGCTTTAGTTAGACGCTCAATGCTCAGACATGAGATTGGATTCGATCTCTCCGGAACAAAATGAGTGACCGCATTTCTCAAAATATCCAGCTATTAATTTAAAGCACACTTGGCTGGAGATGTTGTGTGTTTCTCACCTTTTCACCAGGTGTTCCTCTCGTGGCATCATGCCACCAAAAGCGGTGGAGTAGTTCTCCGTGGGGCAGCGTTTAGGACTCGACTTGGCAGACAGAGGCATGAGCAAAGTTTCTCTCTTTGCTGGATGGAAGACAAAAGCACGGCGTTAATTAAAACTCTGATACACCCAGATAACATTAATTAAAAACTAAACTCTCCAGAGAATTTTCAGTGATCCACAAAATTAAGAAAGATTTAATTGCTTTTGTTAAAAGGTTTTTTGGGTTCGTGTCAAATTAGAAAAGAACAGTTTTGAGGTTAGGTAATCAGCTTTGCTCCTGAACAATCAAAGCTTGAAATTGTGAAGTTATTTTGCTGAATGTTTGTTTTAATTGTTATATGTAAGGAGAGTACAGCAAGTAAAACATTTGTTTATTGTTAGTTCTTCATTTTAACTGATTTGCTTCATCAGTCCATTTTAACAAAGAGAAAAGGTCGCAGCCTGTGAGGTGAGTGTGAACGGCCCGGCAGAACACGTACTGGGTGTCGTTGGAGGAATGTTTCGATGGGCTGGAGGAGGCAGGGATGATGATCTGTGGCCCTCCGGAGACAAACTCCTCTGAGCTCTCAGCAGCGCCGCTCCACTGAGGCTTTTGGCGCCTCCTTGCTCAGCTCTGGCCACGCCTCCTCCAGGTTTGACCACCTCCCTGTCCACCTTATGAGGCCCGACTCGCTCCTGGATCACGTCTTTGTGTCTCCGCTCCACAAACCCGACTGTGGTCCTCTGAATGCCGACCCCTGCAGAGAAAGATCACACAAAGATGTTCCTGATTAAGGTGTTGGATCAGACTATAACTAACTCACAAAGATATATGACTAGGACTATTAAAGTGATCAGTCGGTAAGGTGACTGATGTGGGTTGGTGGTCCCACTTACAGGGGGCCCGGCTCTCCGTGGCTCTGGTCTCCTCCAGCTCTATCAGGGCCCTCATCATGGGCGTCAGAGAACAGGACGCCTCTCTACGACCGGCCTCCCACTGCCCGCCGCTCTGCTCCTGGTGTCTGGGCTGAGGCAGAGACTGTTCGCACTCAGGAGGAGACGCACACCTGCAGAAAGAGATCTCAGTAAATCACCTACAATCTTCACTAACTTTGGTTGAGAAAATGATCGACAACAATAAAAAACTTACCTCCAGCTGCCACCGGCTGGAGACGTGTCCACAGAGCTGCCAGCTCCTGATGACTGATCAGTTATTGGAGACTGTGACTTCTTGTGGACACTTGATTGGTTAGTTTGAAGGAAAGGTGACTTTCTGCCGCCGTTTAGCTGATCAGAGGGAGGACAGGGTGACTTCCTGCGGGTGACGTCTGGCTCTGCCTTACTTTTGCTGGGTGACAGCAGCAGGTCAGGATGGTGGAAAAGACTGTGGACGTGTTCAGAAGAAACTTACATTAAAGTCTGAGTTTTTAATCTATTGTTAAAGGATGTTTTATCATTAAAGCACCTGCAGTTTCTTTTCTGTCCTTTACTGCTTGTGTTGCTCAAAAAATCTATGTGAAAATCTCAACAGCAGTCTCTTCCCAGAAATCATAACTCGGTTTTCAAAATAAATCCAGAAACCTTCTTGTGAAAAGATTCAGAAGGAAGTGTGCATCTACTCCTGGATGAGAGGCTGAACTGTAACTTCAGCCTCTCAACCAGGAGTAGATGCGTGCCTCCTTCTGCTTCCATCAGCCTATAACACCTACTGTCGATATGAAAGACAGATTATCAGACATCCAGGAGCTTACCCAGCGCCAGACGGCTGTGTGTTACTGTGGGAAGCATGACGTGCCCTGGCCTGGTTCTCGTGCTCCAGCTGCTTCACCTGAGACTCCAGTTTGGAGACGACTCTGAGGACACGGAGACAAACATGGTCATGTGGTCTCAACAGAGAGACACATGTGTCAGCTAGCGCCTGTTACTCTACAGCCAATCAACTCACCGCTTCAGTTCTGATATGTGGTCGTTGGCATCCAGAAGTTTGTTCTCTGCTGACACCAGGTTGTTCTGCAGGTACAAAAATTGTAAAAAAACGTTGAATTGAGGGGTTGGACATGTTTCGATGCGAATCAAATAACCAAAATGTCATATTTCAGTTCCAGTAAAAGAACTATTACCTTCATTCCCTCGTGGTCCTTCATCAGAGAGTCATATTCTCTGAGCAGCTGCGGACACAAAACAGAGACCTTCATCATTATCAGTGTTGTAAAAGTAATACAGATGCACCGACCGAACTCTTTCTCACTCACTCATTCACTTTCTTTATCACGCTTACAGCAATAGTTTTCATCAAGGTCCCAGTGAAAAGTGGAACTTTAGAGGTCAGAGATAAAAGACTTATATTTTCTCTCACATCACAGTCAGACTCACATCCTGCAGCATCTTGTACTCCCTCTCCCTCCTCGCCTCCTTCTCGTCGGCCTCGCTGCAGGCTTTCTGCACCGACTCCTCCAGCTGCCGCACGTTTTTCTTCAGGCGTGCCGTTAGAGCGTCCTTCTCTTTCCCCGAGCGTTTGCTCTCTTCTAGCCGCTGCTGCAAAGACTTCACGGTAGCACCAGCTGCGGCGTATCGCTCCGGCCATTCTGCCTAACAATGCAAAGTCACATCGAGATTTAGAGCGGGAAGAATTTTAGAGATTTAAAGCTTGAAAGCTGCATGTCATATTTATCACATTTTTGTAAATAATAAGACTTCCTGGCTGAAAAATAGGAACTTTTAAACAACAGATTAAAACAAGCAACTAATTAAAATACATAGTACAAAAAACAAAACAGATTTTGAGGAATGTTACCAGTTTTTTCTCCAGCGAGCTGTTTGCCGCCTCGAGCTCCTGAACACGACTGTTGGCCTCAGCCAGAGCTTTCTCCAGCTGTTTGCACCTGCGGATTAACAAAAAAATCACGACAGAAAAGAAAAGAATGAGTCTAAACTGAAGTATAATGTCATGATGGTGAAATGTGCTGCCATCTCAAAACTCGGTCACACTAAGAAGTTCAAGACTTCAGAACAAATCGTCTTTTTTTCTTGAATTTCCTCCTTTTTCACCCCAAAAAACAACAGAGGAAAACTCTTAAGTCAACATATTAACTGGTTGAGTATAAACATACATTTTAGCAGCATATTTGCTCTTTATTATTCATAATAGAGCGCTTAATAATGCCTTATTTGCTTGACCATATTCTGTAACTTCAAGCCCATTAACTCGGACTTTAAAATATAAATGTAAAGTCATCCTCACCTCTTTGTGAGCGCCTGGTTGCTCTTCTCTAAATCCTGGGGCAGATCTCTGAGCTTTAGTTTGTCTCTCAGGATTTGAATCTCAGATTCATAATAAGCTTTCAGATCAGCCACGTGTCGAGAGTGTTTCTCTCTCAGGTTCTGCCTCAGTCTGAGGAGAAAGAAAAAGATGAATGAAACCGTTTAAAGTGGACGACTTGTGTCGGCTCACGTAAATCCAGATTAGGCACCCTGCAACAGAAACGCAAACAACTCAACAACATTATTAAGATGCATACAAGTATCATCCCTGAAACCTTTAGCGTTTAATTTTTCGTCTGTCTCTAGTTTTTGTAAATGTTTACATTATCATTTTATCTAACTTATCATTGTTTTTCCTCACTTTCTTCTTCCTTGTAGAACTTTGTAAGTGTGTGTAAATATATAAAGTTATTTTAACTCAAGCATTAGCATCCCAGTGTGAATGAGTACGGCAGCCTGTGTGTGTTGGACTCACAGAGAAAGGACGACAGGATCCTCGAGTGATGAAGCTCTCTCCATGTGTTGACTGGCTGCAGGCCGCAGGGTGGCACCAGAGGCTGAACAAGGCTTCAGGGTGCTGGTGTGGGTGTGACTGCCCTCCTCCTCGCTGGCTAAGGGGGCACTGGCTCTGCGTTGCTGGCTGGATGTGTGGGAAGACGGCTGGGGCTTATCATGGGAGGTAGACTGGACCGCCTGGGACACCCACATGTTTTGCACCTTAGAGGGAGAAGGACCGGCAGCTGAGACGCTGGAGCTGTCACAGTCCGTATCTCCAGGGTTGGGACTGCACTCCACCATGCTGTCAGGGGTCACGGGGGTCCCTACTCTGGGGTAGAGGTGGGGCTGAGTGGCGAATGAGGGGCTGCTGAAGTGAGAGGGGGATGTGAAGCCGGAGGTTCGATCCGACTGCCGCTGGCTGGCTGCTGGGTCCAACGTCAGCACCTACAGCCCAGACAGGGAGACAAGAGATGTTCTGCTTTTACTTCCCAATACCAATTCTGATACCTCAACCAAATACTGTGCTGTTAAGCTGCCTACAGGTGTACAGGATGCTTGTGAAAAGGCATTTCTTACTCTGGAACAATTGCAAGTGAGAGTAATTGTCGGGGGATCCCTGATGATGATGATGTGACTCACCTGTGGTGACAGAGGACTGGATGTAAGCGAGCCTTCCCAGTCTGAGCGTTTGCAGTCTGTTCTTTGCTTGTTCTGATAAATCTCTTTGAGAGACAGCCGAGGCTCCTGAGAACAAGGCTACAAGAGACGGAGAAGACACACCAGTCACCTCTGATTAGCATCAGTTAATCACCTCCAATGTGAATGTGCACAGGTAGAAGGTGGTTTCCACTTGAGAACATGTTGTGTAATTGCAAAAGTGGGAATCTGGAATCCACAGCTTCATTATATAGTTTTATTAGTGAGTTTCATGTCTTGAATACAAGTTTATTCCCTACTAGGGTTGCAAAGGTGCATGATAACCGTCAGAGAAAAATGTGTCTGTCCCGAAGAGGATTCAGGTTCAGGTGTTTTTACTAACAAGACTCATGGATGCCTCTTGCAGGAGGAGGTAGGCGCCGCTGTCGAAGCTGTCCGGTAGAGGATGATACAGTTCCGTCTCATTCAGACGCCAATAAGTGAGTCCTAAAACAGAGAGAAGAAAGTGATCTGTTGGTTCATCTACTCGTCTGTACAGAGTTTAAAATGACACGGTGTGGATATTTCTGGCAGTGATGTCCACCTTCATACAGTCGATTCCAAAGTAAAGTCTGGTGATAATCTAACTGAGCCACTCAGTTGTACTTTCAGTACCATCAACACACACGCCGTCCTGCTGCCACAAATACTCACTACAGCACCGAATGTGGATTAATCTGCCGCTGAAAGCAGTCGCCAACTTACGCACCATTTCTTCCTGATGGAGTAACATTGAATAAAATCTACAGCAGCTGTTAGAGGAAATTAATGAGATATATATATCTGTGAGCTGTCTGCAATGAGAAGGAATGTGTTTGTGGCTGAGAGACACTAACAAAGAATCAGAACGTTCTGATTGATGGATCAACACATTACTGGTTTTTGTCCTTTCATGGAATTTGTTCCAATGAGAAAAATATAAAATATTACCAGACTTTGGTGCTGTGACTAATTATTTTCACTGTCGACAAATCTGTTGATTATCTTCTCTATTAATCAATTAGTTGTTTGGTCTTTAAAATATAAGAAAATTGTGAAAAATATTGATCAGTGTTTCCAAAAGTCCAAGAAGATGTCGTCAAGTGTCTTGTATTATCAACAACCTAAAGATATTCAGTTTACTTTCAGAGGAGGAAATAAACCAGAACATATTCACATTCAAGAAGCTGGAATCTGAGAATTTTGACTTTATCTTAACATTAACAATCAACAATCAAAATTGTTGGCGATTAATTTATTACTTGACAACAGATCGATCTACTGGACTTATCCTTTAAAAGCATGAAGGAAACGAAGCAAAAAACATATTTAGAAGTTGAATCTGTTACATGAAATATTGTTCCTCTCTAAAATGTCAGCTCTGCAGTCACAGGCTTCAGGTGACGACCAACGTAACTGGTGTTTATGAAGTATAACTAGCAAAAAAATCTTGTTTAGGAAGTAAAAAAAGAAAATTCCCTCTTTGGTACAACAGTGCCATCTTACTGTCACGTGTGTTAACTGCAGCAGAGCTTCATCTTCCATCCTGTAATGTTTGTTTTATCACAATGATCTCTTCACACGGGTCAAGTGTTGCTGCTGCTGTGTGTTTAGTCTGAGGCAGTGAGTTGTTACCTGAAGCCTCAGACATCAGGCTGTCGCTCCTCCTCAGGGGAAAAGAGCTGGACGACGGCCCGGCCGCTCGCTGCTGAAACCCGACAGAGATGACTGGATTAGATGCAGCAGAGGGAACGTAATCAGGACGACCACAACAGACATACACACTGAAAACAAACATACTCTGCACGAAGCGCAGTGATAAACACTAGAGTTTTTTTATATACTCCCTGCAAAATTTTATGTGATTGCTCGTGGCGATGCGTACCTGGTCCTGGTCGTCTGAGCTCTCCAGGGGGTTTTGTTTGTGGGGCTCTCTGAGGCTGCGTGGCTGCTCCGGGTACTCGGAGATTTGGGGAGAAGCTTGTCCAGCTTTGCTCTTCTTGGGCCTGAGTTTCTGCCTCTGGGCCCACGAGGTCAACAGCTGGCTGGTGCTGCCAACAGAACCAGGCAGGATGAGCAGAAATATCAATTATCAGAAAAAAATATGCTTTAACACGGTTTCTGCAGGGTCTACAAATCTAAAGATATTTTTTACTTTTCAACACACTTCTCGCCATGATTGTATTGTTTCCAAAGAGGTGCAGGACTTGTTATATTTTAAATTTTACAGTGAAAAATGAATCAATAGTGAATTAAAATGACAGAAGTAAAAGTGTTTGCAGTTCAGAGAGTTTTTAAAGTCATATTTAGCGTCTGATTTACTGAGCTGTGGAGTCACTCCTCTTTGTAATGTCGGCTGCAGAGTACCTGAAATCAATGCTGACGCTCTTACGTAAGGAGTTGTGGTTGGTGTGTTGTATAAACTACTCAGACTTACCCAGAGGTTCTCTGCTGGTACGATGACAGGTTAGCTTCCTCCACTCCCACAGTCCTCTCATTGGATAAATCCTGCTGACATCCAATCACAGCTGTCTCTGTGTCCTCCTGGAAGTTCGACGGCCAGTGATGCTTCTCCCTCTCTTGACCACCATCCTCGTCTTCCCCCGGAGACCCGGCGGGTTCCAGAGCGGTGTCCCAAGCAGACAGAGTCCCGTAGCCACTGCTGAGCCCCGTGGTCGCCCGCTCCTCCCCCTGCTGGTTGGCGGTCTCTGATCTCTGGAGCGGAGGTGAGGGGGAGCTAAAGGGGTTGTGGGCGGGGGCTGCCAGACTGTCGCTGTCACTGGCTACATTTTTGGGGAGTGTGCGGTCACTGGTGAGGAGGGGGAAGATATAACTCTTTGTGTCTGTGGTTGTTTTGGTCAGCGGAGTTGGAGAGAACTCGGTGTGTGGCTGGATGCTGGCCGGGCGGTTCTGGAGCTGAACCAGGGCCTTAATTTCATCCTGAATCAACTGGAGAAAAAAAGCACACAGGATAAACAAACATTTTTTACCCATCTCGCGTGATACGACACGACTAAATCCAGGCTTACCTGTATTTGGCACTGGTATTGTTCTTGCTGAGCGAGTATTTGCTCTTGGTATTGCTTCTCAACCAGCTGAAACAGATGCAGCCATCGGCCCTGTGGAAGAGGCCAACAAGGTGTCATGAACCACCATCAGCTCACAAGAAGATGTTTTCTTCTTCTTTTTCTTTACTATTAAAATGGGTAAAATCTTATTTTATTGTAGAACTGCAGACTGCTTATTCACTCGACCCCTTCTGGTGGAAACGTGAAGACACTGTGAATGGATTTTCAGTGAATTAGGAGTTTCAAAATCAACATTAATTACATATTCATAGATTCTGGATTTTCAGTGTGGAGTCAAGAGGAGAATCCTTAAAAAAAAAACATATCAGACACAAATTATAATTCCAAGCAGAATATTTTTGTGTCTGGAGGAGATACGTTAATTGCTGTAGTGATATAATATCCTGCTGTGTGAGTGTGTGTGTTGTGTAGACTTGCAGACTCTTTAGTGAGGAAACATTTCCCTTCAACTTAGGCCTTGCGCTCCGTTTGGCACATTCACATCTAGGTGTACCATGTCCTGATGCTTGATGTGATAGGGGGTGAAGTTTTGGGGCTACATGGACCTACAAACTGAGGTTTTTTTTCAGAGGCACACTTTTAACCGAGGGTACTGAGAACTCTATGCTGTTGTTTATTGTGCTTTTCTTTATAATAACCATGAAACAATCACAACAGTGCTGATGTCTCATTAGCTGGCTAGTGCCGATTTTCCACCAAAATGAGCAGGTCTACACAGGTTTATTAAATGAAGGTCAACCGACTAAAAATCACCTATTGGCACTGTTCCCACTTCCAGCAGGCAAGGCAGCACGTCTGTGCTTTTTATCTGAAGCATTACGTTGTACATCACTGACGTCATTCTTCTTCAACTGAATTTGCCTGCATGTTTCCTTTATGCAAATATCCATGTGTGTATTTGTGAAGTAATGAGGGCAGCAGCTGTGAAAAATGCAATCAGAGAGGTCATAGAAGTGATGTACAATAATCCGCCACTGATGTGATTATGCAGTAAGTTAATAGAGACATTATAATGACCAGAGAAAAGTGTTTCTCCCCAGGTATGTAACCCAAAAGGCCTCCAGCTTGATGAACTAGCAGTGAAGTCTCTTTGTGTTTCAGCATCACAGTTGTCTGTTCTCTACAAATCACATCCTGCGTCTGAAAAGATCAGCTGCAGTGGGCTGCTGTGTGTGTGTGTGTGTGTGTGTGTGTATGTGTGTGTGTGTGTGTGTGTGTGTGTGCACAAGTGTGTGTCTGTCAGGTGTGATCCGTACAAAAAATAAAAGTGACAGCTCAGAAATGAGGCTGCCAGCTGCCAAACGCAGCGCACAAGAACAACTACCACAGCAGTTAACCCCGACTCCACTTCCAACATCATCAGCGTGCGTCTACACTTCTACAGCAGCTACAGTCTTTTCATGCTCTGTAATTATCTCCCACCTCACAATCCTTCCAGATCTCAGGGTCCGTTTCTCCGCTGCTCTGGATCTCCTGCACCAAAGCCCGCAGGGTCTCGAGGGAGCTTGGGTTGATGAATGGGAGGCTCTTCCCTTGTTCAAATGCTTCATCTGTGCTCAGACACAGACTCCTAAGATCATAAATCAACATTAAATCACACGCTGTACTGTATGGATGGTAATATATGTATTTTTTCTTCTTATGGACCTTCTACACCATCCTGCAACATGCACGATTCTTTGGATTCGACTTGCAAAATATTCTACCACATGAATGATATAACATTTGAATCTCTTTTCCGTCTAAGTTCAAGGAAATTCAGAAAACTGCAACAACGGTCTTTCACAGAAAAAAGACGTCAGTAATTTGTAATAATTCTGTCATGTGTGTAATTTGTAAATTCAAAAATTCTACCACGTTATTAAAATGGGTGAAATCATATTTTCCTGTAGAACTGAGCAGAGTTAATTTATCACATCTACCCTATTTGTGGAAACTCGAAGCCTCGGGGTCACACACACACTGAGTGACCCTCAGTGAATTAGGAAGCAATTTGTGTCCAGCAGTTTAAGTTTTAATGTCACTAATAATTACATATTCATAGATTCTAATGAGTTAGAAGGAGACTCCTTACACAACTAGATAAGACGCTAATTATCATTACAAGCAGAGTATTTTTTGCGTCGTGATACAATACGCACTCTACAGTATCCCCAGTGATTCTTTAGATCGAACCTCCCACATATACATTTTATTAATTGATAAGAAGAGCATTTAAAGGCCTGTTCACATGGGACTAGTATTACCTGGACAAAGAAGATTATAGGTACTGTTACAGTACAGCCACAAAGCAGATTTTACTTGATCTAAACAAGCTGCAAATGTGTATAAATGCTTGAAAAACGTGCAGAAAGTGTCCAAAACTATATTACTGATGTGGCTACTGAAGAACAGACACTCCCCTACTGAGAGTTGATGTTACATGGTGCCTCGACATAATATCCAGGAGGTAATGTCCAGAAATATGAGTAAAATACAGGCGTTTATCCCGTGTGAATACACCACAGGAAAAGCAAATGTGGTTGTGATTTCTAAGTCACATGAGTTCTCCGGGTAAGACGAGTCATGTGAGAACAGGGCTTCAGGAAAGATTGTTGTATTGCCCACTGTTTCATATATTTTATCTCTGCTCTGTATTTTTATGTTCTGTGTTCAGTCGAGCGTTTACTGACACTGCACCTGATCTTGTTGCATGCTGGTGTGATGTCCACGGGCCTGCTCTGCACGGTGCCTCCTGTTGTTTGGGAGGTTGTGTGTCTCTCCTCTGAGACGGCCAGCCCCGAGGCCGACGTCCCCTCAGAGGACACCAGAGAGGTCTCGCTCTCTTTGCCCCCATCCCCGTCCGCACTGGCATGGCAATGGCTCAGAGCCCCCGAGCTGGACACATCCTCAGAGATACTGTCATCTGTGGACATGTTTATGGGCCCATGCAGCGTGGGTCAGTCTGACAGCTGGGAACCAAGAGAGGGGGGGACACAAGAGGAAGTGAGACAAGTGAGGAAAACATACAGTCAGTTGAAAGTGTTGCTCAACTGTCACAAGAATAGAAAGGACCCAGATGTTTATTACACAGCCCAGAATAATCCCTCAGTCTCAGCTCAGGTCATATCTCTGACCTAACAACTGCAAGTGTTGACACAACATAAACAAAAACAAAAATACAAAATGCTCAAGCTAACGTGTAAATGTCACGCATTAGCATGCACATCTGTCTGCCATGACCCGTAGCTTCCTGTCTGTGAGAGCTCGGTTCGATTGAATCACTGATTAACTTTGACAGCTTAGCAAACAACACAATCTACAAAGCACCAACAGATGTCTAAGCCTCAGCCATGCAGCCGATTGTATAATTAAACAATAACAGCTACATTAGCCGCTTTAGCTTCGCTGTCTGCCCGCTGTACCGATGCTGCAAGGCGGGCAAGACCGTTAAAGTTGGCTGTCAACTCAGCTGGGCTCAGTTAGGCTAAGTTACCTAGCTAACACGCTAGCTACAACTACCACTGGCAAAGCGGAATGAATTGGTTAGCTAGCTAGCTAAGTTGGGCTAAGTTGGTACATTACACGTTTGTAAGCAGAGCGCAGAGAAGCTGGACAGCGCGGGTGAAATGATGACACACACGCACACACACACACGGAAGGACACACACTGTTTTACAGAAGACAGAGTGACGCAGATAACCTTCATTAAATAAAGAGTTAACCCACCCGTTGACTTGTATCATCGCTTCATCCATATTTCTCTGTGAGTAGACAAGTCGGCTAGCTGGTTGCTGGTTGGCTACTGCACTGCAGTGATCTCTGGCTGCTGTAACGGCCGCAGAACGCGCCGCCATTGGTCGAACTCCGATCAAAAATACGGAGCTCTGATTGGCCGTCACTTTCTCTCTGTGATTCTATTGGCTGTTCGGGGGGGGAAGAGGCGTACACATCTGCTGGGACACAACAAGCTGACAGAGGAGAAACCTTCAATAATCAGTTTATGGATCTTTCCCACCGGATTTAGATGAGTTTATCTCACCTGTAGCTACTCTGAGACCTCTCACCTGTGTTTTTATTAATCACATTTATTTTACTGATCCAGCTGCTGTTTATCTTTACAGTCCCGTGAGCACCACAGACCCTGAAGGCAACCATCTGTACACACACTTTAAATTATTATCACACTGATATATTATACATACAGCACTTTACATGCACATGCAGTTAATTTAACTTCTTCACCTCACTCTACAGCTTCTGAGCAATATCTGTATCCCTCATATATTACAGTATATAGTAATCTATCTATCTATCTATCTATCTATCTATCTATCTATCTATCTATCTATCTATCTATCTATCTATCTATCTATCTATCTATCTATCTATCTATCTAATCATTCTTTGCACATAAGGTTGTGCTTAGACTTGAAGCACAGTGATCTAGTAAGCTCCACCTATCAAGACCAGGGCTTGAATAACCTGTTTAGGGGCCCTGGGGTGAAAAAACATCTGTTGGGCCCATCTGGATCACTCCACTCACTCACTGACTCACTTCTGTGCATTTTGTGCTGTTTAATAAAATGCAAAACATGTCTGGTTGATGTTTCTCAAGTATGAGTATTGTGTTTTTCTGCTTAAAATAGATGTTTTGAACATGTATCTTTTCTGTTTGGCCTTCCTTTATGGCTTTTGCTTGGTTTAGGTTTTTGTTTAAGCTCCAGAAATGTTTTGTGGACTAGGAAACCTGAATTTCCATCAGCATGGAGAGAGAAGATAATGACTGAATCTTCATTTTTGGGGTGAACTGTTCCTTTAAGTGGCCCTACCTTTGTCAGTTAACACAGGCAATAGTTGAGCTGCTAAGTAAAAAAAATAGGTCAGCCTGGAGCTGCAGCACCTCACATTCAGTCCAACAGAACTTAAGATATTTGATTTTGTCGCCCAATCCAATAAAAGTGCTTTTGAAGGTATTTCAAAATATCACATTGCATATCACAACATTCTTTTAAGGCCTTATCGTCCGGCCCTAACCTGCCGTCTGCTTAACTTCTTATTGTCACGTACAAGCAGATTTATTTACCCCTTCAGGAAAGAGTTTGGTAGACAAGTATCTCATCAGAACTGGATGCTGAATATCTGAAATGCACTAAATCACACAATGACAACTATATTGAAAATACAATTTATTACACTGAGTAATAAATACATACAAAGATGCAAGTAACAGCATTTTCCTTTTTTTTAATACCAAAACCAACCTCAACACGAATGAACTGATGCATTTGGCACATTTCTGTCCCTCGCTCACTCAGTCACGTGTGTTATAGGGGTCTGAAAAACAGACCAAATACTATCAAAAAGAAGAAGTCTTCTCCATCTACCCCTGTACAAGCCATGCACTGTCTAAGATTAACCCGCGGGCCCGTTCGCATGCATAAATCAATGTTTTAAATATGAAGTTGAAAACTAAGATCCCAAAAGTGGGGCATAAAAACACATGATACCCTCTCAATTGAATTCCAATAACCCACACATGATTTAAATGATCCTGCAGAACCGTCAGGAGTCATGAATTGTGTTATTTTTTCTCTCTAGGAGCTCGCTTTATCCATCCTTTGTTCATTTACTTCCTCTTGTCGAAGGAAATGCCATGCAAGTTATTTATTTTGTTTCATGAGACACACGCTGTTAGCTCTTCTTGCAGGGAGGAGTGTTGGCTCTCAGCTAGGACCTCGCGTTTCTCTCCGTCTCAGCCAAGCACTCGCGCACCAACCCTCTGGCGTGGATTATTCCTTTGAAGAAAGGCAAATACACTTTAGATTAACAAACTCTGAATCGCCGACAGCTACACTGTATGTTCTGCACTTGCACGTGAAGGTCTACACTCACCTCTTTTCAGTCTCTCCATCGCACTCTTACTTCCAGCGTACGTGGGCCTGATCTCCTTCCCGAGCTCTTCGATGATGGCCAGCAGCTCTGCATATTTGTTCTGAGGCACTTGACTACCAGAGGAGCCCTGAAGGTCGAGCAAACAGAGGAAGATAAGCCAGGCGCAACACATTTCACACTGCGCTCTTTAAATGCAGAAGCCTCTCGTAATCCGGATAATAATTCAGTGAGAAAAGAAGGAGAGTAGCCTTCAATAAGGAAAGTAAAATATTAATGTTAACAATCTGAGAGCAAAACAAAAGCAGGAAAGCACAGATACTTTTTCAATCACATCATTTAATCTACTTTATTAATCCTTCTCATGTGGATCACTTCTCAGCAGTCGCTTTCAGAACGACGTTAAAGGAGCAGTTTACCCAAAAATGTAAACTCAGTCACCCTCTCCTCGCTCCATGTTGATGGAAATTCACGTGAAGTTTCATCGTCCACAAAACATTTCTGGAACTTCACAGCAAAACAACAACTGATGTAGCCAGAGATTTGTTTTAAAAGTAAAGAAACACCCAAGAAAAAAACATAATGGCTTCATTCAGCTCGTCCAGTGAAATCAAAGTCTCCTGAAGCACCGAGATCTCAAATTAAAAATTATTGGATGCACTTGACCGCGTGTCACAGGTCATTTTCTTTTTCCAGTTGTTCTTTCATATTTTAAAACTTCAGCTACTTCAGTTGTTTAAGAGAATGCAGAGATGCTGTGAATGTTTTGAAGACTACAAAACTTCCCCTGACTGAAGAATGACTGTTTTTTCATTTTTGGGTGAAGAAAAAGTTGCAACCCTACACTGTGAAAATACTCCCCTACAGGTAAAAATCCATTTGTTTCTATTTAAAACAGGCATAAGTTTGATGAAGTGCCTGTGTGGTTTAGTCTGTATCAGTTTAAGATCAGTTACCTGTGAGAATCCCAGAGATGGAGGTCCATAGTCGCTCAGAAGCGGCCTGTAGGACTGCTGCAACGTGGCCAGGTTAGCTGCTGAGGGAGACTGGAGGCTTCCAACTGTTCAGAAAACACAGTAAGAAAAATAATAAGAGTAAATCCTCACAGTTAAGACACTGCAAACCAGAGCATGCTCGGCCCTTTGCTTGATAAATCGACTCAAACGATTAATTGCCACTAGGTGTTTCATTGCCAGTGGTTACTTTTTAACCTTACTCCTGTTGTATTTTTGTTTTGTTTTGTCTGCTGCTTTGTTTGGCTGTAATATTACATTTCCAACACATTATAGTTCTTTCTTTTAAATCGAGTAATCGATTAAAAGTTTCAATGTACTTTTTTTTTTTTTAAATGTATGTGTTGACCCAAAAATAAGGCAATGTTGGCGTCATCCTACCAGAAAAGTTTTAACTTTAGATTAAAGTAGTTACAATCCTTAAATTCCCATAAAAATGAACAGAGTCTGGTGAGGTTTTGTCCTCCACTGACACCGCTCCCCTGCTGCTGTTTAGCTGTAATATTCAACCTCCAAACACATTATCACTCTTTTTTTTTAAATCAACTAATCAATTAATAAGTTGCTAAAACCTTTAAATTTCCATTAAAATGAATGGAGTCCGGTGAGGTTTTGCCCTCCCCTCACTCTTCTTTGCTTTGAATCAACTAAATATAAATAAAATGAATAACAATCAACGATATGATAAATTGTTGCATCTCCTATGTATCTACTCATTTTGTTGGTGAGGGTTTTGTTTTGTTCACATGCTGCTCCCCTGTAGCTTTTTTTTGGCTGTAATACTCAAACAAATTACCATTCTTTTTTTTTCTATTTTTTTAATCAACTAATCAATCAATATGTTGCTAAAACCATTAAATCTGAGTTTGGTGAGGTTTTGTACTAGTAGTTTTCATTTTAGATTTATCTTTTAAATCAGCTTATCCATTTGTAGTTGGCCAAAAATAAGGCAACATTGGAGTCAACCAAACAGAAAAGTTTTCACTTTTTGTTAAAACCCTTAAAACTCCATAAAAATGAATGGAGTCTGGTGAGGAGTTTTGTCCTTCCGTCCATGCCGCTCCCCTGTTGCTTTCTTTAGCAATACTCAAACACATTATTGTTCTTTTTTATCAACTAATCAATAAATAGTTTAAATAAAATTGTTTTTTATTTGTTGGCCCAAAATAAGGTGACACTGGAATCATCCTACCAGAAAAGTTTTAACTTTAAAGTAGTTGCAATCCTTATATTCACATAAAAATTATTGGAGTCTGGTGAAGTTTTGCCCTCCCCTCACTTTTGCTACTTTTATATAAATTATTTGGTTGTCCTCAAAATGAGGCAACATTGGAGTCAACCTAACAAGAACGTTTTCGCTTTTTGTTAAAACCCTTAAATTCCCATAAAAATGAACAAGGTCTGGTGAGGGTTTTGTCCTCCCACACCGCTCCTCTGCTGTTTGTTTAGCTGTATTAACCTTCAACACATTATCATTCTTTTTTTATCGACTATTCAATAAATAGTTTCAATATGCTTTTATTTTAAAAAAATATTTTGTTGGCCCAAAAAAAAAAGCAACGTTGGAGTCAACCGAACAGAAAAGTTTTCTCTTTTTGCTACAACCCCTTAAATTCCCATAGAAATGAACAGAGTCTGGTGAGGGGTTTTGTCCTCCTAACTCTGCTCCCCTGCTGCTTTGCTCGACTGTAATACTCAAACTCAAAACACATTATTGTTCTTTTTTTATCGACTAATCAATAAATGGCTTCAATATTGTTATTTGCTGGCCCCAAAATAAGGCAATATTGGAGTCATCCTAAAAAAAAAAGGTTTAACTAGATTAAAGTAGTTAAAATCCTTAAATTCCCATAAAAATGAACAGAGTCTGGTGAGGGTTTTGTCCTCCTCCACGTCACTCTGCTCCCCTGCTGTTTTGTTCAGCTGTAATACTTAAACTCAAAACACACTATTATCTTTTTTTTTAATGGACAAATCAATTAATAGTTTCAAGATACTAATAAATAAATAAATAAATGTGTTGGCCCAAAAATGAGTCAACCCAACAGAAAAGTTTTCGCTTTTTGCTAAAAACCCTTAAATTCCCATAAAAATGAACAGAGTCTGGTGGGGGGTTTTGTCCTCCCTCACACTGCTCCCCTGCTGCTTTGTTTGATTGAAATACTCAAATTCAAAACACATTGTCTTTTTGTTATCGACTAATCAATAAATGGTTTCAATACTGTTATTTGTATGCCCCAAAATGAGGCAAAGAAAAAGTTTCAACTAGATTAAAATAGTTAAAATCCTTAAATTCCTATAAAAATGAACAGAGTCTGGTGAGGGGTTTTGTCCTCCCTCACACTGCTCCCCTGCTGCTTTGTTCAGCTGTAATACTCAAACTCAAAACACGTTATTGTCTTTTTTTTAATTGACAAATCAATTGATAGTTTCAAGATACTAATAAATAAATAAATAAATAAATAAATAAATGTGTTGGCCCAAAAATGAGTCAACCCAACAGAAAAGTTTTCGCTTTTTGCTAAAAACCCTTAAATTCCCATAAAAATGAAGGGAGTCTGGTGAGGGGTTTTGTCCTCCCTCCACGCCGCTCCCCTGCTGCTTTGTTCGGCTGTAATATTCACCCTCCGACGCGAGATGTCCTCGAAGAGTCATAAAAAAGCTGAGAGGCAGATCAATCAGCAGCTCCGACCGAGGAGCATCATGGAGGAAACGGAACAAGGCTGGCTCAAGAAGACACAAGTGATACATTTTTGTCACCGTGTAACGGCTCCCACCCGGCGGGACCAGGACCCGGGACGACGGAGAATCGCATTTTACGAACCGCCGCCGTCTCGTCTCGCATCCCGGTCGTGTTTCTCGGCCGACTGATATCGCGGATGGCGCTCTTTTACATTAGTAATAATGGCGGATATGAATTAGCCTAGCTCCCAGGATCTGACCCTATATATATAACTGGACAAAAACTACAGACACGGTCTTTCTCCAGGTATTCTCCGAGACCCCGAATTTAACACTCGATTTAACGGACCCGTACTTTGATTTCCCCCCGTTTTTTCTCCTTACCCTGGTTCCCAGAAGTTCCCGGAATGTGCTGATGGACATTGGGTTTATAAGACATTCCCAAAGACATTGTAAATTAAAGAAATAAAAATGACCCGAAATTCAGTGAAGCGTCTGTCTCTCACTTTTTGTTTACAACAGCGGCACCGGCAAATATGGCCGTCACTTTATATTGACACCCACTATGCTTTCTAACACTGATACTATCCATTGCGGGTTATCATGTTGTGGAGAAGGAAGAAAAAAAAAAAATTAAAAAACACGGTTAAAAACGTGATTACCCGCAGAAAGAGACGGATTTCACGCACGGTTTTAACGCGTTTCGCCGAGAAAAGTCGACTTTAATCAACACTTTTAAATTAAAAAAAGACAATGTTTGGAAAAAAAAAAGTCAAAATGTCGCGTTTGACTTTTGTCTCCTCACGTTGCTCAAGTGTGCTTGTTTGCATTTAAAATACATTTACGACCAATTTAAGTCAGAACATGGTGTTTTTGTAAAAAAATAAAAAAAAATAAAATAAAAGTCGTGTTTGAATGTAACCAGAGGTGAAGACTTCTCACATTAACCCGGATGAGTTTGAGTGTTGTGAGAGAAAGAAAAAAAATGTCTTTGTTTGTGTCAAAGTGTGGAAAAAGAAGAAGAAGAAGGAGCTGGAGGCAGTTTTGCAGATACCTGTCTTTGTCTGTGGGGGCGCATCCATTGCTTTCACATGAGAATCTGTAGTTTTAACATTAAATACAGAGTAAAAAAAGGAAAAAACCAGGAGGATCCACTGAGATGAGCAGGAGTCAGGTCAAACCCTCAGTCTGTCCCATCAGGCCGCATGGTGGGAGCTGTGGTCCAGTCCTGCCCCCCCTCCCAGAGTCCCAGAGTCCTGACCTGGGGGGCCTCTGAGGACCCCCCTCCCCCCTCCACAATAAAGGTGCAGACACCAGAGGGTGACTTCAGTATGTGTTCTTAAGCAAATGTGCATTAATTCAACTTTTATTTTGGAAAAAAAAAGCAGAAATATGTGTATTTTATGTAGTTTCATGATGAAACTGGCAACAAAAAAGCAGCAGTGGAAAAAGTTTTCACATCATTTAACAAAAAATATGAACAAGTTTTGATTTTTAATTGTTGTTATAGTACAACATAGACATAAATCAGATTCACAGTATATATTAGAACCTGATCAGTGGAGGAAGAAGCACTCAGATAATGTGTTTAAGTAAAATTACCAGAACAACAACAAAAAAAAAACCTTGCTGAGATTTTATTTTTAATGATACATTTGTTTGTTTTTCAGCTCCAGCAGCACAAACAACACAGTGGTGGAACGTAACTAAATACATTTACTTACCTCGAATGTTTCCATTCCTGCTACATTATACTTCCACTTTTCACACATTTTGCACATTCTTAAATTTATTTATTCTGCAGTTAAAAAAAAAGAGAAACTTATCAGTTGACCTGTAGTTTATTAAATATACAATAAATATGTGTATAAACTTTAAACTGCTGCAGTGATGAACGTTAACTCATGTTGTGTAATTCGTCTCAGTTTATAAAATGTTGTGTGATTATAAAAAGTTGCAGCTCCGCACCACAAATGAACGCAGCCGGAGGTAGAAGTATACCAAGCTTTATTGAGCATTGCACTCATCCATGTACAGGTCATGTTGAATATTTGTACAACTCTGTCAGTAGTGCAACTCGTGCAACGACAAAAGAAAAAGAAACAAAACAAAAACAAAAAAAAAAGACAAGTCCTTCAAGTGTTATTCGACTTCAGAGGAGACGATCTGCTGTGGCTTTCAAAAAGTTTACCAAGTCTGCAGCTCAGCGACGCGACAGACGAAGTGAAAACCGAGCGTGTTTTATAGAACGCTCGACATTCAAGTTCAGAGCTGCTCCGTCCGACAGTTCGCGATGTGCTGCAGGGAGAATCTCAGTTTTTGATCCTTTTACAAAGTGTACAAAACGCACATCGGTATGACACAAAGACTTCTTCCCATTTATTTTTTTCCTTTACTTGTTTCAGAATGCATCAATCAAGAGCAGAAGAGAATACACAGCTAATAACAAGAACTAATCCACAGGTCGACTTTATAATCATCAGCTCAGGTGTGCAGACTTTGGTCTGAACCTTCCAGTGCAGATCTAGTACGATGCAGGTAGAGGACTGAGGAGGAGGCTGGAGGAGGTAACAACTACTCGACAGAAGCGATCGTCCATTTTGAAATTACAACTCGGCTGGAGAAAGCGGAGGAATCAGGGAGACACGTGCTGTGACGACTGTCAACACAGCGAACCACAGAGCCACAGAGCGACACCACCGAGCAGAGGTATAGAAGGAGCATTCGAGTTTATGGTCATGCATCTCAGATACTTTGTTTTTCCAAAGAGGGTCTTGTGTATGAGTTTAACCCCTGAGCAGAAGTCCATTTAAAAATGCCACAAAATAAAAACATCTGAGCAGAGCACAGCGCTGCAGAAACCGGCTCTGAAACCTGTTTTAAAAAAAATCAGGAAGTGATGGTCTTTAATACGGACATGCAGTTCACAGTTCTCACACTTCCTCGTCTGCTTTGCTGTTTCCTCATGTTTGGATGACGGTTAGTGTCGCAGACATCACACCTGACATTGAGGTAAAGACCAAAGGTGGTTTTTAAATGACAAACATTCTCAGGAACACCTGAAGATGCCTTTTAGGGGGACTAAACATGTAATAAATGGATTGTAACTCACTATATCAGTAGTTTTAAAGAGGAACAGTTCACCTCAACATGTAAATCCAGTCATCATCTCCTCCCCTCGTGCTGATGGAAAGTCAGGGGAAGTTTCGTCGTCCACGAAACATTTCTGGAGCTTCACAGTAAAAACAGAGTTGCAGCATTCTGCTAAACGCCTGAAGTAGCTGGAGACTCATCAGACGTGATCTCCAGAGAGCCCAGAGATGCCAAATTCGTCAGAAAAGTTGTCATTTACACCCTTTATTAAAAGCTCAAAGTGTTTGGGTGCTTGAGCTCGACCGTGGGTCATTTTCATTTAAAGAAAAAGGTTCAAGAGGAAACAAACCAACAAACAAAATGGCTGCGCAGCTCCTCCAGAAGCTCTGAGATCCCAACTTGTTTTGAAAGACGTTAGTTGATATGCGGCCAAGGTGAAGATTTAACATTAAAAAAGGTGCAAGTAATGTATCTTAAAATCAATTTGGGATCTCGGAGCTTCTAGACAGTCGGATTACACCAGACAAGCGACTTCAGTTGTTTAGCAGAACGCTCCAACTCTCTCCCTCTCCAGGAGGGAGGAGAGGATGACTGAATATTCAGCTGTTCCTTAAGTTTTTGCTCCTAATGAATGACAAAGAAAAATACAGTTGTAATAATACAAAACAAGTCTTCATGTGAGCAGTTGTAGCTGTTGATGCATTATAATGTGCTTCAAACCATGTATTATAAAAATGGAGACTTAAAGTTAAAGTGTGATCACAGCTCCGTCTGTGATGAAATGTCTGAAAAGAAAACGCCTGGTTACACAATCTTACTGGTTCAATATTTATCTTTGGGAAACATTTTTCTTTAAATAGAAACCAGAGGAGAGCGGCCGCTAAAATAACCAAATCTTTTCCATCAGTGCTTTTGTTTAAGGCGCCTGACTGCAGCAGCTGTTTGTACTGATACTGAGGAAAATGTGACCAAACTCCCCGGCTGTTAAACGATCCGTTCAGTCGGTCTTAAAAACACTGAAACCGGCAAGAATTCCTGTCGGTCCTCCTGTTCAAAACAGCCACTTACAGATGGCTTGTGTTCACTGTGTCACTGTCCTCTTCTGTGTAAAAACGTAGTTAATCACGAGTCAATACGAGCTTCAGCAGTCTGAGACGAATCATGTCGGGTTTTCTTTTTACGACTCATCTCAGATTGCTGGAGCGTCACAGCGAGTTCAGATTCACTTTTAAATACGTTTTAAAATAAATACGACAGTGGATTCTGTCCTCCATCTCTTCAGGGTCAGTATGAACCAGAGGAACTATAACAGAAGGAAAATGAGGGTTGGACCATTAATTCCTCAAAAAGCTGCATTCTTCCAATAACAAATTAACAAAATGTGTGACAAACAGCATCATACTGAAGTTCTGTAGCGCTGCAGAGACGCCCGGCCACATACTTTTCTTCACCAGATCTAAGAGGACATTTTTGTTTGGTAAAAATTATCATATTGCAATCTTAGTTTCTGTTTACCGCATCGTGCAGTCCTACAAGACAAGTTAGAAAAACTGTGAATCTGTCCTTTAATGTTACGTTACTCAAATATAAAGAAAGTTTGATTAATTTGATCGCAATGTGCAAAAAAAAAACAGAAGGAAAGAGAAAGACAAACGTGTCTGATTACGATGTTTGTGGATTCTTTGTCGTCGCTGTGAGCGAATACAGGAAACGAGAACTGATCAGGAACTGAAGTTCTGCATCACTTCTTCTACTTCAGAGAACTGATTCTTTCTCTACAGTAGTGCTGAATCGTGTCAGAGGAGCAACCAACTGACAGTTTTCATCATATATTAACATCAGATTGTATTTAAGCATTAAATGTCCTCTTATTAAAGGGTAAATCCAATAATATTTCAACATTTGTGTCTGTTAACATGTGAGAAAGGTTGTATAAAGCCTGCTGTGGCTCCAGAGGAAGCTGCTGTGAGTTCCTCCAGTGATGTCACTCAGTTGCATCGTGGGTAATGTAGGCGCTGGGTTTTCACTGTAGGCAGCTTCCTTTGTAGCCACAAAAGACTTTATACTGTTTCTACACAGACCTGTAAACACACTGTAATGTGTGGATTTACCCTTTAATGAATCAAGGTAGTTCTCAGATGTTTTTCTTTCCCCCAATTTTTATCATTTAGATCTCGGACTTTCAGAGACATGCCGGTCTCTGTCCCCCCCACCTTTGATCTGAACCAAGAGAAAGTCTTTGCTTCATACCAGGTAGTCCGGACTAAACATCTGAACGCGGGTGAGGAGTGGAGACCTCGACACTCACAGGCCAACACGCCCTCTAAAAAGGTTTCAACTCGATCAATATATCAACAAATCTTTTCACTCTGAATGTCAGAGGACAAAACGTCACCCGTCAAATCTCTCTCGGTGAGAACAAGAGTCTCTGGAGATTTAAAAAAAAAGAAAAAAAAAAAAGGAAACCCTGAAATCTTTTCTCTGTACAACCACGGCTTTACATCTGAGGATCGTCACAGCTCGGTGTGACACCTCCGACCCTCAGAGACATTAGGGGGGCGTGAGGGTGCAGAACAAGGGGGACAGCGGTCCTGGATCCTGCAGTGCAGAGAGAGACTTATGAGTCAGATCCCTTCAGACCGGGATGTGAACTCGAGGGGGTGGAGATGGGATCGACGCCCATGAAGCCGAGCGGTCCACCTCACTATGTGTTGGGTGCGTGACTGAAACTCTGAGGGTGGAGCTGCTGCCGTTTCTGCTGCTCCTGCACAGCGAGCTGCTGGCTCTGGTCCGATGTTGACAGCTTGTTAATTAATGCAGACACACAGTTCGCTGGAATGATCAGTCCTGTGGATGAAAGAGACGAGCCTGTGAGACCGAGGATGTTGACATTTACAGCACAAAGTAAAAAGGAAAGGGTTTGATATTTTGGGAGATGGCTGATTGACTTTGTGGTGAGCGAGAGAGGAGAAGATCAATCCCACGGCCACTTCTGCACGGTAAATATGAAGCTCAGGCCATTCAATTTTGTTCAATGAATTAAAAGTAGGATCAGTCATTTTTCAATTGTGCAGGCAAAGCAGCGACCTTCTGGTTTAGCCCTCCACTAACTTGAATGGGAATAAAATCATCTAATTTTGCTCTTCTAGTCTTTTTGGACCAAATTCTGATAGTGAAACAAGTCACTGTGCGGTTGTTTTACAGCTGCTTCTGTCATATTTAACATCTGCCTGCCTGGCTCTACTACTGCTTGACACGCCGTGGCGAGGACTTGCATTTCCACCACAGCTGAGCTACCTGCTGGAAGGTGTGTCATAAACCAATAAAGCGCTCGTCTCCAATGAAACAGTAAAACTCAGCAGACGTCTGAACAAACAGGCCAAGAGAAACTAAAGAGATTCAGTTCAAAGCTACAGAAGTACTGAGAGGTGAACACACTGACTTTTAAAAACCTCTTTCTCTCAGGTTTCCTGCACAGACATGAGTTGAGTATTGATCTGCAACACAAACATTTGTTTGAGGAGGAGACGGTGCTCGTTACAGTTTGGCTGCAGTCTGTTTAGCGGCTTGGCTTTACTCCGTAACAGGTCCATCGCGGTTGCAGCTCGGCTCAGTTTGGAGCTGTAAAACTGCCGATGGAAAACCAAATCAGCGCAGCTCGGAGCTTCAATATTTGATGAGTTGGGAACTAGACTCTAAAACGATCTTTTAGTAAGAAAAGTTGATTTTTAACTCCATAAAAAAAATCTGGATCGCTTTAAGTTTATAGATGTATAACATCATCTGACAGCCCAGCAAATGAAACACTTTATAATGCCCTCTAAGGCCTTTTTAGAGGGAAATCAATTCAAGGCTTTTAAGTTTTGAAGGCCTGCCGACATTCTGAACATGGTGCCTTAGACAGGGAGTGATGAAGGGAGCTGAAAGTGGCATTACGCTCCAAAACAGGATCACGAGGACTTAGAGGCAAGACCGATCTTTTCATCCAACTCGGGAGCGTATTTCCCAAAGTGTCAAACTATTTCTTTAGTAGCAGCCGCCTTTCAACTTACCGACTATCCTCTGTCCATCTTCTGTTCTGAGGCGGACGATCTGCACCTTCACATTAGCTCCACTGACGGGAGTGAGCACCAGCTCCACCTCGTTCCACACGCTGAGCACCGAGCCACACAGAACGTAGTACGTCCGGCACCGGAGTCCGACTTCACACTGCAGACCCACAGACGCCTTCTTACAGTTCCCCCGCCTGAGGGCAGAACCAACACACGAAAGGCACGATTGAATAAAACATATTCTAAGATGAGTGATTTCTGTCAACAGTGAGGCTTGAAAGGATAAAGCTGGTGATATTCTGCATTTGTTAGTGTCAACAAACCCCAAACATTTCAGTAATTTCCGAGGAAATCTTTAAATACAGTTTTTAAAATCAAACAGGAGAAATGGTGCATTTGTTGGCGAGTATATTTTTTTTAAGGGGCATATTGATCCACATTTGATGCTCTAGTGAGTATTTGTGGCAGTAGGACGGTATGTGTGGGATTATTTTAAAATAAACTACATTGTGTGTGTTGACTGTATTAAAGGAACTACAGTGTGACTCACTGATGCATTTTTAATAGATTTTGGAGGAAGAAGATTCATCATGGTTTGAGACACACACAATACTTATTAGAAACAGTCACTGTTGGTGTTTTCCAGAGATCTGAAGTGTACGTACCAATATGCATGAGAGCAGATTTGTGCTGACGACTTGTACTGGTCGGTCCAGTGCTGCTTGGCGTCGTCTGATAAGACCTAGCCACAAAAAAGCAAATAAAAGTCATGATTCACCATGTCAATCATTAAATGTTCGTCTCATATCGCGCTCAATAAAAGAAAGTTGTGTAACCTTTTTAAACTTCTTCTTGATGTCTGCGTACGTCTCCAGTTTGAGCTGCCGGCCCGTGTTCGGCCGGTACACCAGGAACAGCCTCTTCTTAGCGTTCACCTCTTTGACCAGGATGGCCGTTTTCTTGTTGTTCCTCATCTGAAAATAAAACACGTGCTGGACTTGAAGGGCACTTCACTGATGGTAAATACACAGATCTGTTTACTCATCACAGACAGCTCTTCTGAATCTGAGAAACAGGTGTATTATGTGTCTTCGGTGGCTCTCTATGAACAGAGTTTTATTTTAAAAAGGTCTAACGGTTTCTTTCCTCCTCTCTGACAGTGAACTGAATATCTGTGTTGTGGATAAAACAAGACATCTGAGGACGACAAATTGGGCTCCAGGTAACATGATCGACATCTTTTACTATTTTCAGACATTTTACGGTCCAAAACACGAGTCGATTGTTTGACAAAGTAATATGATGATTAATCGGCAATGAAAACACAAATATGTGGACTGTGTGTAATCATTCATGGCCTTCTTGTAAGTAGCGGGACGATCCTGGTATATTTTTACATTACCAACACGGCTCATCACGATGCAAATCTATCACCTGTATTTCTCGTACCTGTACATAGAAGCCGTCGTCTGGTCCGTTCTGTTCTGCCCATGCATGCGTCGCCTCCTCCCAGGACATCCCCCTCTCCACACTCACCTGTGAAGAGAGACACACAGGTACAAAGTCAGGTAACGCTGCTGCGATGCAACCATACCTTAGAAGAGAACAGGGAGGTCAGAATGGTGTTTAAATAGAAATGAACGTACGGTGTAGAGCTCCACATGTCCAGATGTGGTGTAGCCCGGTGTGAGGAACTTCCTGCAGTCCACCTTCTTCACCTTCTCATCACCAGAGCCCAGATCTAATACATGACATGAGACAAAGATCTTTACTAACAGTTGACACCATTAAGAATAAACAAAAGGCTCTCTGTCCCAGTTTAGCTTCTGTATTTGTGAAAACTGAAGAAAAAAATAAACTGTGAATAAAGACCGACTTACCAAGAATGCCCATGTCGTATCTGCCGTTCTTCTTGGCCTCCTGGATGACGGCTCCCAGCGTGTCAGCGAAGTATTGGAACAAGGCGTTCTGCTGGTGGACCTCCATGCCCAAAATACGGTTCAGGAACTTCCCAATGTTGTTATAGTCTGCAGCAGCAACAAAGAGCATGTATTAGATCCATGTGAACACACATTAGACAGCGAGAAAAAACTGCAGTGTCACAACAATTCTAAAAAAATCACCTTTGTCCAGTGAGAGTGTGCCAGATCTGTCCTCCACATTTATGAGGCCCACGCCTATCAATCCTTTTTGAATTTCTAGAGAAGAGATATACTTTTATCACTCGGAGGCAGAGATGACTATTGATAAATAACAACAACAGAAATATAAAGAGATCAATACAGTAATCTAACACAAGTCATACCTTTGAAGAAATCACCTTTAAAGTCAGAGGGCGGAGACACTAACGGGGAGTCGAGCTTTACGATGGACTTCATCACAATTTCCAGAGCGTTTCTGCCGTACTGAAGCAAAGATGAACACGAGTCAGTTACTGCAAATCAATAAAACCATTAGAACGTCTCAGAGAAAAGTTTGATGTTCTTACTTTGTTGTCAAAATTAAACCTGCTCAGATCTCGAGTTTCTGTTGCTCTCCTGTCTCCGTGAGTGAGAGCTCCCTGTACAGAAACAGTAACAGTTAATTACCTTTCTACAAATTAAAAGAAAAATCATGATGATACGTTCAGTTGGTTCTCACCAGGCTCTCTAGTCTTTTGGCTACAATGGAAGCAAATCTCTGCTCTCCTGCCAGCTCTGATATGAGGAAGACGTATTCTGGAGCTGTGACCTGGTTCGACCTGTGAGTTCTCCCTGTGAGCAAACAAACAAGAGCAGAAGGTTTGGTGTATTTTCTAACCCCGACCCAATTTAAGACGGACCACAAGGGTTAAATATCTACTGACCGAACTGCTGTATCGCTCTGTCTGCGCTCCACGGCAGCTCCAGTGTCATGTGGACTCTCCGTCGCTGGTTCTTCACTCGACGATCGGCCTGCAGCGAGATACCTGAGCTGGCAGCTTCTGAGATGATGGCAATGTTCTGGAAGAAAAGAAAAAGGAGGACATTAAAGACAGAAAGTCCCCGAGCCCTGTCTGAAGATTTTTAGATCAGCTAGAGGGAAATGAAATCACCGTTTGCTGCACACAGTAAGCTTATCAGCCTGAGCACAGATTCATTGAAGCAAACTGGTTTGTTACAACTAAAAGGTAAACTGGGTCTCACTTTCAGGAAAAAAAAATGATCCTTTGACGCAAATTAATTGAACTTTGGATGTGAAATAACAGACTAATGACTAATGATTCAAATTCCATGGTAACTTTTTCTTACTTTCTCTCCATCCATGAACCTCTGCTTCTCTGTGAGATTGAGGATTTCCACCGGGACGTCCAGCTCGGAGCGAGATTCATACGTGATGCTGCCGTCGTCATTACTGACCACGCGACCTTTGCGGCCCGTCATCTGAAGCACAGTTGAAGAAACAGAAGTGAGTTAAGATACAAACAAAAACACTGAGCTCGCTTTAAAAAAAACAGAACAAAAAAAACCTTAAAAGCTAAACAAGAATACGTTTTCATACCTCAGCTACATTTTCAGGTCCTCCCAGTTCATCGATGAGCTCGTCCAGCGTGTTGGGCGGCAGCTCTTCAGCGACCTCCTCCAGCTGATCCAGCAGTTCTCGCTTCATTTTCTGGGCGTGCTCCACTGCGTCGTCTCCTGTTACGTAGCTATCCTGACTCTCTGCTTTGACTTTAGAACAAGTAAAGACACGACATTCATTAACTCCCAGGCGGCTCAATCAGAGTGTTGTAATACTGCTCTGCCGTGTGGCAACATGCTCACCTATCGCAGGTGCGCTGGGAGGGTTAACAGGGGCAGTGAAAGCAGGCCTGGTGGAGCCCAGCCCAGAGGCTAACAAGGCACTTTGAATGGAGTCTGGATCGATACTCCTCCTTCTCTTTTTCTTCTTCTTCTTCTCTTTCCCTTTCTTTGGTTCTTTTCTGATGAGCCATGGATCTGATGCAGACGAACACATGAAGGTGTTGCTGTTAGCACCGAGTTGGATATAAAAACATCTTAATTTAACTTTGACAACCTCCCTCAGAAGTCTCACCATCTTCCCCATCGTCATCAGACTCGTCTCTGAATGGGTTGAAATCGTCGTCTTCATCCGCTGAGCTGACGGACTTGAAGCTGTCGTCGCTGTCTTTACCGGACTCTCTGTCCGACTCCTCTGATTGGCTCTCGTCGGAGCTGGTACCTGACAGACCGCCGTGCTTGCGAGGCTTCTTCTTCTGCTGCTGCTTTTTGACCTCTGAACCTGGAAACATGATCAGAGAGTGAAGAGCTTTTGAACAGAAAGGACAGACTCAGTATAAATAAGTTCATCATTATCTTAAAGGGTCTTATTACCTTTTCTTTTCTTGCCCTTCTGTTCTTGCTGTGCTGCCGTTTCACATGGAGAAGGCGTCTTCTTGGCTGAGAGGTCGATACCCAACAGGCTGTACAGCTTCTGTCTGTCAGGAGCTGGAAAGTGCTTCTCAATCAGGGACTGCAGCACACCCCTGCAACGCAACACAATTTGTTACAGTGACACACAATTACAAACAGGATAACGTACATGAGAGAAATCATCTGCAGCCTGTACGTACTTTGCAGTCGACACAAAGTCATTGAGCTCTCCTCCTCCTTCCTCCAGAGCCTCCAGTGTTCTTGCTTCTCCAGTGGACTGAAGACCGATCACCACACACTGCAGAGGAAGCAGCTCGTCAGTATTTACACAACGAGGACACTGACAAACAATCTACAGTCTCGGGGACTAGGTCTTCCACAAACTGAGATCATAATCTCAATTCAATAAAAGCTGCAGCCTTAAATCTTGTCATATTTCAACATTAGACCCACCTTTCCGTTCTGGACCTCCTCTCTGGCGAGCTGGACCACTCTGCGGACTTTGGAGGCGATGCAGAGGTATTTGAAGAACCTCTGGTGAGCCGACCAGAACTGGCCCCACATGGACTTCTTCATGCGCTGCTCTGCGTCCATCAGGTTCGCAGCCTGCTGGAACTTCTCACGTGCACTCACCCACTGGGAGAAGCAGGAGAACATAATTCATTTAACAGAACTTGTAAGGTTCAGATAAATGTCTATACATTTATTTTTATGCGCTTACCATCCTCACTGATTTGTTGTACATGTGGATGTATTTCTGAGACAGGGGAACCTCCTCAATCTTGAAAGTTACACCTGTGAAACTCAACTGCCTCGCGATGTACATCCCCCTCAGTTTCATGTCCATAGCGACGATCTCCATGGCGCCCACACCTCTGAAAGTCAGGGAGTGAAAAACAAACATGAGAACTTGTTCCGCTCGACACCCGTCAAGCCTTCAGGCATTTATTCCCCTCTTGAGAAAATGTGTTTCGCCTGCTCAGAGACATTTACCTGCGCTCAACAGCTTGGATAAAGTTGCCAAATTCTCTGAAGGGAGTTTTGGCGCCCCAGATGCCCAAACGATTCATATAGGCCATATTTCGCGGTTCAGAGGCACCTAACAGGGAAAAGGTACATTTTTCGGAATTAACAGTTTAGACTGACAATCCCCTCAAAAAGCAGATCTCATGTGATTCTCTCTACTGACCTGTAGCACTTGCATACACGACCCGAGCTTTGGGGAGTTTGTTCTGCAGTTCCAACACTGCAAGTCCAGTTTTTGTGGGTTTGGATGATCCGACTGGACACACATTTTTGGCTTTGTGACACTCGTCATATACAATCTAAAGACATCTGGTTAAGGAAAGTCATCACATTTCTTAAAAAGCAGAAGGTCAACAAGGATCTTGTTCAAATAACTTCAATTCAGTAAAGACACTCCAGGTGAAAACAAAAAGAAATAATGTACAAATTTCTATTAAATTCATGAACAAACACTCGTACACTGATGGAAGACGCAGCCGTGCAAAGTGCCAACTGCTCGTCAGGAGCAATTTGGGGTTCAACATCTTGGGAACTGATGTTCCCTTGAAAGGATACGACTCCGTCAAAGTCCTCCCCGCACCAGTGGAGGAGCTGCTGAAACCTGGTCTTGTACTTCCCTCCTGATTGGCTCTCGCCTATCAACGAAGAGTAGGTGGCGAATATCACACCTTTCTTCACACTCCCATTGTGTTTTGAAGAGATTTTTCCATATTTGAACTGAAAGTATAAAAGTGGAAATGAGTCACACATTGACATAAACTCTTCTGACTGTTTTCATCCTCATATCATGAACATAATCTTACCTTGTTCAGTGAGTGAACCTGGATGTTTTTGGCTCCGATATCTCTTAAATCCCTTTCAGCGTCGTACTTTAAGTCATTTGAGACACTGAACCTGAAAAGAAGAGGAGAAGATATAAGTGATACAGTCGAGGTGATTCCGTATATTTATTTGGAAGGTAATAAATTGTAATTCCTTGCGCTGAACACAATATTTAAAAGGATTCTGTGAGTGTACCAGAGTGATCTCTTCCTGCCTAACAGGTAATTCTCATAGATGATCCCAGCAATCGTCCGGCCTTTCCCGACACCAGCTCCATCACCAATCAAATAGGCAGCTCGATCACCGCCAGGGAGGAATGTCTCATGTTGCTGCAGGAAACAAAAGACACATGTTACGTGTTTACCTGCAGCGTCAGCCTCACTCTAAAATGTATTTAAGTTCGAGTCATGTGATCAGATTCTGTGGTGAAATGTACTGTACTTTTTTGGGGGGTGCTTTTCTTGAGTACGTCTAATTTCCGTCTCATTTTATCATAGTTATCTTTGCATTTCTCAACTTTACTCTTACTCTACTCGTTGTGAGAAAACAAACATGTTTACCTGAGCAGCGTATGTGATGGCTTCCAGCTGCAGAGCCGACAGGCAGCCACGGTCGATGGTTTCTTCCGGGATGGACAATCTGTACCAAACATCTGGAGGATTGACACTGGACAGGGAACTGGTCTCCACCACAGGGTCGGGATGCCGCAGACCAACTTTTACTGCGATGACAAATTGACTGGTCAGTGGTTCAGGAAATTAAACACCAGCAGGCTGAGTTTGTTTGATTTGGGAGCCATCGATGAAGACTGATGCTGCACGACTGTTATCACTCAGCCCGTTTTCATTAAGCCTCCGCGCAGCACTGCAATCGCTTTCACAGCGGTCGGTAAACAAATATATGTCAACACCTCCCTCTCACATATACTTCTAGGCCTCATGTAACAAAGTATTCTAAAACCAACATTGTTAGCTAAAGCTGAAACATTCAATCAACTGTCAACTACGCAGTTAATACAGCTTCTTCAATGTGAATATTTTCTGGTTTCTTATCTCCTCTGTGATGATAAACGGAATATCTTTAGGTTGTGGATAAAACAAGACATCTGAGGACGTCGTCTAGGAAACAATCGATTAAGAAAATCCAAAGATCAACAACAACGAAAATAACAGTTTGTAGCAGCAGCTGCACTTACATTTCATTGGCATGTACTCTGCGTACGTTTCTGCATGACCCAACTCATCTTCCTCTTCCTCCTCAGGCTCGTCTTCCTCCTTCATCCCCGGGAGTTTCTGTACACGCATCAACATAATGAGACGCCACATTCTCCTAAACATCTCCTGAAATGATCTTTAACATACTGACATTTAACAGAATAGAGCATCTTTCCGTCACAATGATATAATAATTACCATCGGATGTGTGAAGTTGTGCATTTTGATGTTGTCATTAATCCAGATCCTGGCAGCATCTTTCCCCAGAACTTCTTTCTTCACTCCGTTATTCATTTCACCTGAAACACCAAAGAGACCAGAGACGTTACTGAAGCAGTTCAGGTTTCTAACGCACTGACGTTTGTTTGAATTTGATTGTTTTGAGGCGACTGCTGAATCTCAGTTTGGTTATTCTACCATCTCATAATTTAGTAAATTACATTTTAGAGCCGCAGTTAAAGAAAATTAATCAATTCCAATAATCGTTATGCACAAATGCCAAACATTAACTTTCAATGCGTCTTAAATGCGAAATTTATCTGACGAGTGATGCTTTTCTTCGTGTAATGTGATAATTATCTCAATATCTTTGGATTATGGACTGCTGATTTGACTTAACGAAATTATTATGTACATTTATCCTCATTTTCATACACATGGTGTGCCAGTGATAATAACCATCACCTTAATTGAGTAATAATATAATTGTTAGGTTGTGCATTTATTAAAAAAGATGCAGATCAGACAAAGAACAGTTTAGAAATTCTCATTAAGTTTTATGTTTCAAAGTAATAAAGAAAGTGGATCGGCGAGAGCCCTCAGCATCATGAAATATTTAAAATTAATCAGAGCTGTAACACACGATATTGTATTTTAATTGAGACACAGTAAGTCACTGTTTTCTCTTTATTTTAAAGTAATATTTTCTTTTTATTCAGCCTCATTTGAAGAGGAGTAAGGCCGACCTGCTTTGCTTTGACTAAACACAAATGGAAAGTCCTAAATGCTCTCTGCTCTGATTTAAACCAGAAATACTTATGATATCATCAATTAACTGAAAAGCCTGAAAGACACATCTGGAGGGCAGAACCCTCAAAGAATTAACAGCAAAGTCTTCAGCTTTTAGCTCATTATTTCGATTCTCCGGGCCATATATGACATCTACAGTTCCTAAAACCTCAATAAATATCTTATAAGAGTCCCAAAATGTAAGCGATTAAAACCATTCATCACATTTGCTTGCTCAATATTTATCAGAAACAGAAGATATTAATAGTGCTCAGCCCTAATGAATAAAACAAACAAACACCTATCTGATTGCACGTTTCAATTAAACCAAACAATATCAATAAATGACCTGTAGCCGTTGCCGTTGCTACTGGCGTCGTGATGTCAGGTGGAGGCTTCAGCTTCATGAGCTCCATCAGGCTGTTGCCCTTTGGACCGGTGCTCTTCACATTGCCGGTCAGAAGGAGGTCTTTCAACTGTATCTGCTAAAAAAGGAAAAATATAATGAAAATACAAGCAGCAGAAACACTTTTGTGCTGTCATCTGATTTCATGATGATTCTGTGGATGGAAAAGATGTTTTTCATAAACGTACCTGATCTCTGTTTGAAGGCACTACTGTGGACACTGAAGGAGGAATACTTGTGGAGGAGGGGGTCGAGGAACCTCGCAGGGCTGAGTTAGCAACATGGACCACCTTGGTGACAGTTATGGTGTGTTTGATATTGTTCGCGGCTGATTGTTTGGTCACGACAGTTCCAAGTGATGGCAACTGATTCAGCTGATTTAAGACAAACGTGGTGGTTGATGGCTGAGGTTTGTGCTGTTGGAGACATTAGGCAGAGAGAAAAGTGGATTTTAATACCACAAGACAAAGCATTAGGAGCGTTATCACATTGTGTGTTCAATAATTAATAAACTTAATGTGCTGTAGTCTCACCCTGATAGTAACTATAGGGACCGGAGCTGCAGGCTCCGTTCGAGCAACGTCCACCGACTCTGCGCCCACGCCAACATCCAGGGCACTGATGGAGATAGACTGGAAGAGGAACAGAAAACAGAACATTTACATATAGCTACAAAAATATCAATAAATCAGCCCCAGAACCAGAGCTCAATTTAATCTTACTTGTTGGGCTGTAGAGGGCTGTGCAACATCCTGAGCATCAACGTCAAACAGGCCGATATCATTGGGGCAAATGCCGCTCTCACTCAGAGCAGCGAGAAGTAAATCCTGTCCAGGATCCATCTGCAAGACAAACACACGCGTCTAACCGTTAACATCACCGCTGACAATATTTGTTCTTACATTAAAATGGTTGGAGACTAATCGATTGGTCAACATAAAATACATCGTACATATATACAGATAATTTGCAGTTTCCAGTCTCTCGAATGTGATAATCCGATTTTATCTATTGAACATGATATTAGATTAAAGCTCTCATAAATATCCACTGAGATTCAAGAACATCCTTCTGGGTCAATAAAGTTATATCTTACCAATAACAGGCAACAAAAATATTTTCTACGCTTCGCTGTGGAGGTGAATACTGAATGCACACCCGAGATAAGGAAGTTTATCTGGTGACCAATTTCTACTATAAACTTAATGATTGAATAAAATAACAATTTGTTCTGTGTTGTTGTTATTTACGACTGTCGGGAAAACAGAAACAATCTTATTGTCTTTGCAACAGCTGTGTCAACAACAAGTACCACCAACAGCTGTCTGTCAGCACTTTAAATAAAGAAATGTGAAGACGTTTAATATAGCTTTGGGATAATCTACCATAAAAACAGCAACTTTATGCAGATACGACTCAATTTCAAATGTGACAGGGACATATCAAGAGAGAACTACGCAGTCGTCTGATATTTTCAAAGAACTCTTAGCTTTTCACGACATAATGTAACCTTTGGGAGTTCAAAGTTATATTGCCGACTTATTCCCAAATTAAGTTACTATCATTGTGCAGTGTGTCCAAAAAGACTCATCCCTGCTGACATCGCTAGCAAACAAGCACGTCGATAATCAAACTCTATGAAATAGTTTAAATGTTAGCGGGTGCAAGATATATATAGACAATAAATTTAGAGATTTAGAAAATCTGACACAGCAAGCGGCTTTTAACGTCTTAAAAAATGGGTTCAGCCCACAAATAAACAAACAAATAAACAGACTTCTTTAGGCTTCAGGGAAATGTGAGTTTTAACAGCAAATCAGAAATATTTAATCATCCATTTGTGCTCACTGTAACTTTGTCTTATCTACTGGTGTGCATAAACTACAGGTTATGATCTTTTTAAAATCCCACAATGTTAAATCGGTCATTAGTAGGAGATAATAATTGGTTATTGTTATCGGCTTTAAAAATCCATATGGTGCCTCCCGTTGACTTCAACAACAATGAATGAAAACATGCAGCGGTACATGTTTACAAAGTAAAACCAACACATTAATGTGATCAGGACAAAATGCATGAACCAAAAATCACAATTACAACCCACATGTGAAGCACATGTGTGGTATCAAAGAAGGAATGCCACTGAAAGCCAAAACCAAGTTTTTTTAGATGAAAATTAAGCCAGTGATACGTTTTCACATCTGGTACAAAAAAAAATATCACACTTTAAAAAACATTAAAAAGTTATTTCAATCTAATCCGAACTCAAATATTCAAAGTTCACCTCGCTGTATCTCCTCCTGCACCGCACGCCCGAAAAAAAATGAAATTATACCAAAAAAAGTTAACAGTGTGATAACTTCATTCAGTTAAAAACGAGGTTAAAGGCAGAAGAATATAAGTTATCCATGTTTACAGGAGCAACGTCTCCACAACCGCTCTGGTTCGAGACGGGCTCCAAAGTGACCCAAAACAAAACACGTGTTTGCTCCACTGTGGTGTTCAACTTCCTGCTCCCTCTGACTCAACGTAGCTTCCCCTCCACCCGCCCCTCGACTCCTCGTTAGCTCAGCTGGTTAATAATTATATTAAAAACACAACACCAACCATGTAGAATCGGAACAAATACGTCAATGGACAATAAAGCTAACGTTAATTCGCGGTTGCTAACGCTCGGCTGGACGCTGTCGCACCGGAGGAACTGGCCTGGTTGGACCAGGGTGACACAGCTTAGCTCTGCTAGCTTGCTCACTCACTAACCGAAAGCTAACGCACTGAACTCAAAGACACTTTCACATTCATGCCAGTGACACGACAGGCAGCGCTAAGCTACGCATCTACGAACTAACAGAATGAAGCTAACATAGCTAATGGCAAACACTCAGCAGCTATAAGATTAGAGCTGTAAGATTAAGAGAGGAGTCTGTTAAATGTTAGTAACGGTAACCACGGAGACTTACTTGTTCTCACAAATGTCAGAAGCTTTTAACGTGACCCCCCTTTTGTACCTCACACACATGAACATGCATTCATTACCTGAAGGTTGCTTGTTTCCTTCCAACTTATTCTCTCATTGAGTTTAAGTGCACGTTTTGTTTGAAACGCAACGAGTTTTTTTTAAGCTAGCTTGTTACGTTGCAGCTGCCTGATCTTGATAACAAGTTCCTAATAAATGACGTTAGCACGCTCACACAGCAGTAACACCGAGTTTACAACACACCACCTTCACCTGGGTGTCACCGTGTGTCCTTCCCGACCTAATCCACAGCTGCCGGGCACGGCAGGTGTGTTAGCTAACTGCCCCTCGCATTGTTGTGATGTTGTTGACGGGGCTCTCGCGCACTGTGTCATTGCTGTCGCTAGCTAACGTTAGCAACGCGGAGCGAGCTAGCGTTTAACGGCTGCCCCAGCCTCAAAATTCCAAATAAACCATTTAACATTTCCGTAAAGTATCGGCGCAAGTTTGCGTCGTTAACGACAGAGGTGTCGGTGTTGAATCAGCTCCCACGCTGTAGTCAACTTACTTGACAGCTGAACGCGCGCTCCGCCTCGCAGTCGGCAGCGATCGGCAGTTGGGGTTTGTTGTCCTCTTCGCTCCGCCGCGCTCACGCCATCTTTTTATCAAATGCTCAGCCGCATGCTGGTCACGTGACGTGCAGGCCGACAGCGGGCGTTTTTGCCGTCAAACTCCTCGACGAGCCTCGATGAAAACGGGTCTGCGGGCAGCTGCAGGGCGTCCCTCCACCACAATAAAGCCACACAAGCGAGAAATTTAGCATTTCTAAAAGGTTAGCACAAACGCCAAACATAGCAGAGTCAGCGAGCTAATACAACATCACGTGACCCCGCGAAGTCTCAGCAGGAAGTGACGTAGAGACAAATTCTTCTTCGCTGTCCTCTTCCTTTTTTTTTCTTCTTCTTCTTCTGCTTTTCATCCTTTGACAAAGGCAACTTATTTTACTCATCATACATATTTACACAACTGTTTATTTTATTATTCAATAAGGCAAATG
Source organism: Diplodus puntazzo (assembly GCA_963678695.2). NCBI lineage: Eukaryota > Metazoa > Chordata > Actinopteri > Spariformes > Sparidae > Diplodus > Diplodus puntazzo. The sequence goes on along the minus strand of OZ023173.1, from coordinate 26,349,163 downwards.
TAAACATATCAAACATCATTATTTTTAAATTCCTTAAGAACATAATTTCTCCTTATTGGGTCAGAAACACATTCTAATAACCTTGATGGTGCATTTACTGTCATGCAGATCAATTCCTTCTAATTAGAGCTGTCTTAGTCCAGGGGGGGATATCTGAATACACAATGTCTTCTTTCACCATGATTACCATACTGTATTTGATAAAAATGATTGAATATCAATATAAGTTTGTATGATTACCTGATTACTATTGTAAATATTAAATTTCTGACATTGAATGTTTCTCCCAAACTACACAGTGCCCCTTTAACAAAAAAGTAGTTTATGATTCTCTTTTTTTCTTTTGAATATATATATATATCTTAAATATATTACATTAAATTTTAGTGTATGTACTACTATATATATGTGTATATATACACATATATAGTAGTACATACACTAAAATTTAAGTGAAAATAAGGTTACATAGAGGTGAAATAATAATTATATGATAATATAATAATTAGTATTACCTCATTAATATTCTGAGTTTGAATTGACTCCTCAAAGATTAAAGATTCAAAGTGTTTATTGTCATATGCAGAGTAAAGAAACATGTTCCTTTGTACATAAGTACTATAAAGAAATATATACAACTGAAATATACAAAATGAGAAGTAAAGCACTTTTAAAGCACTTTTACACGGCACATGTGATAAATAAGAAAAAGCAGCAACAATAATAATAAACATTAAAAAAATAAAATAAATAAATACAAATAAAAATGTAATTAAATTAACTAAATTAAAAAAATAAATTAAAAAAAATAAATTTAAAAAATAAATTTAAAAAATTAAATTAAAAAAATAAGAATAAAAATGAGGGCACATATAAAGGCAATAAAAAAACAATAGAGTACTTTATACAATATGCAACAAAAACAATTGAATAAAGCATTCCCAACAATAGAAATATACTGTATTATATGTAATATTATATGTAATAATATAATAGAGCTCCTTTGAGGAACATTGTCATTTGCAGGTATTGTACCAGAGTATTTCTACACTGTAGTATCAGCACTTATACTGCAGTAAAGGGGAAAATGCTTCCTCTGACTGTATTTTTATTGTATTTGTACTGAATGTGCCTGCTGCTATGATGACCGAATTTCCCCTTGTGGATTAATAAAGCTATCTATCTATCTATCTATCTATCTATCTATCTATCTATCTATCTATCTATCTATCTATCTATCTATCTATCTATCTATCTATCTATCTATCTATCTATCTATCTATCTAAGGCGCAGTACCGCCGTCGGCCTGCGGGGGGCGACATTTCCCCGCCTCGCTCTCCTTCTTCATTTACATGGAGAAAAATGGCGGACAGGAGCTGTGGAGGCTTCATCGGTTGAGCTGCTGGCAGTTTAAAAAACAACAGAAGGGCACACAGTCGCCGTGGAAGGGGGCCAGCGTGTAGGGAGGGCACTGCCGTACGAGCAGGGCGAGGTTAATCTCTGAACCGAACGTCATTTGTTTATTCCTCGAAACGAGAGGCTACTGCCGAGCGAGGAGCCACGAAAACAAGTCGGACATGAACGGGGTAAGTTTGGCTGTTCGGGGCTCCGGAAGACACCGGCGAGGAACCGTGAATGAAAAGATGTAGTGGGATAATTCTGTCTGTGAGAGTGAGCCTAACGTATTCAGATTACAGGTGTATTTTGTACTGTAGGTTTGTGTAGTTACAGCAGCTATCTGTTGCTAACATTAGCTGCTTACATGTGGCTGCTAGCTGAGCGCTGAGCAGTGTTTATGTCACCGGACGAGACGGAAACACACGTCGGTTTCTGATGTTTTAGAGGGTTTTTATAGTTTGAAAGCAGCTGCTGAAGTTCGTTTTAGTTCCAGCTGACTTGACTGGTAGATAGTGATGATCCCAGAGGCCTGATTGTGCCTAAAGGCTGGATTTAAAGGGACTGATGTGGGTGGGTGTGGAGCCAGCATGGTTCCCTCCTCTGGGCCCCACCCACACCACTGCTGGAGGCTCACTGAGCACTTTTAATCAAATTATAATAAATATATTACCTCTAAGCTACTCCTACTTTACTTGAGTGCATTTCTGACAGGAAAAAAAAAACACTTTTTATTCCACTTCTTTGATTTGACGGCTAGATTTAGCTGTCAAATAAAAGAAAAAGCAGAATTATCAAATACTTTTTATCGTTAAAGAGGAACTATGTAGATTTTTGGAGAAGAAATTCAAACTCAGAATTTAAATATTTACGATATTAATGAGGTAACAACACAAACTCAGATTTTTAAGTGAAGAAACAAGCTATTCTCAGAAGAAAGCTGGAAAAGGTGGCAGGGTCCGCCACATGTAAACAAAGTAAAACAATATAAACTGTGTTGTCCTTTAAGATCTTTCCCTCTGGATTAAGAAATTCGTCCTCACCATCCAAGACACCCCAAGGAAACTTGGCAACATGTATTAATTTAGATAGTTGTTGCTGAATGTTTGCAGGAATCAAATTAACAACAGGAAGTCATTTTTTCCCCAAACGAAGAATACATTTCATGTCTCCACTAATTTTTGGGTTATTTAATCCTGCAGGAAAAGTTTTTAAAGTTTCTTAAAGTTTTTTAGCTCCTGAATTGAAAATCTGATCAACTGATTAAAAAGTCGAAAGAGAAATTAAGCAGGCAAACATTTTGACATTTGGTTAATAATTACAATTTTCCGTGTTGCTTTTCAAGCAATACCAGGAGATAAACTCTATTTCCACCTTCTCATATGTGACGATTTGCTGGCTTTCTGTGTCGTGTGTGTGTGATAGTTAAGTGAATATCTTCAGGTTAAAGTTTGGTTTATGTTTTGGTCAAACGTCTTAATTAAGGTCTTTAGTTTCTGTATGTCTCCTCAATATTTGTTTTATGTATTCTTCTTCTTCTCGAACTTAATTTATTTTATGTAAAACTGACAGAGCGTCCGTAACGATGCACATGGCGAGAAGGTGACTTATTACGTTTCTCTCTGCATTCACAGGAGATTGTATGCAATAGTCATTCAGTCACTGTCTTAAACTGCACCAAATCCAAATCGTCAGTTCACGATGGGAATACGATCAAGCTGACACAGGAAGTATGCTGCCAGCAGAACGACGCTCCGCGGCCGGGAGAGGGTGAGTATCCTCGCTGCAGCTCCACAGCTTCATCTCCAGCTGAGGAGGAAAGTGGTTTCACTGTGTGGACAGACTGATATTTACTTTTATTTGTCAGTAGATTATGTAATGAAATAGCAGCGAAGGATCTCCAGAATATTATATTGTTGTTGTCTTTTTTCCTCCTCTCAGGCAGGAGAACAAACACCATCAGCGCCACACCAAAAGACTCGACGACTGACTTCCCGGAGATGGAGAGCAGCTACAGCCAGTGTTCACCCTGCTGGTCAGATGAACAGCCGTCGCCTCCGCAGCTCTTCTGCCGTCGCTCCCCCGCCGACCTCCCCCTGCCCCGCGGCAACAGCTTATCTCACGCCCGCCTCCACGCCAGCAACAACAGCGCTCTGCACGGCCACCAGAGGAGGGCGGTCCGCCTCAAAGGAAAGAAGTCCACGCTAAGAATGTACGTCTGTCCGGATCACAGACACGATTGTTGTTCATGCGGGTGTAATTATAATAATTATGTTTGTCTTTATCCGCCACAGTGCCGGAGGGAAAAACTCTCAAAACCGCAAAGTTACAGATTACTATCCAATAAGACGAAGCTCGAGAAAAAGTAAAACAGAGCTCAAGGTGAGATGAAATATTCATATCAGTATTATCAGATATTATTACGTGCATTATAACTTTTCTATTCAGTCCGGCTTTACGTAGTGTTTATAATGTTACCCTTTAATTCTTTTTATCCATATTTTATGTTGATTTGTATTTATAGAGTTAAGAGTTATAAGATTTTTCTCTTCTGATTCTAACCTTTAATCTTGTGTTTTTTACTTGTTAATCACTTTGAGTTTTGATTTGTTTAAAAGGTTCTTTAAAAGTAGTTTGTTTGTTTGATTGGTGAGTTCTGCTGCATGTCAAAATAGTTAGTATAAAGCCTTTTGTGGCTCCAGAGGAAGCGGTGTGTTGTCTGAGTAATTGCCTCCAGTGATGCCACATTGCATTGTGGGCATTGTAGGCACCAGGTTTTGAAAAGTAAGACGATTTTAATGAGTAGTAAAGACGATCTCTCTGGTTCTTCTGTATCGATTTTGTTCTCAGGAGTGAAACGTTAGACTGCTTCTCAAAACCTGGAAGAGGGAGAGAAATCCAATCTGCTCTTTTTCTGTAACTACATCTCATGTTTTCCCTTTTTTTGTTACCAGTGTGAAGAAAAGAAGCACATAGATGAGCTCATCACAAAGGGAATAGAAGAAGGAATGGAGGTGCGTTCAGTCTTTTTCTCTAATATTCAAACAGCGGCGCCACACTCGGCGGGTTTTGGGTGTCAAAAAAACCGACACCACCGCCTGCTGTGAGAGCCGGCACACTGGTGACGCCTCGAGGACACGTCAGGATAAACTGTTATCCTTCTTCACAGTGTTTGAGACACATCGACTCTTCAGAAATCAGCCATTTTATCTCATTAAGTCCCCGGATTTATTCAGTAAAGCAGGTTTCAGTGGGTTTGACTTCTGCTGCCATTAAAGAAGAATGGAATCTGTGCAGTTTTCAGTCAACATATGCGCTTATAAACTATAAAAATAAAAATAAAAAATAAAATAAAAATAAAATAAATAAAATATCTGCAGTAACAATTCGACTTGTGCAAGTATCAGTAATCAAACGTATTTATTATGTGTAATAGAGACTGATAAATAGAGATTTAAATTATGGAAATGGAGACAATGGAGGCAAATCTAAGGAGGAAGAGAGAGATTTATTCTTGTTGTTGAATCCTAAAAAAATGTAAAAACTGTTTTAATCTCTCATCAAATGTTTGAAATAAAACCACCCTTCCCCAACTATACATATCATACACAAACCTCTCGTGTTTTAACTTTACAGGTGCAACATATAGAAGGAAAGGGGCGAGCAGTGTTTGCCACTCGGTGTTTCCAGAAAGGCGAGTATGTGGTGGAGTACCACGGAGACCTGCTGCAGATCACTGACGCCAAAAAGAGGGAGGCTGAATACGCTCAAAACCCTGCAACCGGCTGCTACATGTACTACTTCCAGTACCTCTGCAAAACCTACTGGTAGGATCAAACTTCTTACTACGTTTAAACATTCCTGGATGACGTTCTGTAGCCAGACTAGTTGTGCTTTGAATGTAAACAGTTTATATTTGCCAAAGCAAATGTGTTGAACACCAAGCGAGGAGACAGAAGACGGAGCGGGAATCACGAGCCCCCATTCACACTTCTCTTTAAAGGCCCCCAGACTCAAACCAACAGCCAGCTGCCTTCATCCGACCTCTCCGTTGCCTCTCGTCCACCGCTGCCACCAACACAGCAGCGTGTACGTTCTGCGCCTGCGTGAGCTGCAACAAGTCTCCTAAACATCGGGTGGCGCTAGTTTGCGCCAGTCATCCAAAACATGAAAACAGGAAATGACGGAATGGAGTGCAGACCAGAGGTTATCAGATTAGAAAAACAAAGCGCACACAGCATTGGCTTGTTTTTCATGCATTGTCGTGCTAATACATTGATTGCAAGTTGTGCAAAACTAGGAGATGTTACCTGACAAACGGAGCTTTCGGTCTCACGCCACAGTTTTTCCTTCCTGTTCCGGTTGGAATACCACTGTAGCGTGATGTTGTACACCAGTGCAATCAGCTGCTCCTCCAATGCTTCGGTCCACGCAGCCATCGCTTCCAGAAATATGTAGAAATACCTAAAAAATGCGATGCAACGAGGAACTCTGCACCATCTCTGTTCTCCAAGACACCCTAACAGTACAACAGTAATGTGGCCGCAGGTCGTGTCTTCAGCATCTTGTACGAAGAACAAACTGATTAATATATACGTTTATTATAAGTGTCCGTCATCCCGTCAGTCCATCTGACTCTTCATCACGCTTCCACCCCAAAAACCAGCGTCTGTCCCCGGCAGCGAGAGTCGAGCAGCTCCCTTTCCCTGAGGTGCATTCACATTTTCCAAGTCAGAAATCTGACATGAACATTTTGTCTTTTTTTTGCTCCAACAGTGTGGACGCCACAAAAGAGACTGGCCGCCTGGGTAGGTTGATCAATCACAGTAAAAACGGAAACTGCCAAACCAAACTCCACGACATCAACGGCGTCCCTCACCTCATCCTCGTCGCCTCCCGAGACATCGACGAGGGCGAGGAGCTGCTCTACGACTACGGAGACCGCAGTAAAGCCTCCATCGCGGCTCACCCGTGGCTCAAATATTGATCGAGGAGGGTCCACAACAAAAGAAACAAAGGGAAACGTACAGTAACACTTGTGTTTCTCATTAGCTAGTGTACAAAATGCCTTAGAAACAGAATGTGTACCCTTTTTGTTGTAGGAGGGGGGCGGGGGGGTTGTGTGTTGGGGAGGTGATCACATTGAGGTCCGTCTGCCTTGTCAGATGACATCTGTACTTTTTATTTATGTGTATATGAAACATTCTGGTTGTTTTGCAGCACATTTATTTTGTACATTTTGTATTACCTATAGACCAATGCTTCTACAGCATGCAGGTGGTAGTTAATGCTCTGCATTTTTATACTGCTTTTTCTTAATTAGTAGTTAGCAATACTTATATTTAAGGCCCCAGAGCCCTTTTTTTGGATCAGCAAGAACTATGAGATGCAAAATTACAAACCCTTTTTTAAAGAGAAAAAAAAAAACTGTTCCAAGTTTGATTTCAACCATCAAAACTCTCAATCTACCGTTCGTTCTGTGGAAGTGTGAAAGTTTACCAAACTCGCGGTTCAGTCGGCATTTCTGGCTCCTGATTCAAAAAACTAAAAAGTATTTTACTTTTTTTGAAGTGTAAAATAAAATAGTGTTCAACATACAGACGCAAACGTTCCCACAAACTGATCAAATTAATATTTATTTCTCAGTGTTCATTCTTTTTTTTGTTTTTTTGCCTTTATAGTATTTTTTTAATATTTAAGACGCACAATTCTTTTAATTTATGATGCAATTAATGTTCAAAAGCAACTACAAACAGAACATTCTGTCAGTTTAAATACAAGGAAGATAAATAGACTTGATCTCAGTTCTCAGCTGTCAAACTTCTCTTTTAACTCACTGTAATCTAGTTTCTTTCACTCACAACGCTGTCTAACATTTCTGCACTATGTAAATATATTTATTGGCTTTCTGTCACAAATCAAAGGGTGTTTTAAAGGAATAGTTTAACGTTTTGGGAAATTGTTTTTTGCACCTTCTCACAAAGAGTTAGAGGAGAAGTTTCATTCACTCTCATGTCTCGAATGTCGAAGCTGATCAGAGCGTCGAACCTGTAAAAGCTTCATGAAATAGCTTAATTTTTAACTTGGAGTTACACTTTCAAAACAAAGAACTCCGGCACAACTGAAAAAATAGTTTTTCGTTTGATTTTTTTCCATCTTTAGTCTCTTCTCCTACGAACCTGTTGATCCACAGATGTGCACGAGGTTTTTCTCTGTGAATCAATCAACACTTTATCTTGAGTTCCATAACAGACGTTATCATTAACAGACATCTTTGTGTTTGTTCCTCATGCGGAGAAGGAATTAAGTCCGTCAGACGCTCCCTGTCGTGTTCTGTGGCTGAATTACTTCCCGTCATGTCCGCCTCACTCATTGGATGTTTTGAGTGTAGCTTAACTTTTCATCAAAAGTCCAAAGTAGTGTGACCTGACGTAGCCAGAACAATCACGAGCACCAAAGAAGTACTGACTGTTTGGCTGATTCTGTTAACGTTAGCCAGGCTAGCTGCTTACCCCTGTTTCCTGTCTTAATGCTAGGCTAAGCTAATAGCATGCTAGCTGTAGTTTCATAACTAACGAACAGACATGAGAGGAACTGAAGTTCTCATCTAACTCACCGTAAAGTTTCATCCATCTCTACCTGCCCACATTCTTCCATGTGTCATTACGTCACTGAATCTGGTTCCAGACTGGTGTCGGCTGTATTGAAGTCTATGAGAGACACATGGAGGAACACACTAAAGCCCAACATATCTACGTCATTTGACTTCTGATGAAGAAATGAGAGAACAGCAGCACGGAGAAGTTCAACACCTGATTTTGTTTTTCCAAAAAAAAAAAAATAATGACGTTGTGACCAAACGTTCGACCAAATATCGCTGAAGAAAAACCAAAAATCTAAATCCAGGGAAGAACAACACGTCGATAAAAGAAATCAGGTGTTGATCTTCTCTCTGCAGCGTGTTCCGTCATGTCTTCATCAGATGTGTTGGGTTACAGCTGTCGCCACAGTCTGGCACCGATGCAAGAGTCAAGTGACGTAATGACCCTTCCGTCAGTTTTCTGACGCACGATGAGTTTGTGATAATGTAAATAAACAAAAACGGACAAAATCTGAAGTCTGTGAGGCCTTTTCCAGGACTTTTGGGCGTCCGCTGTTGTTTAGATGTCTCACTTGTACTGTTAGCGTCACTTCCCCTCCTGATGACTTCTGTCAAAAAATGCATCCACCATTTTACAGACGCGTCTTTCACAATGTTAGCGTATTGGGAAAGAGTATTTTTAGGTCGCAGTGCGTCACGTGACGATGTATTTAAACGGTTTCGACACTACAGAGGTTTGCTTCAAAGCCTGGCGCTCCTCCCGGGGCCTTGATTTCTGTTGGTGCTTCTCAATTTCGTCCGCAAAAGTTGCACGAAAACGGACAAAAAGAAACACAGACATTGAGCATAAATGAGCCTTCAGGAAGTGAAGAAGTGCATTTCCCAAATCTCAAACTCGTTCCTCTAGAAGGTTGAAAGCAGCGGTCCTGAACCAGCCTCTCCGACGTGTGTTTGGTGAACTCTTACACTCCTACGTTAAACTATCTGCAGGTTTTCTACACATCTGTTCTTCCCGCTCAAAACCAGATGTTCCATGTGAAAGTATTTAACAGCTGAACCGCCAACAGGTCATTTTTTTAACTTTATATTTTAGCAGCTTTTTCAAAAAATGTGTTTTTTTTTCTCCATGAATTGTAGCCAGAAGGTCAAATTTACCTCAAAGGGTTTCAGCTCCAATCAAACATTTCTCTCTCTCTCTTTAATCGTATTTATCTTGATTTATCTTCACCTAGAAAATCACTGAGAGACAAATTAATATTTTTTCTTTTAGCTAATTCCTAAAATATATATGAATAAGAATATATACAATATTTTAAAAACTCATCTCTAATTCTGTGCTTTTGTTTTTCTTCATAGAAATAACATTTCACTAAAGTATTAACTATTTTAGCTTGAATAATCAGATTACTTTTGTCAAATTACCCCCAAAAAAATGTCCACATGCAGTGCTGCAGTTGTGATTCTGATGGATTTGAATCCTGCACATCAAGTTGGTTATCTAGAAGTGTTTAAATCAGAATAATGAATCTGTTTAAGGCTCAAGCCTGCTAATAATATTCTACATTTTTGTTGCTGAATCCCAGAAAAACACCAAAACCAACAACGTGTTGGTCTGTTTCTCAGTATTTCCCGACTTCCTGTTTGAGGCTCGCACCTCCAAACCCACAGAGATATAGTTTATGTTTTAATAGAAGCTTAATCAATTCCTAAAACAGCTGCTCACTGTAACGCAGAGGAGGAAATAGTGTATTTATTGGGTCTATTTCTACATTTGTTGCTGTAGTGAGTATTTGTGGTGGCAGGACGGTGTGTGTGTGTTCACTGATGTGTTTTTAAAGACGTATCAGATAAACACACTTGTTGGTTTTGGTCTTTTTTTCACGGGATTTAGTGAAAGAACAAAAAGTTTAGAACATCACTGACCGTTTAAACACATTCTTTAAATGTTAAACACAGCAACGGGACGAGCTTCTGGACAATTATAACGATATGAATTGATTTATTCCATATTTGAATTCAGTTGTTCAGCACAAACTCAATGAGATTAAATGTGTTTGTGCTGACGCTTTTCTTTTATTTGGCTCCCGATGACGTAGCACCTTAAAACCGATATCTTCCCGGTGAACGCGGCGCAGGATGACACGTTATTATATTCTGTTGTACAGCACTTCCTCTTCTCAAAGCTGCTGTCTGTGTTGTTGCTAATATCTCAATTATAACAGATTTATGAGTTTGGTACGATTTATTGTGGTGAAATGTTTAAAATCCGTCTTTAAGACATAGTTTGATGTTTTGGGAAATGTGTTTGTTTTCTTGCCGAGGGTGATATTTACACCTCCTGTTGAATATGAAGCTACAATGACAGGATGGTTAGCTTAGCTTAGCATAAAGACTGGGAACAGGTGGAAACAGCTAGCCTAGGCTTTGTACAGAAGCTCCACCTGACTTTCAATCGGGAGATTAACATTTCCTCTTAACTGACTTGTTACATCTCGTGTTGGTAGGCTAGCTGTTTCCCCTTATTTCCAGTCTTTATGCTAAGCTAAGCTAATCACCTCCCGACTGTGGCGTCAAATTCAAGCGACAGATGTGAGAGTGGCATCGATCCTCTCGTCTAACGCTGGGCGAGAAAGTGATCAGAGCATCGTCCCAAATTGTCAAACTCTTCCTTCAGGCCCCCTGAAATCCACTTTTACTGATTCATAGCAAGTTTGTTTCTAAACTCTGCTAAATACGGAGAGCTGGCCGTCGTACCGGATGTTCTCCACACAGGAGATTTTACAGAAAAGTGTTAAAAATCATGAAAGGACTAAAGTCAGTGTTGCCACAGAGAGTTTCAGACTCTTCTCGGCCTCCTCCACAGTAGCATCGTGTGAAATATTTTTCATTTGAGCCTTTTTCTTAAACAAACACGTAACATATTGGATTTTTTTTTCCATCTTCACGTAGAACTAATGCAATAATACCTGAGGGGCAAAACTGACCTGTTGGCCATTCTAGGACATAATAATAGATCTTTGCTGTTGTAGCGTTGAATAAATCTTAATGCTGGGGTTTAGGCATCGATGAATAAAGATGTAATATGCAAATAACACGTGTGTGAATCTGATTTTTTCCTATATTAGAAGAAATTATTATTTATTGGTATAGTACAAAATAGCACAGCCTGATGTCTTTAAGCCAGAGTATGAGCATCATCGCTTTTACGCCCAAATTAATATCTATTCGCAGGTTTTTAAACGCGGGTAAACCTGCTAATAAATCCGCATTTAACTCCTTTCACGTTACAGCTGAACGAGTTTTCCTTTGTTATTTTTTCCCCTTCTATGTGTTACGTTTGTCACCAGGAATGTGGCAGAAAAACTGGGAACAGAAGCTGTCAGCAGATCCAGAAGACGTCAAACTGAAAAAGTCTTCATCAATAATAATCTCAGTTAAATTCTGGTGACAGAAGTTGTGAAGGAGTGAGACATCTCGCTTCTTTTAGAGGCCACAAACAAACCGTGACTTTAATATCTTTTACTTCAGTTGAATGACATTCGAGCTGCCCGACAGAAACGGATAGAATGATGTTAACAAGCCGACGGCCGCGACTTCAACACGCATCACAGCACCGAGTGTTGTGTTCACATCACAGCCGAGGGCGATGAACGCTCGTGACCGCAGCAGGGTGAACTGACCCGGGAGTAAATCCTGATTGTTTACGTTCACATTACACACAAAAGCCAGATGTTGGCGGGCTTAAGTGGGTCATATTATACTGTTTTCCTTGTGTTCTCTTCCCTTGGTGTGTTATAGTTACACTTATAAAGCTCACATCCGCATCAACAGAAGCTCCTCTCTCCCACGGAAAAGACGGCTCCTCAAACGCCTCGTCGGTAGTCCCGCCTTTTATTCCTTTCTGATGTCACAGAGTCACACATTTGCATAATTGATGCCTGTCGGCGTGCTTGGCAGTACGAATCGATCGATCGCAGCTGCTCTGTTGCTGTGAGCGGAGCTGCCTCAGGCGTGTGTGAGCTGACCAATCAGAGCAGACCGGGTGTTCAGGAGGAGGGGCCTTAAAGAGACAGGAGCTACAAAACAGCCACAGGACGATTTAAAGAGAGCGAGGTCACCACGATGATCGATAGCAGTTTAAAAAAACAGACAAACACCTCAAACATTACAGAGTTTTTATTACTGGGGAGACAGCTTGTTTAATAAAGCACTGATCCATTCATTATATCGTTTAAATATCCATTTTAATGAGGGAAACACGTGTGAGATGATCAACACTGACAGTTCGTCTCGTTCAAATACATTTCCCTTTTATATTTCTTTGTTTTCATGCCCACGTCGTCCCTTTGACTTCCAGCCGTCTTCCAGAATGAGACTGCTGCAATAAATACCATTATTTCGTCTGGAGTGTGTGAAACAGGTGAGCTGCTCTGACACTCGTTACCTTCATTTATTCACCTTCGATCGCCGTGTGAGTAAATAAATGAAGGTAAATTCCTCTCAGGAGTGAAACATGAGTCGGTGTTAAAGCATGAAGGCAAAAAGCAGAAGCAGCAACCGTCAATTAACACTTTTTAAAAAATAAACCACACTTCTGTTCATTCACTTTGTTTTCACCGTTTTAGAAACTTCAATCTGTTTCGGTCGTTTTCTAACTTCTCTGCAGCCTCCTGAGCGAAATCTGAATATTTATAAGATTTACAATTTGACAACACTGCTTTTTATTTGAGGCTGTGTAGAAATGATGCCTAAAAGCACAATGTGTACAAAAATCAGATTTTGCAGGTGCATATTGCTGCGTATGTGTCAGTACTGGTTTGCTAAAAGTTGCTGGAAGTTACAGATATTTGGGGTGTGGACACAAGAAACAGAAGATTTATTAAAAATGTTTGTTTAATGTTGCCTCGTGACCTTTAATTCAGTTTTTCTTGTTATCTATTATCACCAAGAAGTGCTTTTTTTTTTTTTTTTTTTTACAAATCAGCCTTTTCGTTGATTTTTTAAACATACAATACATCTCAGTGGCTTATTGATTTGCCACATTTACTCATGATTTTGAAGGTTAAAAGTGCTTTTATTAGACATTTTACTTATTGTCAACCGATCTCATGAAAAGATCAAATGTAAGAAATATCTCTGCCGTGTCTGTGGGTCTTTATAAGATATCGTCCTAACACGAGATTCACGTCTACATCAGCGTTTACGCACAAAGACAGAGGAACGCATCCGTGTTCTTTCGGTCAGTTCAGCTGGTGATTCTGATATTGCTGTTACTGTGAGAAAATACATATAAATATATACATAAATATGATGTTCTGCGACATCTTTGGCACTTTTTTAGATTCAACTATTGCTTTTTCATGAAGCAGATACATTTCATTTAATAAGAACTGTGTGTGAAGCTCAATTCTGCCAGGAGAAGAAGAAAAACCAAAAAGTTCCACAAAATAAAAACAGAAAGATTCTTTAAGTTTTGAGATTCTGATCTCTGAGCTTTGATGTGTTGCTATTATTAAAAATCAGAACATTATTTTAAATCTAAGTTTTGGTTAGTTTAAACATGGTTAGCATAAATTATGAGCGACAACTGTGATATTACTGTGAGATAAGTAAAGATTGTAAGTCATTAATCAGAATCAAACAAAGTCGAAACTACGATGGCTCGTTAAGTCGGGACCGTCGTAAATATCCGACTGGATCTGTAAACGCCTCACTGCAGATCATCCGAGCTGAAAACAGGTTCCTGTATGAGAAATCTACCAAATACCAGAAAAGAGAAAATCCTGCTCTACTTTATAACATTATTAGTATTTCTATTTCCTATCACACCAAATCCTGACTGCATCTTTTCTCTTTTCGTGGCAGAAATGAGCCTCCATACTTGCTGTTTATTGCACGACTTGTGTTATAAATAAAAACATTTCATCTCGTTCTGCACTTCTAATTGTGTTTCTAAGCATCATTTTCTACACGAGCCTCGTGATCTTTGTATCTGTAGAGCTGCGTAGTTTTAGTGAAATGCTGGTGATCGACCGACTCGCTGCCCACACGGACAACGACAGAAACTTTAAATAAATCACAGGGACACAAAAGTGTCGCTGCTGGTGGAAAACTGCCGTCATCGAGCGTTTTCTTTGTAGGTTAAATTTATATTTCAATGGGGATCGTAAGAAGAAACCTTCATCTTTCATCAGATAACAAACACTTTAGAAGTAATTTCCATTTGGTCGACTTCTGCAGATATTTAGACAGATAATCTGCAGCACACTTTTGTGTCCCGAGCGTTCATCTGTGTTATCATTTTCATCCACTTGCATTTATTCTGGTCATTTACCAACATATCATCAACCTACGGAAGCCCAGAGAGGGAAGTGAGGAGAAGAAAGATTCTGGTGATTCCTCAGAAAAAAAAACGTCTGATCAAAACTCTTTTCTCTCCTGATATCTACGTTATTCATACATGAAAACAGGTGATTTGATTTTGTCAGAATCATTTTTATCATTAAAAAAAACATATCAGGTGAAAAAAAAGTTTTTGCCTGGATATATGTTTCTAAAAATAACACTATCTTCTGTGAAGCGGAGATCATACGTTTTAACATTACTTCTTGTTTTAAACACTTCAGCCTCGTGTGGTCGACACGAGTATTACAACAACAGAAAAATGCACCTGACAAAAAAATTCTTTTTAACTTAAAAGAAGTGAAAAAAACAGAAAATAAGTCAGGGATCTTTTTTCAGCCTCGTCTTTTACTGATGAAGAAAAAGAAGCTGAAAAAAATAAAGAGATTCTGACAAAATAAACATTTTTCAACCGTTTTCATGTTTGACAAAAGTAAGAAAGTTAGAAAAATGATCATTGTGTTCAAATCAGATCAGATTTAAATCAACAGAATGCTTCTTGTCCTCTCAGGGCTTCCGTACAAACCGCTTGGTTTGCAACAACTTTCCACTTTCCATCCTTCAACTTGAGTTTACCTTCTGCTCTTCTGTTCACAGACATCACGTCCGACTCTGCGAAGGCACCGAATACTCTCTATTTCTAAGGTTGTGCAGTCAGTATGTGCCATCACTCTCTGAGATAAACATTAAGCTTCTCAGTTTTTAAATAAACTTTTTTTTTTTGTTTTTAAGGATTTCTTTATCTTCAAGCTGATCCGTCACTCTTCCGTCTGTCGGCCTTCTCACCTCGAGCACTCGATGTTTCAGCTGCGGTGTGAGTCACTAGTGGTGGTTTGGTGAGCCGGCCTCGAGTGATGGACATGGAGTGTTTAAGAGTTTTGGAGTTCGAGTCCTCTCTCTCTCTCTGCGGTGGCTACATGTGCTGTAACGCCTCCTGGGCCTGTTCTGTGTACACGTCGTCTTTCCCCGCCCACGAGCCGACGTCGAACTGCGCGCTCCGCTGCGAGCCGCGCTGCTTGTCGCGCGAGAAGAAACTAAACCTGAGAGGAGAGGATGGAGAGAGAGAGAGAGAGAGAGAGAGGAGAAGTCTTGAGTGATGACAGCAGGTTTACAGCTCCACGTCTGTAGTGTCTGCAGCAGTTAGCCGTGTTAGAGAGGTTACAGTTTACAGCAGTACATGGATTATTTTTGGCAGATTAATGGCGGATTCAGTCGTCGTCTCGTCACCTTCATGCTGATGGAAACATCACCTGCATGGAGGTGAAGAGACGGTGACTGGATTTTAATTTTTTGAGTGAACTTCTCCTTTAATGCATGACACAAAAATTACAGAAGATTATAACTGGATTTAACTCATTTTTTTATGGAAACTGATCAGTGCTGTTTTAATAAACGTTAAGTCTTGAATTAGCTTCGATCACTAACTCTAGCGAAGGAGCTAAAGGTGTTTTAGTTTTTTAATGATTATTCTGAGTTTGGAGCTCAGACGCTGAGTTGTTACTGCGGTCAGTGAGGGAAAAAGACGAGACAACAGACTAGATGTTTATATTCTGACTGGCTGATTCGTTTGATCCACAATCCTCCTGTTCTACAGTGTTAGTGATGAGACAGCCCCACAATCAGCCAATCAGAATACTACGGAGGCAGGAAAATAAAGGCTCAGTAAGCGAACCCCGGCACATGCAAGGGGATGTAAGCTGTTAGCTGAGGAAGTGACAGACTCTGAAGCCAACCGAATATAGAGTCATACAAGTGATACGAGACGTCTGATTGGCTGTAAAGTGGGGTCATCTGGGATCAAACCAGCCGCCACCATCGGCATAATGGCTGTGAAGATCCTGTTACACAGAGGTGAAGACAACACAAAGCACAAACAGGAAGAGATATGAACAGAGAGGAGGAGGAGGAGGAGGAGGAGGACGGACAGGGAGGGGAGACAGGGACCACGTCAACCTCTGTTCGACCCAAAACTTCAAGAAAAAGTTCCCGTTAAAAACTTAAACAAGAGACGTCGTCATGCCTTAGTTCATTTTAGTGAAGGTAGAAAAAAAAAGGACGTGTGGAGGCGCAAGAACACGCAATATTATTACACACACATATTTAAACCTCTGTGGTTCTTGTTGAATGACATTCTGTTACCTAATTAATCAATCAGTCGATCTAAACGTGTGACTACCTGTGCACACGGAGGTGAAGCAGGATATTATCAGACGAGCTTGAGCCCAGATTTTATTTGCACGTGTCTTGAAGAGTAATGTGTAAATGTTTGAGCATGCAGGGGTTCATTTTAATCACTCAGCGCATGCAAAGTAATCTGAGTGACTGCGATTTGAATCTCAAAGTTGACGGCAGGCAGACTGCAGGTGTGTCAGAGGAGGATGGAGGTGGAAGCGTGCGAGTGCGACATACAGGCGTTTGATTCCCGACTCTGGCTGAGCTGAAGAACGAGAGCGAGTCCTCAGGTCGGGGGAAGGAGAAGGACTGGGAGTGACCATCTCGTCCTCTGTTTCCTCGCTGCAGAAACAGACCGTCATTATTATCAACAATGTAGAAATTCATCTCGTCAGCTTGGAATATGTTTGTAAGTACCTTTTGTAGTAGGCCAGCTCCTCCTGCAGCAGGAAGACTTTGGCCTTGAGCTCGTTCCTCTCGTGCAGGACGTCCCTCAGCTCCTGCAGGGTGAACCGGGGCCGGTTGGGGTCCTTCGGGTCCAGACCTCCCGCGTCCTCATCGCACAACGCCTCCTGCGGATAGACGGATGCATCACAAAGAGGGAAACAAACCCAGAGAAAAGGAAGGAAGGACGGGAAGGGAAGGAAGTGAGGATACCTTGGTAAAATATTGGAACACAGCAGGCATGTCCTCATCGCACATCGCCTCCTGGTGGCAAACGATGAACTCTAAGTCAGATCAGGCCTTGTTCCAATAAATATGTTCGCCCTTCCCTCCTCCCTTTACACTTAAACTCTGTTTTTTTCACTCAGCACACTGAAAAATAAACTCCTGACAGACTTTGACAACACATGCAGCTGGCAGAAGTCGCTCATGCGTCGAACAATTATCAATATGTGATCTAATACGATGTTTAAGTC
This sequence comes from Diplodus puntazzo, assembly GCA_963678695.2. Taxonomy (NCBI): domain Eukaryota; kingdom Metazoa; phylum Chordata; class Actinopteri; order Spariformes; family Sparidae; genus Diplodus; species Diplodus puntazzo. The sequence continues at coordinate 26,331,672 of OZ023173.1, read as the reverse complement.
CAACTGAAATCCCCAGCAGGTGACTGGGAGACTGGACAGTGATGTCACAGACAGACGACGTGCTGTTGGTTGTTTTAAAGAATAAACTCCAGCATCGAACCAGACCAAGAACGTGTGCAGCTACATTTACATGCAGCTCATCTAACTTGCAAACTTTCATATTTTCTTTGGTGAACGTTTGTTTGGTGGTTGATTCAACAAGTCACGTTTCAGAACAAGAGCAGGAAATCCAAAGCTGGTTGTTTAAAAGTCTGCGGTTCTTGTTCTGCACGCGGCTTTAAAGCTCTCACTCAGTTTCCATCCACATGTTTTTATGCCCGTTTTAAAGCTTTTGAGCTGAAGTTATGTACACCTGACTTATTTGTATCTTTAGCTTCCTCTGAGGAAAAAAACATGAAGCAGACAAAAAATGTCAGATGTGGAAAAACAGAACATACTTTTGACTTCAGCTGGACTTTAAACAAACGTTTCTATTGTCACAGTTTGGGGATCACGGTGCACTGAAGGACAACTGAGTGCTGTTAGAGTCCAAGCTGCTGCAGGGAGCTTTATTTAGAAAGGTCACCGGTGCAGCCGTCCAGACAGTCTCACCCAGTTGGAGCGACGAATCCTACAAGACTCTCTGTTAGTTGGTCAGCACCATGCCGAGCGATTCTCACGGGTCACACAAATGTTAGTCCACTAGCTGCTGTGTCTTTTTCTTTCTACTCATGTGGTCGTTCTTCTGAGAGGGGAGTGCAGGTTTGGAGTTAGAGTCGGGACAATCACACCACTCTGCTTCACTAACTAGCACTTCTGTATTACCCAGAGCAACACTGCCTCGTCCTCAGCCTCCTCATCCTCGGGTCGCTCCGGGCTGAGGGAACCAGGCGGGGGAGGGTCACCCCCACCCAGCATCAGCTCAGGCGGGTCAGGTGTGTCTGACCAGCCCTCAGCACCCAACAGCACTGACGCAGCTTTACCACGCTGGTGGAGTAAAAGATACTTATAAGTCGTAATCCACATAATATTTCTGGAGCTTCAGAGCAAAACAGCAGCGCGGCATTCTCCTGAAAACTGAAGCAGCTGAAGACTACGACGCCTCACCTGACTCACATTAATGTGTGAACTGTTCCTTTAACCTTTTGGCTAAGATAGACTGAGGGGGAAAGAGGAAGAGACTTAAACTTGGACTTCACTCTAACACCTGTGCTGCGTTACCTCTGCAGGCGAGGGGGGCTGAGGCGGCTGCTCCTCCGGGTTCTGGGCCGGAAGTTCTCCTTGAAGTCGTTCCCTCAAGCGTGCGACTTCCTGCCGAAGGGCACCGACTTCCTGCCCCCGCGCCTGAGCGCTGGCCTCCAGCTCCACCTTCTGTTCGATCAGAGCTTTCCCCTGCGCCTCCACCACTGAGATTTTATGTCTCAAGTCGTGGTTGATTTTCATGAGGCGCGACTGCTGCTGCTGGAGCTGCAAACACACGAGGAAAACACGGGAAAATCATGAAAAACATGCTGAGATATGAGAGGAAACAGCTGAAAAAACCTTCTTATCAAGTGCACCACATTTTAAAAAGGTGCACTTTGTGTACACAGCCATCATTAATGTTATCACACGGCGCCTTTCCTGCCTCGTTTATCTGCAGGAAACACTAAATTCACAGTTAACTGACCCATTATTCAGATATTGTTTTGCCTCAACCTGCTATATGTTTTATCCTCCTACTGTATCAAATCTACCGTAGCTAAAAATAGCTTCATGTTGTGCAACATCTAAATGTGAGCACCCGTCCAGGCCTGCTGAAATTAGACTGGACTGAATCGCGTTGCTGCGCTTCAACAAACCAAATTCATTCAAGCGGATTAATCGTTTATTCTCTGAAATGTTAAGAATAGAGCAGCAACTATTATAATCCATCAGTTGTCATCTATTCAGTGAATCAGCAACAGTCTGAATTGGTGATATTAACTCTATAAAGCAGCTAATTAATGCAGCTCGCACATGCCAACGGCTACACGAGATAATTGGATGTGTGACATCATCTTACTGCTTCTATGTCCTCGTTCTTCAGCGTGAGCTCTCGGTCTTTGGCTCTGATCTCGTCTCTCTGCTTGTCCACCACCTCCTTCAGCTTCTTCATCACCTGCCTCTCTCTCTCCGTCATACCTGGTGGCCACAGAGAGGAAACGGTGAGGGAGGAGGAGACGAAAAAACAAGCAGACATAATAAATCTTTAATCAGAAAAAATTTTATTGTTTATAATCCGTTTTTAGTGGAGGAGAGTCATTAGAGGGAGCTGCACAGAAGGAAGTCTGATTTGTGTGCAAGCATGCATGCACGTGTGTGTGTGTGTGTGTGTGTGTGTGTGTGTGTGCGTGTCTAGCAGGTGTGCCTGTACACTGAGGCTGGTCTGTCCACAGTAGGTCGGACTGACTGTGGCCTCTGTGTGAAACCACGAGAGCCTCTGATGCAGATACAAGACTGGCTCGTGGTCTGACACAGAGAAGGCTTCCTTTGTGTGTGTGTGTGTGTGTGTGTGTGTGTGTGTGTGTGTGTGTAGAACAGTGAGAGAGCGTGTCAGAGGAAATTTTTCTGCAAAAACCAGAACACATACAGCAGGTAGCAAACAATTTAGGTCCTTCTGATTGTATTTATCACTCATGATAACTGTGATGCCTGTACGTTAATGCTAACCAATTAGCTTAGCATCAAGACTCCACTGGTTGCCAACCAGACAGTGCTCAATAATTAATGAGCTTCATAGGTGCAGGCAGGCAGATTATCTTACCTTCGGATGGAGTCAAGCTAACTGTTTCTACCTGTTTTCAGTGTTTATGCTAAGCTAAAGTAAGCTAAGCTAAACTGCTGGCTCTGCATTTATATTTACCATACAGACATGAGAATGGTAGCAAATCTCATCTAACTCTCAATATGTCAGGTATATTTGGGCTTTTAATGATTATTTTCATTGTCAATTTATCATAATTTTCTTGTTTGGTTTGAAAACTGTCCAAAAAAAAAGTGAAAAATCAAAACTAATGTCAGCAATTAACTTGTTTTCTCCGCCCGACAGTCCAAAACATCCAAAGACCAAACAGAAAAAAAAGTGAAATCTTCACACTGGGTTGGAGATTGAACTATTAACAATGTGTTTGGAGCTCCTCACCCTCGTGCCTCTGCAGGTCCTCCTCACTCATGGGGTCTTTGATGGACATGTTGGTGAGGAGGCTCTTGTTCTCCTCCTGCAGCTGAGCGATCTGAGTGAGGAGGTCCTGAGCTTCTCCTCTCCAGACGTCCTCCACCAGCTCCAGCTCCTGCGCTCACACAGGAAAACACAGATTACAGCATTTCTGATAAACTGAAGGGTGAAGTGTTCCTTTATATGTTGAGAAAGATCTGGATGTTTTTCTGAAACTTCATATGATGGTTTTTACATATTATGCGCTTATAGAAAATCCTGTTATTAACAAGTTTTTTCTTTCCCTATAAAAAGTGTTGGTCTGTCTGCTTCTGTGTTACAGGTCGTCTTATCTGCAAACACTAACTTACTGTGTCACCATTTACACTCATTTTATATAAGAAGGCATTTTATTGAGGGTATCATGTCAAATTCTGCAAATACAGTTAACAGAAGCCAATACAGGATATTTCTGTGTCACCTGTTGAGAAATCCTCCAGACTCCCTTGAAAAAACACACAATTCATGAGTTGTTGAGTTACGAGAAAACTTAATTAACTTTGTAAAAAGCTGTCTCAGACAACATCTCAATTATTTGGGCCTTCATGTAAATTCAGCAGATGGTAAACATTGAGCTCTTTCTTTCTTTGTGTACAAAAAACGTCCCAATGATTTTCCTATTTATTTGCATTTAGAGCGAGGAAGTGAGATCCGATCACAAGTTCTCACTCCAGCAACGCATCACTGTAGATTAAACTAGCTGACAGATATAAATTAGATCAAGTAAATGATCTGAATATGAATATTTCTGAGGATGAAGCCTGTTGATGTTTGATTCACATCAGTGAACCCTTGTGTCCTGTATCAAAGCTTCAGCACCGGTTCTGTTGCTCCTCTGGTTTATTTAAGTGTTCCTTTGATTTGTCAGTTTGCAGAGAAAACTGCTCTCAGATCTGAATCTGTCTCCACGCCGAGGATTCACACGCCCGTTTCCAAAGCTGTGGAGCCGCGAAGACCGTAAAGACTTCTGATTATCTGCCATGTTTATGATGAGGAAAGGAGACTAAAGGGTAGCTCCACCAAGTTTACACATTAAAGTGTGTTTACAGGTCTTGTGGAGTACTACAAAGCCTTCTGTGAATCCAGAGGAAGCTGCGTGTAATCTGATTACTGGAAAGTCAAGGTCACGCCCCCTCCAGTGGACCCCATGGGACCTCATTTGTCAAAGATCCTTTTTCAAGTCAATAATGTCTCAGTTTGTTGTAATTAAAGTAAAATCTCATGAAGTCGTGTTAAAGGCATCGTCTCGCTCACCGCACGTCACCAACGCCAACATGGCCGCCACAACACGGCACAGAAAAGTTACCCAAAAAGATGAAAATCACAATAAATCTGCAGTTCCGTGAAAGGAGAGCTGGTTCTGGTTCAGTTCTGTGAGCTGATATACTAATCACCATTCTTTGCTGGACACTAACTGAGCATCCATCACTAAGTACACTGAAAATAAAACCCTGATGCTTCCAGTCGACCCGTCCTGTCCTCCCATCTACACTTTCCCACCACAGACTTCCATGTCGTGTATTTCTGCTGTAGTTTGGTTTGTTATCCACGTGAGCGACACAGGAGTCGACTGTCCTCACAGTCACGGCACACAGATCCACTTTATCACCCTCATGAGACGCAGTTAACCAGCTGAACCTGTGACTGTGCTCACCGTCGCTCCGTCACCGTCACGAGAAACATTAACTTGTTTTTATAGCAGCGGCAGACCGACTCTGAGCTGTGACCTTCATTTATTCACTCAGGACGGTCCGTCTGTGATACTCGATACCGAGTTTGAATATGATCTCATCAGCAGAGGTGGAGAACGTTTACTAAAGGACCGCACTTCAGTTCCATTTTGATGCATTTTGACTCAATTATTTCCATTTCACGCTATTTTATACTTCTTTCTTCTGCAGCTGTAGTTGTTTTTCACATGACATCACTTCACTGTCAGTCTTGTTTTTGGTTTTGTTGGTTGTTTTACCTGTGACCTTAAAAACAGTGTCTGTTCGAGGCTTCTTTAAGACGTCTGTGTTGTTTTCAGTTCAATTAAGAAGACATTAAAAAGACAAAGGTGGTTTCATTTTATTGCTACGTGTTCACGACCCACAGAAGTTGAATGTGTCGCAGTTTGATGGAGAATAATTTTGCTCAAATGTCTTTGGTGCATTCAACATGTAAGACTGGCCTACTAGCAAATAAGTGGCAGAATACCACCAGAGTAGCTGCTAACTGCTGCTGCTGCTAGCTAGTTACCAAAGTTAGCTGTGAAGCTAGCAGTCCGTACCGGGTGCTTGGAGCAGCAGGGACGTGTTGGTGTTTACACTGTGAGCACAGGAGCTTTGGACCGGGAGCTAGCCGGTTAGCATGTCACACATACTCTACACTAGTGAGGTTTTAAATGTTTTCAATCATTGTGCGTACTGCACCTTTAAAGCAGCCATTATGTAGTTTTTGTACCTTAAAATAACATCTTACAGGATCATTTAGACCGCAGTGTCTTGTAATAGATGGAATAGCGTCTCATTCACAGTCACAGTTCAGTTCAGCCCGACCATCTTCATGTTTCTGTCACAGCAGAGTGATTAGTTAGTGTTTGTTTCCTTCACTCAGATTATAATCTTTATTCTCTGCTGTGATTCGATGACTAACTGGAAACAATCTCACATCTGACAAATATAACTCAAGTGTGACTGAAGAAACATTTTCCTGCTGACTCAGGAACAAAGTTTCCTTCAGCCGTCACCGAACTAAACAAACAGGAACAATCTGACTGAGTGGCTGAGATCCAGTAACTCAGTACATTTACTCAAATATCACTTCTTCACTGGAGTATTTACATTTAAATGATGGTTTAAGGGAAAGTTTTCACTTAATCTGATAGTTGAAGTAACTTTAGAAATCAACAGCTGACAGCAGAACGTAAAGAGCTTTTTAAATATGATGAACTGTTACAAGACAACTGTAATATTTATCAATTAGTTCATTTGTCAATTACCAAAAATAAATCAGCCACTGTTACAATGAATTATATTTATAATTCTTAAGTTACAAACAAGACTTCTACTTGCAGATGGCGCAGTTACATTAACTCAAGTAAATAATCAATATTTTTACTTGTAAATTGGATATTGGTACTTTAACTTGAGTCAAAAAACACTTAAAATACTTTGACATTTCCAGTGCAGGACTTCTATTTGTGAATAGAGTAATTGTACTTTTACTTGAGTAAATAACACTTAAAATACTTAAGTTGCATTTTCAATGGAGAAATTTATTTGGAAGACTTTTACTTGCAGATGGAGTAATGTTACATTTACCCAAATAAAAAGTGACATTTTAAATTTCAATGGAGTATTTTTTACTTGTAAATGGTTTATTGTTACTTTTACTTGATTCAAATGACACGTAAAATCCTTTACGGACATTTTGAATTGGAGGGCTTCTACTTGTGAATAGAGTAATTGTACTTTCTACTCAAGTAAATAAGACTCAGAATAATTAAGTGACATTTTTAATTGAGGACTTGTAAATTGATTTATTGGTACTTTTGCTTGAGTAAATAACACTTAAAATACTTAAATGACATTTTAAATGGAAGACTTTTACTCAAATAAGTAAGTATCAGAATACTTCAGTGACATTTTTTAAATTTCAGTGGAGGATTTTTACTTGTAAATAGAGTAAATGTTACTTTTACTTAGTAATAACAGTTATAATATTAACTGACATTTTTATTGGAGGGCTTCTACTTGCAGATGGATTTTAATCGGATCAGAACCCTTCACCTCTGATTATAGTTACTGGCTGACCTGGTCTCAGCCGGTGTGTGTGAGCCACTAGTAACCCACATGTTTAATCTGATCCTAGGTCAGTACTCTGTGTGGTTCTGGTGTTATCGGGCCTGCAGACCTTCCGGTGCTTCTTCTCCTTCTCCAGCCGGTCCAGCCGCTCCAGCCGCAGCTTGTCCAGCTCCAGCCGCAGCTCCTCGGTCTCCGGGCTGATGCTGGTCCGGCTCACCATCACTTCCAGGATCTCCAGCACCCGAACCACTTTGGGCATGAGCCTGGACAGAGCCTCGCAGCCGTACTGGTCTATGATCCGCTCGAACTCCTGGCCCACCACCGCGGCGATGTCGTACACGTCCATCACCGTGAGGTCGGCCACATTCTTCTCCAGGGCCGACCCGGAGTCCTCCATGTCGGGACAGTTCGGCCCTCCCCGGTTTCCTCTTATGTTTCCTCCGCCGCAGCAAACTTCCTTCCCCCGGAGGAACAAATCTGTTAAGTTAGCTAAACTCTACGACTTTAGCGTCATAAACTACCAACAAAACCCGCGTCAGACAGCGTCAAACACCGCGACTATCGCCGGTCCATCCCTGGAAGCTGAGTCCGGCTTCTAGTTTGATTTGTTTGGGTAAATATCGGCTGTGGCCCATCGCTGTCCTGCCCGTCCGGCCCGTCCCTGCTGCTGCGAGCTGCCGCTGACCACCATCATCAAGTCCGCCATATTGGATCTGCGCACTTCCTGCTACGCGTTTCAAAATAAAACCACTACTGACTAATGTGTTGCAACAATTTCTGTAACATTACTACTTTTTTTTCTTTATGTGTTTACCACCTGTGTTGGAATGTGACTAAGTAGACTAAGTAGTAAAGTTTACTTGAGAGGCTTCTGCTCCTGACGTGCTGGTCGGCTTCTTGCATGGCAGCCACCACAATCAGTGTATCTGAATATATTTCAATTACTGTATGTCACTTTGGACAAAAAAAAGTTTGTCTGTTTAATGTAAATAATCTAATAATCTACGCCATGATAAATATTGTACTTTTTACTACAGACAGCTTTAGTTATTACACAGCAACCAATGGACATTCTATAAATGTTCTCTGGCTGTAACACATTAATAATCTTTAGAAAAACCCTCAGAGAATGTTCTATAAGGTTCTCAGTAGGTTACACAAAATAGCCTCAGAGAACAATTAGGGAACGTTCCCGGAGGGTTCTCTAAAGGTTTCTGTAAAAGTAACCTTGAAAGAACTTCCTGTGACGTTCTTTAAAGGTTACATAAAAATAACTTGTGGGGAACCTTTAGGGAACGTTTCCTGTTTGCTGGGACGCTTAAACATTAAAGCATCGCTAAATATAATGAGTAATATATTAGAATAAAAAGGCTATTTAGCACAACAAATACTTTACATCTTAGTACTGATAAGCTTCCTTTACTTTAGGATGACTTTAAATGCACAACTACTTTTTAAACTGTGTAAACTCTCAATACTTCTTCCACTCCTGCGACTTACATTGCAGATTGCAGATTATTAACTAAAAAATATAATCAACTAATAAACTGTGATGTTTGATTATCAGGGATGGAGGAAGTATTCAGATTATTTACCAAATTACTTCACTTCTTCTGGACTGTGAACATTCTACATTAAAAAAATACATTATTTGAATACAAGTCTGTAAGTTTTATAAGCAAAAAAAAAGTAAAAGCGCTCATAATGATGATAAATGAGTGTTAATACAGTATATCATATAATGGCTTATTACCACAGATGCATCAGTGTGTAGCTAACATTTTTTTGCTGTAGTTGAGTCGAGGTTCAGCTGGTTTGAACTAAAGACTCTAAAGCTTAATGTCTCCCAGGTTTCCACAGTGTTTGAGAGATCTCTGCTTGCACTGTGCTTTTATTTTGACAGCACTGATATGTAATTCCGGTGTCTCTCCGTCTTACGTCCTGTGACTTGACGCAGCTGCACTCTGGTCTGCAGGACTCTTCATGGTGGTGAGATTGCAGTTTGTTTTGCGCATGACAGGAATAACAGACAGATGAGGTCGCTGTGAGAAAATGTGACAGCATGAAGGTCTGACCCTTCAAATCAGATAAGAGAAGTCCAGATCCTTTATTAAAGTAATGTGTCCCAACTCAGTGTATTTAAAGTATACACTTCCCTGGTTAGTCACTTACAGTTATTTTTTGTGTATTTTTTAAGTTTTATGGATTTTTTTAATAACTCTGCAAATGAGACACACATTGTCGTTCATCTACAGAACGTTAATCTGAAAGTCAGGTTCAAAATTGCATTTGTTGGCATACAAGAATTTTAACAAAGAGAATTTGGATTTACCTTTTTATCCCTGCATAACTCAGAAACTTGTATAAAGTTTGGTTTAAAGTGAGAACCGATTATTTTAAGTTGTTGTCTTGCTGCAGAAACATTGTGGTTTGTGGTGTGGAGCTTCTCAGGAAAACAGTGTTAGCAAAACAATGTTGAGCGCAGTACGCTACAACAACCAGTTCACCACCGTGGAGTTCTAGGTACAAAAGTTCAGGAACATCAATCCAGTTGTTGGTGGTCTGCCAGGCAAACCTGGTGTCATCATTGTTAGTTACAGGTTAACTTGACCAGACTTCAGCTATCTTCAATGGCAAATGCCCGAGTGCTGTCCATCAGAGCTGTAAGCTGTGGTTTCCATGAATGGCAGTAGTCAGGCCTTTGATCAGCCATTGGTATTGGTAATAGCGTATCCTACGAGCCCTTGTGCAATCCCGCCAACTTACAGGTCCCTCATGTTCAGACACCTATGGTTGGTAGAAGCGTGCACAAAATGTGCGTGTTTAGTTTGGGCCTCGGCCTGGCTAGGGACATGCTCAGGGCCACTGTAGAAGCTAGCCCGACGCCAACAAAGTGGTTCGGGTCTCTGCCCTCATCTGTCCGTGATGATATCACTCGCGAGTTCAGTGAGCATGGACGCAATGCCTTTGCTTGAAGATAATGTTGAACCTCTGTGATAAAACAAAATGACAACAATTGCAGGAATTAAGTTTCTTTGCAACTGTGTGCAACAGCATCCTGCTTGATAACACCATGCAGAGATCATTACATAGCTGTTACAGGGCCCTCGGCCTCACTGCCCAGCAGGCCACTAATAAGGATCTGATTGTGCTGTGGTGACGTTTTTGGTTTAGAAGCAGTTGTTGTGGTCATGTTCATGGTAGAAGTGCAGCGAACTGATAGCTACAAACAGCTTGAGCGGTTGTTAGTTTGTCTGTTGTTTTGATCAGCTGACTGGTATTGGTAATGCTGGTATCCTATGAGCAATTGTGCATTCAGTCTTGTGGTCATATTTATGGTAGAAGTGCAGTGAACCACCAGTAGAACTGACCAGAGATGTTAATTTGTATTGGCTCAGGCCTGTGTTAACTGACCAACCAGAGCAGGTGACGGATGAGTTGAAAGGAAGAATCCCAAAGACGAGCAGTCAGGACGAACGAGACGAGACAAACCCTGGAGACGAGCCACAACAGGAGCCTGAAGCAGCAGGAAAACTGAGTATCTGACTATCCGTCTTCTAATGAAACTCCTTCGTGCAGTTGTTTGTTGACTTCAGTTTCACCTCCTCAGACAGTGAGTGCTGCTGTCTTTACTGCCTATTTACATAATAAACCCTTTTTTGAATTACACTCTGTTGTGGTTTTAATCCTGCTCAGCCCTGATTTTTAAAGAACGTGTTGAGTCTTTTGATGGAGTCCAGTGTCTCCTCAGTGGTATTGTCAAAGCCTATATTTGATATATATATATATATTTACTTCTGCAATGGAGGCCAGGGCTTCCATTACCTTCACTTTCTATTCCTGTTGTGGGAATGATAGATTTAGAAAATAAGTCATACACATAATTATTTCGTTTAAGTTAAAGGCGTGGTAGCTATCTTTGTGGTCGTAGTTTCAGATCATTGGTTGAGGAAACCCAATAGAGCTTAATCACACGGCTGCCATTTTGTGCCAAATAGATGCAATAGATTCATATCTGAAGCTAATGAGAGACTTCAGAGATAAGTGGAAGTAGGAAGTCAGAAGAATCCCATACAGCTGTCTGCCTCAGATGATTTTATTATTTTTAATAAATCAACTCAGTATCCAGCGACAGGTAACATAATAAAGCTTTCAATATGATTACAAAAATAATTTGTAAAGTATATGACTGTGGTTTCATCTGCAGGGCCAGAGATAAAGATTAAAATCAGTGTTTTTAATACGTTAAAGGACATTTATATTTCCAGTGAAATCAGAATTTCAGACTCTTCTTCAGTCAGGCTTTAAGATTCACCTGTTCCAGTTTCGCCTCGTTTGAACTGTAATGGGGGGAAAAAACAAAACAACATAAATTTACACAATCTACTCAAAGTATCCTCTTATTAATACTGTTTGTAAATAATTAAGAGGTACAAAAAGTTTTGAAAGCTGTCCAGACGATCGCCTCAGCAGCAGGTGAGAGTTTAGTGAGAGTGATATAACAGTCATTATCTGGTGAAACAAAAAGATTTTCCTCTTTCACAATAAGGTCTCTCTCTCTCTCTCTGCAGGGATGCTCTCTGTGATGTTGTCAGACACTTCAAAACAATCTGAGCCCGTCAGAGGGAAAGACAACCGCTTTTCGTGGATGAATTTTGACGGTCATAGTTGCCTTAAAGATTACACCGCAACCCGTCGTGGCTGCCGGCTGAGGTGATACACTGGAATGATTTCACACCTTTTTCTACCTTAAATATGATGAATATCCAGCTTCAAAACGTACCGCGTTCTTCAGCAAGTTTCCAGATTTGGTGAAGATGTTGGGTTTCCTGGAGGCTGGTTTGGTTGTTTCTGTGTTGTTCTGTGGGTTCGTCTGCGTCAGAGACGGTGAGTGAGGCCGGGAGAGGCTGGGTGAGTGTGACGAGGGCTGTGACAGCGAGTAAGACTGAGGAGTTAAGTAACTCTGGGTCGGATTTGGTGTGTACGGCTGAGTTGGGATGTAAGGCTGGGAGGGGGTGTAGGATTGAGGAGTGTAGGTTTGAGGAGGGGTGTAGCTTTGAGGAGGGGTGTAGGTCTGAGGAGGGGTGTAAGTCTGAGAAGGGGTGTAGGTTTGAGGAGGGGTGTAGGTCTGAGGAGGGTTGTAGGTCTGGGCCTGTGAGTATGTGTTTGTTGGTGTGTAAGACTGAGGCTGTGAGACAGATTGTGTCTGAGCTGGTGCGAAGGGATTGGTTGCTGCAAAGCTCTGTGTGTTCAGGTACGGCTGTGTCTGTGAGACGGACGGAGGTACTGGCGTGGACTCGAGCAGAGTGGGCGGAGGCGGCGGCGGAAAGCTCTCGGCTCCGTCCTCGTCATCATTCCCAGAGATGCCAATTTCGTAGTGCCTCTTTCTCAGCTCTCCCAGGCGGACTCGCTCCTGCTCCAGCTGGTTCTCCAGCTGCAGGACCCTCACCTGAGAGAAGAGCATCGTCAGCGACTTGTTATCGACAGAAAACACGAGAAACAAGAGGATCAGTGCTGGGATTTGAAAGCCTTACCTGAGCCTCCATTTCCTCTGTTTTCAGCTTGATCCGAGACAAGCCAGAGAAGTCCATCGCACCTGGAAACACACATCAGACTTAAAATTTCTTGAACTCCCTTTATGTTCCATCTGGAACCACTATCAGCTCCAAAAAGTCTGATTAATTGCTTCGAGTGATGTCACTTAATTAAGCACTGGTCAAAGACAAAGTTTGAAAATGAAATCAATCTGTTCATGTGGAGAAAAAAGACGACCAGACCAATCTAGTCCACTTTTAATTTCTCCCTGAGGCCAGCAGCTCAGCGCTACATTAGCCTCTACTAGCAGAACAACAAGTATAATTGAGTGATTCAATTCTGGGTAATGTTTGCTGACACATTCACATAATCAAATTCATGTGATAAAACATCAGTGTTGTGTTCACAGCTTGTTTCTGCTGCCTCTTAGTGGCAGAAAAGCTCAATTAATGCCGGTTTAATGTTACCAGAGTCTGATATCTGCAGTCGTACTCGTCAGCTGCTTCACTCACCTTGGTCGGAGATCTGCCGCTGCCCGTGTTTGGTAGAGGTGACGACCACAGCAGCCATGTCGTTTACGTGTCGGGAGGCATGCTGCAGCGTGTGCAGCTTCTTGTTGTTGCGGTCGGCCTTCACCTGAAATAGTTGTAAAACAAAAAAGCATTTATAAGAATTTTTTATATTCTTAAGAGGGTCAATGCACATAATTTCAGGTTTCATTTTACTTGTTACGAGCAAAATAATTGCCTTAAGTTCATTAATCTTTGTAACTTAGTAGCTTACAGTGAATTAAGGCTTAAGAAGGGGAAGTGCCTCTTTTGTGGAATTGCAAACAACTCACAGATGTCTGAAATGTGACAAGAGGCTTCAACTATACACGCCTTTTCTTTTTGTAAGAGGTCACAATTAATTATGTTTTTTAAGCAAAATCTGAATCTAAAAAGTAACTCAGCGCTCAAATAAATGCTGTTTATTGAAGCAAAAAGTTGAATATTTCACTCTTACACTCGTGGCCGTAGAGTCATTTTGTCCATGTTGGTTGAACAAAGAAACAAACAATACCTATATAAAAGCACCACTTGATGACTTTACAAACCAACAGGAGAGTATTCAGAAGTTTGTACCTTCGAGGCAGCGACCAGCTGTGCAGTGCTCGCAGCGATCTCGTGTGAACAAGCTATGAGCTCCTCATATGTACCGTTCTCACCAACAACCCGGTCGGCTGAGTCTCTGACAGCAACAGAAGAGAACAAGATAATTTTATGGTTTGATATTCAGGATGAATGAATGATGCACAGTATGTGTTTGTACTGATACTTACAGCAGCTGTGTGGCGCCCCAGCCTACAGCTTTGGAGGCGGAGATGAGTCCCTCGGTCCAACGAGAGTTTTTGGCATAAAATTCTGTAACAGACGCTGCCCCCTACAGGAAGCACAAACACAGTTAGCTTCTTAGCTACTGTAGCTAGCAGTAATGACAGTTTTTTTAAGTGACAAAAATCTTCTTCAAATCACAAGTTAATGCTTTTAAAACTGTGAGCACATGGTAAACTGAAGGTAAATCAGCATTTTAATAGATTGTCTCATTTGGATTTAGCCAACAAGCACTTTAAAAGTAGTTTCAAGCAGCATAAAGCAGCAAGTATTTTAATACGGATTGAGCTAAACAATGTTTTTAAATATGACTTATAATAACATTTTAAATCATAGGTTTCAGTCTTGTAACTTGAACTTTAGCTGACAGAGTCACATAAACTCACTCTGCCTCCTTCCACGATGTCTTTCTGTAGGTCAGTCGAAGCCGTCACCAGCATGTGAACAGCCTGCAGAAAAACAGAGCAGAGAAGAAGAAATACTGAGTGTAAATGAATCACAAGTTCACAGAAATCTGTGTACAAGTATACTGACTTCTTACCTTCATCAAGTCTGAACAGGATCCCAGGATACTGTCATGAAACAGAATGAAAATCATGCAGATAAGAAACTAAATAAAGAGCTTAAAAATCATTAACTTTAGGATGCTGCAGTGTTCTTCTCACCTCTGGTTGACCTCCAGCTTCAAACCACTTGTGTCTCTCTTTGCTTGACTCAGAATCTCCTGAGAAACAAACACAGAATTAGGAATATTTAACATCACCCGGTGAAGGTGTTATTTATCTGTCCTGATGTGTGTGTGTCCTCACGTCCATCCGCAGCACAGCCTCTTCAATGGCAGTTGACGTGGCGATCATCTCTTTATCCACCACGTATCCCAGCTCCTCTGTCAGCACATCTCGCCCTTTCGGACGCAGATCCTGAACATGAATCACACAGTTACAGCACACATCATGGAAAACTGGACAAAAGTGTTTGTAACCGGTAGAAGAAATGTGTCGAACCTGTCCCAGAGCGAGGATGCGTTGGACGGTGTAGCGCACCGCAGACGGATCGGCTCTTTGTAAACTGGCCTGAATCTTCAGATCCTTCAGGAACTGGAGGCAGTTGTTGGCACAGTCCCGACAGCTGTCGGTCAAACCTGCATGAGACGAGCAAACAGGAGGAAGTGTTCACTAACATCACGAGTTTAGTTTAAATCCCCCACACAGCTAACAGTGTTTATGTGTCTCTTACGGTCGGCCTGGTCGGTGGGAGCAGAGTGAGACGTCGCTGCTCCGTTGACGATGGTGTCGGCAGCGAGGTGGGAGAACTGAGTGACGGCTCTCAGCAAACCGCTGGCATCTAACAAAGAAGAGAGCAGAATTTAAGTTCCTTTTTGATTCTTTGGTTTTGGTTTATAAGTTCAATCATCAACTGAACGACTGAACTGAGGAGAATCTAACTGATGTAGAAAATGTCCACACTGCCAAACATTTATATTGTTACAAGCTGCTTTGAACAACCTGAAATGGGTTCTTAATTTTAGGTTGGGAACAGTAGTAATGTTACTACAAGTCCTATTAGAAACACATTACTCCATTTCTGTATCCCCCCCAACACTGTCAACATCTTAAATAACATCTCCAGACCTGAACACACATAACGACTCACTCACCGTTCCTGTTTCCCAGGTAGACCATGTGACTCTGCTGCATCTTGTCGATAGAACTCAGAGTGATTTCAGCTCGATTCACCAAATAATCTGAAAAAACAGGCAAAAGACAATTAATGAATCGATCTTCGGTACAGTAGAACTTTTATCCCGTTCTGTTTTCTGATTTTTCGGGAAGAAAACCCCCCGCTCTGTGCTCAGGAGCTCTGAGTTGAAGTTTTACCAGGTGAGCTGATGCAGCAGACGTGTATGGGGTCGTCCAGTTTGGCCACAGCGTCCAGTATGATGCCCTCAGCCTCCACCACGGCACACTGCAGCAGACAGAACTGCTCCTCCTGCAGCTTCTGGGTCAGCTCACCTTCACGACAGGCCTGATTCAACACACACACACATACACACACACACACACACATCAGTAACTAACCATGAAGAAATTAATAACAGCTTCACCATGCAGTCGCTCAAACAGTGCAGACCTGTTGCTGTATCTGAGCGTGCAGGTTTCCCAGCTCCATGTTGCTCCTCTGCCTCTCCTGCTCCAGGGAGCTCTGGTGGAGCTGCGCCTGCTGTCTGAGGGAGTTCAGCTCGGCCTCCTGGTCCCTGACGGAGCGCAGCAGCACTTCCCTCTCTGCCTGCAGCCCAGCCAGCGTGCTGCTCAGCTGGGTACCACTCTGAGGACCAAAACACATACCAACATTTATTTATCTATTTATATTCTTTAATCAAGATCACTTGTAGACGATGTCATGAGACTTTCGAGAAATTCCCACCATTTCTTTGCTCTGCAGCGCGCTGTTTGCTCGTGACAGTTCTGCTCGGGTTGAATCCAGCTCTCGTCTCAGCCTGTCGATCTCCAACTTCTGCTCTGCGTTGATGGTGAGCTGTGGAAAGACAAGTTTATCTATAAAGCATCTTCAAACCAGCTGTGGAAGAAGAATTCAAATGATTTACTTGAATAAAAGCACACAAGTTCTGCAGCGATGCTCCTGGATGAATGAATGATTCTGAAGAAAGGTTATATCAGAAAAATGTAAACGCTGCTGTTAAAATTATTTTGGAATATGAAATCTCCAACACCTGCTTGGTCACGTATCCTGGGAACGTTAAAGATGTGATGACAGAGGATTTCCTCTTCACTAAAGTTTTAGTTGCAGCAAGTGAGAAAGAAAGTTATTTCAACAATTCTGCTTCTCTGTTTAGTTTGGACTCTGGGGAAAGTCAACAGACCATCTGAGAGGTCTGTCAGGTTCTGAAGAGACAGGAAGCACACATCCAGACCAAAAGATTTTTAAGACACTCGTGTACCTGCTGCTGCAGCTGAGCTCTCAGGGCCTCCAGCTCTCGGTTCAGTCGGTCTCTCTCCAGGTCCAGAGAGCCCTGCTGCTGTTGGGCCTGTTGTCTCAGCGAGGACAGCTCGGCGTCTCTCTCTCTGGCAGAGCGCAGCAGCACATCGCGCTCCGCCTGCAGCGCTGCCAGGCTGCCGCTCACCTGAGATCCCTCCTGAAGACACAGGAACAGGAACAGGTGAGTGAATGAAAGGTGTCTGAATAAAGAGGACTGACTGGATAAAGCTGCAAGCCACCAGTCCTGGAAGTAAGTATATTAACTTTACTGAACATACGACTGGACTGAACACAGCCAGAATCAGTGCTGAACATTTTGACGTTAAAACATTTATTATTCATTTACTTTTCGATCTTTCTGAAACGGCTTTAAATGGTGATGCATTCACTGACTGTTGTACCAACTGAAACTCTTTGAAAAAGCTGTTGTACCTTGATTTGCCTTAAAATGGTGATACGTTCACTTGTTATTGTAAATAATGAGACGCCTTCGAGCTGTGATGTGTACGCTTACAAATCTTTGATGCGACTTCATGGCTTTGGGAGAAATGTGACCAAACTACGCGGTCAGAGATTACGAATCTTTGGACTAACCTGAAGAAAGTGATTTGTATTTGAACCGTGATTTCTACCTCTGATACTGAGTCACAGTTTCTTTATTGTTTGTTATAAACGTTGAGTCTCACCTTCTCTTTATTGTCCAGAGTACTGCGAAGGAGAGCCAGCTCTGCTCGTTGTTCCAGAAGTTGTTGGTTCAGTTTTTGGACCTCATGCTGCTGCTGATTCATCTGATCAGGAAATGAAACAGTCAATATTCACAACAGTCTCTGTCTATCAACACTTATGTTTCTCTTTAATATCAGGAGGCGTTATAAACGATACTGTCTGCAGCATTTGTGGGTCACAAGTTGAAAATCTCACCCAGTTACTTTTCTCTCGTCGTAGATTTTCCAGCTCGTTCTCCAGCTGCTGTCTGGCTCGCAGCAAGTCGTCTTGGCCGTGTTTTGTACTTGACAGCAACTTCACTGTCTCAGCGTTCTGCACAAAAACACACACAGACAACAACAAACAAAACCACAGAATAACTTAACACTCAATTTAAGAAAAACTTCCAGATTTTGAGTCATTTCTTGGCCACAGTTACATGAGAAGATCAATTCCACATGTTTCCAAAAAACTTTATCTCTGTAAAAGAAACAACAATAATAGTGCAGTTCACCTTCTTCATTAAGTCGGCGTGGCTGGTGATCAGCTCTGCGTGTCTCTCTTTGAGTTGACTGAATCGAAGCTCTGCTGCCTGAGCTCGAGCTGCAGAGAGACGATGAGATGAAGATGAGACACTCAGTAAGATTCATTTACATTTATGTGGCTGTTTCACCGCGGACACAAATCTGTTTACTCACTGTCCGCCTCCTTGAATCCGATCTGAGCACCGACACCGGCGACGTTAGCACACCGCAGCGCCTCCACTTCCATCCGCAGGTGTTCGTTTTCCACCATGGCCATCTGTTTGTGTGTGCGCTGCTCATCGACCTCGGACTCCAGACGATTCACTTGAGCCTTTAATTCAGTTACACACCTCTGAGCCTGAGGAGAGGAGGGAGGCCAGAGAATATTTCATCATTGTACAACATTTAACAGTGGAAATGTGTTGTAAGGAACAGGAAACAGTTTCCTCGAGATCACAAAGCTACACTGTGACATCTGGGACATTATTACATTTATTCATTCTCATTTTCAGGTTAATTCTCTTATTTAGGGTGTCTTCTGGAAAATGTGTATATGCTTGAGTGTTCAATGTTCATGTTCATTATTTTCTCATGATATATTACTGCAGCACCTCTAATTCCGCCTCTAAATGCTCTTTTTCAGAGCCAGTCTCTTTAAGGCGCCTTCCCAAATAGCTAAGTCTGTTCTGATTGGTTATTTCTCACGGGCCAGAGCAGACACTGTTTCCAAATCAGCTTTGTCTGTGTTTCTGTAAACATGGACGTGCTGCAGGTGACTGACAACTCGTTTAAAGGCAAAGCGTCTGAAAACGACCTGCATGTATCTAGTCCTGCTTTATAATCTGACACCGCTCCGTCAAGAAGCGGCCCGACTCACCTCGGTCTTGATGAGCTTTAGTTCAGGTTTGAGCACTTCCAGCTCTCTCTTCAGACTGTCGTTCTCCGTCACCCTCTGCTCCAGCGCAGGATCAGGTGCTGCCATTTGGCTGAGCAGATAGTACTGCTATGGAATGAAAACTAAACATTAACAGCCGTGATGCCACAAGAAGAGGTGAAAAACATCATTTTGCTTTTAACTTCCATACCTGTGGCGCTTCCCTGAGCTCTGGCTGTGGCTCCACTTCCTCCTCCTCGTGAGGCTCCGCGTTGGGCATCACCACCACCGGCTTTTTATACTCACCCAAGGCGGCGGCACGGAGGAAGTTTGGAGGAGCCTGTGGGGTAAAAAATAAAACGTGAGCTTTTGTGGCGGCTGATACCAAACATTGGAACAGAAACGATCACATGGAAACACATCCAGAAACTTACATCTGGGAGATCTGGAATCTGGATGATACTTTTAAAGAACTCCATTTCTCTGGCTCTGTCGAAGAACTGCTGTGAGGCTGTGGAAGAAGAAGCTGTCACTTCAAGAAGCCATAAGATAAAGATAAAACTGTGTTTTTACCTAAAAACGCTGATAACCTACCCTGTGAATAGATCACGGAAGCGCTCTCGATGTCCCAGGAGAACATCCGGAGCAATGCCTGAAAACCGGAAGGATATGATGGATTGAAAACTTGGGCCAACACAGCGAGGTTTGACTGAATGCAAAACATATTTCTTTGTCACTCACGGCTGTGAAGTTTGAACAGCAAGAGGACAGAGAAGTGGTAGAGGAAGCTGCAGTCCAGGATGAGCGGTATCAGCGGAGTCAGTCTGCACTGTCCGGCTGGAGTCGTAGATTTGGCCCCGTTGGTGTCCAGCTGACGTAGAACTTAAGAGAAAAACATCGGAGCCAAATTCACGTCTGGACACCAAAAAAACCCCCAAACCTGAATATGTGGAGAGTCTCCTCCCTGTGGACTCACCTGTCTCAGACATCTTCAGTCCAGCTTCCAGGTAATCCAGCAGCTCCTGTGTCATATCTAAACTACAATACATGAAAAAAAAACACATTTAACTAGAAACATGTGAAGCAGCTGCAAAAAAACAACACAAACGTGAGGAGAAACTTACACTTTAGTCATGTCATTTCCTGCTTCCCTGTCCAAGGTCTCATCACTGGCCTCCATGTTGGCCGGGATCGTCTTGTGCTGTGGAGAACGGTTGTTTGTTTTAGTTTTGCCATTCTGAGTTTGTCACATTATTTGTCACAGTATTTATGAGTTACCTTTGCATGAAATTCCATTTTGAGGCAGAGGAATTTGGCAGACAAGGCAACGATGTGGCCGTATCGATCGTGTAAGTTTCCCTGAAAAACAATCAAATATATATACGTTGTAATTTTTTTCTTTGTTTACATGCAGGACACAAAATAGAAATGACGAACAGTATAGTGTTTGTATGTGTGAGCACATGCAAGTCATGTTAGATGCATTCCTAGATGTGACAATAATTCCTTATCACTCGTTAACTCTGATACTCACCCAGAGAACACCCATATCTTTAACGTTGCGACAGTATCTGTGAGAATCTCTGACCGCCTGCAGGCGAGACAGAAACAAAGATTAAACATCACCGACGTGAAAGAGAAAAAGTAAAACAGAAGTACATGAGAAGACTGAGCTGGTGTATAAATTCAAACCTACATTTTTGTGTCCGTCCCGGAGCACTTTGTGCAGCAGGTAGCAGAACTTCCAGCTGATCATGGAGTTGCTGGACAGGGGCAGGTTCAGGATGTAGGACCAGAAGGTGGAGGCTCCACCCTCCTTATGTGTTCCCATGAGGATATCTTCACAGCTGTCAAGGAAACTCCAAAACACTAATGCAGAAAGCAAACTGTGGTGGTGATGAGCGAAGGACCTACCAATTATAGTGCCAGTATTTAGCATTTTTCTGATTATTGGCATCAGAGTTTTTTCGCTCCTGGATACCAACAAAATTAATTTGAAAATACACAAATGTGTATCTGATGTAGCACTGTTTCTCTTCTGCAGTCACCACTAGGGTGAGGTTAACCCAACTTACTCTCTCACTTGGTTACATGTCACAGGACCGTTGACAGCGAGGGAGACATCAAGTCAGCTCTCTCGGTCCCCGAGTCAGCAGAGCCCAGATATAAGCCCTAACCATTAAAACAATCTGCCTTTGGAGATCATCTCGTCAGGGGCACAAGAAAAATTATTGGTGGCCCTGGCCAAAAGTAATAATAAGTGGTGTATGTAATGAGTCTTAAAACCCAGAAATCAGTTCGCATTTTCATCTTTCTGTTCCCTCGTCTTAAAGTTAGTGAGTTCTTTTAAGTTAAATACCCAAAAAAGGAATGTGGTTTTGTTTTATGGCATAATATACATCATTAAATGTCCCACAGTTTAATTATAAATCTCTTCTGTCATTAAAAACGGTTAGCGGTTGCTAACAAGTGTCTGAATGAGACTACAGAGGTTGTCGGGGACATTAAACGTCCTCACAGCGAACACGGAGACTCATCTACTCACTAGTCCGTCTTTACAGGCCACTTTAGTTACAAACTATTCTAACTCGATCAGTTTATAGAAAACCTGGATAGTGATTGTGTAGTAAGACGCTTAGTGGTGAGTGACGTTTACCGAAGCCTGTTTATAGCCTAACATTAGCTTTTTACTTCTAGAGATTTCATTTGCGCTTTGAAAAATCACAAATCCGGTGTTCATCTGTGAAGATTATCTTGCTGAACAAAACGTGTTCTTCTCATAAACTTGTGTTTGTCACAGAAATTATTTTCAGGAATAATCCTAAATCCAAACCCCATAGGATTGTTGTGGAGGGAACCAGGGCAATGCTAACCTCTGCGTTAGCCTACATAAATACATTGTCCCTACATCACTCCATATGTATAAATATTACTAATTTTGGGCCAGAACTGAAAACAGATATTGTCCAAACATAAAATAAAGCATGTGATAACTCATTTGTAGTCAGTAAACATCACAATTGTGTCATAGCATGTTAATGAAGCTATGCTAGGCTTTTCCGATGCGCCATTTTGGTTTCCCCCCGCCGTTATTATCTGTTCTGACGTCATCCTCATCCCCTTCATCACACTGCATAAAATCACAAATATTAAAGAACAAACATCCTCAACACTTTTCAATAAATACTGACACTTTAATTAGAAATAAGACATTCCCATCTGCCTCAGTTGCACTTTCGTGTTTAGCTAATTAGCAGAGGTTAGCATGCTAGCGAACACTTTAATCTAAAACGGTACATGAGCGCATTTTGCTTACAAAGCTGCTAGCATGGCTTTAAACTGGACTTTGTTTCAAGTAATTTGTGAGTTAAGAAGGATACTGCGCACATATTTCTCTTTAGGTGGTGTTTCGGTGGAGGTGAGAGTCTTGCTGATGTTGTGAAGCTGAAAGAAAAAACGAGACAACAAAACCAAACATCAGGAATCAAACTGGATCCAAACAGCTCAACTTCCTACAAACTGTCAACATGAAGCTGCTGGTTACGGAAATAGATGAGACGTGTAGATAAAAGACAAGAAGACAAAAGTTGACTTGTGTTATTTAACTTATGTTTTAGCTTCACATTCGATATAATTGGTAGTCCAAAATAAGATTGTCCTTGAAGGCATCACATAGACGAATTTAACAGTAAACCTCGAAAGGAATCAGTTTTTTAAACAACAGTTTAATTCTGCCTTAATAAAATCGTATTTACTCACCTGTTGTTTACCAAACTGCTCTTTCTCCGCAGCCAAAGCTTTTTCCGTCTTATTGTCGCTTTTGTTCTTCGTTTTGCTCATCTTGTCACCGTAAGTTAAAAGTCTCTTAAATCCACAGACGTCTCCAGGTTCCTGCGCCTCACCTGCGCTCTCGTGCCTCTTTAAAACAATGACAGGTGCGACAGACGAGTCGTGCGCATGTCCCCGAAGGATTCCTCCTTCAGTTCAACCTCTTCAAATCAATTCATCAGTCTTCCTGGAGGAAACAAGGCACCTTCTCTGGTGCGTAAAAGCTCTCCAACTGCGTAAAGACGCGCGCCAAATCAGCGAGGACGATTATTTAAATAAAAAGGCGAGAATCAGGCAATAACATCAAGGTTTGGATATAAATATTTTTGTTATCAAATGCAGTGACAAGATCACAAAGTTACAAATTGTAAGTAAAAACTATAAACAGCAAACGACATTTCCTCTGAGTCACCTGGCGAATCTGTAGGCAGTGAAACTGGAAAGACAATACAGGGACACACCACTCAACAGCCCTGTAGGACTGGTTTCACATCTCACCCGCTGCACACAATACAGCCTTTAAAAAATCTTACACAGGGTTTTAAAAAAAAGACAAACACAATGTATGTTTATCCACCAAATACTATTCACATGTAGAAATCATACAACAGATTAAAAAACAGATTAAAGGTATAAAAAGTTAAAATTTATGAGAGTCTGTATTTTTATCACTTCATTGTTTTCCTGAGAGACAGCAGAGTTCAACCTTTTACATTATGTTTGCGGACAGGTTCTGTTTCTGTGGTAACACTGATTTAATTTTTTTTTTTTAAATAAAATCAAAACTTTGGTAAATACTGAAGTTTCCAGTTAGAAAAAAGAATCTGAATCTGAATCTGAACAAAAAGAAAAGAATCTGTGTTTCAGCCAAAGTCAGGCCGTCCACATGTCTGGCTGGTGTCGCGGGCAGGCTCTGGGTGGAGTTTCACTGGCCTGTTGGAGGACAAAAAAAAAAGAAGCTGTATCATCTCAACACACCCAAACTACTTCAGCTGAACAGTTCACGCCTGTGACGCCACCACACCCAGTGAAAAACAAGTGAAGACAGATGAGGAAAGATATTAAGAGACTCTGAATCATGAAACTCCACCTTGTATGTTGGGGTGGTTGGTTGTTGTTGGTGGTGTTGATGGTGCTGAGGTGTCTGGCACTGATGAGAGTAAAGGGGGTCAGTGGTCCCAGAGCTGTGGACTACAGAGCTGTGGGGTCTCGAGCCGCTGATCACCTGTCTGGACTCATCCAACAGCTGCTGCAGAGAACTGCTGGACAGCAGATCATCACCCTGCTGACAGGAGACAACAAGATCAGCTGTTAAAGGAATAGCTCTACATTAAATGGTTTCTTGCTGAGACAGTTATATTAGCTTAGCATAAAGACCGTAATGAACACGTGAAAAGAAACGGTCTGACATATAACCCAGATAAAACTTTAGCTCCTCCTCCTTCAAAACTCACAACAAGTTCACGTTTATATTCATCGATTAACTCTTACATCCGTCATGTGTGCTGAGAAGACTCCCAGGTCTCCGTCGAATGTGCCTCGCAGAGAGTCGTGTAAAACTCTTGTGTTCTTCAGTCTGAGTGATGAAGGAGACCGGTCGTCCAGACAGCCACATCTCGTCTCGTCCTGACTGAGACACAGACGAGGACAACAAATCATTCAGATATTATGTCCTTGTAAATCCTAAACAACCATTAGATCTGAGATGAAGTCCTTTAGTTTTGATGACCTAATCTTCAGTTAGGTGGTGCACAAACTGGCTTGGGGTGCTGCGTTGTGTGCAGCAACCACAAATTACCTGTGTTAACTCTGCACAATGTTCCCTGACTGGACCATTAGCTTCTCTACAGCTGCAGAATGAACAAACCCTGCCCTACAGAACGACGTGCAGCCGTGTTTTCCTCGCACGCTGCTCACCTGCCAGGTAACCCCGGACTCGTCTTCTCTCGAAGAGTTTCACGAGTGCTTTCCAGGTTCAACTGCAAGAGCTGCAGGTCGTTCCGCTGATTCTCACACACCTGTAAAACACACAACAGCATTTATTTATTTACATTTCAGAAAATCAGATGGAAACTATCCAACACGTGAAGTCACAGTGAGAGCATGTTTATCGTTTGTTGTGTGTTATGTTGGGCGAGGGAACACTCGTGTAGTTTTATATGCTTGATTTGATTTGATTCATTCCAAGATGAGAGAAAAGAAGAACTATGTCATGATTTTTATTTGCTAACTAATAAAATTATGATTGTTGAATTTTCTTGTCACTGCTGTGTGTTTTAAATGGCCAGTGACCCAGAGCCACAGTGGAGTCGCTGCAGGAACACTCTGAGCTATGCTGCCGAACCAGAAAGACTTCTCTGACGTCAACAACAGCGTGAGCACAAAGAATGAGGACGGACGTTTTCTCTCATCTGTTATCTGTTATTATTTCTAGGAATGCTGAGGAGCTCGGGGAAGGTTTTAACTGGATGTGACCTTCTTGTATCAGATTCAGTACCTGTCGCAGGCAGCGGAGCTCCGACATGGTGCGCTCCTGTTTGGAGCGAGTCAGTTCTAACAGCTCGTCTTTCCAGCTGTCTCCCTCTCCTGGTGGGAAACATCACATGCAGCTGTTATCTCAGCAGGAGCTATTTATTTTAAGCCTGGCAGGAGTCTGAAAGTGGTTACTGCACAGATTGGAATCAAGAAAAGAAGACGGCACAGATAAAAACAGAATTACGGTCATACATATCGCTGCTACTGAGTCTATAACTGGCTCCAGTCAACTACTGTATACTGCAGTTCAGTGCTGACATCATCAGTCTGGTAATTGATCTACATATCTGATAATAGTTTAATTGTTTGACTCTTGAATTAATAATAAAATGGCTGACAAAATTTTCAAGAATCAGGGGTCACAGAGGATCAAGAAGATCAAAAGGATGAAGTAAGATTGATGAACTAACATCAATAATTAAAGTGGAACAAGTTACGCAGAAGAAATATATTACATTATTATTACTATGGATCTATTTGCACAATTAATCATGTAGTCTATAAAATGACAAACAAATGTGACAAATTCACATCACAATTTTAAATCATTTCTTTTGTCCAACCAACTGTCCAAAAAACCCAAAGAAGAGCTTGTGATCAACTAAACGTTCCAGCTCAAAATAAAGTCTTACAAAACACTGACGGTGACAACATATAATATTTCATCTTGATAAGTATTTTATGAGCACCGACAGCCTGAGCGCTGATCAGTTTAACGTACCTGATAAAGCCAGATCTCTGCGCAGCAGCTGGAGCTCCTGTTTGAGGCGGATCACGTCCTCCCTCTGACTGCTGCTCTGAGTCACCTGCTGCTGCAGCTCGTCTGCAGGCACGCAGACAAACACAAGTACAGCTGAAATGATCGCTCGCTTCAGGAAACAGTCAACAGGTGATTAATGGACATATAGGCAATGGCTATAAATCGAAAGTTAAGATCAACATTCTTAAGTTTAAGCTTGAGTAGCTTTGAGTAGATTTGCTGTTTTTCGTCATCGCATAAACCAGTAAACTGAATATATTGGTAATTTTTGGGTTGTCCGAGAAGAAAAGACATTTAAAAACACCGACCGAGGTCTGTGAAATCATATTTGGTATTTTACATGAAAATAATGGGCAACTGAATTGATTACGAAGATAACCGTCTCCCGAAAAGCAGGTAAACCTACTAAAGTAATTCTGTTTTCCAACTTTAAGGCTGTGTTGTGCTTGAAACAAACACATTAGTACAAAATGCTGTCCGCGCATGTGAACAGGAGCAGGAACATCCTCAGAAGCGTTCATGGCGTTGTTGTAATGATTTGTACACACAGAAGATGAAGGAAGCAGCTGAGTGAAGAAGAAAAAAAAGAGTCCAGCTTGGAGGTTGTTCTCTCTCTTCTTCGTTTATTTTCATCTTTCTGTTCTCTATAATACAGACGAGAATATACAAAAATAAGTGTGTCTTTACATGCTGTTTGGTGACAGGACGAGCACTTTGTCTGAAGCACAGTGATGATTTAACTCTGGATGTTCAGGTCAGATTATCCCGTGCTGACACTGAGAGAAAGAAACTGTGCAGGGCGACTAGAGCCGGAGTTTAAAACGATTTGATCTTTTACGGTTTGGTACCTTTAAGGTGTGTTATCTCGTGCTTCGCTTCTCTGTAGCGGCGTTTGTTTTCCTCCAGGTCTCTCAGGAGTTTGTTTTCCCGTGAGCGACTCTCTGTTAACGACGTCTCCAGATCTCGTAGGCGTCCTGTGAGCTTCTCTATGTGTCCGGAAGCCTCAGTCACATCTTTGCTCTGATGGGAATACAAAAAATATCACATTAACACACCAGCAGGATATCAGAAAACCAAACACACATACAACTTAAAGAGCATCCTAATCAGCATTTATGGAAGTCACAAATGAATAACAGTCAGATAGAGAACCTTGAGTTTAAGCATGGAGCTCAGTTCTTCCTCTCTGACCTGCAGAGAGCCGACCTGAGTGGACAGAGCCATGAGCGTGGAGTTGAGACTCTGGTTCTTCTCCTAAAAGAGACCACACACGTGTCAGTGCTGAGGTATTAAATGTGTGAGATTAATTAATAAAGAATATTCAGGGAAGAAAAAGCGGTCCTAGATCTATTCCTCTGCCTTATCCTGGTCACATGTGAGTGAAAAATAAACGTGTACTGACGCTGTAACTTTACCTCAAAGTCTTCACATTTCTGGCTGATGTGCTGCTGTTTCTGTTGGAGCTCACAGATCTGCTGTCGGGCGACGCTGAGCTCCTTCTGCACCTCCTCCTCCCTGGTCTCCACCACCCACACCCGTTTAGTCAGGACTCTGATCACCTCGTTACGCTTCTGCAGCTCGTCTGTGCAAACAACAGAAATAAATCCTTGTCATAGGATTTATAACTGAAAGCACTCACACACATTTTTAACAGATTCTGGACGATAGAATCAATGTGCAGCTGATATAAACAGACCAGAGCTGAAACAATGAGAGTGATTCTGATCCAAACTTTACAAATTATAATTACTGATTGATCTCTCCATTAATCAATTAGCTGTCTGGTCCATGAAATGCTATAAATAGTGAAAAATGATGATCATCTAGGTGTCATCTCCACATGTCTTTTTTATCCACAACTCAAAGATATTCAGCTGATTTCAGAGAACTTCAACATTTTCCTGAAAAATATATTTCTGATTGATTATCAAAGTAGTTTTTTAATAGCTTAGAACCAATCAATTAACTGATTAATTGTTGCAGGTCTGGTTGAGTTTATTTGATTTGATAAAAACCTACAAACTATATAACCTATGAATATATCTACAACTATACGACCTATAAAAGCTTCTGTATCTTCGTCTCTTTACCGTCCAGACGGGCACACCTGTGCTCCAGGGCGAGCACCCTCTGGCGGTCTTGTTCCCAGGCCTGAAGCTGCTTGTGATGGGAGGCAGCCATGGTGTTCAGCTCCCGGTCCCGGTCCTTCAGCTCAGCCATCAGCAGCTGGAGCTCCCTCCTCTGCTTCTGGATGGTCGAGCCACTCAGGTCATTCACAGGAAACTATCGTGAAACACAGAGAAAACTTAGCCGACTTATAGTATTTGTATCTATTTGTCAAAACAACTATTTGATAGTTTATTAACCACTTTAATAATATTCCAGCTTGTTTCCTTTTTCTGTTACGATGGACTGTTGGTTTCATACACAGGCATTCTCAATTATGGACACCTTTCACTATGTTCTAATGTTTATTTTTTTAGTAAGAAAAAAAATCCTCAGTTTTATTTAGCATGTACGTGAGTATATTTCACATTAAAGGGGCAAAAATGCGCAATTTTGTTAAAACAGTACATTTAAGAATCTGTTTAAGTAATTATCAGAGTTGACTCAAAATTCAAAAAAGTTATTTGACTCATTTGAATTCGGCTGTTTTTTGTTCATTTTCATATTCTGGCAGTTCAATTCTGTTAACTAACTCTACTTCAGCTTCCTATTTGAAGCTTTTGCTTTGTTTTTTTCCAACTTTGACGAGTTCGAAATGAGATTCAAAGATCAAATTTTCGTAATAGGAACTTAAATTAAATTCACAATGAAGCCGCCTGTTTTCAAAGTCATATTTTTGTGGAAGAAAACTTGAATTGGAGTGAAATGATTTGTCTATTAGGCAAATTGTTGATCGGTAGAGGAATTATCTGCTACTTCTCTTTACTTTTCTTTGTACTTTTGGTTCTGGAGTGTTTTATGGACAGAGAAAGTTAATGTTCATGGATTTACAATCTTTCTTTCACTACTTTCTGACATTTAGTAATTAACATACTAATCGATAATGTAAATAGTTGCAGCCTTATATTACAAAGACATAGTAAAACGTGCCAATCACAATTTCCAAAAAGTCAAGTTAACATATTTAAATTGCTTATATTGTTCAGCCAACTGTCAAAAAACATGAAGACGTTCAGTTTACTTTGACATATGTGAAAAAATTACATCAAATACTCCCAGTTGAGAAGCAGGAATCAGTGAATGTTTGGCATTAGTTGCCTTAAAATTACAATTTGGCTCTAAAGGTGATCTCACCTGTGTGTCCTGCAGGCTCGGGGAACAGAGGGCGTCTGCAGGGACGGGAGGGGAATTTTTGGCCCACTGTTTTGTTCTGCTGTCCATCGTGAAGCTGGTTAGCACAGATGGTCGGCCAGCACCCAGTGAAGCGTGACCATTTTTCTGAAAAGTGGCATAAATAAGGTGAATGCTTCAGACAATGTGAATGCACTGTTTTATATATTTATAAGTAGATTTAATGAGGAATGTCACTGACCTTTTTGACTGGAGTGCTGTGCCAGAGCTCAGCTGAAGAGTCTGAAACAAAGTTAAAGTGAAAGTTGGATGGTTTAAACTTTCTGTTACACATTTCAAACAAAGCACTTTAATGACTGTGTTGCTGCTGCAGGTAATAATGATGTGTGTTTACCATTAGACCAGGTTGTTCCATCTGAGGGGGACAGTCTCTGTACTCCATCCATCACATCCTAACAGTAAGTTTGACTAACTAATATTACACCAAACTCAGTGTTGTTTTCTCCAGTAATCCCCCTGTGTTATGTCACTGTCATTGTTTTTGTATTGAGCTTGTTGTGGAGCATCTTTTAAGGGGTTAGTCAATCAGCTAGCTTAAGTTAATACGGCTAACGTTAATTTATCTTCTCTAAAAGTAAGTCTAAAGTTAACAAACAGTCAGGAAAACGGGCTGAATAACTCGAGTGTGTATATAATTCAACAACACGCTCCAAAACTCATTAAGTTATCGAGAGCTGAATATAAAAATGTCTGTAGAAAACTTAAACTGCTAGCGGACGTTAGCTTCCAGCTAGGAGAGTTTAACTTTTTGAATGTTTGTGACCGAGGTAGGAAAACAAGGATTAGACAATGACGTCACGTCAATGGCCGTCCCGCGGTTCTTTTCTACATCTTTTCACAGATTTCCCAAAATGATATTTATCAGAATATGATGAGTGTTACTCTAACGTTTGGTTTAGACACATGAAAATGGTTTTGGAGAGCTCAAAGTTAGCTAAATTAATTTAATACTTCCGCACATCTTGTCTACACCTTTAAATACGCAGCCTAGGAAATGTAGAGCGGATTTTCAGATTTTCAAAATAAAAGTCGAATTAACAAAGTCCACATTATTTAAATTACAGTAATGTAGTTATGTGATTTCTACTGTCAAAAAGCTTGAAGGTAAAATCTTAATATAACTTCAAGTTAATGAAGCTAACTTTTGCAACTCACATCGGAACATATTCAATCTGGGCAGTCAGATTGTCTCCAGGCAACTTTTGATTATCTTTATATTTTTATAAATACACCATGAGGGTTACGTTTTATTATGAGGCAAAACCTCCTACAGCATGAAAAAGAAAAAAAGGAAATACATATATTTGGCCTAATTATTTGTACAACAGATGTTCGCTATCTGTCTGTAATATACACTGTGTGTTATAGACATATTAATAGCTGAGGTTGAAATCTAAAAGAAAAAGAATGACAAACATCTTTGCCTTTTTTGCTTTTATACTTCTATTTATTTCTTTTTTTATTCCTTCTCTCTCTTTCCCGTTTCTGTGATTTTGCCTGTTTTATCACTTTTATTCATTTTTGTGTTCTGCCTTCTTGTTTTAACTTCACCTTGGACTTCCTTGTGTTTGAGTGTTTATTCTGTATTATTGTCTTCCAGAGTTTCCTGCTTTTGCTTGATTGTCAAAGTTAAAGGTGCTTTATAAATAAAGTGTAGTAAAGTTTATTATTATTATTATTATTATTATTGATAATAATAAGAAGAAGCAAGTTTGCAGAGTTGAGAGATTTGTGACATTAAGCGTGTTTGGAGTGTATAGTTAGTGTGTTATTAGTGTGTAATGTGGTTGTTTTCTTGTTTTGTGTATCAGAACAATAAGGAGACGGCTGAATGTGGAGCAGCAGACCTGTCTCTGAGGCACTGCCTGCATTTAAATGTAAATAATTACATATAACTTTGTAAATTTCAAAAAAACATATGTAGAAATTTAGCAAACAACAATCTATATTTGCATGAAACATATTTGTGATATTCACATTAAAAAAATCTAACTTTTTCCTACTCGGATTTTATTTCTTTTTTGTGTGATTTTAGGTCCATTGTGTTATTACAGTGTGTCAAAATGAAAAAATAACAGCACAGTCACACATGTGAGGTTGTGCTGAAAATAATGACACCAAACAAGGCGAGGTAAACAGTTTTTAAGGTGAGATTTGAGGGTTAAGAATGTATGGATCATGCCCATGTGTGTCCAGTGCTCAGGTGTGTGTTCGTCCTCCGGCCACCGGGGGCGCTGCTGCGCGTCATCACTACGTATCAGCCTGTTCAACGGCTCAAACAAGAAGCGACACTAGGCGTGCTCAAAGTACGCCAACTAAACCTTATTCAATAAGAATGATTTTCCAAAAGTCCAACTAACGGTAATAATGCGAGTGGATTTACTGGGCAGACATCAGTTTTAAGAGTATATTTAGCGGGGTACGTATCTCGACATTTCATCTGTCTTCAGTCAGTTATTCAGCCTGCTCTCAGTTAGCGGTGCGTTAGCTAGCTGAGTTAGCTAAGCTAAGCTAAAGCCCACTAAACTGAGCTGCTGACGGTGACAGCTGGGTGAGTCAACGTTACCTGATGAATGAAACCGCTGAAACTCATTTCGGCGATATTTTCTCAGCTGCTGCTGTTTGTCTCCGCTGTGATGGTGTCCGGGCTAACCGTGACATTTAAAAATCACAGACATTATGAGAAGCATTGTAGCTTAACGGTCTGTTTTAAGAGCGCACCCACTGTGAAACAGCCGCATGTGTTAGCCAGCTAAAGCTAGTTTTGCTGACTTCTTTGATGCTGTTCAGCCAGCTAGTAAAGGGGTCTGCAGTTGAGTATTAAAATAGCCCCCGTGGGACCGACGTGTGAACTATTTCAGCTCTCATAAGTCTGTGTCATGATGTTAGCTAGCTGCTCACCCGGATCTGTTCAGTGCTGAGTGTTGGCCGGGCAGGCTAGCATGATGAAATATTGGCAGGAGCCTTGTTCACTCATGCCCACACTGGAGTCTTGATTAAAACAGATCTAGAGGCGTTTTCGTCACCGGTCTGTAGGTTTGGATGTGGACTGGAATCTTCAGGCTTTGATCCAGACTTTATTTTTTAACTCATATGTGTCCTGTGCATTTATTTTTATACATGTTTTTGTCTCCACTCTAGATAATTTGTGATGGCAACTACTGAGATGGAATCTGGTTCCTCAGATCATGGGACACTGGACCCTGATTCAAAGTACCCACTGAAAGTTCTCTACTGTGGAGGTACAGTATATTACATTTTACTCAGCCCGACATCTTCTCGAGTTTTACTTTGTTGCCCTTTCCAAAATGTGACGATGTGATGTTTCTTTCCTCTGCAGTGTGCTCTCTGCCGACAGAGGTAAGTGTTTACCATGTGTGACCCACCTCACTCACAAACACACCATTTCATATATTTAAGCTTGTATTCATGGTGTAATTTGAATCCACATTCTTTTGCATCTGCAGTATTGTGAGTACATGCCTGAGCCGGCCAAATGTAGGCATTGGCTTGAGAAGAACTTCCCAGATGTGTTTGCCAGGATGACTGTTGGTGGTGAGTGCCATTAAAGATTTTTAGACAACGACTTTCATTCATTTCTTAAATTTCCCAAATCTCTACATGCCGTACTTAAAACGAGGGGTGCACGATATTTACATCGGACGGATACATTTTCAGTCAATAATGGAACGTTTACACGATCGGTTATCGGCTGATGAAGAAATTATAGCTGATGATACAAAGCAAAGTTGCTTTTGTTGATTTAACAAGTGCAGCATCTACACATAGTGGGTGGTGGTTTTTGGTGGTGTTAGGTCGTTATTTCCGCTGATGTTTTTCTCTTTCACAATTGTTTTCAGTGTTACTATTTCCTTCTGGACCCAGCAAAAGTATATTTTTCTTGATGTACACATAATTTGACATAAAGCTTTTGGGTTTGAAAAAGATGTTATTCCACATTCACTGACAGTATTGTACAGTATGTTTGCTATGTATCATCTTGTTCCAAGTCTTCTTTAAGCTACATGATGTTTACACTGAGTTTATTCCATCAATAGAAGTTTACTACAGTAGATTTCCTCTGAATCATTTTAAGAACACTTCCCCACTTTTCAGCCTCATATTTGGTGTCTTTGGGAACTCTGTGGATTGAAACAATATTAGACTGCAATAAAAAAATTGCGATATTTGTTTGATGACTGAATGGATGAAGAAAGTAAGATTTCAAAGTGTTAGAACTTTGTATTATTTGCTAACCTCCAGTGATTTAGTTGGACTGTAACAGCTTCATCAAACAGTCATAGATTTCTTATTTAAACACAAATTACAGGTTAGAAAAATAAGAGACTCAAAAAAGCTTGATAGATATCAGGGAGTCTCACTGGAAAGCCCCAGTAGCTCAGTCAGTGGAGCTGAGGGTTTGAATCTGGCCTGTTGTCGTCTGCTGCACATCAAATTATATCAGTAAAAATCTAAACACAAATGTGTGGATGTCTGCCTTTTTTATAAACCCTGTAATGTCATTATTGTTACAATTTAAATGGCTTCATAATGAGCTAAAGTCTTTTCAGGTGATGATGTTGATGTAGTCATTCACAGGTGAGAGTGTTTTGTTGCTGGATTGGTTTTGATATTTTCCTCGTCTCCTTCTGTCCCACGGGCCCGACAGCGAATGCACCCAAGCAGGAATCCGGCGCTGGAGAAGCTCCTCCTGCAGGCGAGGACGAGGAGAGAAAGAAACAGAAGAGAGGTAAGGTTTGAGGCCGTTTTTTAGGTCATAGTGTTGCATGGTATACATTCAAATATGATTTTTAGGTGTCACAACAAAAACCTTTAGTTTGTCTTCAGTTTTAATCTCTAAGATTTCAGTCTGGGTAAGTGACATCTTTTGATTCTGTTTGGAGAAGCAAGTTAGGAAATTTCTGTCAAATGTAACATTGCAGCTCGTTCCATCGCTCCCTGAAATGTTTCAAACTGATGTGCTATCAAAAACCTCTGACAATGACCTGTTTAATCCTGTTTTGTAGTTTGTGTCTGACTTCTGTGATAAATAAATTGGCTTTCCTCTGACAGTTTCACATTAAAAGCCAAGTTTAAAGTGTTTGATATGAAGTGACATGAACAGGAGATGTTGTTAGCGTGAGCAGTAACTTTATACACCTTACATCACAGTCTTTAGGGTTATAACTTGCAAAATAATTATTCAAAGATTAAAGATTTAGCTTTATCGGTTAATGTTGGCAGTTATAGCATCATTATAGTGATATCTCTCGTTTTTTTTTTTTAATCGACACCATAAGAGGTTTGAAAGACTTAAATTTGTTGTATCTTTTGAAGGTGGAAGAGGTCAGATCAGACAGAAAAAGAAGACGGTGCCTCAAAAAGTCACGATAGCAAAAATCCCAAGAGCCAAGAAAAAATACGTGACACGGGTGTGTGGCCTGGCAACATTTGGTAAGAAACTGGTGTTTTATATTGTCAACTTCGCTGCATTCTCTCGCTCTCTCTCTCTGTGTTTTGTTCTCAACATAAATTCTGTGTTGACTCCTGCAGACATCGAACTTAAAGAGGCTCAGCGATTCTTTGCCCAGAAATTCTCTTGTGGTGCCTCAGTAACAGCAGAGGATGAAATAATCATTCAGGGAGATTTTACAGACGACATAATCGACGTCATTCAAGAGAAGTGGCCTGAGGTGAGTTTCTCTTCAGCTTTATCCTTTTTAAAAAACGGTTCATCTCGCCGTCGTGTTTCTCTTCTTCCCTCAACTTCATTCTCTTGTTTTACCCACATAGTGATGTTAAAAAATAAAGATATTTGGCCTGAGGAGAGAAAAGGGATTTGGCTTAATTACTGCAAAGAAAGGATAAGTTCACCCAAAAATGAAAATTGAGTCATTATCTAATTATCTTTGCTGATAGAAAGTTGGATGAAGTGACTTTGTAGCAAAACAGGGTTGAAGCATTCTCCTAAAACTGCTCATGTAGCTGCGGACTTGTTGTAAAAAGTGGTGATAGTGTGTTTTTACCGTTGCTGAGCAGCGAGTGTCAGCAGCAGCCTGCAGAGAAGCAACAGCCCCCAGCATCTTCTCTCAGAGCGCTCCATTCTTTCTTTTTCTTTGCTATCTTTTCAGAAAGGCGCTGGTGACGCCATTGTTGCTACTAAGCCATAATACTCAGCAAATGTTTGTCTCCTGTGGATCTCGTATAGATCTCTGATGTCTGATGATAAACAAGCGGACAGTAAACCACAGAGGGGCAGTGTTGGTCACACAATGCTGGCTGTCAGGATGTTGTCAGGGGTTTTTTGTCTTCACACATGAGCTCTTCAGTCCAGCGTTCCTGAGCACACTGCCAGAACTTCTCTGCCTTGACAGGCGCCTTCAGTGTTTTATTTTTGGTTGAACTTATCCTTTAATAAACAGCAGATAACAGTGTATTTATTGGGGACTATTTTCAGCTGTGGATTAATCAACATTTGGTTCTGCAGTGAGTCTATGTTGCAGCAGGGCGGTGTGTGCCTGTGTGTGTGTGTGTGCATGCGTGTGTGTGTGTGTGTGTGTTCGTGGTGATGAAGGAACATGTCAGCATGTGTTTTTAATAGTTTTTGGACAACAATGGAGCTCTGTGGCACAGAGGAAGAAGATATTTCAGGCTTTGATGCAGGTTCTGGTCTGTTCATTGGATCTGTTGACACAGAAACTGGTGTTCTTCATTACTGAGTCCGGTCTCCGTGTTTCTCCCTCTCGTAGGTGGATGACGACAGCATCGACGATCTGGGCGAAGTCAAGAAGTGAAGACCAAATATGCACTTTTACTGAAATGGATGTGACCTGTAACAGCGATAACCCGGCCAAATGTACACATTAAGTCATTTTATACCTATTTTATTTACTGTTCATAAGAAGCTGCGGACTTGGCCACTCACTTGGCGTTTTTTTTTTTTTTTTTTTTTTAGTTGGTAGCTGCTTTCTCTCGTTTGCCAAAGGTGTGGTATGACGTGAATCCCTCCCAAATGTTCTTCACTCAAGCAAACTGTAGGCTAATAAATTTCAGTCTCCCTCTGGCCTGTACACTCACGTCTTCTTTCCAAGCTTCTTTTTTTTGTTTTGTTTTGTTTTTGGGTGAAAAGCATTAAAAATGATTTCTTTTTCAGGGTTATGATTTGTCGTAGTCGCCTGCTTTATCGGTGTTAAGTGGCCGCAGGTTACTTTGTTTTTCAGACGGACCCACTCAGTCCCCCTGAGTGAACCGATTCTCCTGCATAATAGTTTTATAATGAGGGCACATCCCTGGACGGATAACATTTACAGTTGTTTCCATGCTCCTCTGGGTCAATATCACTTCCCCAAAGATAACACACAGTGCACAGCTGTTCGCCACTTTAGAATTTAGCGTGTTTGCATGTGAGCGAGGATAATTCCCTACCAAAGAAGTCACCTGGTGCAGCATATCTGTGTTGACACTGTCGAGCGGCCGGCTGTGCGTCATTGACCGTTCATAGGATGAATCTCACCCAGTCGGACGTGTGCTGCGCCTTCAACGCTCCCCTGCTGGACCAACTTTTGCCTCCGATCCTGATCTTGGAGTTCATGTTCGGGCTGATGGGGAACGTCGTCGCCCTGTGGATGTTCATCTTCCACATGGACGAGTGGAAGCCCAACTCTGTGTACCTCACTCACCTGGCTGTAGCCGACTCCATCGTTCTGTTCTGCCTCCCCTTCAGGGCCGACTACTACAGGCGTGGGAAGAACTGGCTCCACGGTGATGCTTTGTGTCGCATCCTGCTCTTTCTGCTGGCTGCCAACCGTGCAGCGGGGATCTTCTTCCTCACGGCTGTCGCTGTTGACCGCTACCTGAAGATCGTCCACCCGCTGAACCGGATCAACCGCATGGGCCTGGGCTACGCTCTCTTGGTCTCCCTCGGACTCTGGGGTCTGATTTTTCTTGCCACAGGTTATCTTCTGGCCAATGAGCACTTCTTCTACAACTCCAACCGTACGCAGTGCGAGAGTTTCAACATCTGCATGGGCTTCAGTCCCCTGTCCACTTGGCACAACACTTTCTATGTGGTCCAGTTTTTCCTTCCCACAGCGATCGTCGCTTTCTGCACCATCAGAATCACCTGGCAGCTGAGAACCAGAACCTTGGACAAAACGGGGAAAATCAAACGGGCCGTTCAGTTTGTCTTGGCCGTGGCTTTAATCTTTATCACCTGCTTCTTCCCCAGCACTATATCCCGCATCGCTGTGTGGATCCTGAAGGTATGGTATGATGAATGCAAATACTTCGAAGAGGCCAACCTGGCGTTCTACACATCAGTGTGTTTCACGTACTTCAACAGTGTCCTGAACCCTGTCGTGTATTATTTCTCGAGCCCTGCCTTCAGCGGCACCTTCAATAAGCTCCTGAACAAGCTGCTGGGCCGGGCCGACGACAAAGAGGAGACAGAATCTTCTGAG
This sequence comes from Diplodus puntazzo, assembly GCA_963678695.2. NCBI lineage: Eukaryota > Metazoa > Chordata > Actinopteri > Spariformes > Sparidae > Diplodus > Diplodus puntazzo. The sequence continues at coordinate 26,293,723 of OZ023173.1, read as the reverse complement.
AATGACATTTCAACTGTTGAGGGTCGAGGAAGGATATAAAGCCAGCTGCTGTTGTGTTTCCTGCTAATATTGTTACAGTAAAGATAATACACTTTTGAATTGGTGGTTTCTGATAAATCTTATTTAAGTGTGAGGAGGTTTTGCTGTGATTGTGAACAAAACATTTAGCCATCTGAAGCTATAATCAGCAGCTTTGTGCTGTTTTACAAATGTATAACCTTGTGAGTGTGGTAGCAACTTTTAATGAGTAACTATGAGCCTTTAAAGGGTAACTCCACCAATTTTACACATTAAAGTGTGTTAACAGGCCTTTTAAAAAAAAGTAGTAATCTGATAAATTGCCTCCAGCGATGCCGCTTTGAGTTGCATTGTGGGCAAACCCAGGTTTTGAACAGGAGGAAGAAGGCGTGGAGTGAAAAAGTTAATATCTCTGATTCTGCTCTATCAGTTTTAATCATTTATCTGTAAATGAGTCAGACGTGGTGCCTACATTACCCACAATGCAACTTAAAACTGGAGGCAGTCTATCAGATTTCATGTGGCTTCCTTTGGAGCCACTAACTGCCTTATACTTCTTTTTTCATATATGGAATAAATAAGAATAAACACATTTCAATGTCTGAAATTAGTGGAGTTAAACTTTAACAATAAAAAATACTGTCCAGTAGCAAAGAAACCTGGTTAAACATGTAATGCAAATGCTTGTAAAGGTAACAATAACTGTAAAATATGTGATTTAACATATAAACATTACGCTTTATCTACATAAGGGAGTTCATATAATTCTTTGAAATGTGAATCACATCGACTGTGAACAGCAAACACTGATTTTCAGCCACCCAGTAAAACAATATTTACAGTGCAAATCAGTCAACCAGCTGAAGGGAGGTGTAATTACGTCACATCCATTGCAAAGTGAATGTGTGTGATAGGAGGGTTGGTGAGCGTGCAGGTAGTTTGTAGAAATACTATAAAAGCAATGTATTTTTTTCCCCCAGTAGTTTCTGTCTGTTTGTCATAATGTGTGCATAAATTTCAATTCACATTCTTTGTATCCTGTCATATTTCACTCCCCAATGATCTAATTAAACACTAAAATATGTCTAAAATACATCATATATTACTTCTGTGCAGTTTTTGCCCCTCATTTTGTGGTGCTCGGATGTACGATTTTTACAGCCGGTACCGTGAACGCAGCGCTGCTTCCCAAGGTGACGTCATTGTGCGAGGCTGGGGCTGGGCAGTGGGAAAAACATGTAACGGTGCGAAGCTCCGCTGCTGCTCCCACACACGGCATCCTTTACTGAGACCCAGTTCACCAAAAGAGACCAAGTAAGCTCCCGCGACAACTCTCTCCACACCTGCCTGCTCTCATTTCACTTCTACATCACCTGAACCGGCCGTTAGTTGTTTCGTGTTAACGGCAGTTGGTGCGTTCTCGCTAATCTGAAGCTAGCTAGCTGTGGCAGTTGGAGCGCATTCCAGCAGGGAGCCAACCGCCAACGACCGGGACAAACAATATGACATAAAGAAAGAAGTTGTCAGTAACATGTGTGGGTTAGATTAACCTGTCAGTGTGTGATTTAACGTGTAGGGTGGTTATTAATAAAAAAGTGTTGGGGCGGTGTAACACCCAAGTTACTAGCTAGCTCCAGGGATGCATCAAGTAGGAGCAGCCCAGCCCGGAGACAAACAGCACGGCCGGTGTCATCATCATCATGTTCGTCACGATCATGTATTCATTCACGGTTTGGTTATTTAAAATCTCGCCTGGTGTTTTATAACTGTGGTGGTCTGAGGCTCCAGCAGAGCCTGTGGAGCCGCAGGATGAAGGTTTGACAGCTCTGGGTGTGCTCGTTGTTTTGGTCTGGCAGCACCGGCGGGGCGGAGGGAGGGAGGGCAGGTCTCCTGTTTACCTGGACACTGCAGAGGATGAGTCTGAAACCTCTTCTTCTGTGGTACCAGGAAGTGTTAGGTTTAGACAAATCAAGGCAGTCCTCTTTGTTGTTAAACTAATACTTGTTTCTTATGGAGCTCGAGTTTTTAGACAGCATGGCCGGATTAACCTGCCAGGAGACTCCTGGGGCAGAAATGACCTGTGGGCCCCTCAGATTACATCTGAATCAAAGATAAATCTCTTGTGTGTGTTCTTGTCTCTGTTGACACTTTTCCACATCATTAGTGGGTCTGCACAGGTCTTTTAATCTCCCCTATTCCCACTTCTTGCCGGTAACGTCTGTGTCTGAGTGTAGACGTCAGAAGCATCTGTGCATCTACGCTGTTTGTTTTTTTGCATCGCAGTGTGTTTTACAGGTCTCGCGTGGAACTGCTGCACATGTGAAAAAGTTACATAAAGCCTTTTGTAGCTTGAGGCTCAACACGGTGACGTGTCACTTGAGTCAGCATCACTTGGGGCTGAAGACGACATGTTGAGAAATGAAAGTAATTCAAGTTGTGGGTTTAAAAAAGCAGTGAGCTTAGCAGACTTTCTGCAGCCTGCTCCTCGTGTCAGCTTAAAGAAGCTGGCGGCTGATATCTCAAAGTGCCCATCACCTGCCTGACGATGCCATTGGACGGAGTGCTCTGTAAGTGTAGTAGATAATATGTGGAAACAGCCTCTACTGTGTCTCGACCTCGCTGCACTCAGAGTGAATCATCTGCTTTGTTAATAAAATGGAGGCACGAAACAAGCTGCTTCAACACCTACGAGAGCTGCAGGAAGCAAACAGCTGATGTTAGGAGAGAGGAACGTCTCACTTTAGTGTGTGCGAGGTGGAAAATCAGCATCGCTTTATTTCACATGTGAGTGGAGACGTTGCACACGTGACGACAAACAGCTTGGTGATAAACAGTGGGCTGTGAGACGCAGGAGGAGGTGTTGAGGCAGGGTTGGATGTTTGGAGGCTCGCTGAGTCTTGCAGCAGCTCTCACAGAGATGCTGTGGTTGTTATCGGTGTAGTTAAGTGTTTTATTGTTTTTATAGCGTTGAATCAAAGCAGAACTTCATTGATATATTTGGTGGTCATCAGAATAAGAAGCAACAACTGTTTTGGGAACTGATAATCTCTGAGGTTTGAGGTTCATCTAAGTGACTGAAAAAATCCAGACAATTGCAATGACCATTTTTTACTCTTTTCCAGAGGCACCAAAAGTACAGACTTCATTTTCTCAAGTAGAAGTACAGATACAGATACAGACTCAATCTCTTTACTCCAGTAAAGTAATAGATTACAGGCTCTGACATGTACTCAGAGTATCAGAGTAAAAAGTCTCCCTCTGAAGGACATTTGTGGTCAAAGCTAACTGAAGCTCACGTCATATTAATAGAATTCAAAGACTATTAAAGTTAAAGGTAGAATCAGTAGGATTTGTCCCAGCTGTTCCTGAACGCACCACAAAGACAGCTGATTGTTGAGTCTCATTCTCAGGACGTCAAACAGACACATGTTGGGTTGGTAAAGCGTCCCGAGCAGCAACAAAGAGAGAAAATCAGAAACTCTCTGTAGATACGAGACACTAACACGCCTTTTCTCCACATTCCAGCCTCCCTCTCTGTCTGTTTACGGCTTCTTACGGCTTTGTTTAATCTCGCTGCATCTGCCGGCAAATAAATATAATCCATAATTCACCTCAGATGCATCAAACTAAAGTAACGAGCCTGTTTTGAAAACGTGAGGAGGAGAAAGTTCAGATGTTTGTGTTCAGATGTAGAGAGGAAAAGTCAAAAGTTGTCAAAAAAAATAAATACTCAGGGAAAGAACAGATAACTAAAAAAGGTGTTTGTACTTCTTTACTTCTCACCTCTGATTAATTTTAGTCCAAATGACGAATTGATTATTGGGAAAATAATGGCTGACACTGACGTGGTTTTCAAGATTGAGTTCTTTTATACCAGCTTGTATAACTCCAGCCTCCCCATCGTTTCCCCACAGATCTAAAGGTAGTTGTTTTATGTTTTGAGTGATTCAGACGACTTTTTCTTTGTTTTCCAGCTCCCTTCCATCACATTGGGACTTTGTGGGGTGGTGGGGAAGGCCTAGTCCCCCACCTTGTTTAGGCCAGTTCCCCCCGACCCAAGGACAAACCAGGAGCCATGAGTACATCAAGCAAAGCCAGCGGGATCAAACCGCCCAGTAAAATAGCCCGTCCATCCTCTGGGGTGCCAGGGAAGACGTCTCCATCCTCTGGTAAGACACGGTGACCACGGCTGTATCGGCCCTTTGACAGACAGTCAGATGTCAGATGAAGGTTGTGGTACTTTGGTAGAAAACTGGCTTCGAAGTGACTTGTATTCTTTTTGTGAGAAGTGATAACATAAAATCTGTGATTGCAGGCACTCCAAAGCCAGTCCCCCCTGAGAAGTCTCCAGGCACCGTGACCTCCCCGACCCAGGAGGGGAGCGCAGACTTCCAGATCGGAGAGAAGGTCTGGGTCAATGGCAACAAGCCCGGCTATGTGCAGTTCATCGGGGGCACGCAGTTCGCTCCAGGCCAGTGGGCGGGCATCGTGCTGGACGACCCTATCGGGAAGAACGACGGGTCGGTGGCAGGAGTCCGGTACTTCCAGTGTGAGGATGGGAGGGGGATATTCACGCGGCCTTCAAAGCTGTCTAAGACTGCGCTGCCGGAGAAAGAGGCTAACGGGAGGCAGGCCAGTCCAGCTCCAGGAGCATCGGTGACGAGCGAGTCTGCACCTGCTGCACCTGCTGCACCTGCTGCACCTGCTGCACCTACCTCAATTGGTAACAGTGAAAATACAGAAAACATGGATGTTGTTCGATGAAGTCGCGCTAATACTAAGAATGTTTATTTGTTGTTTCAGCTCAGGGCACCGGCATTAAGACAATTTCAGCGATGAACCGAATGATGTCCAGCGAGTCGGTGTCGAACATCTCAGACCCGGACTCACAGAAGAAGATGAAGAGGGAGCTGAGGCTGGGAGACCGCGTGCTGGTGAGGAGCCCAGCGTTTGAACCTCGTCAAGTGATTTTGTGATTCTCGATATATGTTTTGATGTATTTCACTGTAGTGCGGCATTTAAAACCTGGAAAAGACAACACTCAATATCCAGTATACGCCAACTCCAAAGTGTCCCAAGTGTTAATTGTTGGTTAGTTCAACATAAATATTAGATCTGTGGGAAATTTAATCTGACACGGGACGCCGTTTGAACAGAGTCTACGCCTTAATTATTATCAACCCTGCTGGTTGGTTGGTTTGTTGGTTTGTCAGCAGGATTTCACAAAAAATACTAAATGGGATTTCCATGAAACCTGGATGCAGGATGTGTCTGGGTCCAGAACAGACCCCTTTAACTTTTGGTGTGGATCTGAGTAAAGAGACAGATCCAGGATATTTTTCTTTTCACTTTCTTTAACATCGTAAACTGGTGTGTTTTAAAATTTTTCTAACTTCTCAGGTCATTGAGTATTTGGGTGGCTTCTATCAGTGAATGAGTACAATTTGATACAGGTCCAAATAATAGTCTGGTGGATTTAAATGTGTTTTATTTGGTGCAATATGTTTGTATTACTTTTAAACATTCAAAAAAGAACTGAAATTATCAACAGAATGTAAAGAAACTCTGCTGACATGCAGCCTGTACTTGTTGGGATGACTTCAAAGAGGCCGATTCTTGCATATTACACCTTTGATATTGGAGTAGGCTTGACTGAATCAAAGGGCCTTGGCAGAGGTATACGCTCTGCTGAGTGCCATTCTAGTTTTGATTGTTTTTCTTTGTGTGCAGGTTGGTGGGACGAAGGCAGGAGTGGTTCGGTTTCTGGGAGAGACAGACTTTGCCAAAGGGGAGTGGTGTGGAGTGGAACTGGATGAACCGCTCGGGAAGAATGACGGCGCTGTGGCGGGGACCAGGTGAACAGAAACAAATCTGTTTTAACAGCATCAATCATAAAGGTCATTCTTAAACCAGCGGTCAGTGGGTCGGCTGAGGTTTCAGTTTGTGCCACCTGTTCTCCTCCTCAGATACTTTCAGTGCCTGCCCAGGTACGGTCTGTTCGCTCCGGTCCACAAGGTGACGCGTATCGGCTTCCCGTGCACCACGCCGACCAAGGCCAAGAGCTCCCGGAGGAGGTCCACCCTGAAGAGGAGCCCGAGCGCCTCCTCCATAAGCTCGCTCAGCTCCGCCACTTCCTCAATCAGCGGCAAACCCAGCCGAGCAGGACTGGTAAGACTGACAGAGCAGTGTCATACAACACATCCCCAAAACCTCTCCGTGCGTCACCGTTAACTTCATTTCCTGAGGAAGATTTGAATTTTTTATTCTGTAATTTGAATGGCAGTACAGACACATCACCTCTGACACAGTCTACACACTTAGTGTACCTGTATGTAAACACAGCATCAGATAACATCCAAAATGTTAAATGTGAGTGTTTTTCTCTGTATCTCTGCAGCTGACGGAGACATCTGCTCGCTACGCCCGTAAGATCTCTGGCACCACGGCGCTGCAGGAGGCTCTGAAGGAGAAGCAGCAGCACATCGAGCAGCTGCTGGCAGAGCGAGACCTGGAGAGGTGTGAGGTGGCCAAAGCAACCAGCCATGCAGGGGAGGTGCAGCAGGAGCTGACGCTGCTGAGGAAAGGACGGGATCAGGTCTGACACACACCTGCACACGTGGATGTTAACAAGTACAGGCACAAAAAAACAACTTAAATCATAAAGACAAACACTTACCTCCGTCTTTTATTCTATTGTTCTTAAACTAAATTTATATTATCATCCATTCCTTTTAATGTTTGTCCAACACAAGTCAATCAGGAGAACTTATCGAGGACACCTGGTGTTCATGTTGTCTGCTGAAAATATGTCAGAGTTTGTGTTTCTGTATGTTCCTGCTCACACCCTGTAGAGATCACATGTACAGAAACGACCAACAAAATCACATAGTGAACAGATTTCATAGACAGAACATCCGATAGAGTAAATTATATAAGACATATGTGAAGTGTGTGGATCCAGGAGGACGTCTGGGCAGGATGAGGTAGCACCAAGCGTCACTGTGGTGACCTGGAAGCGGACCGGCCACACAAAATAATTAGCATTAAAAATATCAGAATGTATAAAGATTTAGATTTTACAAAAACACAGATATAAGGAGTTTGTTAAACAGAAGGGAGCAACGATCTGTGGGAGCCAAAGGGCATGAAGATACAGATCAGTCAGTAAAATATCCCATTAAACAGTTTATTCTGTTGTTCTTGCAGCACATATTAAAGATACCGTCAGTAGCCAACATCAGATGTGTTGTTCTCTCTGTGTCTTGCAGTATGCGGTGGAGATGGAGGCAAAGTTGGACCAGCTGCGTTCGCTGGTGGAGGCAGCAGATCGAGACAAAGTGGAGCTGCTCAACCAGCTGGAGGAGGAGAAGAGGTAGGTAGTCTGACTTCACCTGCAGCCTGCTCATGTCCCGGCCCGTGGATACTGTTAAACGTCTCATGTGTCTAAAACGTGAAGTGGAAGTTGCTTTTGGAGGAAAACTTTGTCATCGTCCCTGTTTGACAGAAAAGTGGAAGATCTGCAGTTCCGTGTTGAAGAGGCGTGCATCACCAAAGGAGACCTGGAGGTAACTCGTGGTTATATAACCTGCTTCTCAATTAAACATCTTCTCTCAATCCTTCCAGCTATAAATCTCCCACTTGTCAGGCTCATGCTTTCTTTATGATATTCATTTGTGAATTATTGACAAACTAGGTGGTTATTTTACATTATCCAGGGTTTCTGCAGGCCGCAAGTCGCAAAATGTCTAAAATCCAAGGATCTGAATTTTAGGCCTTTCAGGACTTACGATTTTGACGAGTATAAAGAATTGATTAACTTCACTCTCACCTTTTTAAATGTGTTTTTGGAGAGAAGATTGTGTTGCTCACATTGTCACAGAGCTGCTAAATGAAACCAGCAAGGAACCAAAAACCACAAATGCAAACTGTGCAGCCCGGTGTGTGAGCGTGTCGAAGTAAAACGTTTCTGGCGTGAGAACAGCTGTTTAATTCTTGTTCAGACGGCAGGCAAATCAACTTTTAGCACTGCTGTGGGGTGCTGTGGTAACAACGCAGGCATCAGTCAGTACGTACGCAGCTTCCCAACATGGACGCACGATCAATCATCAAACAGCAACAATATCAAGTCGCTCTGCTTGTCTCAGCTTTTGGGTGAAATTAGCCTTTAAATTAAACAAACCTGCAGGAACCCTGGGATCATACACACTTCATTAAAACCAGACAGATGATGAACCTCCGGCCCTCCTGAGTTTCTAGAGTTAAATCTCCTTTTTTTTCTCCTTCTGCTTTGTTCCACACAACATTAAGTGAAGAAACGGCCACTAACTTTTATTACTGCGTTGCGATTTCCGCTAAAAAATAAGAGCTGATGATCAAATCAATCATTCTGTCTTAAGCTTTTTCCTTTTCCGGCACTCTTTGAATCATTCATCGGCTTTCTTGTTCAGACGCGTCTTTTTTTCTTCCGTCTCCTTTCATTTATTCATTCATCCTTAATTCACTCACCCATCTTCTTGGATTTTTTTCCCCCTCCCGTCTGCAGCACTTTAAATTACCATCCTCTCCTCATCTTTTCATCCACATGCCTGTTCTTGAAAGCTGTTTTTTTTGTCCTCAAGTCTTCTTGTATGCTTTCATCCTCCTCTCTTGTCTGTATCCTCTTTACTCTCGCTGCCTGAATAAGTCTCCCTCAACATCTGAATACAAGCAAACAAGTGGCCGAAGAAGAGAAATAAAAGTATCTGGGAGTCAGAATGAGATGAATAATTAACTCATTATCCTCCTCAGAGTGAGCCAATAACAATCTTTTCCTTTTGTTCACAACCAACTGATGAAATGGAAATGCTGTAAACCATCAGTGCTTTCTTACTCACCGGCCTTCTCTTTAAAGTCTCGTCGTCTTTTTCTGTTCGTGGCACAAAGCTGGCATGTCAGTGTTGCAGTGTTGGTGTTTGTTCTCCTTCTCTTCCTGCTCTCTCTTACTAACAGACGCAGACCAGACTGGAGCATGCCCACATAAAGGAGCTTGAGCAGAGCCTGCTCTTTGAAAAGACCAAAGCTGAAAAACTCCAGAGGGATTTAGAGGACACTAGGGTAATGCTGGCAGTCCCAGTCCCACAGCGCGGCTGAGTGATGTGCTTTTCCCCCACTAGGTTTAATAATGATGCACAGAATAAATTGAAGGAATTATGCAGTTTTTTCAGATTTGTCACAAAGTTTCTTCCCTCGCGGCCCGGTCCACGATCAGCCCCGGCGTAGGTACATTAACATCCCATCGGCCTCGAGCTTCTCTAATAACGCAGGTCTATCATAGTTATGCATGTGTGCATGAAAGCTCTTTTAGATAACAGAGTTTGGAAATGCCTGTGCTTATGACGATGTCAGCCTTCATTTTTCTTCCTCAACAAATCCTGTGAAAAGCCCCAAAAACCAACAATGTGTTTTTTTTACTCTCCAACTTCTCCTCTCGTCTGCTCCAAACCCACCGGCCCCCCTCTGAGGAGGTGAACCTTTAAAAACAGCTCACAAATATGTGGTGTCATTTCCAAAAACAGCTGGTTACTGTCAGATATGAGGGTTTTAATCCGACGCCCCTTCATAGCAGAACAAGTGGAGAGTCAGTTGGACAGATATTGTGATGTATGTGAGATACATGAGGCTGTGTGACACACACACACACACACACACACACACATTCAGCACTGGTTTGGTCTTTTCATGGGATTTGTTGACTGTAAGAAAAATGTACCACACTGCTATCCTTTACCCTTAAAGCAGAAGGTCCAAACTTTGACCTGTTTGATGAGTCAAAGTCTCCTAAAGAAAGACGAATCAGTTGTATCTGTTCAAAATGAGTGGTGTTTTTTTTTTTTCAACGCACAATTCTGAGGATGTGACTGAAGGTTTTATTCAGCAGAAAGGTTCGAGGAAGTGTTCGATACATTTAGTTTGTGGTTAGACGACATGATGTCCCTTTAGAGCCCGATTGATTCTGGATTTTTTTTAGCAGTGATCCCTTTAATTTAGTTATAAAACACTGATGAAAAAGATTTAGTGTAATGGAGGCAGGATACTTTATTGTTAAACAATACACTTTATTCTACAAAATGAAGTCGTAGTGCTGAAACGGTAAACTCCACCAGCAGTTTGATAATAAGCAACTTTTGAAAAACATAATTCAGTCTCTCTTTAATATTAAACATAGTTTGGTGTTGGATCGTCGGCTGGACAGAACGTGCGACGTGAAGTCGTCCCCTCGGGCTCTGTGAAATGTGACGGGCATCTTTCACTAGTTTCTGATGTTTTTTAGACAAACGATGGTGAATTAAATCAAAATTCTACTGATTCTAAGTTATTTGATGTTGTTGAATCCCACCATTAGACCAGTGTAACCACATCACTGTGCTCTGTCAGCTCTCCTGCCTCCTCTTTGCCTTCATGCCTCCTCTTCTGCATGTGGTGCTGTAGGTGGCCACGGTGTCGGAGCGCTCCAGGATCATGGAGCTGGAGCGGGAGGTGGCCGACCTCCAGCTCCGGCTGCGGGCGTCGCAGCAGAAGGAGGACGCCGCCTCTCTGTCCCAGCAGCAGATCAGCAGCCTGAAGGCTCAGGCTCAGTCTCAGGAGAAGAAGGTTTGTGGGGAACCTACAAGGTGTTGTGTTCAGCAGCTGCGTCTCTCACCACCTGTAAAATGGATTATTCATCATCATCATTATTATATAATTTATGGCTGGATTTCAAACTTGGACGATTGATGCAATATCTATTTACAACCCTCCCTTAGCTCCTAATGTAAATAGGCATATGTCCTGTGAATGTGTGGTTAGTTCAAGCCACTGTGCGGATGCATAATTTATGGCTGTACTCAGATGTACATGTGTATAATGTATGTTCTATACTGTGTGTCCACAACAGATCAGTGAGCTGAGCGTCGACCTGGAGAGCAAACAGAAAGAGGTTCAGTCTCTGGAGCAAGATAAGAGCAGTCTGGAACAGCAGCTGACGGGCCTGGTGAGAAACCCAGAACATGATAATCATAAATTAAAAAAAAGGAAAAAGACGACCGCGTTGCTCCTTTCTAACATTTCTGGCTTCAACTATCTGTTAAAGTCAGGGGATTTCAGGGCTTTTGAATAAATGTCTGTCATCCAAATAGAAGAATAGGATAATAAATAAAAACTAAAATAAATGAACACTAGAGTCACTTTTAAAGTAGAAGTCACAACAGCAGTCTTAAGGCATTTACACACAGAGGACGTGACAGACAACACAAAAATGAGACATTCTCGCTGTTTTATATGAAACGTACAGTGTACCCATACAGGACAGTTCAGAGAAGTGACAGGAAATGCAATGAGAGAAGGGGGGTTCAGCAAAGTGCCACAGGTTGCACCTGAAGCCTGGACCTGGACCAGGACCGCTGCAGCAGGACAGGGCCTCTGTACATGTGACATGCAGGCCACCGACTGAGCCATCGGGTCGCCACACACAAGAAAGTATCTTAACAAAACGTTTGAAGCTTCCATCATACTTTTACAAGTAGTGAAAAACTCTTCTGGAGCTTAAATCCTTGTATTTATTTAGTGACGTCTCCGTACAAACACATCAGGGATCAACATGATAATGGTGCGGAAAAGTAAAAACTCGTTGGTGCTTTTGCATCTCTAAAAATGAAAAGCTCAGTCGGCTGCTTCAGAACTTCAGAGACAAACAGATGTTTCAACTCGACTGTGTCGTCATCAGAGTCTGAAGAAAGGCTGCGTGTTCTCAGGCCTCATCTTCACTGTAGGAATCATACATGTTCACAATCCAGTCTTAAACAAGTTGATTGAAATGAATCATCTTGTTTTTCTGCTCTAGAAGTGTCACAGAAGTTTCATTTGGTCTGATGCCATCATCACCTGCGTAGAGTGGAATGAATGTAAAATGGCTGCACATCTGTGAGCGTCTAACTGTAGATTCCTCTTGTTTTCACGGTGACGTGTTTTGCTCGTGGGCATAGTGGAAGTGCTCTCATTACGAGCAGCATTTTATCCACAAACCTGCGTGTTTTCTGGGCCCAGTCATTCTTCTCTGCTTAGCTCAAGGTACAAGAATGTTACTGAGCGTTGTGATGTGAGTGATTAGTCGTAGTGAAGCTGATGTTTTTCTCTGTTTCAGAGACAAAAGCTTGAGACAGCTGTGGAGGAGAACACGAGGACGGCACAGACCATGCAAGGTAAACACATCGATGTGTCTCAGCTGAATTTGATCTTTTTTTTGTGTGTGTCTGTGTTGATGGTTGTTGTTGACGTTGAAGTCTGTCTCCTGTCAGAATTGGAGCAGAACGTGGAGCAGTCAAAGAAAGACTACGAGACCCTGAAGGAGGAGAGCGAGAGCAGAGAGAAGGAGCTGACGCAGGTACGTTCACACGCAGTCAGTGAACATTTACTCAGTTAAACCTCCTCCAGGCTGTTTGGGTGTTTTTATCAGGGGTCGACCAGAATATCTGATTAGAAAGTTAATAAGGCAACAGATAAAGGATATTTAAGTTAAATATATAGTGCTAACTTCCAAGGCAAAGCTTAGCTGAAATGCATTAAAGCATATGTTTAATTAGAAACCTTAGATGCAGTTTCATTATATCTAAAGTCTCAACAACAATATCCTGCAGAGCTGCAGCTCTCACACACTTCAGTAACGTTAATACAGTTTGCTGAGATTATGACCGGTTCAATTAAGTGCAAGAAATAACGTTAAAGCCAACCATTGTTTTGCTAAATACTGGAGCAGTTAATGAAGTTGTTGATGTTTGCTAGCTCTCAGGGACTCGACATTAACATACGTCATTATCGGCGTATCTTCAAATTATTCTTTAAAAAGATTGGGCTACTTTTCAACAGCAACTTGCATTTGTCCTGGTGTTTCTTTGCAGTTTAGAGTTGGATGAGTTCAGATATTATTCACCAAAAACAAAGATTCCATAGTGAACAAAAAATACCAGCCTTCAGTGATTCAACAATAAACAACAGAAGGCAGTGTTGTCACTACAGTTCAGTAAAGTTTTTTTTTCAAGGGTGAACCCTCTTCTCAAAGAAGTCGATAAAGGATCTGAAACATCTCCCACACAGTCGGATTTACGTGCCTTCTAGTCGCATGTTTGTCTTTGAAGCCCCTGAAGTTTGTGCTGTATTAAAGTATCGTCATTGCTTCAGCTTGTCATCAGACCGCCTCTGTCGATTTGAAAACTGAAGCCGTTAAATTGCTTCCTCCAAAGCCGCCAGACTCCTTTTACAGAAATCTTGATTTTACCTCATCAAACAGTGGATTGCTGGTCTACCACCGCCTCAGTGGTTTTGATTGTTTGTGTTTCTGTGTGACTTTGTTTCATTAAACCGAACCCCTTTAAATCTCAGCTTCCTGCTGTGGCCGCAAACGACATTACATCCTAACCTCATGTAAACAGACTCCTTATTGTTGTGTTTGCGCTGCACACAGAGGAGCCTGAGAGCTTCTGTCTGTGAGCAGAGTTGAAGTCACGGCTCTGACTGCAGCTAACAGTCGGATAACATTAGTAGACGATGAATCAGCATGTTGGCATTTACTGATTCTCACCAAGATAACTCCGTCTGCTTCTGGCTGTTAACAGACGTCCACAAAGCATTTTTTGGACATCTTGGAGGGAAATGCCGAAAATGTCAGAATTAAATAGTTTTGGGGATTTACAAGAAGTCTTTTCCTTTATTAATCCGTCCTTCAGTAATCCAGTGTGCTCTGATTCAGACTTAGTGAAGCTCTAAAGCTGCTGTAGCCGCCGGCTAATTTGGTGTTTTTAAAACATTAATAACACACACACACACGCAGATGTTACTCTCATTTCCATTTGGGTTTGATAAGTCGACGCACCAGTCAGATATTTTTATTCAAGCTTCACAGATCAGTCTTCTGAGAAACTGTTGTCACATTCAGGAGGAACTGCCTGAAAACAAGTTTGTAGAATCGTACACGAATCAGAGCAACATACAGGATGTTTAAGAAGAACCTGCAGAAGAAGGACTGCAAGTCAATTAGAGGTATCACCAGTCAGTCAGTTTCTGATGTAAACATTTTTGCAGCAGGGGGCGGCTGTACTCAGCAGGCCGGCTAGTGATCGGAAGGTCACTGGTTCGAATCCAGGCTCCCCCGGTCTGAACCGAGCTGCATGTTGAAGTGTCCTGAGCTCCAAATTGCTCCTGATGTGCAGTTACCATCAGTGAAGGGCCCTGCGATGAGCTGGTGACTTGTTGCCTTCACCCAGAGACAGCTGGGATCAGCTCCAGCAAAAACCCCTGCGACCCCATGAAAAAGGGATAAAGCAGTGACAGACAAAGACGTTTTTGCAGCCCTGACGGCCCTGCTATTAGACAAATACATCTGGGTTTGTAGAGATCAACAGATCATTGGTTTTATGCCCTGACAACCTGTTAGAAAGTTTGGTTCCACAGATCTGTCCAGAGTAAACCCTCCTCCCAAGCAAATCAATCCAGGATCTCTGAAAATAAAAAAGAGCCCAACATTTGACTGAACTTCATTACATGTCGGTCAGTCGTCATCCTGCACACAGGATAAGTGTCTGGAAGTGCAACTGTAGGCTAACGCTAAGCTAGCGGTGTTGTTTTTGTTTTTGAACAAATTCAGTTCAGTGTTGTGTTTCGAGCTACAGAAAATCTTTTTATGCACATACAATTCTTGTTGCTATTTTTGCACATGTGAGACGTCTCTGAACAACAAGAGTGGAATTACAGTTTGCAGTTATGAGAGAGTATTTTGTTCTCTCTCTCCCTGAAGTCAGAGCGTTCGTGCTGCTGCTCTCGCTTCATGGAGCTCGTTACAAATGGATTTAAGAAGTCAAACAGCTGAACGGGCTTGAGGCGGACTCAGTACAGAGCTGTCTTTCCTTTTTTAGCCAAGACTTTTAATGACCTCGGGTGTCTGCGGTCTATTAATGGAATGCTGGACTTTAAGTACGTCCATATTCACTGAGCGACGGTGATGTCTATAAAAAAAAACATCAAAATATTTTTGAATTAGCAACGGATCAAATTATTTTGTGCAATGTGTGAAATTAGTCTTGTGTTATGACACAGTTACAAGGCTCCCCTCAGCTCTACTCACCATTTTAGCATCTTTCAGCTCTTTGTTTTGATTTTACACCGCACAATCTGTAGTGGAGGAGTTGGTGGAGAACACAAACAAGTTAAAAGACGGTGAATATTCATTTGGTGACACAAACATGACTATAAAATAAATGATAATGTTGCCGCGTTTCTGTAAGTTTTCAATAAACAGCTGTTTGCTAAAGGCAGTAAAAATGAAAATGTCTAACACCTTGTTTCTGCTGGCCCCAAGTGGCCAAAAATAACTGTTAAAGCAGCTTTAAATGTACACAAATTAAAAGATGTTACATAAATAGTCAAATAAAATAATTCGTATAGGCTTGGCTGTGCTGGAAAACATGACATATACAGTATATAACCAGACAGTGTGACGTTTAATATTATCGATATGTTTTCCAGGCAGTTGAGAAGTCAGAGAGGACGACGCTGTCGCTGGAGCAGCTGACCGATGAGAAGAAGACACTGGAGACACAGGTGAGCAGACGCCTCCAAATTATGTTTTAACTGGAGAGCAAATAGAAGATGTAAATACTGTTGTAAATATTGCAGGCTTTGAAAACTGGAATAATACAATAAAAACTGTCTCAGGCAGATTTTATGAGCTGTAGTTATCCAACAGTTTACGCTAACGTTAGCTCCATTATTTCTGAGTGGACAAACACACCGTTAAAGCAAGTTTGCTCTGTTTTTGGTTTTGAAAAGGTCAAATAAAACCCCCCCGAGCTCTTTAAATATCTCTCCTTCTACAGTCCGATCTTTCAGCATGTGGATGAACGCATGCATGTGTATGAAATCGCTTTAACAGTGTGTTAAGTTTTCCTCCAAACCATGCTGCCCACGTGAGCTCAGATAGTTGGATTTGTGTCCACAGCCCCGTGAAAGCATTCACACATGAATATGCATAAGTTCAGCGTTTGCAGCCTTCAGGGTTTTTATTATGTATTCACATCAGGATTCCCACACTGACAGCGTGTGACTGTGCAGCTCTCAGTCATCGCGTTTAATCAGCCGTGCGTGAAACACCGTGGGCCGTCGCTCTCTCTTTGATTCCATCTCAGTCTGCACGTCTCGCCGCCGTCTGTAACCTGAGATTTTTGTTATCACGTCGTTCTCCTCGTCTGTGATCCACCGGCAGTCGTTCTTTCCGTCGGCGGCTCTCTGGTGCCCTCTTGCTCGCCTACATTCATCTCAACATTCGAGCTGCCTGCGAGCTCCAGATGTTTGTCTCGTGACAGTCAGAGAAATGGACAGCAGATTAGAGCAGGAGATAAATGTAAACACACTTATTCTGCTTCTCCGTTCTGGAAAACCTACAAGCGGTTTGTTTGAATGACGGAAAAAACAACAAATGTCTCCTTGAAAGTTGAATGAATTGAGTTAATTTAATAATCATTATGAGCATAATGCTACGTTACTAAATAAAATGTTTAAGCTCACTTACATTTAGTATTTAGAGGTTAGAACGAACAACAGATTGTTCATTTTATGTTAAACACAGAATGTTTGAGGGGAACTGAAGGATCAGCATAACGTGACCTTCATGAAACATTTAAACTGTTTTTTCAGCTCCATTATAAGAGCAGGACGTGATTCTCTGTGGAGGAAAAACACACATTTATTTATTAATTATTTATTACATCTGCCTCCTCGCTCCGCTCAGCCATGTCGCTGTAGGTTGTGATGTAATACCGCACATGTCAGAGTGTGTGTGTGTGTGTGTGTGTGTGTGTGTGTGTGTGTGTGTGTGTGTGTGTGTGTGTGTGTGTGTGTGTGAGATGCCTGGCTGGTCAGAACATCGCTGGAGTTAATGAACAGTTGGTTTGAGGTCGGCACCTCTTGTTTCGTTCTCTTACACAGCTGTTTGTTCTGCATCTGGAGCGATCCGTCGGTTTATTGATGAATCGAATGAACAAAACTGTTGATAATCTTTCATCTGTACGTAGTTTTAAAAAAAAATGTATTCATTGTTACACAAACCTTTTTGGAAGGCTGTGTTGTTGTGGTTGGCTTCTCAGTTTGTTTTTTTTTATCTTTGATGGTTTTAAAGTGGACATGCTCGGGGTTTTGGAGGAATGATCTACCTGAAGAAATCGTGTAGCTGGAGGATATTGGAAAAAAACAAACATTGTGATATTTTGCCTAGGGGCCGAAGTTATTATCATTATCTTGCTTATATTCAGCATTTTCCCTGATTACTGGTACGAGTGATTTTTCTGTCAGATTGCCGATAAAATAAATCGACTTGATGCAACTTCCTCTCACACAATATCTGGTTAGTGAAAAGTCACAATTAATAGTCGCTAAACACTGAATCAAATTGATCTGCAAAGTAAAAATTAAATAAATGTATCAAATAGACATGATGGAAAGAAGTATGGAGTAGCAGAACATTTTATAACTCGAGTAAAGTGCCTGAAAGTTGTACTTCAGAACAGTATTACAGTAAGTTTTACTGTAGATCGCTTCATTCCATCAGTGGTTGTTTGAAATCCATGTTCATGTGTTTCTTTCAAGTTATTTGCAGATATTTGATTTTCACAGACATTTTTCACGTATTTCTGACATTTTACAGTGCCTGTAAAAAGTTTACACCCCCTTGGCTGTTTTCCCCGTTTATTGCTTTAATAAATGGAATCATGGTGGATATAATCTGGCTTTTATTGACTAGAATTTGTAAATGCCAAAGTGAAAACGGATAGAATGATAATAAAGTAAATAAATAGAATAGAAATAAAAGGGGAAAACATCCAAGGGGGTAAAAACCTTATATCGTCACTGTGTGAGTGACACATGAATCGTTGGATCGTCTGTGTACAGACGCTGCCTCGCGTCACTGACACAGTCTTAAGATTTTACGGTACGACTGGTTGTTTTTTTGAGACCTCGTAACGTAAAGCTGAACCGCAGACACGCAGTCACAGCTGATTCTTCTGCCGGCTGTGATTCATGTGAAACGCTGTGAATGAAAGGTGAATCTCTCAGAGCGAGTGAGTACGTCTGGTGTCGGAGAGCGAGGAAACAAGACTGTGAGCAGCTCAGAGGAGGGGGGAGGACGTGGGGAGGGGGGAGGACGTGGGGGGGGGGGGGGGGAGGTGGGAGGAGCTTCTGGAGGCTTACATAATGGAAGTGCTGGGAGGGAGAGGGAGGCTGCTCAGGCGACGCGCTCTCTGTTTCCCTCTGGCAGCCGAGCACGGCGGGGGGTGAGAGCTGATTCTTTATTGATGCTCAGCTCGTGTTAGTCTGTGCTCGACAGATCGGAGCTGAGCGCTGGTGTAGCAACAACGCTGCTGCTGCTGCTGCTGCTGCTGAGCAGGTGAACACAGGTTAGAATCAGGCAGCGGTGAGCTGTGTAGGTATGGACATAGCCGCTCTGCATCAGGGTTACTCCAGCAACATCTACTCGCCTCACTACCAGGTAGGAGTCCTGCTCGTGTTGTTAGTTCAAACTGGGATTGATCAGTGAAGGAGTCTCTCACTGTCAGCAGGAAGAGCTGGTGTGATTGTGTGAGTCTCTGTGTGGATGTAAGAGTGTGTGATGTCGCCTGTGCAGATAACCTGATTACATCCTGCGTGTGTGTGTGAGCACGCTCTGCAGGTCAGATCTCACCTCGGCAGTGACTCTGAACGTGTTAACGTGCAAACAAACACACTGCAGACGGCTCGCTGTGTGAATCGTTGCTCATGACTTTTGCTTTTTATTTAGCCTGAATCCAGTGTCAGTAGAGGCATTGACTCAAAAGTCATACTTGTTAATTAATTATTGACTGTTGCTATTTTAAAGCTGCTCGTGGGGCCGTCTGAGCCGTCGGGAACGATTTGTGAGATGTTTGTTTGTCCCGACTTGAATGAGAAACTTAAAAGTTTGCGCGAGGTGAAGTCGGAGGAGCTGACGTCTCCGGGGCTTTTATTTATAGTTTCACGTGGATTGAACGAGTTCTGCTGGCTCATGCTGACTCACCGTGAATATCAAGGTTGTCGTATTTAAGGTCAAGGCACAAAATTAGCACCAGCCATCAGTAAAATGCTGGACAAAGTGGCTGGAAGATGTCTTTCACCCTCCATCTACTGAGGGGCTGGTGAAATTAACTTGCCAGTTGATCAGTGGATAAAAGTTAATTATGCACTTTGTTTTAGGCATCAACTGCAGATTTACGTCTTACGACTAAAGATAACTCGCTTCTCCCTCGATGCACAAGCTGTTAAATGACATCAGGGAAAATGATGTTGAATATTTGTTGGATAATCAGTTACTGGGGCGGATTGATTGCCAACTTTTTAGAGCGTTTTGAGAGTAGAGTTGCAACATTACGTAAATTAATCGTCAAAAGAAAATCACTTGCCAGCTATTTTGTTTGTTGCAGCTTCTTTTCTTTGTCATTTTTGACAGTAAACAAGGAGTCTTCAGGTTTCTGTCTGTTGGTTGGACAAAGGAAGTAATTTAAAGACGTCACTTTGGGTTCTGGGAACTGTGACAAGCATTTTTTTCACAATTCTTGATGAATGAAATGAATAAATGTGAAAATAACCGTCGGATTTATTGAGAATATACAGAATTAAGTTGTCGGAGCTCTCCTTTTAATTTGATGGAATCATCGTAAATAAATGTCCATAAATCCAAGACCAAAGACCATTCAGAACTTGCTTGATAATCAGCACATTTTTAAGGTTTCTTCACTGTCAAAGTGATCCAGTGGTAGTTCTCTGAGCATCCGTGACTACGCCGCAAACAGGAAGTGCTAACAGCTGATTCAGCATTCTTTAAATGGATTTGGCAACCATTAGAAAAATTATTTGTCCTATTGGTCACAAATAGGTTTCTTAGTTGTTGTTTCGCCGGTTTGTGCAAAGACATCATGAGGAAAAACTCAAGAGAACGTCTTTACGATCGCTCCGGACTGGATTCAAATTACAGGAGGACCTGAGAGTTTGACGTTTAATTGTTTTATAAACTAATTGCGGCTGTAATTATCACTCTGATGAAGGTGAACAATGACCTACATGTGCACTCGCTGACCAGAGCAGCTGATATTAAACTCAGCACACCTCTCCAGATGAATATCTCCAGTCCCACTGGGGCTGAAGAAACTGCTGTGAATATATGATCAAGATGAGCAGAAGAGAAAAGTGTTGTAACTTGTATATACTGTACTCTGTTTCACCTTCTGTCCTCTGTCTGTTCCTCTTCAGCTCGAGGCTTTGAAACAGCAGAACTCCAAATTCCAGGAGGAGCTCAGTCTGTCGAAGGAGCGGAGCAGCTCAGAAACCCAGCGGATCGGAGTCCTCTGCAAGGAAATGTGAGTACCGAGCATAACTAATGTGTTTTTTCCTGGCGCGGGTCTCGATGTCGACCCCCAGCCCGCCGGTTCATTAGACTGGTGTGGTGAATTTCTCCTGTGGGGTCGGTGCTGATGATTAAAAAACCCAGCCTGCGTTTTCAAGCTCTAATCCAGCACAAAGAAACGTCTGTGGCTCGATGTGTTTACATGTACGAACTGTCTGCATTGGTCTCACACTGCAATGTTAAATGTGTTGTTTAAGTGGCTCCATCTGTAACTCTCCAGAGAGATGCTTCCACTTGTAAATACGGTTTAAATAGCTGTGTAAATCCCATAATTAACCAGAGGGTGCTATTATGTGATTATGGATATGATGGTGGAGTTGAGTACAATGCACAATGCTCATAATCACAGGAACAAAACTCCTCCGGGGTATTATGGCCTCCATATGAACATTTCTGAGTCCTAACTGTAGAAACGCTTGTTTAAAATCCTTTTTGCTGGACTTTTTTAGATGCGTGTTCTAGTTTTTATATTTCTGGATGTTCTTTAACTTCCCTTCAGGCAGCCGCTGGTTTCCATTCATTTCTGTGTAGATTGAAAATCGCGCAGCGGATTCTGAAAACCAGCTTGAGGTGTTTAAATCGATCACAGTTTGTCACAGTTGAATCTTTCCGACTCTTCAAATCGTCGGAGTCCTTCAGCTCCTTCTCTTTACAAATTCCAGCCTGCAGTGCAGTTTAGCTCCCAGCCTGTGGTATATTCTGAATCCTTCATTCTCACCCAGCTGTTATGACTCTCACTCTTCATATCCTGCACAGAAATGAAAACCAGCTGTGATGTAAATTAGTAAATGATGGAGAATCAAAACATGAAAACCTGCAGTATGGTCCTTTAAGACCTCTGTGGATAGATGAGAGAAAACGTGATGAAGTAAGATTCATCACAGATTACTTAAGATTATAACAACGAACAGATCGTCGGCTGATCGCGCAGCTGAACCAGTTTTTGACGCAGAGTAAAAACCCTCTGCATGTTTTCACCTGCTGTGTTTGTTGTGGATTTCCAGCCTGATGTCGAGTTCTATTTATAGACTGTGTGTGTGCATATGTGGAAGTATGTGGTGTGTTTGCACGTGTGCGTTTTTTTGAGTCTTTACATCATCCTGCCGCCCCCCCCGAGTCATCAGCGCCCCACGCTGTGATGTCACAGCTGCAGATGACTGGGATTGGCTGAATTACAGTCATTAATATGTAGCATCCTGAAGGAGGCCGACAGTCGCAGCTTCGTCGTCCTTAGGAAGCAGCGATTTGTCTGCGTCTCCGTGGGTCGAAACCTCAGATGTCTGTAAATGGAGGAATCATGTCGAACACTTCTGCGGCTCCGTCACGTCTTCCTTCCTCCACCCTCGTCCCAACAATGTGTTCCTCCATCCTCTCTGAGGCGCGTCCTTCCCATCCGATGCTGTTATGTAATCGCTCAGCCTCTCCTCCCAGGACCGCCTGGCTCCAACGAGGCCGCCGCTCTCACTGTGACATCAGAGTGTGTGTGTGTTTCTGTGCGTCTTTGTGTTAAACTGTGTGTGTGTGTCAATGTGGCTTTTGTGGCATTTGGGAGAGCAGCTGTATTGTGTTTCTGATGCGTCTGCAGGTCAAACACTGATTGTCTACAGCAGTTAAAGAGGCTTTGTGTCACAGATTTGTTGCGATTTCAGCATTTATAATTTTCTTATTGTGACATAAAAAAACGAGACCTTGGCCGTCTCTCTCTGGACGGTTTGTTGAAGGTGTATGTGATGAATATTCATCATGGAGATAATCTTGAACCTCCTCACATGAATGATTTGAAGCTCTCTGGCTTCGATGTTGTGTGCTGTTTGGCGAGACGTGGAGCACAAACCTGAAGTAATAAACAGTCTTAAATTTTAGATGATGCATGAAACAATTTGCGAGGTCAGATCGGAGAGGCTGAGCCTCAGCTGCTGCACTCTCACATCCATAGTTCTGCTTGAATGAAGCGTTTTCCATCTGAGCCTGCTTCTGTTTACACCCTGATAGAGAATCCAGACACACAAATGGATGAAACGTTTGCTAAATCCACGGAATGAACCATATTTTTTCATGGTGCAGGTTCCCTTTAACTCATCCTGTGGCGTTCGAGTGGATGATGCGGAGGCATGGCCAATGTAATTACACTGCAGGCAGCCAAATATTTCACCCAGCTGGTGCTCAGACCGCGATATTAGTCACACAAAGCTTCAGAGTTCTTCCTTTGACACAAATCCTAAGAATGACCCACATGGAACTAATTACAGTTTCTCCTGCATCGCATCTTTTTGCTTTCAGCATCCAAAAATATCCAGAATCATAAAGCTCCAGACGACGCTGTCTACGCTGCTGTCTGTCGGGCTAAATTTGATTATGTGCACAGATTACCGTCTCAGCTTTATAATATCCAGCTGGTATTTTCCGTGGATGAGTGCGTCGTACAGTATATCACAGCCGTATCTTCGCTGTGCAGAGAGTATAAACCACTGCAGGTTTCACATCTGTCAAATCCTTTAAGATGTTTAAAGTGGTCGTCTACATAAGCAGCAGAAATAGACCAGCAGATGGCTTTAGAATCTGTAGATGATATCAGTTAAAGTGCAGGTCGCACATGTGCTGGTACAGTTAGTCGAAACACTAGAATCAGTCTGAAGCTGCTTCAGTCAGGTTTTTGTATCAATCACCTGAATCTGCAGCTCAGTTATACAGAAGCCTTTTAGTGTCTTTCAGCTCGTTGTTTTGTTGAACAGTTTTCTCACTGCTCTCGTTGTTTCTTGCAGTTTTCAGTGGAAGCTCTGATAGAAATAATAAGTGCATCACAGCAGACAGACACAGTTAGAAACTAGCTGGTGAACACAGTGAAGCGTTCAGCAGCTGCAGAGCTACATATTTCCCTCTGGGAGGTGGTGGAGACCAAAACCAGAGCTAAAAGAGAGATTACCGGACCTTCAGTCATTAGATGTACAGTCTACATCTGTGTGTTAAACAGCACTTCTAAGGAAATAAGTTTTGGTTAAAATGTGAGAAAGCAGGGTGACAATTATTATTGTCATCAACAGTTAATCTGCTGATCTTTTTCTCGAATTGTTCAGTTAAGCGTTCAGGTTCATGTCTCGTTTTTGTCCGACCAACGGACAGAAACACACAGATATTTAACTTATAAAATAAACAGAAACAGGAAATATCCTTATTCAGCCTTCTGAAAACAGCACATTTGGTCAACGACCTGCACGCTCAGTCGATTATCTGAATAGTTGCCGGTTGTTTCTGACCAGTCAATTAATGGACTTATCGTTGCTGCTCTAAGTGAAACCATGAAAGAGTCGCACACATTTATCTGACACGCAGCAGCTCGTGATCAATGCAGCCTGTCTCTGACATACATAATGCAGAGTGTGTATAGATCGAACTGCAGTGAACGCACAAAGTCACAGCAGGGTGAACCAGCTCGTGTGTCAGTGTGTGTGTGTGTGTGTGTGTGTGTGTGTGTGTGTGTGTGTGTGAGTGTGTGTGCATATCTAACAGATGTGGCACCGCACCAGATTTAGGCATACAGCAGCTGACACTGATATCACAGATCTGAACGTACAGCTCTGTAAGTGTGTCACGTCTCCTTCTCTGTGTGTGTGTTTCCCCTCAGAGAGGAGCTGAAGCTGGCATCCCAGAAGTCTCAGCACCTCGACGAGGTACTGACATTTTTCACACCTTTATTACACAAACAATCTCCTTCCTCCTGTTCCAGACCAGGTTTCAGAAACAGGGGTTTGATTAATGGGTTCTGGCGTGGCGAGGATTTACTTCCTGCTGCGACTGAACTCTTAAAGCTCAGGCGGGTTTAGCTTCTATTTAAACGTCTCTATATTTGTGTGTGTGTGTGTGTGTGTGTGTGTGTGTGTGTGTGTGTGTGTGTGTGTGTGTGTTTGCCTTTCAGCTCAATGACGACCGCAACAGTCAACAGCCAGACATGAAGACCAGGTAAGAAACATCTTCTTAATTATACACGTGTACTCTTTATTCCAGTCCTGCTCAGATGAAACAGCCTGCTCAGATCCCCATGTAAACATTTATAAACAGTTAATAAATCCATTATAAGACACTGTAATGTCGCTCTTTGGTGTTATTTTATTAAATCAAATTGAAATTAGACCAAATCTAAATGGTCACAACCAAACAGAAACCCTGCTGGTTGGTAGAACTGGAGAGAGAACGAGGGAGTTATCAAGCCCTCTTACAGCAGCTGCAGCCGTCAGGTGGAGTTTCTTCAGGTGCTCGTCCTCCTCGTCCTCCTCGTCCTCCTCGTTCTCCTCATCCTCATAACCCAGTAGAGGATCTCCATTTCTGGCTCTGTGTCAGTTGTTTGGCTCATTTTCTGTGGAGCTGATAAGTAAACATGGATTTGGACGTCGACAGCCGAAGCTACGAAACGTTCTGTCAGCCCGAGCGCCCGTCAGTGTTCGAGTCATCCTCCCTGTTCAGAATCACTGAATCAATAACTGACTGTACTGCTGATCTACCGTGTTGTATTTAACTCCACATTGAGAAACTCCACATTACAAACTCTTTAGCGATTCATGTTTGTGCTTTGATCCGTTCTTTGTCTTTGGTCGTATTTTAAGCCCGTCCTCGGAACAGAAACAGAAACTTGGCGCCGTCTCAGCAGTCAGGATTAAAACGTGCCGCCGCTGCCTCAGAGCAGCGACTTCAGTAAATGTTGAAAAGAGTGAGGATGACAGACGGCTGAGGCGGGATGACGAGCGCCTGTGTGATGTAAGATCTGAGCAACAACCTGAAGGAGAGGCGATGTGAGGAGCAGCTGACGGCGCCGTGCTGTCGGCCCGGAGGGAGACGAAGAGGTGATGGTGCAAAGTGGAGCAGAAACGATGTTTGTAGGGAGCGAGCGTCTCCTCAGGTAACCAGGAGCAACACGGGAGGTGTGACTGAGAGAAACAAACCGCTTCACATCCAGTTTCATTTATCAAGAGCGCTCGGTGTCCTCCGTCTGATGGAAGTGATTCTGGTGGCAACTCTAATAATCCAGCTGCGATGATTCTTGACTTTAAAACTCTGTTAATGTTTTGGTTTCTCACAGTTTTCTGATTGTCAAATCCAATCATAAATACATTGTTTTAATCCTGAAAGAAATAAAACAAATCAACCACGTCTCCTTCTGTCTGCAGAGAAACCGTCTCCAATCAGGAAACAGACGGAGAAATAAACTTCCAGAAATCCACTGGAGCCTTAATCTCAGACAAAGACCGGGAGCTGGAGATTCTGAGGAATGAGGTAGTCACACGATTTAATGTCACGTCTGTGTGTTGTTGTAACGACGGCTGTGTGAGGGATTGATCCGTTGTCTCCGTCGCTGCAGATCGCCGTGCTGCGAGGAGAAAACGCCGTGGCCAAGACGCTGCAGTCGGCCGTGGAGACGCTGGAGAGAGACAAAGCTCAGCTGCAGAGTCGTGTTCACAGTCTGGAGCAAAGGCTCATGGGAACGCAGGCGTCAGAAGGAGAGGACATTGAAGCTCCGCCCTCAGGTGAGGGGACGATGATCAGAGCGCTCAAACATTCCCGGAGTAGTTTCGTTTTGTCAACCTGCTTTCTGATTCCCTCCTGCAGGCGATGCAGCTCTGGAGCAGCTGAGGGAAGAGAAGGAGTTCGCTGAGGGACAAGTAAGACCGTCAGGACGCTGCCGACATCTGTTTCATCAAATCACTTCATGTTCAGATCAGTTCTCACCTGTGTCCCGATTGTCTCCATCAGATCAACTTCCTGAACAGCGTGATCGTGGACCTGCAGCGGAAGAACGAGGAGCTGAAGATCAAACTGAAGAAGCTCGCGCTGGCCGAGTTCAACGGCAACGACGACGCCGACGGGTGAGAAGAACAGAAAGTCATAGAAAACATAAAATCAGCATCTTTTCTTTCTTGATGTTGATCAAAATAATCTACAGTGTGTGTGTTCGTGTCATTCATGTGTTTGTGATATATCGAAGTGATTTCCGGTTGTGTCATGTGTCAGTAATCACACCTCCTCCCACGTCGCCCCTCGTTCCTCCGTCAGGTTTGTGGAGGGCGTGTCAAAGCGAGGGAAGAAGGCGACGCCGCGTCTGTTCTGCGACATCTGCGACTGCTTCGACCTCCACGACACCGAGGACTGCCCGACTCAGGCGCAGAGCCCCGACTCTGTACCTCACACCGCCTACCACGGCAACCCGTCCGACGAGAGGCCGTACTGCGACATCTGCGAGGCCTTCGGACACGCCACCGAGTCCTGCAACGATGACCAGACCTTCTAGAGGCTCCGCAAACTCTGCACCTGCATCTTAACGCCCCTAAACACCTTCTCCTCTCCCACTACATCTCCCCACATGCCTGACTAAACCCCTCCAGATTTTTCCATATTGTATTTTTATACTGTATTTATGCATATCACTGGTAGCCACCGTCCTGATCTGCGTCCTTTCTCTCTGCAGCTCCGGCTGCGATGCAGAACGCTCGTCCAAATATGCTGCTTTGGTGCAATATCGATGTTTAATACGAAAAGGAATCCGTCCTCTGCACTTGCTGTTTTTAACGTGTTGTTTTTTGCATCTAAGTTTGTTTCTGAATAAGCATTAAGTGACGTCTCACGTTGTTTTTTTGGGGGCTTTATTTGTTTTTATAGCCAAAAAATGATGCAACGCAGTTAAAGCACAGATGGAACTGAAGGGAAAATGAAGCACATCTACAATTTGTACATTCCTGTATCACATTCCTCCGTCTGTTCGGCTGCGAACCAATCAGAGAGCGAGACTGCTGCGTTTTTACAACTTTATATGTTTAACTATATTTTTTACGAAGCTCTTCTTCAAGTCTGTCAGCGTCCGACGGAGTGTCGGAGCCACTGACGGGAGAGAACGACGAGATGTGTCCAATAATCCAGAAGTACAAAAAACTCACAGTCGAACCTTCAGACAAAAATATGTAATAATGATAATAATCACTTTATTCATAAAGCACAAGATACAAAGCACTTTATATACAACTGAAACTAAATATTAAGAGAAGATGAAAAGGAAGGACAGTTCTCTACCACTAAGAAGTAAAATCTCCTGTGACTTTATTCTGAAAATATTAAAAGTGTTTATTAAAACGTAACGACTTTATTCTTCGTAACATTCAGACATCATAACTTTCACGACTTTGTTCTCATAATGTTACATCTTCTCTATAATATCGTAATATTCCAGTTTTACTTTATTCTCTGAATATTACGACTTTAATCTTTAAACTCTTTTATTTTAACATTTTTCTCGTAACATGCCGACTTTATTCTTAAAACACTTTTTAAATCATTCTTGAAAGATTATCATTTTTCTTGCAATACGACTTTATTGTTGAAATATTATGACTTTATTTTAGAATATTAATTATAATTTTTTGCCTTGTCTGGAGGGAAATATTTAGATTAAATCCAGCAGATAAAGTAGCAAAATCTCAAAATATCACATTTTGTTTTTGGGGAAACATTTTGATATTAACTTAAACTGACTAAATAGTTTTTGAAGTAGTAAAATACAGCTTTGCTTTCAAAATTACAACTTTATTCTGGAAATATTAAACATTTTAAAAGTCACAACTCTTTTTTTCCTTTAATGCAGCTTTTTTGTTTCGTAATATTCTGATTTAGGTCTCAAATATTTCTATTTAATTCTAAATTAAATATTACATCTTTTTCTCAAGACATATTTTTAAGGCAAATATTCAGACTTAATCCAACAGATTAGTAGATAAAGTAGCAAAATCTCAAAATACGATGACTTTAAAACATTTGCTTTTTATTCCTCGACGACTTCATCCGACTAAATAGTGAAAAAAAGTTGTAAAATAAAACTTCACTCTCAGAATTACAACTTGATTCTTGAAATATTCTGATTTTTTCTCCCATTATCGGGACTTTTCTTGTCCTGTAATGTTTCGACTGTTTTCTCACATCACTGCCAGATAATTCTTTAAATGTTACAACCTAATTAGACTTAACTAATCACTGAGCAGTGGCTTTAACACTCCGTTGGACTGATGAGAACATGAAGTCTCGACCTCTGAACTTGTGGTTTCCATCAGCTGCGTCTCTCGTCCTCTTCAGTGGACGGAGGTTATTCTGTGTTTCCTCCGTCTGCTGAAGAAGACCAAGAGATGCAGCTGAAGGAAAGCGAGTAAGTGGACTTTGACTCCACAGATTTCACACATGAAGGTCAGTTTACTTGTTTACTTACTTGTCTCTGTATGAAGTTTCGTCTCCACAGCGTTTATCTGTCAGTCAGAACAATCTCATCACGAGGTCCATTTAATAAAAACTGTTCCCGAGCTTTCAGCAGGATCAGAATATCTTCGTCCGCAGTTGTGGAGGAAGTTCAGGTGTTTCTTTATTCTACGCAGCTTTAAAGACTTCTCGTCTACTTTGTGTTCAGATTTTGGATTCAAGATGGCGTCAAGAGCTCCAGAACAGCTACTAAATGGACCTCGTGATGTTGATTAATTTGTCGTCTTCTGTGTCGAACCAAATTACTTTTCCATCGATCGTCCTGCAGGTTCAAGTCCCGGAGCAAAGCCACAGAAGGTTTTAGTCGTTGCATTTTGTTATTTATTCTCCGATCGTTCGCTCAGCGGTGATGTTCCTGCAGGGAAATAAGCTAAGCACTGATTCAAGGTGTCGTATGGTCTGTACTCGGACTTCTGTACTGTAGTGTAGGCGGGCTCTTTGAGATGCCACAGGAACTCAGACGAGCCCAGATGAAACTATAGAAGCCTCGACTAACTTTAGTTTTTGCACTGTCCACTTTAAAGATTCAGCAGAAAACAAACAGCGCTTTAACTTCACGGTTCTGATCAGAAGCGACTTTATTTTGATCACACGGCCCTCTTTAAAGTCTAAAGTCTGACATTCTGGGAAATGAGCTCGTTCAGATCGATACCATTCGCTACGGCAGCAATTAACTATTATTTTAGGTTTCCCAAAGCCGAAGAATTGTCTTATTTTGTCCATGACCTAAAACATATTCAGTTTAATGTCATAGAGGAGGAAAGAAACAAGAAAATACTCACATTTGAGAAGCTCGAATCAGAACTTTAACTTTTTATTTCCTTAAAAAAATTACTCAAACCGATTATTAAGAAAGTTTGCAATGAGTTTAGTCGTCGATTAATCGTTGCAGCTCTATCGCTCTCATGTCTGGATGCTAAATTTGAAGCTACAGCAGGTTAGCTTAGCACTTAGCCTAGCACAATGTCTGAGGTAAAAGACTAGCATGTTTTCGTTTTTGCACTTTGGTTTTTAGTACCGAGTTTCCAGTCTAAGCTAAGCTAACCTGCTGCTAGCTGAAGCTTTATTGCGTATTTGAAAAAGGGAAGTCCAAAAAAAGGACGACATTTCTGGTACTGCATTTTTAAAATTTAAATAAGACTGATGATTTTACAGAGCGTGACGCTGAATCTGTCGCACGCTTTCAACACGAGAGCGGAATGAGTTTTCTCACCAGAAACTGAAGCGAATTTCCCAAAATGTCGACCTGCTCCTTTAAATTAACCCTGTTTAGCGACTTGTATTTGACTTCTCCTGTTCTTAAGCACAATTTTTGGATCATATTGAATCTTCCAGTGTAACAGTGTATAATACATGACTAACCACCGACACTCTCGTCTTTGTAAATACTAATCCGAGGCGTCCTGATCAGCGTCTTCACGGTGCCAGGAACTAAAGAAAGCTTTTTCTGTGTACGACATTTTATTTTTCTGCCCTGTTGATAAGATTGACATTGTATAACGGAGGTTTCCACTCCAGGAGGGGAAAAAAGCCCATTTGTATAGACTTTAAAAAACATTGTGTACTTTATACGTGATGCATCTAATTATTAGTGTTTTATATGTAACAACTTCAGGCAGCGTCGAGAAGTGGTTTGGAAACCGTTTCTCAGACGTTGACGTGGTGTAAAATGTCACTGTTTTCTATGTACTGTATACTCCTGAACAGTCCAATAGAAATACTAAAAAACCAAAAGCAAGAAGTGTGTGTTCATGTTTTGTGTTTTGTTCTCGCTCCGGCGGTAGCTGATGTTTTGTGCCTTGCGGCAGACGTTTCTACATCCTCTCAGAGCATTAAACTCCTCTCTGTGCCGCTCTGCTCATTATAGTTTCATCCTCAGATCCATTTTTTTTTTTTTTAAACTCCTGAGAGGTTCCAGCAGCTCTGCTCCAGTTTTCATGAGCTCATGAGGGCTGTTTCATAAATGAGGATTAGCACTGAAACCAGGTTTACGTCTGTAATTCAGGCTTATTTACTTTTGCTCTGTGAACGTGAGGAATGTAACTTTCAGCTCTGTTTTTGTCTCCTGAGGGGGAAAATATTTGTCCGTTAAGCTGCTGAATGCTTCACCGTGTTTACCAGCAGAACCTCCAACTGTCTCGTCTGCTGAGAAAAGAACAAACTGCAGGAGCTCACGTGCAAAAACACTTCAGATTACTTACAGTAAAACAATGAAACACCGAGTTGTTTCGACCTCGAGTGGTGGACGAAGAAAGAAGAAGGTGAATGCAGGTGGTGAAGATGGAAAAATGAGAAACAACCATTCAACATATGTGTTTTATATATTTAAGGTCTGTTCATGTTTCAACCTTCTGTCGAAGGATGCTTCATGTTGTTAGGATCAAGACAAACACAAAGGAAGGCGTCTCTCCGTCTGCGGCTGAGCAGAACTACTGTGGTTTTCACAGTATAATAGAATAGTGGACACTTTAAAGGTTGAAGGACGCAGACACATAAAATGAAATATATTAAGATATTAAACTAGAGACCACACAGGGTGAAGCATTACCAGCTGATGTGGACGAGAGTAATAACAAAACCAAGGAAACAACAGTTAAAGACGATAAAGTGTCGTGTGAGAGTGTAAAATGCTCTTCAGCTGATTTTAAAGGGGCACTCTGTAGTTTTAAGGAAGGAAAATAAGGTCCCAGAACACTGTTTGAAGCTAGAAAGGTGGCAGGGTCCGCCACATGTAAACAGAGTACAGAGTATAAAACAGTATGAAATTGTACTCAATGAAGATACTTTCCATTCTGATTTAAATTTCTTCCTCAAAACTACTGACTGCTCCTTCAGCAGGCTGACTGTTTTCCCATTGATTCCAGTCTGTAAGCTAAGCTAAGCTAAGCTAAGCTAAGCTAAGCACCTCCTAGCTTTAGTCTAACATCAAACGTAGAGACACAAGAGTGGAATCAATCCTCTCATTGAACTCTCGACAAAAAAGACTAAAGACTCAAATCTACAGGCTGCTCCTTTAACTTCAGCGCCTCATCGCACCGAAGAAGACGAAACATCTGTTCTCGTCAAAACACTAAAAACACTGAAACACCGGGAAACGTTTTTTGTGAATTTTATTAAGAAAACAAACCATTGGACATGATAAAAACCAAGCACTACTGATGGAATAAATAAGTCAAACCAAACCATAAATCTGTACAAGATCTAAAGTGAAACAAAATGGTCCCAAGAAAAAAAAAGAAAAAACAACATACAAGATTTTATATCTCACAGCTCTTTTTTTTTTTTTTTTAAAACACACAGTTATGAGCAAACTATAAGCAATCGGCTCAATCAGGTGAAAGCTACAACAGAAGTGAGATTTGTTTTTTTAAACTGAGTGTACATAATGCTGTTTATAACTGTTAATGTCAATACAATAGCATTTTAAGTTCCAGCGCTGCTGGACTGGGAATGAGGTATATGCTAATCCATCCTCTAAACTGAGACAACTGTCGTTTTTTAATTCTTTTCTCTCCATCCATGTTGAACGCTGATCTGCTGAAGTCTGAAGTTGTTCCGTCTCTACAGCCCCTGTTACTTCATGAAGTCATTGGTTTGTGATTCAATTGATTCCAATCCATAGTCACAAGCAAATAATCGATTAATGAAACTAAATCTTACATGTGTGAGGTTGAACATTTAGAGGTCAAAGGTCTGAATCCGTACGAGAGAGTTCAAGTAAATTGCACAAATCTGCACAAAACCAGGATGTCGATGCCACACGTGTATGGATTCAGCCGATAGACAGCACCTTGAAGGATTAGAACCAACGTCTGAGCTCGGAGACTGGACCCTTTCTGTGTGGAGCTACAGGAACATGTCGGTCAGAGAGAAGTAGTGACACACAGACCACAGATGAGAAGAGACGGTGGACCAGACTGAAAACCAGCTCCAGCACCTGGTCTGGTTCTACTGGGTTCAGACTGAAGTAGACTCAGACCGGCGAGCAGGAACTCTGACGTGTCAGGTTTGCAGATTTTTACGTTTCCAGAAGACAAAAACCAAAAAAAAAAAAAAAAAAAAAAGGACTTCTGGGTAGTGTTCAAATTCCTGTTTCCAAAATGTTTTAAAGGAATAGTTCCACATTTTCGTCTCTCCTTGCTGAGAGTCAAGCGAGAGGACGTGTTCCACCCTCATGTCTGTACGGGAGTTACCAAGCTTCAGCCAGCAGACGGTTAGCTTAGCTTAGCATAAAGACATGATGCAGGATTTGTAAACAACATGTCTTTCACATCACCAGGAGACCAGGTGGCTCTCCATCTTTGTTTTCCTTCTGTGTCACGTTCAACGTTACAAACACAGGAAACAGAAGCTTCGTGTCTGTTTCACACTCAGCACCGACTGGACGATGTTTAAACGCTGCTCGAATAAAAGACAGATGGCAGCGATGTCGTCATAGCATCACAAACATCAGCGTGTACGCCCGGCTGTCGCTGTCGAACAAATCCTGATTCTCCTCTTTCTTACTCAAGAATCAAGCCAGATGTTAGCAGCTCTTTTGCCAGCTATAAAAGCAATATGTGATTCCTTTGGACAGGACCAGTCTAGCTGTTTTCCAAGTGTTTCCAGTCTTAATGCTAAGCTAAGCTAAGCTAAGCTAAGCTAAGCTGAGCACCTCCTGGCTGTCACGCACAGACACAAGAGTGGCATCAATCCTCTCATCTAACTCTCGACAAGAAACTACAAATATTTGCCAAAACGCTGAACTATTCCTTGAAATAAAAAAAAAAAACAACACAGTTGTAGTTGAGTATAAATATTGGGTAATACTAATAAGTGATGATTATAAGGCAAAGAAACAAAAACAAAACATGGCACCAAAATTGTAATTCAAAACCTGCTTGACCTAAAAACGTGTATTTAAATCGTAGCAACTCAAGGCACACCTTCAGGACCTACGCTACCTACGCCTGTCTTCACTACTCATCCAAGAGTTCATCTTGACCTGTACCGTCGTCTTCTTCTTCTTCTATGAACCACAAACTAACTCACTGTGATAAACATGTGAATGGAGAACTTTTCATGGATAGAGAAAAAAGACTTCCACTACAGCAGCAAATCTATCTGTGATCGATTGTGACATACCATAACAGTGCATTGACCCTCCTGAGAAAAAAACCCTAAACATTTCCTAAACAAATATAGAACATTAGTCTAACAGGAGGGAGGATTGAAGTGTCGTGGTCTTAGGGTGGAGGTTCCCCCACCGCGGCCGCTGATCTGAGACCAGGTTAGCCTCTTGAGTATCCTGAGCTAAACCGTTAGCAGTTCTAAAAATCGGTCTCAGAGCAGCGACCGGGATCAACCTCGTCCTAATCTCAGATCCCCAGTGTTAACTCTTTTAGTCACAGATGCAGGTCAGGGTTTGTGGTCTGGCCTGGTGGGTGGCCCGGGCTCGGCTGACGGCGTCGCCCCTGGTCACGGAGGGGATTGCAGCCCCGGGTTCAGAGCTTCTCTTGGCATTAGTGAAAAGTGTGGAGAACTGGAAGGAAGCACGGAGGGGGACCAGTGAATAGAGGTAATATCCATTCTCCCTCTGTGGCAGAGGAGTGTTAGGGCGAAGGAGGCAAAGTGGAGGGGAGACAGCCATCAGGGGGAGGAGGAGGGAGGGAGGGAGGGAAGGAGGGAGGAAGAGAGACGTCCATTCTCCCTTTTGGTATAGTTTGGGTAGAGAAGGGAAGGTGGAGGTAAGAAGAGGAGAGCTGGTGTGTCCATTAGCCCTAAATGATCTAGAGTTAATGGAGGGAGGTGCAGAGGGAGGGAGAGGAGGAGGGTGAGGGAGAGAAACCAATCAGCCCCCAAACATTTAACTCTCCTCAAAGTCCTGAGACGAGGACTCCAGTTTGCTTTTCTTGCTGGCCGGGGCCTCCTCCTCTAGGTCCTGCGAGGCAGAGGAAAAGGAACACATGAGCGATCGGTTCACGCCTCGTATCAATAATTGTCCACAGTGATTTATTGTAAAACAGATGCCGAATTAACAAGAAGGCCCAAATCATTAAGAATTTGTCACAGACGGCATGTCATAACTTTTATTAAGTTCCTCTTAATTCAGCAACTCATAAAATTGGACGTTTCTGTAAGGGAGACTGGGAACTTAAAGAAGTCGCCTGTGCTGGTTACAGTTTACTGTGGTTGTAAAATTTGACACGTTTACCTTCAATAAAATGTCGTCTTTCATGAATTTAGTGTAAATGATGAAACAATAAAAAAATAAAATACTGAAGAAATGATTTACAATCGCAGAGTTCAAGTTATTCTGTGTAACAACTCTCAAAATTATATAATTTGTTAATGGAGTCTGGTGATATTGTGGTCGCCAGCTCAACGGCCCACGACGACTTTAACCTACATTATTAAGACTCTTTGACGCCATGTTAGTAACACACACACACACACACACACACACATACACACACACACACACACACACAGTTGTTATTCAGGGTCCTTCTTTATGTGTGTGACTATAAATAACCATTCAACATTCACCGGGCGCCTGAGGGGAAACATACGTTACGGCTGCAGCCGTAGAAGAGAAGTCAACACTGGAGCAGCAGTTACAGAGAGAAGTGACAACAATGTTCATGTATTGGACCTGTGTTCTGTTTGTTCTGTCCCGGTTCTGAGATATCTGATAAGAAGAGTTCTGTTTGTGCTTCTCACTGTCAACAGTCTCTGTTGTTTCTGTGTGTGGACAGAAGAAAGACGCGTCGCTGTTTATTTTTTAATAAAAGAAATCTCCGGGTTCTAGTTTGCTCATAACTGTGCTTCTGTAAAAAGAAAATAAAAATAGAGCTGTGAGATATAAAATCTTGTATTTGTTTCACTTTAGAGTTGTTGTCTACAGATTTATTGTTTGGTTTGACTCCATCAGTTTTTCTTGGTTTTGATCACAGAAAATGTGTTGTTTCTTTGTAATTTGGCTTCTCCACCTGAGGGATCGGACCCTCGAGGGAGTCGCAAGCAAACGTCCAGAGGTCGGCAGACGGTCGTGGAGAGACAATAAAATACCATATTTCAGTTTGGAGAATAGTTTGTAGATTTAATTGTGTGTCCCTGTGACATGATTTGCCTTAAAATAGATTTTAGTAAGTGTGTTTTTTAAATTTAGAGTTCTGATTGGACACACAAGAACAATAAACCTTCTTGTTTCATCTCAGGATGTTGTTAAAGGTCCCGGTGCTGAGAGACGAGGAGGGCTCGTCTCATCAGGTGAGCAGTGAGTGTCGACGTGTTCGTACCTGAGTGGCTTTACTGTCTGAAGAGTCCTTCTCCCCTGAGGACAGACTGTCTCTCTTGGCACTTTGTGCTCTCTCTGAGGTCTCTGATGACGGGGTGGTCTTACCTGTAACACATGGACGCATCAGAACAGGAACACACTACAGCTGGTGTGCTGCAGATTCTGACACTTCAATGACACAGTGTGGTCGAGGTAAGTAACTGCACAGTAACGTCAACACTGAGATGTACGTTTCAATAATTATAATTACTTCAAGCACAATAGCTCCATTATTCCTCCTCCTTAAATGAGAATATTAGCTGCTTTTCTTCGTCTTCAAGGATAAATGTTCTCCTGGGATTTAGATATTTTATAAACCAAACAGTCGCTGGCTGCCGCCGTACATGGAATATGAGTGATATCGTGTTCATATCTGCAGGGTGATACAGACGTGATCATCTTTTACACTGACATGATTCAGACATGACGAGATATTTAATGAAAAGGCATGACTGGAGTGTGAGCAGAATAAAATTTGAGTTTTGTTTTGAATGTTTTGAAGTCAGATTCTTTCGTACTGACCTTAAGGAAATATAACTGAGTTATATATTTGTTACAGTACTTTTACTCGGGTGTTTAAGTCATTAATCTGACGGTTGAGACTCGGAGAGAGTGCCGTCTAACACCCGAAAAGAAGGTTGTCGGTTGAAGTCTCAGGGGAGAGACCTCAGCTGTGTCCCTGTGTGTCTCCTGTATTTAACAACAGGGAAGGAATCATCTCAGTGTGACGTTGTTTATCTCAACCTTACAGACGGAGATGAGAGAAACAAAAACAGGAAGTGGTTCATCATCCACCTGATCAGCCGTACTGCCACGCCACCACCTGCTACACGTCAGTGAGGAACTTGTTTACAGGTGCGTGTGTGTGTGTGTGTGTGTGTGTCTGACCCCTCTTGCTGTCCGGGCTCTGGTCAGTCTTGGCCTCGCTGTTCTCGCGGTGGGATGCGGAGGCGGGCTCTGGGGTCGGGCTGGTGCTACAACTGTTTTCCTGTTTCACCGGAGACGAGTCGGCGATGGAGCTCTGGTTGCTGTTGTCATCTGACGACGACAGAAAGAGAGAACGACTCACTTCAGTTGGGTTTTTTGTTAGACGTACACAAAACATTTCTGGAGCTTCACAGCAATACAGAGTTGCAACTGAAGCAGCTGGAGTTGGACTTGTGAAAAAAAATATATGGCTCCATGTACTTCACTCTACCCTCGACATGAACATCCAAAATGGAGCACTAGAGGCAAAGCATGCACTTGGACTTTTCATGGCGTTTGTCAACAAGAAAATAAACAACACAGATCATCACGGCTGCGTCCTTTAAGGCTTTCACCACCTACCATGCATGTCCATCATCCCCGGAGAGGAGCTGTTCTCTGGAGTCGTCAGCTCTGAGCCGTATTTCTCATCTTTGCCCTTCTTCTTGTTCTTGTTCTTCTATAAAGAGTGAAGAAAAACAGCATTCAAACACACAATAGCTCCGTTCAAAAGCAATCAACGCGCAACAATGCGATGTACAAAAAACAGCAAAACAAAAACGCTGGAGCTCTGACAGCGCATTCAAAAAGAGAATACATTACGGAGAATATCTTGCCCTTGAAAACAAAAGGCTGGACGTTTTTCTTTTGTCCTGCAGCACCTGTTGATAACAGGTGGCGACGCCGTGGATTCCGGGTCGCGTTTATAATTACAGTTAATATCATTAAAGAGGGAGCAGGAACTCACGTCATCGGATTTGGGCTCCGTCACCGGCACCCACTTGTAGATGCGGAGGGACGTGTCTCCAACAGTCACCCATTTCTTCTCCCTGTGCAGGAGCAGAAACCAAAACCGACTCAAAGAAAGACAACAACGTGATGACACAGACGTAGATCGATCAAGACACTGATGTAAAGACAAAACTGTTCCTGATGAGATGTTACAGTGGTAGGACTGATAATTCTCAGGGCTAATAAGCTAACCATTTATTCTAGAATATGTCAGACAATAGTTATAATAGACAATTATTATATCAGCAAATTACTTTCTTTTTCCGTCCAACAGCCTAAAACCCAAAAATATTTCATTTCTGATGATAAAACCAACAAAACGTTAGTACGTTTCAGAGCCTGAAGTTGCTGAATGTTTGGTATATTTGCTCAACAGAATCTGTCTGTGATTAGAAAACATTGTGATTAAAACAGCAGGAAACAAATCACGCTATCATAAAAAGACCCTGAAATCACGACTAAATCCCAAATAATCGATTTGTCTCAAAATACAAATTACACTACAGCAGACAAAATACATTTTAAGACATTAGTTTGGGTTTTGGGATTCTGTTTTCTGTTTGTTTGTGACATTTTAGACACCAAAAACATGTAACTGAGATAATAACAGGCGCATTTAGTGATAATGAAAATTTTAGTTACAGACCTGAATTTTTTGGTCTACAAAATGTCAGAATATAGTAAAAACTGAACTTCACGTTTCACCAAAGGTTAAGTTAAGTCTAATTAACGTCCAAACTCCAAAGTAGACCAAGACAAGCAGCACATATTTACATCAGAGACGCTGAATCCAGAGGATTTATGACATTTTTTCTTAAATCAGTGGACAAAATCGTTCATAATTTAATTTTCTGATCAACCTAACAAATCGCTTCAGCTCAAAAATCACAATGTAAAGACAGAGAAACACTAGACGTGACAACAGTATAATAATATGTGATCGCATGTGATATAAAATCAATATTCTTCTTAGTGCTGGAAGTGTTTCAGTTTCTTAAGAAGTCCAGTCGCCTACAATAAAGCACGACATGACCTGGGTGAGAACCTTCATCAACCAAATCAATATAATTATTCTGATTAAGGAGGCAACTAACAAATCAAATCTGATTGATTCAAATGATCATTTAGTCCATAAAATGTCGAAATAATAAAATGTCAATCACATACTGAAAAAGTCTTATTTAGTCGATGACATGATATTATATCAATGCCCTCAACTTATGCTGAATAATCATTAATAGATCCATTAATTAATTAATCAAGGTAACTGTTCCATTTGAATGCAGTAAAGATGTAATCTACTAATTATTTTAGATTGAATGGAATTAGTGAATTACAACTACTGTAAAATTGCATGCATACTTGAGTAAGTTTACTTAGATACTTTCCATGACTTACGCAAAACCAAAAAACCTTTTAGCTCATGACATTTATTGTATTACTTAAGTAGCTTTTTTACACAGTAATTTTTACACTTTAACTTTCCAAGTAACTTTTTAGCTAGTAGCATGTAGTGTTATCTTAAGTTAACACATGTTGATCAAAACGCATAAAATGTTAAAGTAAATAATGTAAATACATTTGGTAAATAAATGTAATGTAAAATAAAGTATTTACCCAAGAAATGTATATAATTACTACAAATAAAAAGGAATTATGTACAGTATTTGAGTAAATGTACTTAGTGACTTTCCATTAACTCTCCATGCAACTTTTTAACTAGTAGCATCCAAGGTTAGCTTCAGTGAAAACACTGATACAAAAATATAAAATAAATAAAGCAACTACATTTGTTAAATAAATGTAGTGTAAACTAAAGTATTTACCCATTAATGTAAGGTTTATTACTACAAATAGAATGGAATTAAGCGAGCATTTGTACTTAGTTATTTTTGGTTACTGTCTTGAGTCAGTAGTATAATGTAACATTTAAGCTAGTAGCATTTAATGTTATGTGTTATGTTATGCTTAAATTAAGACATTTTGAT
The DNA here is from genome assembly GCA_963678695.2 of Diplodus puntazzo. NCBI lineage: Eukaryota > Metazoa > Chordata > Actinopteri > Spariformes > Sparidae > Diplodus > Diplodus puntazzo. Next base: position 26,253,885 of record OZ023173.1, on the reverse strand, counting down.
ACAAATGTCTAAAATGTTAAAGTAAATAAAGTCACTACATTAGTTAGGTGTAAAATAAAGTATGTACCCAAGAAATGTACACAATTATTACAAATATAATTGAATTAAGTACAGTATTTGAGAAAATGTACTTAGTTACTTTGAATTACTGTTGTGAGTCAGTAGTATAAAGTAGCATTTAAACTAGTAGCATTTAGTGTTAGCTTAAGTTAAAACATTGATACAAACGTATAAAATAAATCAAGTGACTACCTGTGTTAAATAAATGGTGTAAAATAAAGTATTTACCCAGGAAATGTATATTATTACAACAAATAAAACGGAATTAAGTACAGTATTTGAGTAAATGTACTTAGTTACTTTAGATTACTGTCTTTGAGTCAGTAGTGTAAAGTAACTTTTTAGCTAGTAGCATTTAGTGTTAGCTTAAGTCACATAAACAGAAAACAAACGTATAAAATGGGCGAAAAATTATATAAAATAAATTAATACACTTAATTTTAATGTCGTCATTTTGTACCTGAAAGTATAAACGTCAGTGTTAAATAACTTATTTTATCTGTTTGCTGCTAAAACAATCACAGTTACATTAACGTTTTAATCAGAACACCAACTTCTCCTGACTTTGACCTGGGGACGTTTGATTAAAACACCTGATAACACATATCACATTGATTTCCTCCCCCCCGGGCGGGGTTACACACCCGAATAAACAGTATCTGAACGAGATCTCGCGGTCTTAAAAGGTGTATTTCGGCCGTTAAACGTGTATAAAAGTGTGTTTAGCCGTTAAGACTGAGTCACTACGTGTTCAGCCATGCACTAACTGTAGCCTACTTCCCTCTCCCAACCCCCACCGTGCTCCTCTTCTCTACCAGAACCTAAAGGGCGACTCAAAGCGCTTAATTTAAAACTCCAGACGGACTAAACTCCTCCGACTCAAGAGCGCCGTCGTCAAATTGTTTCCAAGTCGACACTTATCGGAGGTTTCGGTCCCTAAAGAGAGAATACCAACCGCCGCCTGAGCTGCGAGCTCAACAGCGGGCAGCAATGGCTTCATGTGACTGCATCGAAATGGCTTCTGGGTTCAACCCTGGCCGTTAAAATCGGCGAGAGAGAGAGAAAAGAGACGCCGGGTAACATGCTGTGTTGCTCGGCTCCAGGCAGCCAGACGACGGCCGGGGCGGTGCACCAAGCACGAGTGCGCCCCGGTGCACCTGAGCCGCAAGTACATCTGCCGTGAATCCCGTTCAGAAATTGTCCTTTTCTTTCAATTTCATCCCTCACTCCGTCTCGCTCCTTCCCTCTCCTCCCCCAACAAGCGAGCCTTTCTCGTGTTAGATAACGAAGCCCGCTTTTTTTTTTTCCTCCCTCTTTTCTCCCTCTTACCATTTTCGTACTTTCTCAATAGCGGCCATAACCCTCTTGATGTCATCTTTCGCCCTGCTCCGGGTCTCAGCTCGGACCGACCTGCCCGACATTGCCGCGGTGGGTATAATATTTTTAAAGCTCGCCGGCAGTTCAGACACAATGCAAACAGTAGAGCGCACAGAGGAGCCACTGCGCCTGCGCGGACTGATGTAGCAGCAGAGAGAGAGGGCGCCTGGCTGCAGCTGCACCGAGAGCAGAGCTGAGTCTCCCTGCTGAGAGAGGAGGAGAACAAAGAGGCAGCGAGCAGCGTGGATGTTGCTCTCAAAGTATACAAATACTACACAACTATCAGAGTGGCACACGGGTGATGCTGCCGAGGTACAACTACACGAGTATTGTGTACATGCAGCACACACTTTTGTAGTTTTAGGGAAGAAATGACAAGATCTGCATTGACTGTTTTTTTTTGATGCACAAACAGACTAAAGTTATTTATTTTACTTAAGTGAATATACAAGCTGTTCTCAGAGGGAAGTTGGCAGGGTCCGCCACATGTAAACAAAATTAAACATTTATATTCCTTTTTTTTAAAAATTATTTTCTGTGCGTCAGTCTCTAAATCCATTTTTGTTTGTTAGTTTATTAGAAGAAATGTTAATGAGAAGAGAAAGATCTGCATTGGCTGATTGTTTCATGCACAAACAAACTAAAGAAACAAGTTTTGTATTTGTTTTTGTTAGTGAATAAACAAGCTGTTCTCACAGGAAAGGTGGCAGGGTCCGCCACATGTAAACAAAATAAAACATCTATGTTCCTTATTTTTTTTTAATTATTTTCTGTGCGTCAGTCTCTAAATCCATTTTTGTTTGTTAGTTTATTATAAGAAATGTTAATGAGAAGAGAAAGATCCTCATTGGCTGATTGTTTCATGCACAAACAAACTAAAGAAACAAGTTCTTTATTCTCAGGGCCGGAGGAAGAGTTCACAGCTCAAAGTACAAATACTACACGACATCAAAGTGTCACACGGGTGATGCTGCTGAGGTACAACTACACGAGTATTGTGTACATGCAGGATTCACAGTTATGTTGTTTTAGGGAAGAAATGACAAGATCTGCATTGACTGATTGTTTCACACATAAACAAACTGAAGAAATACGTTTTTTATTTGTTTCTGTAAGTGAATGAACAAGCTGTTCTCAGAGGAAAGGTGGCAGGGTCCGCCACATGTAAACAAAATAAAACATCAATATTCCTTGTTTTAAATGTTAATGAGCAGAGAAAGATCTTCATTGGCTGATTGTTTCATGCACAAACAAACTAAAGAAACAAGTTTTCTATATAAGTGAATAAACGAGCTGTTCTCGGAGGAAAGGTGGTAGGGTCCGCCACATATAAACAGAATGAAACATCTATATTCCTTATTTTTTAAGTTATTTTCTGTGCATCAGTCTCTAAACCTTTTTTTGTTTGTTAGTTTATTAGAAGAAATGTTAATGAGCAGAGAAAGATCCTCATTGGCTGATTTTCTTCTGCATAAACAAACTAAATAAACAAACTTTCTTTGTTTTCATGACTAAATAAACAAACTGACATTAAAGAACAACACAGTTTATACTGTTTTACTTTGTTTACATGTGGCGGACCCTGCCACCTTTTTAGCTTCAAACAGTGTTCTGGGACCTTATTTTCTTCTGAGAGCAGCTTGTTTATTCAATTATGAAAACAGTTTGTATAATTACTTCATTAATATTCAAAATATTAAAATTCTGAGTTTGAATTTCTTCTATAAAACTACAGAGCGCTTCTTAAATATCTCATTTTTTTAACCACCTATAAGACACACTGAATTGCATTTTCATTAGTTTGAAAGGTGCTCTATGAATAAAGTTATATTTATAATATATGATATTGTAATATTAAAGGAACATTCCACCCAAAAATTAAATTAAGTTATCCGCCTACTGATGATATAACACACAACATTTCTGGAGTTTCACAGTAAAACAGAGTTACAGCGTTCTGCTAAACAGCTGAAGCAGCTGGAGACTTGATTTAAAAACCACTGTGAAAAAACAACATGAAATGGCTCCGTACAACTCGTCTGGTGTAATCAAAGTCCTTCAGAGGCCCTGAGCGCTCAAACTAATTTAAAAAGGTGTTGAAAGTGTGCAAAAGCTGCTCATGAGGTGAAAACATATTTAATTTCGAACTTCTCTGGTCAAAATGTGACTCGACTCCACAGCTCGAGTTAATAGACATTTAAATGATTATGTTGCCCTCTGGTGTTAAAATTAAGAAACTGCAGACAGTGTTTTGTACACAAGCTTTATTTTATCAAATCAAATAAACTTCAACAGCTGACATTTCTGAATTGAATGATTTACAGTTTATTTTCATGTTTGTATGATTAAAAAAACAAACAGACACTGAATTTAACATTATGATTACATCTGCTGCCAACTTTCTACAAGAGGTATAAAAACAATCAAACAAACTTTAACTTTCCATTAATTAAAATTGCTTGTAAAGTTTGATGTAAATTTAACTAATTTAAACATATCTTAAAACTTTCTTAGCCTTTTTGTTTTACACATTTTTGATTAAGGTGTAATCGTAAAAGCAGGTTGTGGATCTGGTACAATTAATGAAAATAATTAATATAACTAATTGCTATCAAAATTACTGACTGAGAAAGCAAAATAAAATGAACATTTCAAACAAAATCTGAAGAAATAAATGATTTTTTACTTTTTTACATCAGTAAATTCTGTTAAACAACTCTTGTTCAGTGATTTCATGAACAGATTCACTTCATCCACACAATCAGTTTGTTGGAGCAGAATCTCAGCTATGTACAAGCAAATAATGAAGCATCTCCTTATTGATTATAATCATGTGAACTGAAGTCATCATGAGCAGCGAGAGCCTCCGTGGCTGAACAGACACAGGAAGGAGCGCCGCCTGAAGAAAGTCCAACATTTACAGAACAACAAGAAGACGTCAAAGTACCGCCCACAATGTTTGACTGACAGCTGATCTGTGTGCAGTGAAGAAATGCCACAACAATCAGCTCTCAGCAACAATGATGGAAACACAACAAGTCTGAAGGAATGAAACACACAATTTAACCCACTGACCCTGAAATGACTTCTGTCTATTTGAGTTCACAAAACTCAGCGAATCCAGAAGTCCACCAGGAACTGTAAAACCGAAGTCCAGCATAGAGAGGCTGAGTGAATGTGGTCTGGACTCTGTGGAGGAGAGTCATGGTGTCAGAGACGCTGTAGAAGGACAGAATACCTGCACTGTGATCCAGGTACACTCCAACTCTGGAGGACCGAGGACCTGAGACAGGAGTTCTGACTTTGTTGTACCAAAAGTGATAACTGTCTCTGGCACAAAATAACATCCAGGATTTTTCATTGAATCCAAATCTACATTTCTCTGAGCTCCCTGCTCTGCTGATATTCTTGTATGCGACTGCTACACCAACTCCTTCTCCTCCTCTCCTCTCCACCTCCCAATAACAACGTCCAGTTAGACTCTCTCTACTCAGGACCTGCTGCCACACAGTGAATCTGTCTGGGTGATCAGAATAAGACTGATGTTGACCGAATGTTGCTTTTCTGTTCCCCTCAGATAATAACAGCTGTCTGTTTGCTGTGTTTGGATCCAGTGTGATTTCACGTGAATATCTTAAGAAGTCAGCTCTGGTCTTGTTCTCTGGTTGTGACAGTAAAACATCCACTTCAGTCTCTGTCAGTGAGATGTTTGTCCATGTCTCTCTCAGGACGTCCTGTAGTTTGTCTCTGACCTCTGACACAGCTGCTGTCACATCCTCAAAGTACGTGAGAGGACGGATGTTGATGCTGGGTGAGTGTGTAGACTCACTGAGTGCTGACAGTGAGGGGTAGTTGTGTAGAAACTGGTTGTGATCCTCTGTGTGTGAGAGCTTCTTCAGCTCAGCGTCTTTCCTCTTCAGCTCAGTGATCTCCTGCTCCAGCTTCTCCTGAAGCTCTTTGACTCGACTCACTTCAGTTTCCTGCTGGGATCTGACCTGCTGCTTCACATCAGAGCGTCTTTTCTCCATGAGACGGATCAGCTGGGTGAAGATCTTCTCACTGTGCTCCACTGCTTTATCAGCAGAGCCATTGATGGCCTCCACCTCCTGTTGAAGCAGCTTCACATCTTTCTCTCTGTCCTGGATTCTCTGCTGGATGTTGTGTCGACTCCCCTCCAGCTCTCTCTGCCTCTCAGTCCTCTCTGCTGCAGCTGACACTGTGTCGTGGCCTTTATGTTCCTCCATAGAGCAGAGATAACAGATACACTGCTGATCAGTACGGCAGAACATCTTCATCACCTCATCGTGACGAGAGCAGATGTTCTCCTGGAGCTTCTCTGACGGCTCCACCAGCTTGTGTTTCTTAAATGTAGGTGATTCATAATGAGGCTGCAGGTGTTTCTCACAGTAAGAGGCCAGACAGACCAGACAGGACTTAACTGCTCTCAGTTTCCTCCCAGTGCAGAAATCACAGGCCACATCTTCAGGTCCAGCATAGCAGTGATCAGCAGGAGCAGCTTGGAGTCCAGTCTTCTTCAGCTCCTCCACTAAAGCTGCTAACATGGTGTTTTTCAGCAGCTCAGGCCTCGGTGTGAAGCTCTTCCTGCACTGAGGGCAGCTGTAGATCCCCTTCTCATCCTCTGTGTCCCAGTGGTCTTTAATACAGTTCTTGCAGTAGCTGTGTCCACAGGGAGTAGCCACCGGATCCTTCAGTAGATCCAAACAGATCGGACAAGAGAAAGTCTCTCGGTCCAGCTGAACTGCTGTCTGCTCCATTTCACTTCTCAGTGACAATGACTGACTGAGCTTCACTTCCTGATAACTGAAACTAGTCTGAGCTCTGATCTGAACAGGGTGTGTTTGTGCGGCGAATGAAAACCGTCAGCTCAGTTACAGCCAACCACAAACTGTAGATCTGAAGGGGAGGAAAAAGGAAATGTAGGTACTTGTCAGACTCTTTATGAGCACATGATGGAGCCAAAGTACCAAAGTGAGAAATAAATGTTTACTCGAAAACTTTCCAACAAAATCTATCAAAGCTTAAATGTTCCCATAGCCCGTGAAGGCGGCACGCAGTTGATTAGTGGAAAAACGTCTCACGTCATCTCTCCACGACACATCAACACGCAGCTCTTTGTGAGATGAGCTCATTCAGTGCAACTCAACAAAATAGAGATGACAAAACTTCCCGAACAGACTCAGGCGTATTTATTTGGCTTCCTCGTGAGAAACGTAACTGAAATTTTAGATTCAGCACATGTAACTTTTAGTTTTAAGTTTAATTTGATTTGAATTAAGGAGTCAGCAGCTCTGACATGTGTCAAAATACTGAGCAGTGAATACCAGTAAATATCAGCCGTCGTTTGTTTTTAATCTCGAACACTTCACAGCGTTCAGACTCTGTTGTAGGATTCAGGATGAATGAAGAAGGTAAGCTGTCTCCAGTTCATCACTGCTGGCTCGTATGTTGATGTTAGCAGCACAGATGTTAACCGTGTCTGACTGTGTTCAGAGCTGGTGGAGTATTTCAGGGCTCAGATGAGGAAGGACCCGGACATGGCCTCTGCTGTGGCCGCTATCCGCCCTCTGCTTGAATTCCTCAAGAGAGACAAAGGTGTGTAGGTTTGCTGTCCTGGTTGTGAACAAAGCTGCCATGTTTCAGGTGAACCATAACCCTGTTTTGTCAAGCTGTGCCTCCCTCCCATCAGAAGACATTTGTATGCCTTAATTTTTATTATTTTAACTATTTTATTGCAATTTTCTGTGCATCAGTCTCGAAACCCATTTTTGTTTGTTACTTTATTAGAAGAAATGTTAATTAGCAGAGAAAGATCCTCATTGGATGATTCAAGCTTTCTTTGGTTTCACAACTGAATAAACAAACTGACATTAAAGAACAACACAGTTTATCCTGTTTTACTTTGTATAACATAGTGGATCAGCATTTGTCAAAGGAGGACCCAGGGCTGCAGTAGTCAGTTTCATGTGGCTTTAATCAAACATTTCAGGCAGCACAGACATAACATAGCACAAACATGCCACCATGCGGCCCCTACATATACCTTTCCTGGCAGGTAACACACACCTGGATTTCCAAGAGCTCCCTCTAGGGTAATATCAAATATTATCAATCTCAGGATATTACATCCCTCCCCTCTCAGGTCTGCAGCCATCACTTAACTTAAAGAGAATATAAGACATCATGGAAACAATTAAAACTAAATTACATTAGCCATGCTTAGTTCATTAACATTATAATAACATACAGTGTATATTGTTTTCTTCGCTTTTACAACTTAACATTTAATTCCCTCTAAGAATTGTAGCAACTGAAATTAATTAACTAATACATTCTCAGGCTGCTAGCCAGACATTTAGGGTCTATAATAGTACGGAGGACGCCTCTTTCTAATAGAGCGTCTCAAGCTTGGTGTTCGTGGTTCCTGCGCTACAGGACTAGGCTCACTCTCAGGTAGACCACTCTCAGAGTTCTTCACAGGGGTTGTTGGACAGACAGATGCAGGTGACAGTACCTGTTCTGGCACCACAGTTGGTGGGTTAGGCCCAACCTGGGGCGTACTGGGATCTAATTCAGGAAGTCTGCTTTGCTCCCTTCTCCTGATCTGATCAACATGTCTCTTTAAAACCTGTCCATTCTCGGTGAGAACGTTATATGACAGTGGACCCGTGCAGCTCTCAGTGGTTCCAGGGAACCATTTAGGACAGTATCCATAGTTCTTTGTAAAAACTGGACTTCCTAGATTAAAACATCTGAGTTTCGTAGTCCTATCATGATGAGTTTTTTGTTTCCATTGTTTCTTTTCCCTCTTAGTTTTCAAGTCCATGAATAAGAATTCAAACATGGACCTGGGCCTCCTGGACATGAGCATCTCTGCTGGGGACAAACCTGTGGTCGAGTGTGGAGTGATTCTGTAACTAAACAGGAATCTTGACACTTTAGTTTCCAAGCTCTCCTTTCCTCCTTGCATCCTTTTCATCCCGTCCTCGTCGCCAATATAACATGGTGGATTACCATTTGTGAAAGGAGGACCCAGGGCTGCAGTAGTAGGTTTCTTGTGGCTTTAATCAAACATTTCAGGCAGCACAGACATAACATAGCATACACATGCCACCAGGGGGCCTCTACATATACCTTTCCTGGCAGGTAACTTCCTGCCAGGTAACACACACTTGGATTCCGAAGAGCTCCCTCTAGGGTAATACCAAATATGAACAATCTCAGGATATTACACTTTGTTTACATGTGGCCGACCCTGCCAACTTTCTAGCCTCAAATAGTGTTCTGGGGCCTTTTTTCCTCTGAGAACAGCTTGATTATTCACATATGGAAATAGTTGGTATTATTACGTCATTAATACAAATCAAATAAACTTTATCAACAACTGACTTTTCTGAATTCGATGATTTACAGTTTATTTTCAACCTTCATGTTTGAATGATTTAAAAACAAACATTGAATTAAACATTATGATTATATATGCTGCCAACTTTCTGCAAAAGGTGTTAAAACAATCACATGAACTTTAACTTTCCAATTAATTAAAATTGTTTGAAAAGTTTGAGACAAATTTAACTAATTTAAACACATCTTAAAACGTTCTTAGCCTTACACATCTTCAATTAAGGTGTAATAGTAAAATCAGGTTGTGGATCTGGTACAAATAAAAAGAAAAATAATTAATATTACAACTTATTGCTATCAAAATTACTGACTGAGAAAATTAGATAAAATAAACATTTCAAACAAAAAAGTAAAAGATTTTTTTTACTTTTTACATCCAGCATAGCATTGATCAGCAGGAGCAGTTTGGAGTCCAGGCTATCTTGTCCCTTCGTCAAGGGTGGTACCCCGAGGTGATGTAGTATGAATTGGATCTTATTAGTTTTTATGATTTATAATTGTCTCTGATAAATATGAATTATTACTGATAGCCAAATTTAACCCGAAACTCCCTATTAATGTTGCATGGCGTACTGCATATGGTGCCCCGTGTGAGGCAGTGTAAACTAATATATTTCTGAGTTTGTATCATTACCTCATTAAATATTCTAAGTATCAAAATTCTGAAGACTCCAAAACAACATAGTGCTATTGATTGTGATCATGTGAAGTGAAGTCATCATGAGCAGCGAGAGCCTCCGTGGCTGAACAGACACAGGAAGGAGCGCCGCCTGAAGAAAGTCCAACACTTACAGAACAAGGAGACGTCAAAGTACCGCCCACAATGTTTGATTGACAGGTGATCTGTGTGCAGTGAAGAAATGCCACAACAATCAGCTCTCAGCAACAATGATGGGAACAGGACAAGTGTGAAGAAATGAAACACACAATTTAACCCACTGACCCTGAAATGACTTCAGTCTATTTGAGTTTACAAAACTCAGCAGAATCTCCAGAAGACCAGTCAAGCAGAAGTCCAGCACAGAGAGGCTGAGTGAATGTGGTCTGGACTCTGTGGAGGAGAGTCATGGTGTCAGAGACGCTGTAGAAGGACAGAATACCTGCACTGTGATCCAGGTACACTCCAACTCTGGAGGACCGAGGACCTGAGACGGGAGTTTGGACTTTGTTATAATCAAAGTAATAACTGTCTTTGGAACAAAATAACCTCCACGATTTGTCATTGTATCCAAATATGCTTTCAAGTAAGCTCCCTCCTCTGCTGATATTCTTGTATGTGACTGCTACACCAGCTACTCTCCCTCTCCACTCCACCTCCCAGTAACAACGTCCAGTCAGACACTCTCTACTCAGGACCTGAGGCCACACAGTGAATCTGTCTGGGTGATCAGAATAAGACCGTTGTTGACTCATTCTAGTTGCTTTTCTGTTCCCCTCAGATAATAACAGAAGTGTGTTTGCTGTGTTTGGATCCAGTGTGATTTCACATGAATATCTTAAGAATCCAGCTCTGGTCTTCGGCTCTGGTTGTGACAGTAAAACATCCACATCAGTCACTGTCAGTGAGATGTTTGTCCATGTCTCTCTCAGGACGTCCTGTAGTTTGTCTCTGACCTCTGACACAGCTGCTGTCACATCCTCAAAGTACTTGAGAGGACGGATGTTAATGCTGGATGAGTGTGTAGACTCACTGAGTGCTGACAGTGAGGGGTAGTTGTGTAGAAACTGGGTGTGATCCTCTGTGTGTGAGAGCTTCTTCAGCTCAGCGTCTTTCCTCTTCAGCTCAGTGATCTCCTGCTCCAGCTTCTCCTGAAACTCTTTGACTCGACTCACTTCAGTTTCCTGCTGGGATTTGACCTGCTGCTTCACATCAGAGCGTATTTTCTCCATGAGACGGATCAGCTGGGTGAAGATCTTGTCAATGTGCTCCACTGCTTTATCAGCAGAGCCATTGATGGCCTCCACCTCCTGTTGAAGCAGCTTCACATCTTCCTCTCTGTCCTGGATTCTCTGCTGGATGTTGTGTCGACTCCCCTCCAGCTCTCTCTGCCTCTCAGTCCTCTCTGCTGCAGCTGACACTGTGTCGTGGCCTTTATGTTCCTCCACAGAGCAGAGATAACAGATACACTGCTGATCAGTACGGCAGAACATCTTGAGCACCTCATTGTGACGAGAGCAGATGTTCTCCTGGAGCTTCTCTGACGGCTCCACCAGCTTGTGTTTCTTTAATGGAGCCACATCATAATGAGGCTGGAGGTGTTTCTCACAGTAAGAGGCCACACACCGCAGACAAGACTTAACTGCTCTCAGTTTCCTCCCAGTGCAGAAATCACAGGCCACATCTTCAGGTCCAGCATAGCAGTGATCAGCAGGAGCAGCTTGGAGTCCAGTCTTCTTCAACTGCTCCACTAAAACTGCTAACATGGTGTTTTTCAGCAGCTCAGGCCTCGGTGTGAAGCTCTTCCTGCACTGAGGGCAGCTGTAGATCCTCTTCTCATCCTCTGTGTCCCAGTGGTCTTTAATACAGTTCTTGCAGTAGCTGTGTCGACAGGGAATAGCCACTGGATCCTTCAGTAGATCCAAACAGATTGGACAAGAGAAAGTCTCTCGCTCCAGCTGAACTGATTTCTGCTCCATTTCACCTCTCAGTACAACGACTGTCTGAGCTTCACTTCCTGATGACTGAAATTAATTTGAGTAAACAAGTTAAGATATCAGAGAAAAGAGGGAGCGGTTATCAACCTTCCATTCATTCCAGGACGAGTAGCAGCTCTGTGAATCTGAACTTTGTTTCTTCTTTTACAATTAAGCCTCAGTTAAAACCTGCTCCCCATTTGAAAACATCTAAGTTTTTAGTTGTAAAATATGTCTTGGCTCCTCAGACTTTGCTGATGTTTCTCTAACTCTTCCTCTGATTCTGTTCACGTTTCATTTCCTGGTTGCAAACAGCTGACGGTACCTGTTAGACCATTTATGAGCACATGATGGAGCCAAAGTACCAACATGTTTAGTCGAAAACTTTCCCACAAAATCTATCAACGCTTAAATTTCCGATAACCCGTGGCGTATTTTTTTGGCTTATTCATGAGAAACGTGACTAAGACTTTAAACTCAACACATTTATTTCATAGTTTTGTGTTTATTTGATTTGAGCTGAGGAGTCAGCAGCTCTGACATGTGTCAAAATACTGAGCAGTGAAATCAGTAAATATCACCCGTGGTTTGTTTTTAATCTCGAACACTTCACATCGTTCAGACTCTGTTGTAGGATTCAGGATGAATGAAGAAGGTAAGCTGTCTCCAGTTCATCACTGCTGGCTCGTATGTTGATGTTAGCAGCACAGATGTTAACTGTGTCTGACTGTGTTCAGAGCTGGTGGAGTATTTCAGGGCTCAGATGAGGAAGGACCTGGACATGGCCTCTGCTGTGGCCGCTACCCGCTCTCTGCTTGAATTCCTCAAGAGAGACAAAGGTGTGTAGGTTTGCTGTGCTGGTTGTGAACAAAGCTGCCACGTTTCAGATGAACCATAACCCTGTTTTTTCAAGCTGTGCCTCCCATCAGAAGACATCTGTATGCCTTAATTTTTATTATTTTAACTATTTAATTGTAATTTTCTGTGCGTCTGTGTCTAAACTGATTTTTGTTTGTTAGTTTATTAGAAGAAATGTTAATTAGCAGAGAAAGATCCTCATTGGATGATTCAAGCTTTCTTTGGTTTCATGACTGAATAAAAAAATTGACATTAAAGAACAACACAGTTTATCCTGTTTTACTTTGTATAACATAGTGGATCAGCATTTGTCAAAGGAGGACCCAGGGCTGCAGTAGTCAGTTTCATGTGGCTTTAATCAAATATTTCAGGCAGCACAGACATAACATAGCACAAACATGCCACCAGGCGGCCCCTACATATACCTTTCCTGGCAGGTAACACACACCTGGATTTCCAAGAGCTCCCTCAAGGGTAATCTCAAATATTATCAATCTCAGGATATTACATTCCTCCCCTCTCAGGTCTGCAGCCATCACTTAACTTAAAGAGAATATAAGACATCATGGAAACAATTAAAACTAAATTCCATTAGCCATGTTCCTCAACTTAAATCTTAGTTCCTCAAAATTATAATAACATACAGTGTATATTGTTTTCTTCACTTTACAACTTAACATTTAATTCCCTCTAAGAATTGTAGCATCTGAAATTAATTAACTAATACATTCTCAGGCTGTTAGCCAGACATTTAGGGTCTATAATAGTACGGAGGACGCCTCTTTCTAATAGAGCGTCTCAAGCTTGGTGTTCGTGGTTCCTGCGCTACAGGACTAAGCTCACTCTCAGGCGGACCACTCTCAGAGTTCTTCACAAGGGTTGTTGGACAGACAAAGGCAGGGGACAGTTCCCGTTCTGGCACCACAGTTGGTGGGTTACAACCAACCTGGGGTGTACTGGGATCTAATTCAGGAAGTCTGCTTAGCTCCCTCCTCCTGATCTGATCAACATGTCTCTTCAAAACCTGTCCATTCTCGGTGAGAACGGTATATGACAGTGGACCCATGCAGCTCTCAGTGGTTCCAGGGATCCATTTGGGACAGTATCCATAGTTCTTTGTAAAAACTGGACTTCCTGGATTAAAACATCTGAGTCTGGTAGTCTTATCATGATGAGCTTTTTGTTTCCATTGTTTCCTTTCTATCTTGGTTTTCAAGTCCGGGAGTAACAATTCAAACATGGACCTGGGCCTCCTGGACATGAGCATCTCTGCTGGGGACAAACCTGTGGTCGAGTGTGGAGTGATTCTGTAACTAAACAGGAATCTTGACACTTTAGTTTCAAAGCTCTCCTTTCCTTCCTTGCATCCTGTTCATCCCGTCCTCGTCGCCAATATAACATAGTGGATCAGCATTTTTCAAAGGAAGATCCAGGGCTGCAGTTGTAGGTTTCTTTTGACTTTAATCAAACATTTCAGGCAGAACAGACATAACATAGTACAAACATGCCACCAGGGGTCTCTACATATACCTTTCCTGGCAGGTAACTTTCTGACAGGTAACACACGCTTGGATTCCCAAGAGCTTTCTCGAGCGTAATACCAAATATGAGCAATCTCAGGATATTACACTTTGTTTACATGTGGCAGACCCTGCCAGCTTTCTAGCTTCAAATAGTGTTCTGAGACCTTGTTTTCCTCTGAGAACAGCTTGATCATTCACACATGGAAACAGTTTGTATTATTACTTCATTAATAATGTAAATATTAAAATTCTGAGTTTGAATTTCTTCTATGAATCTACAGAGTGCTTCTTTAATATCTCATGTTTTCTTTATCACCTGTAAGACACTTTGAATAGCATTTTCATTTGTTTGAAAGGTGCTATCTAAATAAAGTTTGATTGATTGGTGGAATTAATAATAGTGAAATATTAAAGGAACATTTGACCCAGAAATTAAATTAAGTGATCATCTCCTCCTCCCGTTGATATAAAGTCAGGTGAAGTCTCGTAGTCCACAGAACATTTCTGGAGCTTCACAGTAAAACAGAGTTACAGCGTTCTGCTGAACAACTGAAGCAGCTGGAGACTTGATTTAAAAACAACTGTGAAACAAACAACATGAAATGGCTCCGTACAACTCGTCTGGTGTAATCAAAGTCCTTCAGAAGCCCTGATCAATCAAACTAATTTAAAAAGATGCTGAAAGTGTTTAAAAGCTGCTCATGAGGTGAAAACATATTTTTAATTTCGAAGTTCTCTGGTCAAAATGTGGATATCACACTGATAAACAAGCCAATTACAGACTTTTAACTGCCTCAAAATCCTGTTTTTATTAATGATGCAGTGAGTAGTTGTCGTCAATCGACTCCACAGCTTGAGTTAATAGACATTTAAATGATTATGTTTCCCTCTGGTGTCATAATTAAGAAACTGCAGACAGTGTTTTGTACACAAGCTTTATTTTATTAAATCTAAGAAACTTTATTAACAGCTGACATTTCTGAATTGAATGATTTGCAGTTTATTTTCATGTTTGAATGATTAAAAAACAAACAAACGCTGAATTAAACATTATGATTATATTTGCTGCCAACTTTCTACAAGAGGTGTAAAAACAATCACATGAACTTTAACTTTCCATTAATTAAAATCCTTTGAAAAGTTTGATACAAATTTAACTCATTTAAACACATCTTAAAGCTTTCTTAGCCTTTTTGTTTTACACATTTTTGATTAAGGTGTAATAGTAAAAGCAGGTTGTGGATCTGGTGCAAATAATGAAATAAGAACACATCTTAAAGCTTTCTTAGCCTTTTTATTCTACACATTTTTGATTAAGGTGTAATAGTAAAAGCAGGTTGTGGATCTGGTACAAATAATAAAAATAATTAATATAACTAATTGCTATCAAAATTACTGACTGAGAAAATAAAATAAAATGAACATTTCAAACAAAATCTAAAGAAATAAATGATTTTTTACTTTTTTACATCAGTAAAGTCTGTTAAACGACTCTTGTTCAATGATTTCAACAGATTCACTTCATCCACACAATCAGTTTGTTGGAGCAGAATCTCAGCTATGTACAAGCAAATAATGAAGCATCTCCTTATTGATTATGATCATGTGAACTGAAGTCATCATGAGCAGCGAGAGCCTCCGTGGCTGAACAGACACAGGAAGGAGCGCCGCCTGAAGAAAGTCCAACATTTACAGAACAACAAGAAGACGTCAAAGTACCGCCCACAATGTTTGATTGACAGGTGATCTGTGTGCAGTGAAGAAATGCCACAACAATCAGCTCTCAGCAACAATGATGGAAACACAACAAGTCTGAAGAAATCAAACACACGATTTAACCCACTGATCCTGAAATGACTTCAGTCTATTTGAGTTTACAAAACTCAGCAGAGTCTCCAGACCGGTTAAACTGAACTCCAGCACAGAGAGGCTGAGTGAATGTGGTCTGGACTCTGTGGAGGAGAGTCATGGTGTCAGAGACGCTGTAGAAGGACAGAATACCTGCACTGTGATCCAGGTACACTCCAACTCTGGAGGACCGAGGACCTGAGACGGGAGTTTGGACGTTGTTGTGATAAAATTTATATTCGTTTGTGGAACAAAATAACCTCCAAGATTTGTCATTGGATCCAAATAAACTTTCACGTGGCCCCCCTGTTCTCTTGATATTCTTGTATGCGACTGCTACACCAACTCCGTCTCCTCTCCACTCCACCTCCCAGTAACAACGTCCAGTCAGACTCTCTCTACTCAGGACCTGACCCCACACAGTGAATGTGTCTGGGTGATCAGAATAAGATTGTTGTTGTCTCATTCTTGTTGCTTTTCTGTTCCCCTCAGATAACAACAAATGTCTGTTTGCTGTGTTTGGATCCAGTGTGATTTCACATGAATATCTTAAGAATCCAGCTCTGGTCTTGTTCGCTCGTTGTGACAGTAAAACATCCACTTCAGTCTCTGTCAGTGAGATGTTTGTCCATGTCTCTCTCAGGACGTCCTGGAGTTTGTCTCTGACCTCTGACACAGCTGCTGTCACATCCTCACAGTACTTGAGAGGACGGATCTTGATGCTGGGTGAGTGTGTAGACTCACTGAGTGCTGACAGTGAGGGGTAGTTGTGTAGAAACTGGTTGTGATCCTCTGTGTGTGAGAGCTTCTTCAGCTCAGCGTCTTTCCTCTTCAGCTCAGTGATCTCCTGCTCCAGCTTCTCCTGAAGCTCTTTGACTCGACTCACTTCAGTTTCCTGCTGGGATCTGAGCTGCTGCTTCACATCAGAGCATCTTTTCTCCATGAGACAGATCAGCTGGGTGAAGATCTTCTCACTGTGCTCCACTGCTTTATCAGCAGAGCCATTGATGGCCTCCACCTCCTGTTGAAGCAGCTTCACATCTTTCTCTCTGTCCTGGATTCTCTGCTGGATGTTGTGTCGACTCCCCTCCAGCTCTCTCTGCCTCTCAGTCCTCTCTGCTGCAGCTGACACTGTGTCGTGGCCTTTATGTTCGTCCATGGAGCACAAAATACAGATACACTGCTGATCAGTACGGCAGAAAATCTTGAGTACCTCGTCATGACGAGAGCAGATGTTCTCCTGGAGCTTCTCTGATGGCTTCACCAGCTTGTGTTTCTTTAATGGAGCCACATCATAATGAGGCTGCAGGTGTTTCTCACAGTAAGAGGCCACACACTGCAGACAGGACTTAACTGCTCTCAGTTTCCTCCCAGTGCAGACATCACAGGCCACATCTTCAGGTCCAGCATAGCAGTGATCAGCAGGAGCAGCTTGGACTCCAATCTTCTTCAGCTGCTCCACTAAAGCTGCTAACATGGTGTTTTTCAGCAGCTGAGGCCTCGGTATGAAGCTCTTCCTGCACTGAGGGCAGCTGTAGATCCTCTTCTCATCCTCTGTGTCCCAGTGGTCTTTAATACAGTTCTTGCAGTAGCTGTGTCCACAGGGAGTAGTCACCGGACCCTTCAGTAGATCCAAACAGATTGGACAAGAGAAAGTCTCTCGGTCCAGCTGAACTGCTTTCTGCGCCATTTCTCCTTTTTGTTACAACGACTGTCTGAGCTTCACTTCCTGATGACGGAAACTGAGCTCTGATCTGAACAGGAAGTGTTTGTGCAGTGAATGAAACCTGTCAGCTCAGTTACAGCCAACCACAATCTGTAGGTATGAAGGAGGTAGTGGAGCTGCTGTGTGAGAGGAGGAAGAAGAGGGAGGGCTGATCGAGCTGTGACTCGGTCCAGGACGAGGAGCAGCTCTGTAAATCTGAACTTTGTTTCGTCTTTTATGACGAAGCCTCAGTTAAAACCTGCTCCACATTTGAAAACATCAAAGTTTTTGGTTGTAAAACATTTCTTGGCTTTCTTGGCCATATATCAAACTTTTTCCCACTTTCCTCTTGATCATTATACTTTCATTTCCACCTCCTCTTTCTTTTTTTTCTTTTTGTCTGCTTTTTCATTTCCTTGTATTGCTAAATGAGCTGGAACCGACATGAACCTTATTTCCCTCCCCTGTTGTATTAATCTGGATTATTTTAACTGTATTTCCTGATGTGTTTTCGCTGTCCTATTTTTAATGTTTCAGATTGATGAACTGAATCACTACATATGACTATCTTCCTGTCCACCATGTCCTCCACACATTCTATTGCCAGTAATATTGCGCATAGCACTTCGGCATATATGCTTAAGTGATCTGATGTTCTCTTTGGCATTGTGATATGATGGCTGGGAATCACCACTGCTGCGCCTGTTGCTCCTGTTATCAGCTCTTTTGATCCATCTGTGTATATGCAGTGGTGTACACAGGGAGGTGGCAGAGGGCTAAAGTGCCGTCTTGGGAGCCAAAACACGTGCTAAAGTGCCCTCTTGGGAGCCAAAACACGTGCTAAAGTGCCCTCTTGGGAGCCAAAACACGTGCTAAAATGCCATCTTGGGAGCCAAAACACGTGCTAAAGTGCCCTCTTGGGAGCCAAAACACGTGCTAAAATGCCGTCTTGGGAGCCAAAACACGTGCTAAAGTGCCCTCTTGGGAGCCAAAACACGTGCTAAAAGGACCTCTTGGGTGCCGAAAACACATGCTAAAGTGCCCTCTTGGTTGGCAAAACACACTCAACTGCCACCTTGGCTGGTTAAAACATGATAAACTGACCTCTTGGGAGCCAAAACGCGCACTAAAGTGCCCTTTTCAGTGGCGAGAACGCACTGTATTTTCGCCACTACCCTTCAAAAAGTCTGTGCACACCACTGTGTATATGTAAACATATTCATATATTCATGCATATGTAAACATATATGTATATGTAAACATATTCCCCATACTTTCCATCTACATAGTTATAAAATTCCTCTTCTGCTGTTTTATTTCTTCTCTTGATATTCCATATTTCTAGATCTACGCTTGATTCCTGTAACATCCATTCGGTTGTTCTGCTATACCCTCACTGACCCACCCAAAGCTTGTTTGTTGTTCTTTCCCTTTTCCCCAACATATCTCCAGAACTCTCTTTGTTGGGTGATCTTCACTGTGCCCTTTTGGGTTTGTCCAGTAATTGGCTATAAGCTGTATCCTTCTGAGCCATAATGGCATTTCTCCTGCTTCAACCTGCAGGGAACATACTGGTGCTGTTTTCATTGCTCCTAGACAAGTTCTTAATGCTCGAGCTTGAATAATATCTAGCTGCAAGAGGACCGATTTAGCTGGTGATCCGTATCCCACCCTACCGTACTCTATTCTAGACCTAATTAGTGCGACATATATGTATTTTAACAAGGTAAAATCAGCACATCATAACATTCAATACTCCCTTACTTTTTTGTACTATTCCCATCACATGTTCTCTGCACGTTAATCTAGAACCAAAAATCAATCCCAAGAATTGAAAGCTGTTTATTCTGTCTAAGTTCTTTCCATTTAAGTTTTAACTTTTTATTTTCACTGACTTTCTTTTTTGAGAAGAACATCACTTTACTTTTTTCCACTGAGAACTTAAAACCACATTCTGCTCCCCATTTTTCCACTTGGTCTATCCCTTCCTGTAGCTTCTTAACTAAATGGTCTATGTTGCCTCCCTTCTTCCATTATGCTCCATCATCTGCAAACAGAGATCTTCCATTCCTGTCGGTATATTTTCAAACATATCATTTATCATTATTGTGAATAGTGTAGGACTTCTAACACTCCCATGTGGTGTACCGTTCTCAATATAACTTTCTGACATCTCCGACCCAATTTTAACCTGGATGACCCTCTCCCTTAGAAAATCCATAACCCAGTTAAATAAGTTTCCCATTCGATGCATCTTGATCAGCAAACTTTCTCTCCATAACATGTCATATGCTTTTTCGACGTCAAAGAACACTGCAGCCACCGTTTCTTTATTTACCTGAGCTTTCCTGATGTCATCTTCAAAACACAATACTGGATCCATTGTGCTCCTACCTCTTCTAAATCCACTTTGATACTTAGTCACCAGTCCCCTTATTTCAATATAGTGCATGAGCCTTTCATTCATCATTCTCTACATTACTTCACCTCTATGTGACGTAAGAGCTATGGGTCTGTAGTTTATTGGCTTATTAGGATCTTTCCCAGGCTTCCTTATTGGTACGATTATTGCCTCCTTCCAACTTCGTGGGACTTTACCCTCTTTCCAGACTTTATTGAATAATGACAATACTTTTATTAGTCCATCCTCACTTAGATGTTTTATCATCGTATAACATATTATATCTTTACCTGGTGCACTCCTTCTTGTTTTGGCTATTGCTCTTTTAATTTCTCCAATGGTAAATGGGACATCTACTTCGCTTTCCCTACTATCCTTTCTTTTTAACACCTCCCTGTTTTCATCTCTAGTTTTCTCCCTTCCACGTCTTTCCTCCTCAGTTAAATTGTTTGAGCTGTGTACCGCAACAGAAGTTTTAACCATTAACTCCGCCTTTTCTTTATTGGTTACAGCCATTCAGTTTCCAGAACTCAAAACTGGATAATTCCAGTCCTTCCTAACTCCACACATTTTTTCAACATTCCCCAAACTTCTCCTATCTTAGTAGTGCTCCCAATTGATCCACAGAACTTCCTCCGGTGCGACCTCTTTGCTTGTCTTATTGTTTTCCTTACCATTGCTTGCGCTTGTTTATATTAGATCAGATGTTGAAAGTTACGGTATCTTTTAACTCATTTAAATGCTTTATTTCTACTCTTTACTGCTTGTTTGCATTTTTCATCCCACCATGGTACTAACTTATACACACAGTGTTTTGTACACAAGCTTTATTTTATCAAATCAAATAAACTTTATCAACAACTGACATTTCTGAATTGAATGATTTACAGTTAATTTTCATCCTTCCTGTTTGAATTATTAAAGAACAAACAAACATTGAATTAAACATTATGAGTATATTTGCTATATTTATTTTGATTATATTTTTAGGTACAAAAACAATCACATGAACTTAAACTTTTCACGCAATTTTTATTAATGGAAGTTAAACTAATTTAAACATCTTAAAGCTTTCTTAGCCTTTTTGTTGTACACATCTTTGATTACGGTGAAATAGTAAAAGCAGGTTGTGGAACTGGTAAAAATAAAACAAAAATAATTGATATTAAAACTGATTGCTATCAAAATTATTGACTGAGAAAATTAAATAAAATGAACTGAATGAGCTGAACTGCTTTCTGCTCCATTTCACCTCACAGGACAACGACTGTCTGAGCTTCACTTACTGATGACTGAAGTTAATTTGACGAAACAAGATAAGATATCAGAGAGAAGAGGGAGCGGTTATCAACCTTTGACTCAGTCCAGGACGAGGAGCAGCTCTGTGAATCTGAACTTTGTTTCCTCTTTTACAACGCAGCCTCAGTTAAAACCTGCTCCACATTTGAAAACAAAATGTTTAGTTGTAAAATATTTCTTGGCTCCTCAGGCTTTGCTGATGTTTCTCTAACTCTTCCCCTGATTCTGTTCACATTTCATTTCCTGGTTACAAACAGCTGATGGTACTTGTCAGACTATTTATGTGCACATGATGGAGCCAAAGTACCAAATTAAGAAATAAAAAAATTCCTTACTCGAAAAGTTTCCAACTAAATCTATCGAATGTTTGCTATCAAAATTACTGACTGAGAAAATTAAATAAAATTAACATTTCAAACAAAAAATTAAAAGATTTTTAACTTTTTACATCCAGCATAGCAGTTATCAGCAGGAGCAGCTTGGAGTCCAGGCTATCTTGTCCCTTCGTCAAGGGTGGTACCCCGAGGTAATATAATATGAATTGGATCTGATTAGTTTTTATAATTTATAATTGTCTCTGATAAACATTAATTATTACTGATTGCCAAATTTAACCCGAAACTCCCTATTAATGTTGCATGGTGTACTGCATATGGTGCCCCGTTTGAGGCAGTGTAAACTAATACATTTCTGAGTTTGTATCACTACCTCATTAAATATTCTAAGTATCAAAATTCTGACAACTCCAAAACAACATAGTGCTCCTTTGAAAACAGGGCTTGTCACTGAAAATGCAGACTTGTGGTTACCCAATGTAACACTCAACAGAAAACCACAAAGAACATGTGAACATTTAATCATGCTAGAGCGCAATCCCAAACATGAGTGAGAATTTATTTCTGAGTAGATTTACCAACAACTTACATGTCAACACATTCAATGAACCAAACAGGAGCAGGAAGAAGAAAAACCTCTATGAGCTGCTCCTTTCTTAACAATAACACCAGATACTGTAGATACTGGTGGACATCACTTTATTGTTCACTTCTATTTTCACAAATCGAATCAGATACAATCAATGACACTGATCTTGACATAAATGTTATGTTAATAATAAGTTGTTAATAAGTCTTTTTGCTCTTTTCTCTGACACATACAAAGATTTAGTAGGAGTCACAGACGAGTTGCACCGCACCTCAAAATATGGAAGAATAATTGAACAAAACAAATATGAAGAGAATGAAAAATCTGAACCGTCCTTTGTTCAAAACACCAAAACATGGACACACTTTCCAGTTTGTTCACACGTCCCATCAGTAAAGTCTGTTAAACGACTCTTGTTCAATGATTTCATGAACAGATTCACTTCATCCACACAATCAGTTTGATGGAACAGAATCTCAGCTATGTACAAGCAAATAATGCAGAACCTCCTTATTGATTATGATCATGTGAACTGAAGTCATCATAAGCAGCGAGAGCCTCCGTGAACAGACACAGGAATGAGCGCCGCCTGAAGAAAGTCCAACATTTACAGAACAACAAGAAGACGTCAAAGTACCGCCCACAGTGTTTGATTGACAGGTGATTTGTGTGCAGTGAAGAAATGCTGCAACAATCAGCTCTCAGCAACAATGATGGAAACACAACAAGTCTGAGGAAATGAAACACACAATTTAACCCACTGACCGTGAAACGACTTCTGTCTGTTTGATTTAACAAAAATCCGCAGAACCTCCAGACAAGCAAAACAGAAGTCCAGCATAGAGAGGCTGAGTGAATGTGGTCTGGACTCTGTGGAGGAGAGTCATGGTGTCAGAAACGCTGTAGAAGGACAGAATACCTGCACTGTGATCCAGGTACACTCCAACTCTGGAGGACCAAGGACCTGAGACGGGAGTTTGGACTTTGTTGTAATCAAAGTTATATTCGTTTGTGGAACAAAATAACCTCCAAGATTTGTCATTGAATCCAAATAAACTTTCATCTGATCCCCCTGCTCTTCTGATATTCTTGTATGCGACTGCTACACCAACTCCGTCTCCTCCCCACTCCACCTCCCAGTAACAACGTCCAGTCAGACTCTCTCTACTCAGGACCTGAGACCACCCAGTGAATCTGTCTGGGTGACTAGAATAAGACTGTCGTTGTCTCATTCTTGTTGCTTTTCTGTTCCCCTCAGATAATAACAGATATGTGTGTGCTGTGTTTGGATCCAATGTGATTTCACATGAATATCTTAAGAATCCAGCTCTTGTCTTGTTCGCTCGTTGTGACAGTAAAACATCCACTTCAGTCACTGTCAGTGAGATGTTTGTCCATGTCTCTCTCAGGACGTCCTGTAGTTTGTCTCTGACCTCTGACACAGCTGCTGTCACATCCTCAAAGTACTTGAGAGGACGGATGTTGATGCTGGGTGAGTGTGTAGACTCACTGAGTGCTGATAGTGAGGGGTAGTTGTGTAGAAACTGGTTGTGATCCTCTGTGTGTGAGAGCTTCTTCAGCTCAGCGTCTTTCCTCTTCAGCTCAGTGATCTCCTGCTCCAGTTTCTCCTGAAGCTCTTTGACTCGACTCACTTCAGTTTCCTGCTGGGATCTGAGCTGCTGCTTCACATCAGAGCGTCTTTTCTCCATGAGACGGATCAGCTGGGTGAAGATCTTCTCACTGTTCTCCACTGCTTTATCCGCAGAGCCATTGATGGCCTCCACCTCCTGTTGAAGCAGCTTCACATCTTTCTCTCTGTCCTGGATTCTCTGCTGGATGTTGTGTCGACTCCCCTCCAGCTCTCTCTGCCTCTCAGTCCTCTCTGCTGCAGCTGACACTGTGTCATGGCCTTTATGTTCATCCACAGAGCAGAGATAACAGATACACTGCTGATCAGTACGGCAGAACATCTTCATCAGCTCATCATGACGAGTGCAGATGTTCTCCTGGAGTTTTTTGGACGGCTCCACCAGCTTGTGTTTCTTAAATGTAGGTGATTTATAATGAGGCTGGAGGTGTTTCTCACAGTAAGAGGCCAGACAGAACAGACAGGACTTGAGGGCTTTCAGTTTCCTCCCAGTGCAGAAATCACAGGCCACATCTTCAGGTCCAGCATAGCAGTGATCAGCAGGAGCAGCTTGGAGTCCAGTCTTCTTCAGCTCCTCCACTAAAGCTGCTAACATGGTGTTTTTCAGCAGCTCAGGCCTCGGTATGAAGCTCTTCCTGCACTGAGGGCAGCTGTAGATCCTCTTCTCATCCTCTGTGTCCCAGTGATCATTAATACAGTTCTTGCAGTAGCTGTGTCCACAGGGAGTAGTCACCGGATCCTTCAGTAGATCCAAACAGATCGGACAAGAAATTGTTTCTCGGTCCAGCTGAGCTGCATTCTGCGCCATTTCACCTCTCAGTGACAACGACTGTTTGAGCTTCACTTCCTGATGACTGAAACTAGTCTGAGCTCTGATCTGAACAGGGATGTGTTTGTGCAGTGAATGAAACCTGTCAGCTCAGTTACAGCCAACCACAATCTGAAGATCTGAAGGGGAGGGAACAAGGAAATATAGTGACAGAGTGGAGCTGCTGTGTGAGAGGAGGAAGAAAGAGGGAGGACTGATCGAGCCGTGACTCAGTCCAGGACGAGGAGCAGCTCTGTGAATCTGAACTTCGTTTCCTCTTCAACATCGCAGCCTCAGTTAAAACATGTTCCACATTTCAAAATATTGAAGTTTGTAGTTGTAAAATATTTCTTGGCTCCTCAGGCTTTGCTGATGTTTCTCTAACTCTTCCTGTGATTCTGTTCACTTTTTATTTCCTGGTTAAAAACAGCTGACAGCACTTGTCAGACTCTTTATGAGCACATGATGGAGCCAAAATACCAACAGCCAAAGTATTGTTCATGAGTTGAGTTGCAGACCAGTGAGACTTTCCTCTAAGATGCTGGTGGAGGAAATATTCATATACTGTATTTGGGTACAAATACAACTATATAAAAATGGGCATGTTGTGGCAAAATCTCTCTACCAGCCTGTCTGTTTCTGAGTCTACAGGTCGTCTTAAATCCATGCAGCTGTTTTCACTCACTGTTTCAACTGATTTAATCATCTGAAGACAATATTTAATAAACAGTAAACATATACATCTTTACAAATACAGCAAACAGTAACCATTAATAATACTTCTTTGAATCCTGTGGAGAAAGTCAACAGACTCCCTATAAAAATTGCTCAATTTAGTGAGTCATTAAGTCAATTGAGACTTTATAAACGTTTATGAATGCTGTCTACACCACATTCTTAACTCTTTGGACATTCCTGTTCATTCAACAAAAGTTTTTACTTGAGGATATTTTGTCACATTGGTTTCTCCCAGCCAAATAAGAAAAAGTCAAAGAAGATTTTACTTTGGTTTTAATGGACAGTCAAAGGAGCACTCTGTAGTTTTGGTGAAGAAATGTTAATGAGAAGAGAAAGATCTTCCTCTATTTTCTGAATAAATAAAGTTACCTTAGAAGACAACACAATTTATACTGTTTTACTTAGTTTATATGTTGTGGACTCTGCCACCTTTCTTGCTTCATATGGCCTTCTGGGACCTTGTTTTCCTCTGAGAACAGCTTGTTTATTCACTGATGGAAAAAATACAATGTTGGGACCCACAGATGTAGGCATTCATTCTGGATTTCAAAATGGACTCTGAACTGAACTCAGTTTCCCAGAATTCTCCAGTCTTCACATCTTGTTGCCATTTCAGCTTTGAGCTACTGTTGGTCAGGGTGACAGACCCACCTCTGACCAAATAGTCAAAATGCCAGTCCTTTCTTCTCCACCTCTCTCTCCACAGGGCTGCCTGCCCCCAAGTTCTCTTCTCCTAGATTCTTCTGGGCCCGACAGCTGCTGAGAGCTTCAAGCTGCATTTCCAGCAGGCCCAACGAACTTCTACTCACAGCAGTAACACAAGGTCCTACTAGTATTCCAGCTTAGTTAGCGGCAGCAGCTGCAACGTAAAACTTTCCAGCTAACTACACAATCCAAGGAACACCAAGCTTCTATCCTTGCAAAGGAAAGGAGTGACCAGTTTCCTCCACCTGCTGTGTTTCATCAGACCTTGCACAGCAAGAACAGCACTGTTCAACACTGTGATTATAACCTTCTCTTTCTTGATTTCTCAGTCCAGTAACCACCAGCACCTTTCTTCAAGGACTGGTAACGTTGAACTGGGCCTAGATAGCACACAGCACAGCATAGCATGACTAGGCACAGGACTTTAAACAGTGGTTGAAGTAATGCAAATGTGTTCAATCTATGTGTTAGTTCACTGTTTTGGGGTGATTGTGATCTCAAGTCATATCATTGGTAGTTTGTTTTGCAACACTTCTAACTTGATGCTAGTTGAATTATGCTTCACACAGACTCAGAGTCTTTGCGTGCAACTAGTCATCTTCTATAACGTGGCATTACAAAACACACACACACACACACACGCACACAAACACCTGTATATAGTACATATTAGTTACATTGTGTGTTTTCCTCTTTGTGGTAAGTCCAATACTTTTGAACCTTCATGCTGTCTATTTAATATTGTACAAGAGAGAAAGTTACCAACCTCTACTCTTTCAAGGACTCCAAAATCCTTCGACCATTACTAGCTGTTATGGTAATATTAGTTGTAGTTATTAAATTGGCTTTATTTTCCCTTTGTCAAGGGCGGTGCCCCGAGACGATACAATATGAATTGGATCTTATTAGTTATCATAATTAATAATTATCCCTGATAGTCATTCATTATTATCGATAGCCAAATTTAACCTAGAACTCCCTATTAATGTTGCACGAAGTACCACATATGGTGCCCTGTGCGAGGCAGTGCAAAACCATATATTTCTCAGTGTCTATTATTACCTCATTAAAATTCTAAGTATTAAAATTCTGACGTCTCCAAAGCCATCATTTGAAAACAGGGATTTTCCCTGAAAATACGGATGTGTGGTCACCCTAAGTAACACTCAACAGAAAACAACAAAGAAGACGTGAACATTTAAACATTTTTGAGAGTGATCCCAAAGCTGAGTATGAATTTATTTCTGAGTAGATTTATAACCAGTTTACACTTCAACACATTCAATGAACCAAACAGGAACATGAAGAAGTAAAACCTCTATGAGCTGCTCTTTTCTTAATAATAACACCAGATACTGAAGATACTGGTGGACCTCACTCTATTGTTCACTTCTCTTTTCACAAATCAAATTAGATACAATCAATAACAGTCATCTTAACATAAATGTCCTCTTAAATTGAATATTTGAGCAGAATGTTACATCAGTGTCTCTGCTTTAATGTATGACATCATAAAGACATCTGTAGACATCTCCTTATTGATTATGATCATGTGAACTGAAGTCATCATGAGCAGTGAGAGCCTCCGTGGCTGAACAGACACAGGAAGGAGCGCCACCTGAAGAAAGTCCAACATTTACAGAACAAGAAGAAGACGTCAAAGTACCGCCCACAGTGTTTGATTGACAGGTGATCTGTGTGCAGTGAAGAAATGCCACAACAATCAGCTCTCAGCAACAATGATGGAAACACAACAAGTCTGAAGGAATGAAACACACAATTTAACCCACTGACCCTGAAATGACTTCAGTCTATTTCAGTTTACAAAACTCAGCAGAGTCTCCAGGAGGGAAGTAAAACCGAAGTCCAGCACAGAGAGGCTGAGTGAATGTAGTCTGGACTCTGTGGAGGAGAGTCATGGTGTCAGAGACGCTGTAGAAGGACAGAATACCTGCACTGTGATCCAGGTACACTCCAACTCTGGAGGACAGAGGACCTGAGACAAGAGTTTGGACATTGTTGTAACAAAAGTTAAAACTGTCTGTGGAACAAAGCAACATCCAAGATTTGTCATTGAATCCAAATCCACATTCATCTGAGTCCCCTGCTCTGCTGATATTCTTATATGCGACTGCTACACCAACTCTCTCTCTCCACTTCACCTCCCAGTAACAACGTCCAGTCAGACTCTTTCTACTCAAGACCTGACACCAGCCAGTGAATCTGTCTGGGTGATCAGAATAAGACTGTTGTTGTCTCATTCTTGTTGCTTTTCTGTTCCCTTCACATATTAACAGAAGTATATGTGCTGTGTTTGGATCGAGTGACATTTTACATGAATATCTTAAGAAGTCAGCTCTGGTCTTTGGTTCTGGTTCTGACAGTAAAACATCCACTTCAGTCTCTGTCAGTGAGATGTTTGTCCATGTCTCTCTCAGGACGTCCTGTAGTTTGTCTCTGGCCTCTGACACAGCTGCTGTCACGTCCTCAAAGTACTTGAGAGGACGGATGTTGATGCTGGATAAGTGTGTAGACTCACTGAGTGCTGACAGTGAGGGGTAGTTGTGTAGAAATTGGGTGTGATCCTCTGTGTGTGAGAGCTTCTTCAGCTCAGCGTCTTTCCTCTTCAGCTCAGTGATCTCCTGCTCCAGCTTCTTCTGAAGCTCTTTGACTCGACTCACTTCAGTTTCCTGCTGGGATCTGACCTGCTGCTTCACATCAGAGCGTCTTTTCTCCATGAGACGGATCAGCTGGGTGAAGATCTTCTCACTGTGCTCCACTGTTTTATCCGCAGAGCCATTGATGGCCTCCACCTCCTGTTGAAGCAGCTTCACATCTTTCTCTCTGTCCTGGATTCTCTGCTGGATGTTGTGTCGACTCCCCTCCAGCTCTCTCTGCCTCTCAGTCCTCTCTGCTGCAGCTGACACTGTGGCGTGACCTTTATGTTCGTCCATGGAGCACAAAATACAGATACACTGCTGATCAGTACGGCAGAAAATCTTGAGTACCTCGTCGTGACGAGAGCAGATGTTCTCCTGGAGCTTCTCTGACGGCTCCACCAGCTTGTGTTTCTTAAATGTAGGTGATTCATAATGAGGCTGCAGGTGTTTCTCACAGTAAGAGGCCAGACAGACCAGACAGGACTTAACTGCTCTCAGTTTCCTCCCAGTGCAGAAATCACAGGCCACATCTTCAGGTCCAGCATAGCAGTGATCGGCAGGAGCAGCTTGGAGTCCAGTCTTCTTCAGCTCCTCCACTAAAGCTGCTAACATGGTGTTTTTCAGCAGTTCAGGCCTCGGTATGAAGCTCTTCCTGCACTGAGGGCAGCTGTAGATCCTCTTCTCATCCTCTGTGTCCCAGTGATCTTTAATACAGTTCTTGCAGTAGCTGTGTCCGCAGGGAGTAGTCACCGGATCCTTCAGTAGATCCAAACAGATTGGACAAGAGAAAGTCTCTCGGTCCAGCTGAACTGCTTTCTGCTCCATTTCACCTCTCAGTGACAACGACTGTCTGAGCTTCACTTCCTGATCCTCAGTTACAGCCAATCACAAACTGTAGATCTGAAGGGGAGGGAACAAGGAAATATACTGACAGAGTAGATCTGCTGTGTGAGAGGAGGAAGAAGAGGGAGGGCTGATCGAGCTGTGACTCAGTCCAGGACGAGGAGCAGCTCTGTGAATTTGAACTTTATTTCCTCTTTTACAACAAAGCCTCAGTTAAAACCTGCTCCACATTTGAAAACATCAAAGTTTTTAGTTGTAAAATATTTCTTGGCTCCTCAGGCTTGAGGTTGTTTCTCTAACTCTTCCTCCGATTCTGTTCACTTTTCATTTCCTGGTTAAAAACAGCTGACGGTACTTGTCAGACTATTTATGAGCATACAATGGAGCCAAAGTACCAAAGTAAGAAATAAATAATTGTTTACTCGAAAACTTTCCAACAAAATCTATCAAAGCTTAAATGTTCATATTTCCGGTAGCCCGTGAAGGGGGCACGCCATTGATCAGGGCAAAAATGTCCTACATCATCTCTCCACGACACATCAACACGCAGCTCTTCGCGAGATGAGCTAATTCAGTGACACTCGACAAAATAGTGACAACAAAACTTACCGAACAGACTTAATTTTTAGTATTTAGTTTAATTTGATTTGAATTGAGGACTCAGCAGCTCTGACATGTGTCAAAATACTGAGCAGTGAATTCATCTAATGCATCTATTTGCCTTGATTTTTATTATTTTAACTACTTAATTACAATTTTCTGTGTGTCTGTCTCTAAACCCATTTTTGTTTGTTAGTTTATCAGAAGAAATGTTAATGAGTAGAGAAAGATCCTCACTGGCTGATTATCTTTCTGCATAACAAGCTTTTTTTGTTTTCATGACTGAATAAATAAACTGACCTTAAAGAACAACACAATTTATACTGTTTTACTTTGTTTACATGTGGTGGACCCTGCCACCTTTCTAGCTTCAAACAGTGTTCTGGGACCTTGTTTTCCTCTGAGAACAGCTTGTTTATTCACTGATGGAAACAGTTTATATTATTACCTCATTAACATTATAAAAATTAAAAAATTCAGAGTTTGAATTTCTTCTATAAAACTCCAGAGTGCTTCTTTAATATCTCATGTTTTAATCACCTGTAAGACACTTTGAATTACGTTTTCATTTGTTTAAAAGGTGCTCTATGAATTGAGTTTGATTGATTGATTGAATTAATCCATCCATCCATCCATTTTCGTCCGCTTATCCGGGGCCGGGTCGCGGGGGTAAGTTGCCTGAGCAGGGACACCCTCTCCCCGGACACTTCCTCCAGCTCTTCCGGGAGGATCCCAAGGCGTTCCCAGGCCAGCTGGGTGACATAGTCACACCAGCGTGTCCTGGGTCTTCCTCGGGGTCTCCTCCCAGCAGGACATGCCAGGAACACCTCCCGAGGGAGGCGTCCCGGGGGCATCCGAAACAGATGCCTGAGCCACCTCAGCTGGCTCCTCTCGATGTGGAGGAGCAGCCGCTCTACTCCAAGCTCCTCCCGAGTGAGAGAGCTCCTCACCCTATCTCTAAGGGAGCGCCCCGCCACCCTGCGGAGGAAACTCATTTCGGCCGCTTCAATCCGGGATCTTATTCTTTCGGTCATGACCCAAAGTTCATGACCATAGGTGAGGGTAGGAACGTAGATTGACCGTTAAATCGAGAGCTTCGCCTTTTGGCTCAGCTCTCTCTTCACCACGACAGACCGATACAACGACCGCATTACTGCGGCCGCTGCACCGATCCGCCTGTCAATCTCGCACTCCATCCTTCCCTCACTCGTGAACAAGACCCCAAGATACTTAAACTCCTCCACTTGAGGCAGGAACTCTTTCCCAACCTGGAGGGAGCAAGCCACCTTTTTCCGGTCAAGAACCATGGCCTCGGACTTGGAGGTGCTGATTCTCATCCCAGCCGCTTCACACTCAGCTGCAAACCGCCCCAGGACATGCTGGAGGTCCTGGCTCAAAGGAGCCAACAAGACCACATCATCCGCGAAAAGCAGAGATGAGATCCAGTGGCTCCAGATCCCCTCCGGCCCGTGGCTGCGCCTAGAAATTCTGTCCATAAAAATAATGAACAGAACCGATGACAAAGGGCAGCCCTGCCGGAGTCCAACATGCACTGGGAACAGGTCTGACTTACTGCCGGCAATGCGAACCAGACTCCTGCTCCGGTCGTACAGGGACCGTACAGCCCTTAGCAGAGGGCCTCCGACCCCATACTCCCGGAGCACCTCCCACAGAATGCCACGAGGGACACGGTCGAATGCTTTCTCCAAATCCACAAAGCACATGTGGACTGGTTGGGCAAACTCCCATGAACCCTCGAGCACCCTGCGGAGGGTATAGAGCTGGTCCAGTGTTCCGCGGCCCAGACGAAAACCGAATTCTTCCTCCTGAATCCGAGGTTCGACTATTGGCTGAATTCTCCTCTCCAGTACTCTGGAATAGACTTTCCCATGGAGGCTGAGGAGTGTGATCCCCCGATAGTTGGAACACACCCTCCGGTCCCCCTTTTTGAATAGGGGGACCACCACCCCGGTCTGCCAGTCCAGAGGCACTGTCCTGAATTAATAATAGTGAAATATTAAAGGAACATTTCATCCAGATAATTTAACTAAGTCATCATCTCCTCCTCCTGATAATAAGTCAGGTGAAGTGTCATAGTCCACAGATCGTTTCGGGAGCTTCACAATAAAACAGAGTTGTGGCGTTCTGCTAAACAACTGAAGCAGCTGGTGACTTGATTTAAAAACAACTGTTCTGAAGACTGTATGGCAGAGCAGGTGATTTGAGTGGATCCAGCCACTAGGGGCACTGCCGTGATCAATCAGGCAGAGTGACCCTGATTGTGTGAGAGGGAGAGAAGATGAGACTGACGACGGTGAGACGTGTGTATAGCGGGTGGATGAAGTTGAGTTTGCTACTTTGTATCGGTTGATCCGCTGTTTGTGGTTCAGTGTGCCTCCAGAGAAACAACCACACCCCGTAACCACACAACACAACACTTCTCTAAGTGTACACTGTTTACACTGGATTAAAGCGCCATAAAAGGGATTGACTGTTTCCTGCTTCATTCTTTATTTAAGTCTTGGGGGAACATTATAGACTGTGTTCTAACAGACGCACGCTTTGCGATTACAAACCAGAGAAGCCAGTCTACAACCTTTAAACCTCCATCACATATGGTCCTTCGAGCCGGATAAGGTAATTACAAAGTGAAAATGGCTAATGTTCCCCCAAGTGAAGATGCACGTCCACACCGACAAGCACGCCAACCAAGATGGATGGAAGATTATGAAGGATGCACCCTCCCACAGGCTAGAAGCTACCCACCATGCACCTTCGCTGCGACAGAGAGAACTTTCTCGAGCAGAAATAGAGAGGGATTTGCCGAGATGACACCCCTCACCCAGCGCCCACTACAGCACACTCATTATCCTGCTGAGTTCATAGAGACATCTCCCAGTCACATTAGAGCCACAACACTGGTGTATGTGAGTACGCCACGGCCATGTCAGGGCCCACCTGCAATGATGGATGTGTTGCAGCAAATACAAGAGGATAATAGGAGGTTGCAGCTGATGGTGAGGGATATGAGATGTCAGATGGACAGGAGCGGTGCAGCACCTCCCAGTTTACGGCATGCACAGCTGGACCATCTACAAGAGAGTCACCCCCCTGTCAGACGAGAGGGCACCAGGCCCCCACCATCACAACCCCCGATGCTGCATCCACCACTTGGAACACGTCATCCACAACCAGGAGACCAGGACAGCCGGCCAATGCCACCACCCCCTTGCAGGCTGCACCACCGCCCCCACCAAGGGAGCTGCACTGCCTGCCCGCAGTGACGATTATGATTATGAGCCACCAAGAGTCCAGCCTATACCTCTAGGGCAACCTGCTGATATTGTAGAGAACCTTAGACAACGTCTGCAGCAGCTGGAAGCACGACTGTCACCAGCCCCATCCATGATGTCAGAACCACAATATGATAGTGTGCTGCTGTCAGGTGCACCCCTACAACCCCCCAACGGCTAACTAACAAGGATAAGAAAGCCACTAGGAAGACCATGAACGTGCTGCATGATACTGCCCATGACACAACCATGGATAAGCCCAAAGCCTATTCCCCCTACTGCAGTAATACACAACACTTCCTGGACCAGCGCTTGAACTTCAGGCAATTAACCAAGGAGCAGAAGAACGACCTGGGTGAAGTCTAGTAATCGCTGCTGGCATTGTGGACGGCACCATCAGGCCGCCCAGTGTAGGTTGAGAGTCCTATGCAAGACGTGCAAGGGGAAGCACCTCGAGGCCTTGCATGAGGTGAATCTCCAGCCCGGCAAGAACATAACATATCAGGCAGAGATCATGAAGCTGAAGAATGCAGGCTATACCTCCAGAATTAGTCAGGAGCAGGTGAAGACTTCCAAGGAGTCGTGGTTTATTCCCCATCACCTGGTGACACACAATGGAAAAAATCATATTGTGTTAAATTGTTCTTACACCTAGGGGTCCTGCTGCTTTTTAGGGAACGTTCCATTGCTGTCAGCAGTGACACAAATGAAATGTTCCACCAGGTGAGGTTGCTGCCTGAAGATCGCCCTCTGCTGCGCTTTCTCTGGCGTGATCTACAGAGAGACTCCCAACCTAGTGTATACGAGTGGCAGGTCCTTCCCTTCGGGACTACTTGTTCCCCGTGCTGCGCCATATACGCACTACAGAGGAATGTACACGATCACACCCACACAGGGGATGCAGTTCGTGAGTCCATCGAGAACCACTTCTATGTGGACAACTGGCTACAGAGCTTCCCAACTCCAGATATGGCCAAAGATGTCGCAGACAAGCTGAGGGGGCTGTTAATGGAGGGAGGCTTTGAACTGCGACAGTGGGCCAGCAGCATGCCAAATCTTATCAGCCACCTTCTTAAGGAGATCAGGCCAGAGAGTAGTGAACAGTTGCTAAACCACACAAACATGGACCCACAGGAATCTGCCCTGGGGCTGCATTGGTTATGCCACTCGGATACGCTGTGATATAAGTCACGACTGATGGAGCGCCTCCCGCCCACCATGAGGAACATCTATAAGGTATTGGCCAGCCAATATGACCCCATAGGGTTCCTCATGCCCTATACTACGAGGGCCAAAGTGCTTGTTCAGCAGTTATGGGACAAGAAATGGGAGTGGGACGACCCTCTGCTGCCTGGTGAATTGCTAACGGTGTGGCAAGACTGGGAAAATGAGCTACAATATCTGGACAACATCAGACTGCCTCGCTGCTACGTGAGTCCAGCCATGAACAATGCAGCCAGTAAGCGGGAGGTACACATCTTCTGTGATGCATCTCAATGTGCGTATGGCAGTGTGGGATATCTACGCGCAGAAGACACAGAGGGGCATGTGGAGGTAGCATTCCTGACAGCCCGGTCCAGAGTGGCCCCCAAGCGTCAGCTCTCCATGCCACGGTTGGAGCTGTGTGCTGCGCTCACGGGAGCACAGCTTGCAGACGTGCTAACCCGAGAGCTCACAGTGGAGATATCGAGAGTGGCTATGTGGACAGACTTCACAACTGTTCTTGCCTGGATCCAATCGGACTCTTGCACTTTAAGGTGTTTGCAGGAACCCATATTGCAGAAATTCAAGAACTGACTGATAGCCAGGCCTGGCGCTATGTGGAGACATCAGAGAACACAGCGGACGACCTCACCCAGGGAAAATCCCTGCAGGATCTCTCAGATGAGAATCATTAGATCCATGGACCCCTGTTCCTGCGGCTGCCACCAAACCAGTGGCCAGTGCATCCAGTCACAACAAGTAGAGACATTGCTGAGGAGCTCCGTACCACTGCGGGGTACCTTCATTGGGCGGCTGCTGATGCTAAAGGACTCCTACAGCAGAGGAATTCAAGGAAGCGGAACTCAGTGTCCTGCTGTCCGCTCAAAGAGACAGCTTCTTAGTAGAAGTACAGTGTCTGGCAGCTGGGAAAAAAGTCCCTTCCTCCAGCTGCTTAATCACACTGGCTCCAGAATATGATGCATCACTCCAGCTGATACGAGTAGCAGGTCGACTGCGGCATTGTCAGGATCTGGAGGACGATATGATCCACCCTGTAGTCCTTGACCCAAGGCATGCTATGACCAAGCTGCTCATCTGACAGGTCAACCATGATCTGAAACAACCTGGTGCAGAGCGACTCGTAACGGAGCTGAGGAGGAAGT
Source organism: Diplodus puntazzo (assembly GCA_963678695.2). Lineage (NCBI taxonomy): Eukaryota > Metazoa > Chordata > Actinopteri > Spariformes > Sparidae > Diplodus > Diplodus puntazzo. Next base: position 26,218,173 of record OZ023173.1, on the reverse strand, counting down.
TCTGGATCCTTCATGGCCGGAAGGCCATGAGAAGAGAGCAGCACTCATGCCCGGAGTGTCAGAGGTTGAGAGCCCAACCTGTCAACCCTAAGATGGCAGACTTGTCCCCTGCACAGCTCAGGCTGCATCAACCAGCCTTCTACTTTACGGGGATTGATTGTTTTGGTCCAATGCAGGTTAAAGTTGGCCGACGGAATGAGAAACGCTGGGGCTTGCTCTTCAAATGCCTCACGACGAGATCCCAGTCCATATTGAAGTGCTGTCCAGCATCAACACAGACTCCTTCCTGATGGCCTTAAGGAGGTTCATATCCCGTCGCTGGAAACCAGCATATTTGCTCTCGGACAAAGGTACCAATTTTTGAGGTGGAGATAGGGAATTACAAGAAGCCTTCCAAACCCTCCATCCTTCTATCCTAGCCCAGCTGGCAGAGTACCAGATAAAGTTTAGCTTCAACCTGCCTAGCGCCCCCCACTTTCCTGATTGAGAATGAGGGTATCCTCAATTCCAAGCCCCTCGGCTACGTATCGTCTGACGTAGCAGACCCGGACCCGGTCACCCCCAATCTATTGCTGATGGGGCAACAGATTGGCTGTTGCCAATGGAGGGCCTGTCAAATTCTGTCTGATCACTTCTGGGTGTGGTTCCTGCCCACACTGCAAACCCGGTCCAAGTGGCCGTCAGAGACATCCCATCTTCAGCTGGATAACATTGTGATGATCGTCGATCCTCAACTGCCCAGAGCATCATGGCCTGTTTGGAAAATCAAGAAGGTGGTCCCTGGGGCTGATGGTCTGATTTGCGCAGCGGAGGTCAAAGTTCGGGACAGCACCTCTGTCCGACCAGTGAGCCATCTTATCAGACTCCCTGCTGTACCAGAAGAAAATTAACACTGATAGACTGAATACTACAAATTTGCTGGAGCAAATTCGTGGGTGGCTGTTCTGAAGATTGTATGACGGAGAAGGTGATTTGAGTGGATCCAGCCACTAGGGGCGCTGCTGCGCTCAATCAGGCAGAGTGCCGCTGATTGTGTGTGAGAGAGAGAAGAAGAGACTGGCGACAGTGAGACGTGTGTATAGCGGGTAGATGAAGTTGAGTTTGCTACTTTGTATTGGTTGATCCAATGTTTGTGGTTCAGTGTGCACCCAGTAAGTGTACATTGTTTACACTGGATTAAAGCGCCATAAAAGGGATCAACTGTTTCCTGCTTCATTCTTTATTTAAGTCTTGGGGGAACACTTCGCAATTTAAACTAGAGAAGCCAGTGTACAACCTTTAATCCTCCGTCACAACTGTGAAAAAAACACATGAAATGGCTCCGTAATCAAAGTCCTTCAGAGGCCCTGAGCGCTCAAACTCATTAAAAAGGATGTTGAAAGTGTGCAAAAGCTGCTGGGAAAACATATTTTCATTTTGGAACTTCTCTGGTCAAAATGGGGATATCACACTGATAAACAAGCCGATTACAGACTTTAACTGCCCAAAAATCCTATTTTGTTAAATGATGCAGTGAGTAGTTGTAGTCAATCGACTCTACAGCTCGAGTTAATAGAAATTTAAATGATTATGTTGCCCTCTGGTGTTGTAATTAAGAAATTGCACACAGTGTTTTGCACACAGGCTTTATTTCATCAAATCAAATCAAATTTATCAACAACTGACATTTCTGAATTGAATTATTTTCATCCTTCATGTTTGAATGATTAAAAGACAAACAAACATTGAATTAAACATTATGATTATATTTGCTGCCAACTTTCTACAAGAGGTATAAAAACAATCACATGAACTTTAACTTTCCATTAATTAAAATTGCTTGAAAAGTTTGATACACATGTAACTACTTTAAACATATCTTAAAGCTTTCTTAGCCTTTTTGTTCAACACATCTTTGATTAAGGTGTAATAGTAAAAGCAGGTTGTGGATCTGGTACAAATAAAAAGAAAAATAATAATATTACAACTAATTGCTATCAAAATTATTGACTGAGAAAATTAAATAAAATTCATTTCAAACAAAATCTCAAGAAATAAAAACATTTTTGTATGTTAAACAACTCTTGTTAAATGATTTCATGGACAGATTCACTTCATCCACACAATCAGTTTGTTGGAGCAGAATCTCAGCTATTTACAAGAAAATAATGAAGCATCTCCTTATTGATTATGATCATGTGAAGTGAAGTCATCATGAGCAGCGAGAGCCTCCGTGGCTGAACAGACACAGGAAGGAGCGCCGCCTGAAGAAAGTCCAACATTTACAGAACAAGAAGACGTCAAAGTACCGCCCACAATGTTTGATTGACAGGTGATCTGTGTGCAGTGAAGAAATGCCACAACAATCAGCTCCCAGCAACAATGATGGAAACACAACAAGTCTGAAGAAATGAAACACACAATTTAACCCACTGACCCTGAAATGACTTCAGTCTATTTCAGTTTACAAAACTCAGCAGACTCTCCAAACCTGTTAATCTGAAGTCAGGCATAGAGCGGCTGAGTGAATGTGGTCTGGACTCTGTGGAGGAGAGTCATGGTGTCAGAGACGCTGTAGAAGGACAGAATACCTGCACTGTGATCCAGGTACACTCCAACTCTGGAGGACTGAGGACCTGAGACGGGAGTTCTGACTTCGTTGTAATAAAAGTAATAACTGTCTGTGTAACAATATAACGCCCAAGATTTTTCACTGTATCCAAATACAAATTCAAATGAGTTTCCTGCTCTGCTGATATTCTTGTATGCGACTGCTACACCAACTACTTCCTCTCTCCACTCCACCTCCCAGTAACAACGTCCAGTCAGACTCTCTGTACTCAGGACCTGCTCCCACCCAGTGAATCTGTCTGGATGATCAGGATAAGCCTGATCATCTTCCATTAATGTTGCTTTTCTGTTCCCCTCAGATAATAACAGATATGTCTGTGCTGTGTTTGGATCCAGTGTGATTTCACATGAATATCTTAAGAAGTCAGCTCTGGTCTTGGGCTCTGGTTGTGACAGTAAAACATCCACTTCAGTCACTGTCAGTGAGATGTTTGTCCATGTCTCTCTCAGGACGTCCTGTAGTTTGTCTCTGACCTCTGACACAGCTGCTGTCACATCCTCAAAGTACTTGAGAGGACGGATGTTGATGCTGGATGAGTGTGTAGACTCACTGAGTGCTGACAGTGAGGGGTAGTTGTGTAGAAACTGGTTGTGATCCTCTGTGTGTGAGAGCTTCTTCAGCTCAGCGTCTTTCCTCTTCAGCTCAGTGATCTCCTGCTCCAGCTTCTCCTGAAGCTCTTTGACTCGACTCACTTCAGTTTCCTGCTGGGATCTGACCTGCTGCTTCACATCAGAGCGTCTTTTCTCCATGAGACGGATCAGCTGGGTGAAGATCTTCTCACTGTGCTCCACTGCTTTATCAGCAGAGCCATTGATGGCCTCCACCTCCTGTTGAAGCAGCTTCACATCTTCCTCTCTGTCCTGGATTCTCTGCTGGATGTTGTGTCGACTCCCCTCCAGCTCTCTCTGCCTCTCAGTCCTCTCTGCTGCAGCTGACACTGTGTCGTGGCCTTTATGTTCCTCCACAGAGCAGAGATAACAGATACACTGCTGATCAGTACGACAGAACATCTTCATCACCTCATCATGACGAGAGCAGATGTTCTCCTGGAGCTTCTCTGACGGCTCCACCAGCTTGTGTTTCTTTAATGGAGCCACATCATAATGAGGCTGGAGGTGTTTCTCACAGTAAGAGGCCACACACTGCAGACAGGACTTAACTGCTCTCAGTTTCCTCCCAGTGCAGAAATCACAGGCCACATCTTCAGGTCCAGCATAGCAGAGATCAGCAGGAGCAGCTTGGAGTCCAGTCTTCTTCAGCTCCTCCACTAAAACTGCTAACATGGTGTTTTTCAGCAGCTCAGGCCTCGGTATGAAGCTCTTCCTGCACTGAGGGCAGCTGTAAATCCCCTTCTCATCCTCTGTGCCACCGGATCCTTCAAGAGATCCAAACAGATTAGACAAGAGAAAGTCTCTTGGTCCAGCTGAACTGCTTTCTGCTCCATTTCACCCCTCGGTGACAACGACTGTCTGAGCTTCACTTCCTGATGACTGACGTTAATTTGAGTAAAGAAGATAAGATATCAGAGAAGAGGGAGCGGTTATCAAACTTTGACTCATTCCAGGACGAGGAGCAGCTCTGTGAATCTAAACTTTGTTTCCTCTTTTACAACGAAGCCTCAGTTAAAACCTGCTCCACATTTGAAAACATCAAAGTTTTTAGTTGTAAAATATTTCTTGGCTCCTCAGACTTTGCTGATGTTTCTCTAACTCTTCCTCTGATTCTGTTCACGTTTCGTTTCCTGGCTAAAAACAGCTGACGGTACTTGTCAGACTATTTATGAGCACATGATGGAGCCAAAATACCAACATGTTTAGTCGAAAACTTCCCAACAAAATCTATCAAAGCTTAAAATGTTTGTATTTCCGATCGCCCGTGAAGGCGGCACGCCGTTGATCAGTGGGAAAACGTCCTACGTCATCTCTCCGCGACACATCAACACGCAGCTCTTTGCGAGATGAGCTAATTCAGTGCAACTCGACAAAACAGTGTCAACAAAACTTCCCGAACAGTCTCAGGCGTATTTTTTTGGCTTAGTCGTGAAAAGCGTGACTGAAACTTTAAACTCAGCACATTTATTTCACGTTTTGTGTTTATTTGATTTGAATTGAGGAGTCAGCAGCTCTGACATGTGTCAAAAATACTGAGCAGTCAATTCAGTAAATATCAGCCGTGGTTTGTTTTTAATCTCGAACACTAAACAGCGTTCAGACTCTGTTGTAGGATTCAGGATGAATGAAGAAGGTAAGCTGTCTCCAGTTCATCACTGCTGGCTCGTATGTTGATGTTTGCAGCACAGATGTTAACCGTGTCTGACTGTGTTCAGAGCTGGTGGAGTATTTCAGGGCTCAGATGAGGAAGGACCCGGACATGGCCTCTGCTGTGGCCGCTATCCGCACTCTGCTTGAATTCCTCAAGAGAGACAAAGGTGTGTAGGTTTGCTGTGCTGGTTGTGAACAAAGCTGCCATGTTTCAGGTGAACCATAACCCTGTTTTGACTAGCTGTGCCTCCCCCCTCAGGAGAGACCATCCTGGGCCTGAGGGAGAGCCTGAAATGGGCCACAGACTGCCTGACAGGAGAGGACTCCTCTGTGGCCGTGTCCTCGGGAGGAGAGCTCTTCCTGCGCTTTATCAGCCTCACATCGCTGGAGCACCAGGTGAGAGAGAACACCTGCACCCAGACCAGCTGATAATCCACATCACATCAAAACAGCACTTCATATTTAACACTGAGACCCAAGATCGGTTTCAAGTCATCTTTTTTAGGGTCTCGTCTTGCACTCAACCCCGTTTCTAATTGGTCTTGACCCGATCTTGTCTCGTCTCAGACAAAGAGGACTCTGGATTTTATGTCAAGACCATAACTGCAGACATATCACTGTATTAAATAACAGTTTGATACCTTCTGTAAAGGGTGTAGGTTTGATATTGGTGGATATATAGCCAGTCAGCCCCCACCACGCGCCGCCAGGGGAGAAAAATTGTATACGTTGTTAAGCAGTGTAATGACACTAATGACAGACGAGGAGGCTGTGTAATAACGATGCCTGAACTTTACTTCAGTCATAGTGCATTACATTACATTATAGTATAAACCACTGCATTAAAGTTTGCATTATACGTAGATTAACAACAGCTGTCTACAACTTGACCAGTTTCCTTAGAAATAGACCGCATTATACAATTAACACTCTCTATGACTGCATATGAAAATATGCAGGCAGGCAACATCACATTTATGAAGTTAATAATTACACATTTTATATTTTGTATAAAAACAAATTTACATTTGAATTACATTACGGTGTTATAGCCCATGTTGAGGCCTCACCTGTAACTCCACCTGGCCTCTCGCTGAACCAGGCTACAACCAGACAAGATTGCTGCAGCACCCTAATGAAATAACACATGATGCCAGGCTGACATTAACTTTGTATGATGCATTACCTGCTGTACATAAGTAGTCAAACATATGCAGTAAAACATTTAGTATAGCACCATGTCAAATTTACCTGTAGCCCTGAATCTACCCTATATGAGCTACAACCTGTCTGGGGTTCCTCTGACACCTGATCAATAAAATATTGATGCTATGAGCAGTGACACAGCATGACTCAAATCTCGAATTATATCAGAGGTAGTCACTAGGCCTACTTTTAATATTACGACTAGCTAACACTTAAAATGAAATGAACCACCATGTCCTTATTCAAGTCCACCTGCTGCTGTGACCCTGCCACTCCACGCTGTCTGATGAAGTGAACGGCTGTGTTGCTTCTTCTGTCACCTGACAAAAGTAAATCAGTCGCCATTAAGAGAGAGAAAATGGTTGGAGACAATGTTTTGCATTCATAAGCGGTAGCCTATGAGGGGGGACTATTTTCCTCAGGTGACTTGCACTTTGTGAAATAGCTTCTAATGTCCTCCACCTTTGTTTTGCCCGACATCCTCGGACGTGTGTTGCACGAGAGCAGCGTCGACCTCCTCTCGTCAATTCTGGCAAAGCCTGCAAGTGAAACAACTTGGACAGCCTACTGGGAGCTGAGCCAATCAGAAAACACACCTGTCTCAAAGACGTATTTGGGAGGCGGTGTCTAAGTGGGAAAGGATTTAACTGTTTGTGTGCTGCATGAGGTGCATTTTTTTCCTTAATATTGATGTGGACAATTCAGCCATTGTTTGAGATTGGTATGGATACGTCCATACGGTCCATACGGTCCATACGCAATTCTACGCCTGTGCCTTATGTACTGAATGACAGTTTCTTTGAGACAAAACAAAAGTCACCTCGAAAACCTGAAGCAGGCACAGAAAGTGTTTTGTGTTGGTTGGATGGTAAACAAGGAAAAGGAATGTTGAATAAAAATGGCTCAGCTCATTTCAGCTCCTAAGGATTTGAGTGCATTTCTCACTCATATGATCCCTCTTTACAGTTATTTTTGATTATTTTATCAAGACATATCTAAGGGTTCACTTACACATGTTAACATATATTGAAATATAACCGATACGCAACTCCAATGCCGATGTCAGGAAATAGAGAATTACAATATCAATATATCAGCTGATCTACACACATTTCTTTTAAACGGCCCCGCAAATGTGGTTATCAGACATTTGTTACAAAGATATGTAGAAGAGGCCGGACAAATACATGTTAAACAATGAACTTTATCATCTAATACGACATCCAGACATTCCAGTGAACTTCACTGTAAATTTAAGAACTATAAATCACCACAAGCGTCTTTTTCTTCAGCGTGTTCTGTAACACAAAGGTCTCGATGCACTCTGGTCTTGATCACGACTTGGTCTCGGTTTAGGTGGTCTGGACTACAGCACTTATCACTTCCCACGTTGATACGTGCTTCTCATGCAGGCATTAATTTTAATGAAACAGCTGGTGTGTATGTTTTAGGTTTATCTTAAGACAACGCTCACATGATTGAACAAACACAGCAGCTGTTTTCTCTGCTGGTGATAGCTCCTCCTGTTCATGCCGGTCTTAAAGAAAGCCCTCCCGCTGTAATCCCACTGTGACAATCAGCAGTCTTGAGTTTGTCTTTTTACTAGAAACCAACAGATACTCAGTTTTTGGAGCTGATGCCAACACCGATATTTGGAAGTGAAAAAATCTGATATCCATGTTCTCTCCTTGTGTATGATTTTGCGGTTCTTGTCCTTGTAATTAATGAAATTATTAATTTAAATACTCAACCAGAGGTGATTCTACAGCAAATGTTAGCTTGATTTAACTGATGCTACACCAGTAATCTGTATGTGATCGGCAGTGATGCAAAGTAACTAAGTACATTTACTCAAGTACTGTGTTTATGTATCATTTTTGAGGTACTTGTACTTACTACTCCATTTTCTGCTACTTTATACTTCTACTCCACTACATTCATTTGATAACTTCAATTGCTAATTACTTTGCAGATTTCATGCTGTAAGTAGCACATGTTTTTTGAATTAATCTATTTTATCTGCAGTTAAATTAAATAAAAAAAACAACAACAAAGAAAAACAGATTCAATAGACAGAAAAATGAGTCATTCATATTCGGTTTATTGTGTCATCATGGTGTATAATTTCCAAAAAAACAACTGTACAAGACTATTTTACACGTTCACTCAAAATACTTTCTGCACATTTAGGAAGAAAATCAGCAACAGAAGAAGAGAAACGTAACTTGAACTCTAAACACCAGACACTGTAGATACTGATGGACATCACATCATTTTTCACTTCTATTTTCACAAATCAACTCAGCTACAATCAATTACAGTCATTTTAAAATAAATGTTTATCAATAATCTCATAACACAACAAGTCTGAAGAAACAAAACACACAATTTAACCCACTGACTCTGAAATGACTTCTGTCTATTTAAGTTTACAAAACTCAGCAGACTCTCCAGACAAGCAGAACAGAAGTCCAGCATAGAGAGGCTGAGTGAATGTGGTCTGGACTCTGTGGAGGAGAGTCATAGTGTCAGAGACGCTGTAGAAGGACAGAATACCTGCACTGTGATCCAGGTACACTCCAACTCTGGAGGACCAAGGACCTGAGACGGGAGTTTGGACTTTGTTACAATCAAAGTTATAACTGTCTTTGGAACAAAATAACCTCCAAGATTTATCATTGAATCCAAATAAACTTTCATCTGACCTCCCTGCTCTGCTGATGCTCTTGTATGCGACTGCTACACCAACCCTCTTTCTCCACTCCACCTCCCAGTAACAACGTCCAGTCAGACTCTCTCTACTCAGGACCTGACCCCACCCAGTAAATCTGTCTGGGTGATCAGAATAAGACTGTGGTTGACTGAATGTTGCCTTTCTGTTCCCCTCAGATAATAACAGACGTGTGTTTGCTGTGTCTGGATCCAGTGTGATTTCACATGAATATCTTAAGAAGTCAGCTCTGGTCTTCGGCTCTCGTTGTGACAGTAAAACATCCACTTCAGTCACTGTCAGTGAGATGTTTGTCCATGTCTCTCTCAGGACATCCTGTAGTTTGTCTCTGAGCTCTGACACAGCTGCTGTCACATCCTCAAAGTACTTGAGAGGACGGATGTTAATGCTGGATGAGTGTGTAGACTCACTGAGTGCTGACAGTGAGGGGTAGTTGTGTAGAAACTGGTTGTGATCCTCTGTGTGTGAGAGCTTCTTCAGCTCAGCGTCTTTCCTCTTCAGCTCAGTGATCTCCTGCTCCAGCTTCTCCTGAAGCTCTTTGACTCGACTCACTTCAGTTTCCTGCTGGGATCTGACCTGCTGCTTCACATCAGAGCATCTTTTCTCCATGAGACGGATCAGCTGGTTGAAGATCTGCTCACTGTGCTCCACTGCTTTATCAGCAGAGCCATTGATGGCCTCCACCTCCTGTTGAAGCAGCTTCACATCTTTCTCTCTGTCCTGGATTCTCTGCTGGATGTTGTGTCGACTCCCCTCCAGCTCTCTCTGCCTCTCAGTCCTCTCTGCTGCAGCTGACACTGTGTCGTGGCCTTTATGTTCCTCCACAGAGCAGAGATAACAGATACACTGCTGATCAGTACGGCAGAACATCTTCATCACCTCATCGTGACGAGAGCAGATGTTCTCCTGGAGCTTCTCTGACGGCTCCACCAGCTTGTGTTTCTTTAACGGAGCCACATCATAATGAGGCTGCAGGTGTTTCTCACAGTAAGAGGCCAGACAGACCAGACAGGACTTAACTGCTCTCAGTTTCCTCCCAGTGCAGAAATCACAGGCCACATCTTCAGGTCCAGCATAGCAGTGATCAGCAGGAGCAGCTTGGAGTCCAGTCTTCTTCATCTCCTCCACTAAAGCTGCTAACATGGTGTTTTTCAGCAGCTCAGGCCTCGGTGTGAAGCTCTTCCTGCACTGAGGGCAGCTGTAGATCCTCTTCTCATCCTCTGTGTCCCAGTGGTCTTTAATACAGTTCTTGCAGTAGCTGTGTCCACAGGGAGTAGTCACCGGATCCTTCAGTAGATCCAAACAGATCGGACAAGAAATTATTTCTTGGTCCAGCTGAAATGCTTTCTGCTCCATTTCACCTCTCAGTACAACGACTGTTTGAGTTTCACTTCTTGATAACTGAAACTAGTCTGAGCTCTGATCTGAACAGGATGTGTTTGTGCAGTTAATGAAACCTGTCAGCTCAGTTACAGCCAACCACAAACTGTCGATCTGAAGGGGAGGGAACAAGGAAATATACTGACAGAGTGGAGCTGCTGTGTGAGAGGAGGAAGAAGAGGGAGGGCTGATCGAGCTGTGACTCAGTCCAGAACGAGGAGCAGCTCTGCGAATCTGAAATTTGTTTCCCCTTTTACAGCAAAGCCTCAGTTAAAACCTGCATCACATTTGAAAACATCAACATTTTTAGTTGTAAAATATTTCTTGGCTCCTCAGACTTTGCTGATGTTTCTCTAACTCTTCCTCTGATTCTGTTCACGTTTCATTTCCTGGTTAAAAACAGCTGACGGTACTTGTCAGACTCTTTATGAGCACATGATGGAGCCAAAGTGCTGTTCCGAAGTTGAGTTGCAGACCAGTGAGACTTTCTTCTAAGATACTGGTAAAGGAAATATTCAGATACTTTACTTGGGTCCAAATTCAACTATATATAAAAATGGGCATGTTGTGGCAGCACCTCTGTACCAGCCTGTCTGCTTCTGAGTCTACAGGTCTTCTTACATCCAAGCAGCTGTTTTTACTCACTGTTTCGGCTGATTTAATCATTTACATTCAATATACCAAAGAAGACAATTTCAATAGTAGGGATGTCCCGATCAGGTTTTTTTTTTAACCCGATCCGAGTCCTTTAATATTTAGTATCTGCCGATACCGAGTCCCGATCCGATACTTTGCCTTAACTAATATTTTCCTGGATAAAACAGCTGCATTAAGAAAAAAAGTACCTGCATCCAAGTTGTTCCTTAATAGGTTTTTTATTTTGTTGAAACAAAGTATATACTTTCATATGGCTCTTTCTTATTCTGCATATGCTATCGCAACATCTGCCGACCACCTTCCTTGTGTTAGCAGGTGAGTCTGTGACACTGCACCATGACTAGGACTGCAGCTATCGAATATTTTTAGAATTGAGTATTCTACCGATCATCCCATCGATTAATCGAGTAACCTAATAAAAGATAATTTTGCATTATTAAGCCACAATACCAAATAATGCATACCGAAAATGACAGGCCTGTTAAATAGACCAAGCAATTGGCTTTTATTCTTGAAAAAATACATAGAGGTATTTATTTCAACTATTCCTAACACTGGGAGTAAAGGTGTGTGTTTGTTTATGTGGGCACCTGTGCATGAGGGAGAGTGAGACAGACGAGATGTTGCTGTTGTGGTACGCCAGTTCTGCTTTGCAGTAGACACATTGCACTTTGTTATCTTGAAATGAAACGATCCCTAACTTTGGACAATCTCTGTCTTTTACGGACGGTTTCTTGGCTCTCCGCCATCACGCCAACTCAATTCTGAACGTAGTGGTGTGTGTCCGCAATAACTGTCCGTGTGGAAAAATGTAGTGCTGTCAGGCGATTAAAAAAATTAATCTAATTAATTACAGGATTTGTAATTAATTAATCTAATTAATCGCATTTTAATCTCATATCTGCTAAAGGTACCCAAATACAGAATTCGAATTCTAGGACATTACAAAAGTGTATTGCGTGACTAATCAATTGAATACACTAAGAAGAGAAGAACTTGCCGTTCAAAGGCCCGAGCAACGATGTGCTCGCCTCGCTCCCCTGAGTCGCGTCCATGTCTGTTGTCATCCTGCTTTGACTAGCGACTCGGGCTGATGGTCTGTTAACTGCACAGATCCCTCACTCAACTTAATACAGAGAAATGTCCCACAAAACAACGTTACAGAACCAAACTAAGGTAGCATAGTAACTGTAACTGTCTTTGGGAACAAGTTAAAAATACCACAGCTGTAAGTGGAGAAGCGTCCTTCCTCCCGCCCGTCCTACAGACTCCTCGTCACATTTCTGCCATGCAAAAACACTTTACCTCACCGAGTGTTTCTGATGAAAAAAAATCTCAGCGACGGTCAGCCCTCCGGACCGAGACTTCAGTGAACTTTACCCCGGAAGACAGTCTCCGTCGGTTTTGAGTGACAGGGGAGACACCGGGGAAACCCCTTGAAAACACACACACGTCATCATCATGACGTGTACCGTCACGTCTCTTTAGGAGCCGCAGCGGCGCTTTCTGTGTAAATTACGCAGCGGTTGGTCTTTACAGCAATGCTTCAGTCTGTGTGAACGAACAAAGGTGGAGAATTGGCGAACGACCGCTGCGGTGTTAATGTGGTTACAGCTCATAGGGCTGATCTGGACTGGAAGTTGTGTTACGATTCTGCCTTCTCACAGAGCGAGACAGGTTCGTGGATCTGAGTGTCGCCATTTCAGCTTCGATTAGTTACAGCCCTACTGGCGACGCAGGTGGGAAGTGACGTGCCACTGCCAAGTAGCCTACGGGTCATTCAATGGGCCAAATTTAAAATGCTCGCGCATTAAATTGCCACTCAGAATCTCAGAATTAATTGCGTTAATTTTTATAACGCGTTAATTTGCAGTGTAATTAATTAATCTAATTAACGCGTTAAACTGACAGCCCTAGAAAAATGATCCCTGAGCTAAGCAGGCCACATAAAGCGGGTGATAGGAAATAAACAAAGCCTCGAGGCAGAGATTTTGCTTCGACCATTTTTTGTAATCGAATTATTCGAGTTACTCGAGTAATTATTCAGCTCTAGCTGTGAGAGCAGACCCTCGTGTACAGCCAGCTGAAGTGTGTGTGAGACGCAGCCCATGCTTGGTACCTCCATATCATCCATGGCCTTTTTCATATTCCTAACGTTGTCACGTAAAATGATGTGGACGTGTTGCTTGTCTATTTCCCACGTGTTCAGCATCTCCCTGATTGCCTGTTTTACATGCTCTGCTGTATGAGACCCACCTAACTAATGTGCATACTGGCAAAGTGTAACTCGAAAGTGTAATAAATGTAATGTAATGCCGAAATTGTAGGGCATACTGGGGATTCAAAAACTGCAGGTGACGAAGAAATCCCTGATCCTCTACCACGGAGATGAGCTGGTTATCCAGAGCGAATAATTTAGTTACCTTCTCTGTAATATTTTTGGCCATGTCGCTGTCTTAAGGATATTTCTCTTTCCTTTTGAAAGTATCCATGAGTGTTTGTTGCTTTGATGTCTTTGCCTGTGTTGCTTGAGTGAACTCTTTGTATTCTTCGAGTGTTTGTTTTTTTATGTGCCATATCAAATGAGTAGTGTTAAATGCAGCTCTTTTGCTACCCCCTCGCGAAACGGTCATGTAGCAGATGTTACATTTTGCCGTTGGACTGCTTTTGATTTCTAATTTAAAATATTTCCACACTGCATACATTTTATCCATAGGTTTGCCAGAGTAGCGTTAAGCGCGTGTCTGCGTTCTGCCACAAATTGTGCTCTGACATAAAAAAAACAAAAAAAATCGGGCTTGGGTCCACGTTCAAAATTGCCAATTCCAATCAGTGGAAAAATGGCCTTGATTCCGATCCTACAGATCGGATCAGGACATCCCTAGTAAACAGTAACCATTAGTAATAGAAAGTCACCAGACTTCCTTTAAAAATCGCTTAACTTAGTGAGTTGTTAATGTCAGGATAGACTTTATAAACTTTCATAAACGCTTTCTTCATCACATTCTCATCTATTTGGACCTTCCTGTTAATTCAGCAAAAGATTTTACCTGTGGGTATTTCGTCTTATCAGTTACTAACAGCTGAATAAGAAAAAGTCAAAGAAGAGTTCACTTTGGTTTTGACGCACAGTCAAAGGAGCACTCGGTAGTTTTGGTGAAGAAATGTTAGTGAGAAGAGAAAGATCTTCATCTATTTTCTGAATAAACAAACTGACCTTAAAGGACAACACAATTTACACTGTTTTACTTTGTTTATATGTTGCGGAACCTGCGACCTTTCTAGCTTCATACAGCAGTCTGGGACCTTGTTTTCCTCTGAGAACAGCTTGTTTATTCACTGATGGAAAAAAATACATTGTTGGGACCCATAGATGAAGGCGTTCACTGTGGATTTCAAAATGGACTCTGAACTGAACTCCAGATCTTCCCTCTTCTCCACCTCTCTCTCCACGGGGGTGCCCAAATTCTCTTCTCCTTGATACCTCTGGGCCTAACAGCTGCTGAAAGGTGCCAGATGCATTTCAAGCAGGCCCAAAGAACTTCTCCTAACAGCATCAGCACAAGGTCCTGCTAGTATTCCAGCTTAGTTAGCACCAGCAGCTGCAAAACAGTTTCCTCCACCTGCTGTCTTTCATCAGACCTTGGACAGCAAGAACAGCACTGTTCAACATTGGGATTACAACCTTCTCTTGCTTGACTTATCAGCCCCGGAACCACCAGCACCTCTCCTTCAACGACTGGTAATGTTGTACTGGGCCTAAATAGCACACAGCATAGCATAGCACGACTAGGCACAAGACATTAGACTCTGGTTGACGTAATGCAAATGTGTTCAATCTATGTGTTTGTTCATTGTTTTGGTGTTATTGTGATCTCAGGTCAGGTCATTGGTAGTTTGTTTTTCTACATGGCTAATTTGATGCTAGTTGAATTATGCTTCACACAGACTCAGGGTTTTTGTGTGCAACTAACCATCTTCTATTACGTGACATCACATAACACACACATATACACACAAACACCTGTATATTGTACATATTAGTTAGATTGTGTGTTTTTCTCTTTGTGGTAAGTCCAATACTTTTGAACCTTCATGCTGTCTATTTAATATTGTAGAAGAGTCAATGTTGCCCACCTCTACTCTGTCAAGGACTCCAAAATCCATTGACCATTACTTGTCGTTATGGTAATATTAGTTGTAGTTATAAAGTTAATTATTAATCAGATTCCGAAACTGACAGTTGCGTATCTTTTTCTGAGACTGATCTGGTGAATTGGCTATATTTTCCCTTCGTCAAGGGCGGTGCCCCGAGGTGGTACAATATGAATTGGATCTTATTAGTCATAATAATTAATAATTATCCCTGATAGTCATTCATTATTATTGATAGCCAAATTTAACCCAAAACTCCCTATTAATGCTGGACGAAGTACCTCATATGGTGCCCCGTGCGAGGCAATGCAAAACCAATATATTTCTGAGTTTCTATTGTTACCTCATTAAAATTCCAAGTATTAAAATTCTGACGTTTCCAAAACTAAATAGCCCTCATTTGAAAACAGGGACTGTCACTGAAAACGTGGACGTGTGGTCACCCTAAGTAACACTCAACAGAAAACAACAAAGAACACGAGAACATTTAAACATGTTAGAGAGCGACCCCAAACCTCCATGCAAATTTATTTCTGAGTAGATTTACTACCAGGTTACACTTCAACACATTTAATGAACCAAACAGGAGCAGAAAGGAAAACCTCTATGAGCTGCTCCTTTGAAAATAATAACACCAGATACTGATGGACATCACTTTATTGTTAACTTCTTTTTTCACAAATCAAATCAGATACAATCAATAACAGTCATCTTAACACAAATGTGACCCGATAAGCTAAAGTCTCATTATTTCCCTTTTAAATCCTCTTAAATTGAATATTTGAGCAGCATGTTACATCACAGTGTTTCTGCTTTAATGTATGACATCATACAGACTTTGAAAAATTACATTTGAACTTCATATAAACAACCTCTGTAGATTTCCTGTTGATTTCTGTCTTTACACATGATTGATAACGTTTTCAAATCTACTAAATCTTCAAATTTCATCAAGTGTGACCTGATAAACAGTCTGTTGCTGTGTTTTCGTTCATCCACCTTGTTAATAAGTCTTATTGCTCTTTTCACTGACACATACAAAGGTTTAGTACGAGTCACAGACGAGTTACCCCACACCTCAAAATATGGAAGAATATGTGAGCAAAACAAAATCAAAATCTGAACCGTCCTTTTTTCAAAACAGCAAAACATGGACACACTTTCCAGTTTGTTCACACGCCCGTCAGTAAAGTCCCACTGACCCTGAAATGACTTCTGTCTATTTGAGTTCACAAAACTCAGCA
The DNA here is from genome assembly GCA_963678695.2 of Diplodus puntazzo. Classification (NCBI taxonomy): domain Eukaryota; kingdom Metazoa; phylum Chordata; class Actinopteri; order Spariformes; family Sparidae; genus Diplodus; species Diplodus puntazzo. The sequence goes on along the minus strand of OZ023173.1, from coordinate 26,201,928 downwards.
GAGCCTCCAGAAGGCCACAAACCATAAAACCGAAGTCCAGCACAGAGAGGCTGAGTGAATGTGGTCTGGACTCTGTGGAGGAGAGTCATGGTGTCAGAGACACTGTAGAAGGACAGAATACCTGCACTGTGATCCAGGTACACTCCAACTCTGGAGGACCGAGGACCTGAGACGGGAGTTCTGACATTGTTGTGGTTAAAGTTATATTTGTTTGTGGAACAAAACAACCTCCAAGATTTTTCATTGAATCCAAATCCACATTCAGATGAGCCCCCTGCTCTGCTGATACTCTTGTATGTGACTGCTACACCAACTTCTTCTCCTCCCCACTCCACCTCCCAGTAACAACGTCCAGTCAGACTCTCTCTACTCAGGACCTGAAACCACCCAGTGAATCTGTCTGGATGATCAGAATAAGACTGTTCGTCTTCCATGTATGTTGCTTTTCTATTTCCCTCAGATAATAACAGACGTGTGTGTGCTGTGTTTGGATCAAGTGAGATTTTACATGAATATCTTAAGAAGTCAGCTCTGGTCGTCGGCTCTGGTGGTGATGGTAGAACATCCACTTGAGTCACTGTCAGTGAGATGTTTGTCCATGTCTCTCTCAGGACGTCCTGTAGTTTGTCTCTGAGCTCTGACACAGCTGCTGTCACATCCTCAAAGTACTTGAGAGGACGGATCTTGATGCTGGATGAGTGTGTAGACTCACTGAGTGCTGACAGTGAGGGGTAGTTGTGTAGAAACTGGGTGTGATCCTCTGTGTGTGAGAGCTTCTTCAGCTCAGCGTCTTTCCTCTTCAGCTCAGTGATCTCCTGCTCCAGCTTCTCCTGAAGCTCTTTGACTCGACTCACTTCAGTTTCCTGCTGGGATCTGACCTGCTGCTTCACATCAGAGCGTCTTTTCTCCATGAGACGGATCAGCTGGGTGAAGATCTTCTCACTGTGCTCCACTGCTCTATCAGCAGAGCCATTGATGGCCTCCACCTCCTGTTGAAGCAGCTTCACATCTTTCTCTCTGTCGTGGATTCTCTGCTGGATGTTGTGTCGACTCCCCTCCAGCACTCTCTGCCTCTCAGTCCTCTCTGCTGCAGCTGACACTGTGTCGTGGCCTTTATGTCCCTCCACAGAGCAGAGATAACAGATACACTGCTGATCAGTACGGCAGAACATCTTCATCACCTCATCATGACGAGAGCAGATGTTCTCCTGGAGCTTCTCTGACGGCTCCACCAGCTTGTGTTTCTTTAATGGAGCCACATCATAGTGAGGCTGCAGGTGTTTCTCACAGTAAGAGGCCAGACAGACCAGACAGGACTTAACTGCTCTCAGTTTCCTCCCAGTGCAGAAATCACAGGCCACATCTTCAGGTCCTGCATAGCAGTGATCAGCAGGAGCAGCTTGGAGTCCAGTCTTCTTCAGCTCCTCCACTAAAACTGCTAACATGGTGTTTTTCAGCAGCTCAGGCCTCGGTGTGAAGCTCTTCCTGCACTGAGGGCAGCTGTAGATCCTCTTCTCATCCTCTGTGTCCCAGTGGTCTTTAATACAGTTCGTGCAGTAGCTGTGTCCACAGGGAATAGTCACCGGATCCTTCAGTAGATCCAAACAGATCGGACAAGAAATTGTTTCTCGGTCCAGCTGAACTTCTTTCTGCTCCATTTCACCTCTCAGTGACAACGACTGTCTGAGCTTCACTTCCTGATAACTGAAGCTAGTCTGAGCTCTGATCTGACCAGGGTGTGTTTGTGCAGTGAATGAAGTCTGTCGGCTCAGTTACAGCCAACCACAATCTGTAGATCTGAAGGGGAGGGAACATGGAAATATACTGACAGAGTGGAGCTGCTGTGTGAGAGGAAGAAGAAGAGGGAGGGCTGATCGAGCTGTGACTCAGTCCAGGACGAGGAGCAGCTCTGTGAATGTGGACGTTGTTTCCTCTTTTACAATAAAGCCTCAGTTAAAACCTGCTCCACATTTGAAAACATCAAAGTTTTTAGTTGTAAAATATTTCTTGGCTCCTCAGACTTTGCTGATGTTTCTCTAAATCTTCCTCTGATTCTGATAACTTTTCTTTTCCTGGTTAAAAACAGCTGACGGCACTTGTCAGACTTTTTATGAGCACATGATGGAGCCAAAGTAACGTTATGGTGTTGAGTTGCAGAGTAGTTGGACTCTCTTCTAAGATACTTGTGGAGGAAGTATTCAGACACTTTACTTAAGTACATATACAACCATGTAAAAATATTTAAATAAGACATTACAAGTAAAAGTCCTGCATTTAAAGCAATAAGTGAAAGTACCGAGATTTTATCAGCAAATTTCTCTTTAGAGGAACTGTTTAAAACTGAAGCTGTCTCCAAAATGACTCTCTATTTACTCTGTACAGAACTAAAACTGAATGTCTGATGGTGGAAACATCTGACACATGACAGAAGGAGCCAAAATATACATGTAACCATAAGTAGCTAATGTTGTCAAATAAAACTTAAGACATTTTTATTAAAGAACTGGTGCGTATGTTGCAAGACAACCCTCACATGATTGAACAAACACAGCTTCTGTTCTCTCTGCTGGTGATAGCTCCTCCTGTTCATGCCGGTCTTAAAGAAATCCCTCCCACTGTAATCCCACTGTGACAATCAGCAGTCTTGAGTTTGTCTTTTTATTAGAAACCAGCTGATACTCAGTATTTGGAGCCGATGCCAGCACCGATATTTGAAAGCGAAAAATTCTGATATCCATGTTCTGGTCTCGTGTACAATTTTGAGGTTCTTGTACTTGTAATTAATGAAATGATTAATTTAAATACTCAACCAGAGGTGATTCTACAGCAAATATTAGCTTGATGTAACTGACGCTACACCAGTAACCAGTATGTGATCGAAAGTAACTAAGTAAATTTAGTTGGACTGTGTTTATATAATATTGTTGATGTACGTTTTACTTACTATTCCGTATTCTGCTACTTCATACTTCTTATCAACTGCATTTATTTGATAACTTCAGTTACAAGTTACTTTGCAGTTTTCTTGCTGCACTGGAGCCAAAGTAGCACATTTTTTTTAAATTAATTTTTTTCATATTCAATTGAATTAAAACATGAATAGCTAAGAAAAACAGATTCAATAATCAGAAAAATTAATCATTCACATTCGGTTTGAGTCATCTTAGCGTTTAATTTCCAAAAAACATCTGTAGAAGAGGATTTTACACGTTCACCCAAAATAAGTTCTACACATTTTATGAACAAAATCTGCAGAAGAAGAACAAGAAGAAAAACTTAAATTAAGCTTAAAATCAACTCAATCAATAACAGTCACCTGAACATAAATGTTACTCAATAAGCTCATAACTTCTCAATATTTCCCTTTTTAAATCCTCTTAAATTTTATATTTGAGCACAAATGTTGCATCAGTGTCTCTGCTTTACATACTTTTAAAATTAAATGTGATCTTAATATAAACAACCTCTGTGGATTTTCAGCAACACATGGACACTCTTCCCAGTTTGTTCACACGTCCCATCAGTGAAGTCTGTTAAACGACTCTTGTTCAATGATTTCATGAACAGATTCACTTCATCCACACAATCACTTTGTTGGAGCAGAATCTCAGCTATGTACAAGCAAATAATGAAGCATCTCCTTATTGATTATGATCACGTGAACTGAGCTCATCATGAGCAGCGAGAGCCTCCGTGGCTGAACAGACACGGGAAGGAGCGCCGCCTGAAGAAAGTCCAACATTTACAGAACAACAAGAAGGCGTCAAAGTACCGCCCACAATGTTTGATTGACAGGTGATCTGTGTGCAGTGAAGAAATGCCACAACAATCAGCTCTCAGCAACAATGATGGAAACACAAGTCTGAAGAAATGAAACACACAATTTAACCCACTGACCCTGAAATGACTTCTGTCTACTTGAGTTCGCAAAACTCAGCAGAGTCAGAAACATTAAGTCCAGCATAGAGAGGCTGAGTGAATGTAGTCTGGACTCTGTGGAGGAGAGTCATGGTGTCAGAGACGCTGTAGAAGGACAGAATACCTGCACTGTGATCCAGGTACACTCCAACTCTGGAGGACCGAGGACCTGAGACGGGAGTTCGGACTTTGTTGTAATAAAACTCATAACTGTCTGTGGAACAATTTAACATCCAAGATTTGTCATTGTATCCAAATACACATTCATCTACTTCCCCTGCTCTGCTGATATTCTTGTATGCGACTGCTACGCCAACTCCTCCTCTCTCCCACTTTCTCCACTCCACCTCCCAGTAACAACGTCCAGTCAGACTCTCTCTACTCAGGACCTGCTCCCACCCAGTGAATCTGTCTGGGTGTCTAGAATAAGACTGATGTTGTCTCACGTTTGTTGCTTTTCTGTCCCCGTCAGATAATAACAGACGTGTGTTTGCTGTGTTTGGATCCAGTGTGATTTTACGCGAATATCTAAAGAATCCAGCTCTGGTCTTGGGCTCTCGCCGTGACAGTAAGACATCCACATCAGTCACTGTCAGTGAGATGTGTGTCCATGTCTCTCTCAGGTTGTCCTGTAGTTTGTCTCTGACCTCTGACACAGCTGCTGTCACATCCTCAAAGTACTTGAGAGGACGGATATTGATGCTGGATGAGTGTGTAGACTCACTGAGTGCTGACAGTGAGGGGTAGTTGTGTAGAAACAGGCTGTGATCCTCTGTGTGTGAGAGCTTCTTCAGCTCAGCGTCTTTCCTCTTCAGCTCAGTGATCTCCTGCTCCAGCTTCTCCTGAAGCTCTTTGACTTGACTCACTTCAGTTTCCTGCTGGGATCTGACCCGCTGCTTCACATCAGAGCGTCTTTTCTCCATGAGACGGATCAGCTGGGTGAAGATCTTCTCACTGTGCTCCACTGCTTTATCAGCAGAGCCATTGATGGCCTCCACCTCCTGTTGAAGCAGCGTCACATCTTTCTCTCTGTCCTGGATTCTCTGCTGGATGATTTGTCGACTCCCCTCCAGCTCTCTTTGCCTCTCAGTCCTCTCTGCTGCAGCTGACACTGTGTCGTGGCCTTTATGTTCGTCCACAGAGCAGAGATAACAGATACACTGCTGATCAGTGCGGCAGAACATCTTCATCACCTCATCATGACGAGAGCAGATGTTCTCCTGGAGCTTCTCTGACGGCTCCACCAGCTTGTGTTTCTTTAATGGAGCCACATCATAATGAGGCTGCAGGTGTTTCTCACAGTAAGAGGCCAGACAGACCAGACAGGACTTAACTGCTCTCAGTTTCCTCCCAGTGCAGAAATCACAGGCCACATCTTCAGGTCCAGCATAGCAGTGATCAGCAGGAGCAGCTTGGAGTTCAGTCTTCTTCAGCTCCTCCACTAAAACTGCTAACATGGTGTTTTTCAGCAGCTCAGGCCTCGGTATGAAGCTCTTCTTGCACTGAGGGCAGCTGTAGATCCTCTTCTCATCCTCTGTGTCCCAGTGGTCTTTAATACAGTTCTTGCAGTAGCTGTGTCCACAGGGAGTAGTCACTGGATCCTTCAGTAGATCCAAACAGATCGGACAAGAGAAAGTCTCTCGGTCCAGCTGAAATCCTTTCTGCGCCATTTCACCTCTCAGTGACAACGACTGTCTGAGCTTCACTTCCTGATGACTGAAACTAGTCTGAGCTCTGACCTGAACAGGGTGTGTTTGTGCAGTGAATGAAACCTGTCTGGTAAGTTACACCCAACCACAATCTGTAGATCTGAAGAGGAGGGAACATGGAAATATACTTTTATACTTTTTAGCTTGAAAATATTTCTTGGCTCCTCAGGCTTTGCTGATGTTTCTCCAACTCTTCCTCTGATTCTGTTCAACAGCTGACGGTACTTGTCACACTATTTATGAGCATATGATGGAGCCAAAGTACCCTTCTGGAGTTGAGTTGCAGACCAGTGAGACTTTCTTCTAAGATGCTGGTGGCGGAAATATTCAGATACTGTATGTAGGTACAAATACAACTATATAAAAATGGGCATGTTGTGGCCGCACCTCTGTACCAGCCTGTCTGCTTCTGAGTCTACAGGTTGTTCTACATCCATGCAGCTATTTGTACTCACTGTTTCGACTGATTTAATCATTTACATTCAATATACCAAAGAACACAATATTTTATTATCAGTAAACATGTGCTTCTTTACAAATACATTAACAGCAACCATTAATAATACTTCTTTGAATCCCATGGAGAAATTCACCAGACTCTTTAAATATCGCTTGATTTAGTGAGTTGTTAAGTCAATAGAGACTTTATAAAATTTGATAAATGCTGTCTACATCACATTCTTAACTATTTGGACCTTCCTGTTCATTCAGCAAAAGTTTTTACTTGAGTATATTTCGTCATAACAGTTTCTACCAGCTGAATAAGAAAAAGTCAAAGAAGAGTTCACTTTGGTTTTGACGCACAGTCAAAGGAGCACACGGTAGTTTTGGTGAAGAAATGTTAATGAGAAGAGAAAGATCTTCATCTATTTTCTGAATAAACAAACTGACCTTAAAGGACAACACAATTTACACTGTTTTACTTTGTTTATATGTTGCGGACCCTTCCATCTTTCTTGCTTCATACAGCCTCCTGGGACCTTGTTTTCCTCTGAGAACAGCCTGGTTATTCACTGATGGAAAAAATACAATGTTGGGACCCATAGATGAAGGCATTCACTGTGGATTTCAAAATGGACTCTGAACTGAACTCAGTTTTCCAGAATTCCCCAGTCTTCACATCAAGTTGCCATTTCAGCTTTGAGCTACTATTGGTCAGGGTGACAGACCCCCCACTGACTAAATCGTCAAAGCTCCAGATCCTCCCTTTGTTCTGCCTCTTCTCCACATCTCTCTCCACAGGGCTGCCTGCCCCGAAGTTCTCTTAAGTTCTCTCTCGTATACTTCTGGGCCTAACTGCTGAAAGGTGCCAGATGCATTTCCAGCAGGCCTAAAGAACTTTTCCTCACACCATCAGCACAAGGTCCTGCAAGTATTCCAGTTTAGTTACCACCAGTAGATGCAACGCAAAATTTCCAGCTACCTACACAATCCAAGGAACACAAAGCACCGAGCTGCTGTTCTTGCAAAGGAAAGGAGCGACCAGTTTCCTCCACCTGCCGTCCTCCATCAGACTTTGCACAGCAAGAACAGCATTCAACATTGGTATTACAACCTTTTCCTGCTTGGCTTAGCAGCCCAGGAACCACCAGCACCTCTCCTTCATAGACTGGTAACGTTGAACTGGGCCTAAATAGCACACAGCGTAGCATAGCATGACTAGGCACATGACTTGGTTGAAGTAATGCACATGTGTTCAATCTATATGTTTGTTCACTGTTTTGGTGTTATTGGCCCTCATTTATCAATCTTGCGTGAAAACGGGTGCAGATCTGAGCGCAGAATTGGTCTTACGACAGGACACACGTGTGATTTATAAAACATTCGTATCTGACCAATTCCAGCGTACGAATGATCGGGTCTTGATAAATGCGGCGGCTGAATTTGATCGTCATTAACATGTTACACCCTTATATATTCCTGGTTCGGAGGCCTCGCCCACTGAGGTCAAACATTGAGAGAAGAGGCACTGGCAAGAAGAGAAACTTTTCCGAGATGGAGATCAGCATCCCGGCAGCGCCGGCACATCAAAGGCTCCATTCACTAATGCAATGTTGTTCAAAACTGAACAGGCCAAAATAATATGGCACACTTTCTCTGGGGTATACAGCAGAGTTCCCCCTGCTGGTCCGAGACGGAGCGACCTGCCCTTCAGCAACCCGAAGATGCTCCTCTGTGACCCGTGTGCATGTGTGCGCACTATTGAATCTGCGTTCCTGCTCTGTAGCAGGTTTGCCAGCGGGGTTATTAGGTATCCCGTTAATTAGTTGTCATGTTAGGCTATTTACATATTTTATTTTACAAAAAAGTGGTATCAGTAAAAACGTAAAAAATAATCCGTTTTGATCTGTTCTAAATATGTGACTGCTTATGCTTAATGACAGCATGAGGTTTGTTTAATAATTATTTTCAGTCTCAGCCAGATTTTGCTGTGCTGCACCGCAAATCCACAGACTCAGTTTTGCGTACACGAGCTCAGACCTGACGTGAGATCTGATCGTGGCTTCCGCTCACGTCCAGATTGATAAATGCCAAAGTTTGCGTGGAAATGGTCGTACGCACGGTTTTCTGCCGTACGTTCATTTGATAAATGAGGGCCATTGTGATCTCAGGTCAGGTCATTGGTAGTTTGTTTTGCTACACGGCTAATTTGACACTAGTTGAATTATGCTTCACACAGACTCAGGGTCTTTGCATGCAACTAGCCATCTTCTATAACGTGGCATCACATAACACACACACAGACACACACACACAGACACACACACACACACACACACACACACACACACACACACACCTGTATATAGTACATATTAGTTAGATTTGTGTTTTCCTCTATGCGGTAAGGCCAATACTTTTGAAACTTCATGCTGTCTATTTAATATTGTACAAGAGTGAATGTTTTCAGCCTCTACTCTGTTAAGGACTCCAAAATCCCTCGACCATTACTAGCCGTTATGGTAATGTTAGTTGTAGTTATTAAATTAATTATTAATCACAGTCCCAAACTGACAGTTTAGTATCTTTTTCTGAGACTGATTTGGTGAATTGGCTATATTTTCCCTTTGTCAAGGGTGGTGCCCCGAGGTGATACAATATAAATTGGGTCTTATGAGTTATCATAATTAGTAATCATCCCTGATAGTCATTCATTATTATTGATACCCAAATTTAACCCAAAACTCCCTATTAATGTTGCATGAAGTATACATAAACATATGGTGCCCCGTGCGAGGTAGTGCCAAAACAATGTTTTTCTGAGATTCTATTATTATATTACCTTATTAAAATTCTAAGTATTCAAATTCTGACATCTCCAAAACTACATTGCACTCCTTTGAAAACAGGGACTGTCCCTGAAGACGTGGACGTGTGGTCACCCTATGTAACACTGAACAGAAAACAACAAAGAACATGAGAACATTTAAACATGTTAGAGAGCGATCCCAAACCTGCATGCAAATTTATTTCTGAGTAGATTTACCACCAGGTTACACTTCAACACATTAAATGAACCAAACTGAAGCAGGAAGAAGAAATACCTCTTTGAGCTGCTCCTTTTAAAATAACAACACCAGATACTGTACATACTGATGGACATCACGTTATTGTTCACTTCTGTTTACACAAATCAAATCAGATACAATCAATAACAGTCATCTTAACATAAATGTGACTCAATAAGCTAATAAAGTCTCATTATTTCCTTTTTTAATCCTCTTAAATTGAATATTTGAGCAGCATGTTGAGTCTCAGTGTCACTGCTTTAATGTATGACATCATACAGACTTTTAAAATTAAATTTGATCTTTAAACAACCTCTGTAGATTTTCAGTTTATTTCTGTCTTTACACATGACTGATAACATTTTCAAATCAACTAAATCTTCAAATTTCATCACGTGTGACCTGATAAACAGTCTGTTGCTGTGTTTTCGTTTATCCACCATGTTAATTAGTCTTATTGCTCTTTTCTCTGACACATACAAAGGTTTAGTATGAGTCAGAGACGAGTTGCCCTGCACCTCAAAATATGGAAGAATAAGTGAACGGAACAAAATATGAAGAGAATCAAAATCTGAACCATCTTTTGTTCAAAACAGCAACACATGGACACACTTTCCAGTTATTTCACACATCCCATCAGTAATGTCTGTTAAACGACTCTTGTTCAATGATTTCATGAACAGATTCACTTCATCCACACAATCAGTTTGTTGGAGCAGAATCTCAGCTATGTACAAGCAAATAATGAAGCATCTCCTTATTGATTATGATCATGTGAACTGAAGTCATCATGAGCAGCGAGAGCCTCCCTGGCTGAACAGACACAGGAAGGAGCGCCGCCTGAAGAAAGTCCAACATTTACAAAACAACAAGAAGACGTCAAAGTACCGCCCACAATGTTTGATTGACAGGTGATCTGTGTGCAGTGAAGAAATGCCACAACAATCAGCTCTCAGCAACAATGATGGAAACACAACAAGTCTGAAGAAATGAATCACAGTTTAACCCACTGACCCTGAAATGAGTTCACAAAACTCAGCAGAGTCTCCAGACAAGCAGAACCGAAGTCCAGCATAGAGCGGCTGAGTGAATGTGGTCTGGACTCTGTGGAGGAGAGTCATGGTGTCAGAGACGCTGTAGAAGGACAGAATACCTGCACTGTGATCCAGGTACACTCCAACTCTGGAGGACCGAGGACCTGAGACGGGAGTTTGGACTTTGTTGTGATGAAACTCATAACTGTCTGTGGAACAATATAATGACCAAGATTTTTCATTTAGTCCAAATACACATTGATGTATGTTCCCTGCTCTGCTGATATTCTTGTATGCGACTGCTACACCAACTCCTCCCTCTCCTCTCCACTCCACCTCCCAGTAACAACGTCCAGTCAGACTCTCTCTACTCAGGACCTGCTCACACCAAGCGAATCTTTCTGGGTGACTAGAATAAGACTGTTGTTGTCTCATGTGTGTTGCTTTTCTGTTCCCCTCAGATAATAACAGACGCCTGTATGCTGTGTTTGGATCCAGTGTGTTTTCATATGAATATCTTAAGAAGTCAGATCTGGTCTTGTTCGCTCGTTGTGACAGTAAAACATCCACTTCAGTCTCTGTCGGTGAGAGGTTTGTCCATGTCTCTCTCAGGACGTCCTGCAGTTTGTCTCTGACCTCTGACACAGCTGCTGTCACATCCTCAAAGTACTTGAGAGGACGGATCTTGATGCTGGATGAGTGTGTAGACTCACTGAGTGCTGACAGTGAGGGGTAGTTGTGTAGAAACTGGTTGTGATCCTCTGTGTGTGAGAGCTTCTTCAGCTCAGCGTCTTTCCTCTTCAGCTCAGTGATCTCCTGCTCCAGCTTCTCCTGAAGCTCTTTGACTCGACTCACTTCAGTTTCCTGCTGGGATCTGACCTGCTGCTTCACATCAGAGCGTCTTTTCTCCATGAGACGGATCAGCTGGGTGAAGATCTTCTCACTGTGCTCCACTGCTTTATCAGCAGAGCCATTGATGGCCTCCACCTCCTGTTGAAGCAGCTTCACATCTTTCTCTCTGTCCTGGATTCTCTGCTGGATGTTGTGTCGACTCCCCTCCAGCTCTCTCTGCCTCTCAGTCCTCTCTGCTGCAGCTGACACTGTGTCGTGGCCTTTATGTTCGTCCACAGAGCAGAGATAACAGATACACTGCTGATCAGTACGACAGAACATCTTCATCACCTCATCGTGACGAGAGCAGATGTTCTCCTGGAGCTTCTCTGACGGCTCCACCAGCTTGTGTTTTTTAAATGTAGGTGATTGATAATGAGGCTGCAGGTGTTTCTCACAGTAAGAGGCCACACACTGCAGACAGGACTTAACTGCTCTCAGTTTCCTCCCAGTGCAGAAATCACAGGCCACATCTTCAGGTCCAGCATAGCAGTGATCAGCAGGAGCAGCTTGGAGTCCAGTCTTCTTCAGCTCCTCCACTAAAGCTGCTAACATGGTGTTTTTCAGCAGCTCAGGCCTCGGTGTGAAGCTCTTCCTGCACTGAGGGCAGCTGTGGATCCCCTTCTCATCCTCTGTGTCCCAGTGGTCTTTAATACAGTTCTTGCAGTAGCTGTGTCCACAGGGAGTAGTCACCGGATCCTTCAGTAGATCCAAACAGATCGGACAAGAGAAAGTCTCTCGGTCCAGCTGAACTGCTTTCTGCTCCATTTCACCTCTCAGTACAACTGAAGCTAGTCTGAGCTTTGATCTGAACAGTGTGTGTTTGTGCAGTGAATGAAACCTGTCAGCTCAGTTACACCCATCCACAAACTGTAGGTATGAAGGGGAGGGAACAAGGAAATATACTGACAGAGTGGAGCTGCTGTGTGAGAGGAGGAAGAAGAGGGAGGGCTGATCGAGCTGTGACTTGTTCCCGGACGAGGAGCAGCTCTGTGAATCTGAACTTTGTTTACGCTTGTACAACAAAGCCTCAGTTAAAACCTGCTTCACATTTGAAAACATCAAAGTTTTTAGTTGTAAAATATTTCTTTGCTCCTCAGGCTTTGCTGATGTTTCTCTATCTTTTCCTCTGATTCTGTTCACTTTTTATTTCCTGGTTAAAAACAGCTGACGGCACTTGTCAGACTCTTTATGAGCACATGATGGAGCCAAAGTATTGTTCTTGAGTTGAGTTGCAGACCGGTGAGACTTTCCTCTAAGATGCTGGTGGAGGAAATATTCATATACTGTATTTGGGTACAAATACAACTATATAAAAATGGGCATGTTGTGGCAAAATCTCTCTACCAGCCTGTCTGTCTCTGAGTCGACAGGTCGTCTTAAATCCATGCAGCTGTTTTTACTCACTGTTTCGACTGATTTAATCATTTACATTTAATATACCAAAGAAGACAATATTTAATAAACAGTAAACATATAAATCTTTACAAATACAGTAAACAATAACCATTAATAATGCTTCTTTGATTTCCATGGAGAAAGCCACCAGACTCTGTTTAAATATCGCTCAATTTAGTGAATTGTTAAGTCAATAGAGACTTTATAAACTGTGATAAATGCTGTCGACATCACATCCTTAACTATTTGGACCTTCCTGTTCATTCAGCAAAAGTTTTTCACTGATGATATTTCGTCACTTCGTCCTTGTTTTCCTCTGAGAACAGCTTGTGTATTCACTGATGGAAAAAATACAAGACATAATTCTCCAGTCTTCACACCTAGGTGCAAATTCAGCTTTGAGGTACTATTGGTCAAGGTGACAGACCCCCCACTGACCAAATAGTAAAAATTCCAGCCCTTTTCTTCTCCACGTCTCTCTCCACGGGGCTACCTGGCCCCAAGTTCTCTTCTCCTAGATTCTTCTGGGCCTGAGAGCTGCCAGCTGCATTTCCAGCAGGCCCAAAGAACTACTCCTCACAGCATCAGCACAAGGTCCTGCTGGTATTCCAGCTTAGTTAGCGCCAGCAGTAGCAACACAAAACTTTCCAGCTAACTACACAATCCAAGGAACACCAAGCTGCTATCCTTGCAAAGGAAAGGAGTGACCAGTTTCCTCCACCTGCTGTGTTTCATCAGACCTTGCTATGCTTTGATATCATTCTTATATATCCTGCATATCATTTATCATGTTAAGTTCAATAAATTCAGATAGGTATTTGACCTTAATTTCAAACATTTGTCCGGTAAATTGAAAAGCTGCCAGTCACGTTGTCCGGTGCCAGCTTTTTATAGCGGAAACCCTGCTAGCCATTATGGTAATATTACTTATTAATCAGAATCCCAAACTGACTGTTCAGTATCTTTTTTGAGACTGATTTGGTGAATTGGCTATATTTTCCCTTTCTCAAGGGCGGTGCCCCGAGGTGATACAATATGAATTGGATCTTATTAGTTATCATAATTAATAATTACCCCTGTTAGTCATTAATTATTATACATAGCCAAATGTAACCCAAAACTCCCTATTAATGTTGCATGTTGTACCATATATGGTGCCCCATGCGAGGCAGTGCAAAAACAATATATTTCTGAGTTTTCATTATCACCTCATTAAAATTTTGAGTTTTCAAATTCTGACATCTCCAAAACAACATAGTGCTCCTTTGAAAACGGGAACTGTCTCTGAAAACGCGGACGTGTGGTCACCCTATGTAACACTCAACAGAAAACAACAAAGAACATGTGAACATTGAAACACATTAGAGAGCGATCCTGAATCGGAGTGTGAATTTATTTCTGAGTAGATTCACTTCCAGGTTACACTTCCACACATTCAGTGAACCAATCAAGAGCAGGAAGAAGAAAAACCTCTATGAGCGGCCCCTTTCATAATAAAAACACCAGACACTGTAGATACTGATGGACCTCACTTTATTGTTCACTTCTCTATTCACAAATCAAATCAATTACAATCAATAACACTCTTCTTAAAATAAATGTTACTCAATAAGCTAATGAAGTCTCATTATTTCCCTTTTAAATCCTCTGAAATTGAATATTTGAGCAGCATGCCACAACAGAGATTCTCTGACTTTTAAAATTACATTTGATCTTAATATAAACAACGTCTGTAGATTTTTCTGTTGATTACTGTCTTTACACATGACTGATCACGTTTTCAAATCTACTAAATCTTCAAATTTCATCACGTGTGACCTGATAAACAGTCTGTTGCTGTGTTTTCATTCATCCACCTATTGCTCTTTTTCTGACACATACAAGGTTTAGTAGGAGTCACAGACGAGTTCCCCCAACCTCAAAATATGAAAGAATATGTGAACAAAACAAAATCAAAGTCTGAACCATACTTTGTTCAAAACAGCAAAACATGGACACTCTTTCCAGTTTGTTCACACGTCCCATCAGTGAAGTCTGTTAAACGACTCTTGTTCAGTGATTTCATGAACAGATTCACTTCATCCACACAATCACTTTGTTGGAGCAGAATCTCAGCTATGTACAAGCAAATAATGAAGCATCTCCTTATTGATTATGATCATGTGAACTGAAGTCATCATGAGCAGCGAGAGCCTCCGTGGCTGAACAGACACAGGAAGGAGCGCCGCCTGAAGAAAGTCCAACATTTACAGAACAACAAGAAGACGTCAAAGTACCGCCCACAATGTTTGATTGACAGGTGATCTGTGTGCAGTGAAGAAATGCCACAACAATCAGCTCTCAGCAACAATGATGGAAACACAACAAGTCTGAAGAAATCAAACACACAATTTAACCCACTGACCCTGAAATGACTTCTGTTTATTTGAGTTCACAAAACTCAGCAGAGTTTCCAGAAGGCCACAAACCGTAAAACCGAAGTCCAGCATAGAGAGGCTGAGTGAATGTGGTCTGGTCTCTGTGGAGGAGAGTCATGGTGTCAGAGACGCTGTAGAAGGACAGAATACCTGCACTGTGATCCAGGTACACTCCAACTCTGGAGGACAGAGGACCTGAGACGGGAGTTCTGACATTGTTGTGATTAAAGTTATAACTACCTGTGGAACAAAATAACATCCAAGATTTGTCATTTAGTCCAAATCCACATTCAGATGAGCCCCCTGCTCTGCTGATATTCTTGTATGCGACTGCTACACCAACTCCTTCTCCTCTCTTCTCCACCTCCCAGTAACAACGTCCAGTCAGACTCTCTTTACTCAGGACCTGAAACCACCCAGTGAATCTGTCTGGGTGACTAGAATAAGACTGTTCATCTTCCATGCATGTTGCTTTTCTGTTTCCCTCAGATAATAACAGACGTGTGTGTGCTGTGTTTGGATCGAGTAAGATTTTACATGAATATCTTAAGAAGTCAGCTCTGGTCTTGGGCTCTGGTGGTGACGGTAGAACATCCACATCAGTCACTGTCAGTGAGATGTTTGTCCATGTCTCTCTCAGGACATCCTGTAGTTTGTCTCTGAGCTCTGACACAGCTGCTGTCACATCCTCAAAGTACTTGAGAGGACGGATGTTGATGCTGGATGAGTGTGTAGACTCACTGAGTGCTGACAGTGATGGGTAGTTGTGTAGAAACTGGTTGTGATCCTCTGTGTGTGAGAGCTTCTTCAGCTCAGCGTCTTTCCTCTTCAGCTCAGTGATCTCCTGCTCCAGCTTCTCCTGAAGCTCTTTGACTCGACTCACTTTAGTTTCCTGCTGGGATCTGACCTGCTGCTTCACATCAGAGCGTCTTTTCTCCATGAGACGGATCAGCTGGGTGAAGATCTTCTCACTGTGCTCCACTGCTTTATCAGCAGAGCCATTGATGGCCTCCACCTCCTGTTGAAGCAGCTTCACATCTTTCTCTCTGTCCTGGATTCTCTGCTGGATGTTGTGTCGACTCCCCTCCAGCTCTCTCTGCCTCTCAGTCCTCTCTGCTGCAGCTGACACTGTGTCGTGGCCTTTATGTTCCTCCACAGAGCAGAGATAACAGATACACTGCTGATCAGTACGGCAGAACATCTTCATCACCTCATCATGATGAGAGCAGATGTTCTCCTGGAGCTTCTCTGACGGCTCCACCAGCTTGTGTTTCTTCAATGGAGCCACATCATAATGAGGCTGCAGGTGTTTCTCACAGTAAGAGGCCACACACTGCAGACAGGACTTAACTGCTCTCAGTTTCCTCCCAGTGCAGAAATCACAGGCCACATCTTCAGGTCCAGCATAGCAGTGATCAGCAGGAGCAGCTTGGAGTCCAGCCTTCTTCAGCTCCTCCACTAAAACTGCTAACATGGTGTTTTTCAGCAGCTCAGGCCTCGGTATGAAGATCTTCCTGCACTGAGGGCAGCTGTAGATCCTCTTCTCATGTTCGGTGTCCCAGTGATCATTAATACAGTTCTTGCAGTAGCTGTGTCCACAGGAAGTAGCCACCGGATCCTTCAGTAGATCCAAACAGATCGGACAAGAAATTGTTTCTCGGTTCAGCTGAAATCCTTTCTGCTCCATTTCACCTCTCAGTGACAACGACTGTCTGAGATTCACTTACCGATAACTAAAGTTAATTTGAGGAAACAAGATAAGAGATCAGAGAGAAGAGGGAGCAGTTATCAACCTTTGACTCATTCCAGGACAAGGAGCAGCTCTATGAATCTGAACTTTGTTTCCTCTTTTACATCGAAAACCTCAGTTAAAACCTGCTCCACATTTGAAAACATAAAAGATTTTAGTTGTAAAATATTTCTTGGCTCTTCAGGCTTTGATGATATTTCTCTTCACTCTTCCTCTGATTCTGTTCACTTTTCTTGTCATGGTTAAAAACAGCTGACGGTACTTGTCAGACTCTTTATGAACACATGATGGAGCCGAAGTACCATTCTGATGTTGAGTTGTAGACCAGTGAGACTTTCTTCTACGATACTGGTGGAGTAAGTATTCAGATACTTTACTTAAGTACAAATACAACAATGTAAACATCTTTCAAACACACATTGAAAGTAAAAGTCCTGTATTTAGAATAATAAATAAAAGTACAGAGATATTATCAGCAAACCGTACTTGAAAGTATCTAAAGTAAGATTGGATTGTTAATCCTGATGCATCAGTGTATAAAGGCTCAAAATTATTTATTGATCATTATACAATACTACAATACAATATTTCATAGGGAAACAACAGCTGGTAGTTCAACACAGGACATATATTTACTGTACATTTTACTGTTGAAGCTGCTGAAGGTGGAGCTAATTTAGTGCAGTGGTTCCCAACCGAGGGGTTGGGCCCCTCACAAGGGTCGCGAGATAAAAGTGAGGGGTTGTGAGATGACTAAAGAGGAAAAATAACATATTTCTATACATTTTATGTCACTGAGTCATCATTCATTTGTCTCTTCCTTGAAATAACTTTCGTTTCTCCGTCTGTCAGGATCTGTCTCGCTGTAAGAAGGTGATGGAGGAGAGAGGAGAACTGTTTCTAGAGAAGATCTCGATGTCCAGGACCAAGGTTGCAAAGCTCTGTCACACCTTCATCAAAGATGGCGCTGTGAGTATTTGTTTTACAAACACATTATATTAACATATTATTGAGAGCAAGTGCTATTTCACAAGAGATCTGATCAGTTAGACCACATTCGGAGGTGGTCTGGGCCACATGTGACCACAGTGTATAACAACAACAACAGGCAACAACTCTGTCTGATTTCCATGTGGTTCACTGTCATCCATCACCAGATTCCCTTAACAAATTGTGCAAATTTTTGAGTTGCTGCATTCGGAGCACCTGAACAAACTTTGCCAAACAGCTGTAATAAATTTCTTAATCATTCGTGCCTTCTTGTATATTTCGGCATTAAATTCAAAACATTAAGTTGTTTCTTTTCTTGTGAAAAGTGTTGCAGCATCCGCTACCAGCTTGTCTGCTTCTGTGTCTCAAGTCTTAAGTTTAAGGGAATCTGGGAAGTGGGTGTTGAAGAAGAAGTGTTTATTGGAAGTGTTTACTGTATTTGAAAATGTTACAAGTTTACCATCAATGAAATAGTTGCTTTCATAAAGTGAGTAATTGATTTATCATCACAACTGTACAAAAGTAATGTCTGTTGTAAATAGCAGTGGGCCTAATGTTGATCCTTGAGGGACACCTCACCAAACATTTGAGGACTTGATTTGACACCATTGGAAACGAAGGTCTCACAACTTCTTTATTCAGATGTTATCATCAGCTGTTACAAAAGCCTTGGATAGATCAGCGAGGAGTGCAGCTCATGTTGATTTTCATTAAGTGGGATGAAGTTGTCGCCTACAACAGCAGTTTTTCGTACTTTGAGCAGGTCTTAAACTTGACTCCCGATACTGAATGTTATTATCCTCCAGAAAGACACGCAGCTGTGAGATGGCCAGTGATTTTGAGGCTTAGATGCTGGCACACGTACAATTCACCCTTTATATTTACAGTGTTTAGGCGATTCTGAGACTTTCCCTTGTGTTTCCAAATGTCTCTCCGACAGAAAATCCTGACTCACTCGTACTCCAGAGTCGTGCTGAGGGTGCTGGAAAAGGCTGCAGCTGAGAAGAAACGCTTCTCTGTCTACGTGACTGAATCGCAGCCTGACTCAGCCGGGTGAGTGAATACTGTCCGTGAAGTGTCCTCGTTCTACTCCGAGGGGACGCACACTCATTTAATTCATCCTTTTTTTATTCATACTTTCTGTATTCAGGCGACAGATGGCAGAGGCCCTGAGGAAACTCAATGTTCCAGTAACAGTGGTCCTGGATGCAGCTGTGGGGTAAATATTTAAGTTAAAATGAAAAACCTGTGTCATATATTGCAACGTGAGTGTATTCAAAGTGTTTTAATCTCTTTTTTTTAGGTATGTCTTGGAGAAAGTAGACCTGGTGATTGTCGGTGCAGAGGGGGTTGTTGAGAGCGGAGGGATCATCAATAAGGTGAGTTTTCGGTGAAGCGTCAAGGTCCAACATCTCTTCAGATGAACAGTGATGATCCTGAATAACTTCAGTTACAGTCTGACTCTTTAAAATACACTAACATCCAAAATAATAACTCAAAAATGTGTATTTGTTCCATAAGTGAATAAACAAGCTGTTCTCAGAGGAAAATATGGTCCAAGAACACTGTTTGAAGCTAGAAAGGTGGCAGGGTCCGCCACATGTAAACAAAGTAAAACAGTATAAATTGTGTTCTTCTTTCAGGTCAGTTTGTTTATTCAGTCATGAAAACAGTGAGATTGTTAATTTAGTTTGTTGAGGCAAAAAAAAAAAAAATCAGTCCGTGAAGATCTTTCTCTTCTCGTTAACTCTTTGTGAAAGCAGCATTAGTTGCTTGTGTTACAGAGATCTCACCGTTTCTCCTTCATGTTTACAGATCGGTACTTACCAGATGGCCGTGTGCTCTAAAGCTCACAACAAGCCTTTCTACGTCGTGGCGGAGAGCTTCAAATTCGTCCGCCTCTATCCGCTCAACCAGCAGGACGTGCCTGATAAATTCAAGGTACGTAGCGCTGAAATGATACTGAAACTACGACTGTAGCTGCGGTGCAAACATCCACAGTGTTGAGTCACGGTTACCCTGATGGACCAGATTTATTGTGATTTTCATCTTTTTTTAACTAACTTTTCTGAGTACAGTTGGCGGCCACGTTGGTTATGTGTGTTGAGGGAGATGATGTAGTTCCCTGAGCAATTTAACACAAAATGACATATTGTACTTTCATTACGAGAAACTGCGACTGTATTGACTTGAAAACAAATTCAAACGGGATCAAAAGATTATTTGTCTCTCTTCAGTCCTGCCATATGTATTTTTTCTTGAAAATAAGGTCCCATGGCGTTCACCGGACGTGGCGTGATTTCAGCTCTCTGTAATAATTTGTCCTTTTGAGCCGTATGATTGCGCCCTCTGCTGATTAAACGTAACAATACATTGACCAGGAGCGACTGTGCTTTCATACTTATTCGATCCATGAACTTTACAAGCAGTAATATGTTGGCAGACGTATCAAGATATGTATTTAATCGCAATATTACGTATATCGTACATCCTTACAACCTAATAACGTATCACTCATGTTTAGAAAGTTAATCTACTAAAATATTCTTGGTATTATTAAACACTGAAGTTGATTTAATAAAATGTTCTTCACATTTTTATTTAATCCTGGCCTTCACAAAAAAAACACTGAAGCATGTATTGGAGAATGGTCACACCCCTCGTATGATGTTTTGGAATGTAATGTCGAGACTGTTTCTGCTTCATTTTGGATTATTTCTTTACACGTCCTCTTCTCGTCTCCACAGTACAAAGCAGACACCCTGAAGACTGTACAGAACCTGTCAGAGGAGCATCCGATGATTGATTACACGCCTCCCTCCCTCATCACCCTCCTCTTCACTGACCTGGGAGTCCTCACCCCGTCGGCTGTCAGCGATGAACTCATCAAGCTTTATTTATAACTGTGCCTCACCATCCTCAATAAAAATGCATCGTCAGAACAAAGTCCAAGGAGTTGGATTTAATTGAATTTTGACCAAGTTGAATACAGCTGTTGGATCATGCGTTTTCCTCCGAGCCGTCGTGTGACAGTCCTGTTTTGTGTTTCGACTTCGGCTCGCTTGTTATCTGTTTCTCAAAGTCCTCCTCGCTGATTTGCCCTTTCTTGAGTTTCTTGAGGAGGCGAGTGTCATTTAAAAGCTCCTTCATGTCTTCCTCATCCACGTCTGAACCCTGCAGACACACACGAGACAAAAACAGAGCTGAGGTTAAATCCCGCCCACTGATGCTCTTTGTTTAATCATCACATCTCACGGTCACTGAGTGGAAATACCTCGTTGTGCTTCCTCTTGGCAGCCATCTTTCTCCTGCGAACCTTCTTGGTCGTCTGTTTTGACCAGGACTTATTCTTGATGAAGTTCTTTCTGGGAAAAGGCGTCTCTTCTCTCGGCTCTGCGAGCATCTTCTGCCTCTGTTTCTCCCTGTTCTTGTCCTTGTAGCGGATGGTGTCTGTGTCCACAGTCGTCTCGGTGAAATCGGGAAACGTTTTCCCCCTCAGCTCGGGCATCTTCGGCAGGCGGAGGAGGGCGAAGCCGCGTGCTAGGGTGGCAAAATCCAGATCTAGGCGAAGAAATGAAGCACAGTTTTTACTTCATGCATAACACAGAACTGAATCTGAAATGTATAGTGGCGGTTTGTTTTTTACCTTTGATTCTGAAGATGAGGCTACATTCATGTTTGGCGTAGGCCTGCACGTACGAGACGAAGGCCCTCATGCTTCTGTCAAACATGGCGCGGTCAGCCAGAGACATGGCCTGCACTTTGGGCAGCACGTCCACAACATCATTCACAGGAGGCATCTGCTGGAGCGGGCACTGAAGAAATGAAATTATTTAGTTATGAAAGATTATTCCATCAATAGAAGGTCAGAAAATGATGAAGTTTAGTTTGTGTCACACGGGGGGAAAGACACCAGAAAATACTAACGTTTAAGAAGCTGGAATCAGTATTTTGACTTTAAATTACTAAATTATTTAAATTGTTGGCGATTCTTTTAGTAGGTGACAGCTGATCGATTAATTGTTGCAGCTTGAGGAACAACTTCAGGTCAAGTCGAGCAGGAATAGGAAGTTATGGTTTACACTGATTTTAGGGACAGTCGAGGGAAAATTATTGAACAAAATATGAAAAAAAAACTCACTTTCTGGTTGATGGACAGAAAGTTGACGTAGGACTCCTCCATTGGCAGCAGGAAGACGAGGGCGTTGCCCTGGTTGCCGATTCGAGCGGTACGTCCACATCGATGTACGAACGCACTGAGACAAACGAGACGAAACAAAGGAACGTCAAAGAGCAAAGACATAAATAACACGACATTTCTTATTCTAATAATTCATTATCTGCTAAAAGTGAATGTGTCTCCTCACAAGTATTATCTATACATCACATCAACGAGCCACACTGTTCACTGGGTCACAGCTCCTCAAATAATCACTTAGTTATCAACTGTTAAACGAACTGCCAACTATTTATTATTTTAATTATTTATTTTACTCAATCTAAAGTCAAAAATCTCAGATTCCAGCTTCTTAAATGTGACTATTTTCTTGTTTCTTTCCTCGTCTATGACACTAAACTGAATATCTTCCAGTTTTTGGACAAAACAAGACGTTCGAGGATGACATCTTGGGCTTTAGGAAACTCTGATCGACATCTTTCACTATTTCTAACAAGTCATAGAGCAAACTAATTAATCAAGGAAATGATTGACACAAGTAAGACGCCATCAAACACCACAGTGGGCAGCTGTTTAAGGATTTCATTAAACCTTTCTTTAAAAATTAAAATATAAATGTGGATCTGATTTAAAAGATTTCTTTAAGATAAATTGTTGAAAATATGTCACTGTTGTTATTAGAAATACATCTTTACTAATTTGACCCAGAGACGTCGGTTTCAGAGACGTTACCTGGCGCTGCTGGGAGGATCGTACTGCAGCACCCAGTTAACATCAGGGATGTCGATACCTCTGGCCATGACATCTGTACACACCAAGATGCCACTGAGACAAAACAGATAAGATAAGAGAGATAAGAATGTTAAATTAGTCACACAGTACCAATCAGATTTACTGCACCTGTACACACACAGTCAGTCAGTCTCACCTTTTCAGGGCTCGAAAGTCTGCAAAGATCTTGTTGCGTTTATGTTTCATCTTGCCGTGGATGCAGTGGACCGGAACCTTCTTCACCAGAATCTCCAGAGCTCGACCGTAGTACTCCACACAGGCACACGTGCTGAGGAGGAGCGACAGCGAGTAGTAACTATTACACACCTGACGAAGAATCTTTTCAACTTCAAGGCAAGCAACAGTATAAGCAGAGCAGAAGCTGTACAGATTCGGGCTGAATTTCTGACCGAACGTTGTGGTTGTTGAGTCAGTTGTTTGGCAGAATGCCGCAACACCGTTTTGTTGTGAAGCTCCAAAAATGTTTTGCAGACTACGGAACTTCACCTGACTTTATATCATCAACATTTTTGGGTGAACTGGTCCTTTAACGTACCTGAAGAAGACCAGGTTCTTCTCATGCTTGTGTTGCCTCAAAAACGCCACGAGGCTGTTGAACTTGTTTTCTGCTCTGCAGATCTGAAATGACAACATCTTTTGTAATGACTGTATTTATCTCGGGGCTGGTTGATGTGAGGCCGGCTTCAGACCGAGCGGACTCACTGTGTAGTAGTTGGAGAGTCTGGAAGGTGTTTTCTGGACGGCGGTGGCAGCCACGCCCTTCTCCTTCACGGTGATGCGGACTGGGTTCCTGAGGCCGGCTCTCACCAGCTTCTCCAGCTCCTGCGTCTGCGTGGCTGAAAACAGGCCTGTGCGTCTCTGTTTGGGCAGGTAGCCCAGGATGGTGTTCAGACTGGAAACACAAACGCAGACTAAATAAAACCTGAATTAAATCATTTCACCAACAACAGTTTGATGAAGGTTTCCTGAGTACATGTAGTAACATCCTTTACACAATCGTGTGGTGAAACTTGTTGCTGATGAACGAGGAAGCCTTTCCATGATAACTCTTTCCTACCTGATCATGAAACTATCAGCTGTTACCAGTGAACCCATTCACCTGTGGAATGATCCCAACAGGTGTTTCTGGAGCAACAATAACTTTCAATCTTTTGCTGCTCCTGTCCAAACGTGTCTGAAACATGTTGCTGCCATCAAATTCACCATAAGACTGTATTTACATTTTATGGTATCAGGATTGTTTATGTTCTCTCACTCTGCATACTGAGCTTGTTTCTCACCTGGCCTCGAACCCCATGTCGAGTAGTCTGTCGGCCTCATCGAGAACCAGCACGTCCAGACTCTTTACAGAACAGGCCAAGTCCAGACCATCGGACTTCCTCCTGAACATGTCCTCCAGACGGCCCGGAGTCGCGATCACAATGTTCGCTCTGAAGCACAAAAGTAGCCGTCATCAGAAGAACTAAAGACTAGAGGTAGTGAGTTTTCAGTCTCCTCAATTTCTAATAATCAGAATCGGTATCGGCCCAGAAAAAAGCCGTATCGGTCGAGTCCTACTCGTGACTGACTGTGTTACTTTACTTTCATCGAACTATCGAGGTGTTCTGGAAGTCCAATAATTTAAGATGACTAGAAACCTTTGTGTGAACTTGGTATGTTCTATACTGGATCTAAATTAAGTTCCGGGGCTTTGCTGACAATTTTCGTGGTGGCAAAACTGTAATTACAACATCATATATTGGGGTCCATAAAAATATGCAGCTGCCTTGTGAGGGTAAGCAGCGAGTTAGCTTAGCTTAGCATAAAAGCTGGACACACAAGAAACTGACTAAAACATGGAAGTATTCGTCTCAAACATGTCGTTATATTGTTCATGATAAAACACTTTCATCTGTGTCCGTCACGTACCCTTTATCCTTGAACTTCTCCACGTCCTCTATCGGGTTACTGCCACCGATCAGTAAAATCTGCCTGAAAACAAAGACGTGAAGCATTTTAATACAGAAAAAAGGTTTGTTTTTTCTGTAGCTTTCAACTTTTTGCCTGAGCCAACAGCTGCTGAGACGTGGTAGAAAGCTCCAGAAAAACCCAGCAGGTGGACTGTAAGTTCAGGTTACGTGACTACTACGATATATATGATATAAACTCAGATCCGGGTCCTCATCACTGCTCTGTGTACTCACGTAAACTGTGGGAACTTCTGGATGAACTGCTCCATGACTTCACTGATCTGAAGCGCCAGCTCTCGTGTGGGAGTGATCACCAGAGCGCCGACCTGCAGGAGACACCAGTTAAACCTCCACAGAGGATCCAAACCTCGGTCCTCCCCTCCATCTACAAAATCTACAGAAGAGTCTCGTCCTCACCTGCATCTTCTTCAGCTTCTCTTCCCTCTTCAGCAGCAGTTCTATGATGGGAATGACAAAAGCGAGCGTCTTTCCGCTTCCAGTTACCTGCAGTGATGAGACACTTAGAGAGCTCGATCAATACGGCTCTTTCAGGGCCGATAACAACTACTAGAAATCAACAAGACTACAATTTTCACGTACTTTACTTGAGTATTTCCATTTTCTGCTACTTTAAACTTCCTCTCTACTGCATTTATTTGATAAATATAGTTACTTTGAAGATTAATTGTGACGGGTTACACATCAGATATTGTTGTGGGCGGGACACTGTGAGAGGACGCTGCATCACAGCCGTACATTTTAAAATTAGATTTTATCGGCAATCTGACAGAAAAATCACAGATACTGACAACGTTCACACCACTGACGACGTGTGTGGCTCCTGTCTACATTGTGTGGCTCTACACAGGTACGACAACAGCGTGTTAATGATCTTCTTCTGTTTAAAGGTGCATTCCACCCCCTACTGTGTGCTAATGCTGCACTTGTTAAGTCAACAAAAGCAATTTGACTTCGTATTATCAGCTCGATTGATCAACCAAAATTCTTTATCTGCAGATTGATGATAATGTACATTTTTCCTCTATTGGGCCGATCATTTTTCTGTTAGATACATATCGTGCATCCCTAATTTTATACAGTTAACAAACCATCATGAGAGTAATTAGGAGGTTAGTAGAGATGGAAAATAATTGTGAGCTGCAACGCTGATTGTAAATGATTTTAAAATAAGAAAAAACAAGTCAACTGGTGTTTTCTGACAGTTCAACAACAGTTAGATTAATTGATATTGATATTGTTGGTTGCAGCACTGTAACAAAGTCTACTGAAGAAGCCACAGTTTCATGCTGGAGGAGGGTTTGTCACAACCTGGCAACCCAAAACTTTAATACTAGTGTTATTCAAGTTGTGTTTAAAATACTGGAAATGTTTTATTATCCAGAAGTTATTTTGACTGGAAGCTGGACTTGAATGTTTTTCCTTTGAGTAAGAGTACAGTAATAATGTGGTGTAGTGGGAGTGTAACGTGTCCTGATATGGAGATACTTGAGTAACAGAAGCCTCGATCGTAGCGTTACTTAAATACTTTCGTTACTTCGGTTGAACGTCACACTCACCGCCTCAGCAGCCACATCTTTGTTGCTCATGAACAGCGGAATACACGCCGCCTGTGGAGAACAGATCACAGGTGAGATGCTGTGTGGACTGAACAGTTGTTGAGAGGCAGGTTTGAGGGGTGAATGTTACCTGTACAGGTGTCGTGTGTGTGAATTTCAGCTCCGCGAGCGTTTCTAAAATCTTCTCGTTGAGTTTGACAGGTAAACTGTCCCACGTGCCGTCTGTCGTGTTGTCCATGTTGGAGGTGAAGCTTACAGCAGTCTGAAGCTAACGTTGTTAGCCACTTCTCAGCTCGGCTCACTCTCCACGCTGCTCCTATTTCCGGGTGCGCTGATGTTTACAAGCCGGGTGGGAACTGAAGCGCTGTCAGGAGTATAGTTCCGCGTACTCATGTACCAGTACAATTATTGTTAGTTGATAATTAAATTTAGATTATTTATCCTCTAGTGAAAAGCAGGAAGAATAAGAGAGGTGGATGTTATACATATAATTGAAAACTAACAGTGATCAGCTATATAAAAACAAACATGGTGGACTGTATTTGTTATTATGTAGTTGTGCAGTGCTTGACGAATAGACTACTTTTCCTAACCTGGCGCCTACATTACCCACAATGCAACACCGACTGGCAATTCATCAGATTGCATGTTGCTTCCTCTGGAGCCACAAAAGTATTTTATAACAATTGTGTTATCAAAAGTAAACAGAAGCAGCATTTTATGGTTTATGTGGCTTTTTCATATAATGTTAAGAATTTTTATGATGCTTATTTTAAAGCCAACCATATTTTATATCATGTGTAAACTGGCTGAAGTGAATCTGAAATTATTACCTGCATCTGTCAAATAAAACAGCGGAATAGAAGAATAAATCACGATAAAATGGATAAACTGTAGAAGTTGTAGTTCTAGTTCGCTGACAATATTATATAGTATCATAAGTTATTCTGCAAACAATATTACATCTGTCAAATAAAATATTTCCTTCTGAAACAGAAGAATAAAGCAAATGTAAACAGTCTTAAAACAGATGCCTCAGAAACAAACACTACTTGAGTTTTGGTGTAACTTCATGTTCTCCATCTGCAGTCAAACTTGCTCAGTAAGAAACTGTTACCACCTGTTAAGAAAGACATCCAGGTAATTGTACAGAATATTGGCTTTATTATGAAACCTGGGGCATTTTCCACAGACAACCATTCTACATTTGTACAGATCCATTTATCAGATTTTGTCGTAGTCACAAAAAGGAGGAGACTGTGTACAGAGCAGTTTACCTGCCTGAGCTCACCAAAGATTGTTTTTAATACAAAACTGGAGCATATTCAGTGACACACGACAGTAACGGTGTTGCAGCTGTAAAGACTTTTGGACTTTGTTACCTTATATACGGATAGAAAAAGGTAAAACATCTTAATCTGAAACATCCACACAGTTGCATGTCACAGGATATGCTCCAAGAAAAACAAACAGTTCAAAATTGTATACAATCATATAATTTAAAATCCCCGACCCCAACAAAATAACTATTGTAGAAGCAACTAAAGCACACAGCAGTCAATAGGTGTCAGACCCCCCCACCCACCCTCAATCAACATGTAACACGTATTTCAGTATTCCTCTACACTTTGGAGTTGCACCCCAAGTGGTTCAGATTAAAATCCAAGCCTGCCTCAGCTCTTCAGGGTCGTACTGCTAGGTGAAAGTTTAAATGAAGTGTTTGAAAATTAAATCAACTTGTGAACTCTGAGGCCATGAAAACCCCCTCGCCTGTTGTTATTTTCTGAACTATGTAGTTTCACTGCAAAAGATGTCAACTGAACCTCCTCCCGTGGTACAGAACGCTGTGAATCAACAGGCAGAGCTAGAAGCTGTACAGTTTCCCTTAAAGACCGGCTGCAGAGTAAATCCTTCAGATATTTAGATGAATCCATCAGGAGTGCAATTTGTTGTTTTGAGAGCATTAACACAATGAACAGATATCACATATCTGCCAGTACGTTGTCTGATTTGGCTCAGACACTGGAAACAAAACCCTCCAGCGTCTCAGACAAAAATTCTAAAGCATTTGTTTTTCTTGTTTGCCATTTTTTAAATCATAGGAAAGGAGTCTTGATTTATATGATTTATATCTTAATAAGAGTTACATTCTCCTGTGGTGACTCCACACATGCCTATCCATTTATGTGCATTTCTACATCTTATTCATTAGCCTGCATTTTCTTAACATTATGAGCCTCACAGTCATTCACACAGGCAAATCTGTACTGGCTAGTAATCGGTACGTAACTGTAATTATCAAACAGTGTTGGACAAAAGAATCCGTGAAACAAAACAAAAGAAAAACTAATGAAATCTGACATCTATCCCAGAATCTTTTGGCCATTCGTTCCGAACAAACACTAAATTACATTTTTCAGAAGGAACCAAACGGGTAACAGGAGAACAAAACATCTGAGATCCAATCAAATGTAGGCTTTACTCAAAACTGCCAGTCTCATTTCCAGAGTGTAAATAACTGTCTTGGTGTTGGAGAAAACAGTGGAGGACACAGAGGGATCATGTAAGCGCACTACACCACTCGCCGTACTTCAAAAAATCTCTTCAGGTAGTAAATCTGTCCAAGTGTCATTGCCACGAGAACCAGAGCCTCGAAGAACGACCACAGCACCACTCTGCTGTTTGTGTTGTCGTTGACTAGAAAGAGAAGGAGAAGAAGACAGCTTGTGAAATAACAGTCAAACAGCTAAAAACTGACCGACTCTTGGTACATGCTCTTGTTGACTCACTTGCTCTGTGTATCCTCTCGCGGACCTCCATGTACTCCTGCTCGTGCTTCACAGCTGTCATGGCAACAGCGAGCTCGTTGATCATCTCCTCCAGCTTGTTTTGGTGGGCTGAAACAGGTAAAAAGAAATCATCAGTAACAGGCCGACAAACCAGTCGCTGTGCACAAGGAACATGCATGAAGTATGTATGACATGCATAACCGTTTTGCGATTTTGTGACGTATGTCGCGGGTGATGCCGTCTTATCACCAGGGACATAAATAGATCCTACGTGTTCTCGCAGTGCAAATAGTCAAACCATTCACAATCATCACAGCTTTCTTGGTAGAAATGCACTTATTAGTTTATGCTATGGAAACAACACTGGTTAGAGAAAACTCTGCAGTGCATCACAAACTTAAAAAGTCTATTTCACAAGAGCAGCTGTGCCCTGTGCCCTACCATCCCAGCTGTCGCCACCTACAAAGAGGAAGAGTCACCAGAACACAGTCAAAAAGACAGCAGCGTAAGAGAAATAACAGACAGAAAAACAGGGTTTGAATGATCCATGTGGGAAAAGGCTGCAGTGTGAGACGTAGAAGTTCTTTATCTATATGAATTTCAACACAAACAGCGTGTGCGTACCTTCCGTCTCCATGTCCTGGCCTTTAGGTGCCTCTCCAATATCAATGGTGAACATGACGATCTTGGGTGTCATGGTTGACATCTTGTTGCTGAAGCAGAACTTGTAGGTTCCGTCCATGTGTGCTGCCACAGAGTACTTCCCACTGGACTCTCTGTCGCCTTTGTAAATCTGCTTGCCATCAGGCCCCGTTATCTGTGAGAGGAGGCAGGATAATAACACAAATGTCTTAATGAAGTGCACACTGCTGCATGAGGGGACTGCAGTAACATATGGCAGCAACATCTGTGCACACAAAACACTCTATGGCACCTTTAAGCACAGCAACCTCTCTACAATAAGTCAGTAAGAACAGGATAGCATCAGTAAATCTCACAATGTATTGATTTTGATAGAGGACGTCGTTTTAGCTGTACAGTTAGCTAGCATAACTTAGCCAGACAGACTGCTAACGTTGCACTTCCTGTATTGTTATGAATAATTAAATCACCACCGTCGCACATTTAATGATAGCTAGCTGGACAGGTGATTCCTCTTTAATTATTTCAATCACAAATTAAGATATTTTGCGTTGGGAGTTTGTTTAAAAGGCAGTAAGTAGCTGCACTTGACGTGAACTGTTACGCAGACGGCGCAAGCTCACGTTAGCATCGGGCCTTGAGTCCAACAGGAGCGTCGGCAGGTATCAATTAAAGAACACACATCAGTTCCTTCATGTTAGGTGTTTGGTTTGTTATCTCAGTGGAGTATTTCACCTCGACATCGATGTCCAGAAAGCCGCCTTCAGCCACCTCGAACATGAGGCCCATCTTTGTGCCGGAGTTGACCCGCTCGTAGAAGCATTCCTCAGCATGGGCGTCTATGCTAACGAAGTAGCCGGACGCGGTGGCAGACAGGACGGCCAGCAAGACTACCAGCTCCGACACGGTAAACATGTTTAAAATGTTTCACAGCTAGCGCCACACCAAGCCTGACGATGTTGAGAGAGCTCCTCGCTTCAGTAAATCCTGTCCGAGTGCGGGATGTCAGTTTGTATGAGTGAACTGTTGCAGGAGAGGAGCCGCATTAGCCTCCGCTGCTGTGTACTGCTCTCTGACTGCCACGTACGGGCTTAAACGGCAAGCGCGAAGGGTCAAACCCGAGGGAGTGCGCAGAAACCCGCACAGGAAGCTGAACGTCCAGCTGTTGAGACAGATCAACATCTGCCTCCTGCTGCAGCACAGTCCAGAAGATCATTGTTATGATAAGATTTAACACTTAAGGGGCTTAAATTAAAAATGTTACATGTAATTATTAAATATATAAATTTTAATATAGGAAAATAATACTAATAGTATTTATATAATGTATAGTTTATAGTATAGAGAATTGTAGTTGGTTACATTCCATCGCTCCAATGTATATATAGATGTATAGGTATATATATTATACAGTATGTATAAATATATATGTATGTGAATCAGAAATCAGAATCAGAAATCCTTTAATGTCAAGCAGACGAGGAAATGTGTTTATATTACAGAACAAAAACCAACAGCAAAAATGTATAATATAATTAAAAAGGGAAGAAATAGAATATAATAGACGTATATACGTATACATATGTACATTTAAGTGATGGTATAGCTCAGCAAAAAAGACTGTAAGATTGCTGAGCTCCGGTTCAGGAGATGGAGGGTTCAGATCCTGGTCCGGGTGTGGCTGTTCAGAGGGGCCCTCAGGCAAAGTCCTTCATACTACCAGGATGTGGGATCAACGGCTACCTGGATAGAATTTCTACCTAACTGAAAACTGCTCGTGCAACTGGAGCCAAACAAACATGCAACGGCAAGGAGCCAGTACGACAGGTCACACCTCCACACTCTGTGTACCAAGCCCCATAGAAACTCAGGTGGTGGATATCCAAAAAAAGAGTGACTGAAGAAGCAGAACCTGACTGTTGGCTATAGAAGCTGCAGCACCAATGAACCAGCTGGGACCCCAAACGGTCCTGAAAGACCGGCAGAAGCGATCTGACCACCAGCGATTACCAGGAATGCCTTCTCTACATGACATGAAGCTGTATGCCAGGACACCCTGCTGGCATAATAAGCTGGCCAAAGGATGAGAAAGAGGCCGCTGACAGAAAGACAAGGAGACGATGCACAGAGTCCAGAGGTTGTACTCTAACCGAGGACTGGTGTGTGTTGAAACCATGAGTACGTCAAGACGATGGCCCAAAGTGATGTACTGCTTGGTGAATACTTCAAACAGCAGAAACTCTGTGAGGACTATATGTATTTACAAAGAGCGCCATGTAGGCAGATAACGTTCTATTTTCCCTCTGTCTAGTGGCAAGAAGTACTGAGCATGTGCAGAATCAGAATCAGAATCAGAAACAGATTTATCACCAAGAAGGATTTTACCAACGAGGAATTTGTCTCTGTGAATCAGGTGCATGCACTGAAGACAAGAAACAAACAGTGACTATTATGTAAACAATAAAAAAAACAAATGACAGAAACAAACACCGCCCTCTTATACATTTTGTAGTTAATCAACTCGAATTGACAAATGAACTATATCTTTCTGTGTGTGCAAACTGAAACTTGAATCCTCTCACCCACAGATGAAGACTGCTTCATAGAGTCACAGGAAACGTGTGGTTTTCTACCTGCACAGTGAGCTGTGGTTATCTCCATCTGACACCCACTTCAGACCGGCTGCTCTCTGCTGAGCAGCTACAGTGAAGAGTTTGGCTTCAGAAAAGGTGTAAATAACATCCGTTCAAATCAGTCCTCGGAGCTCGGAGCTTGTGCAGAACGAGCTGTTTGGAGACATTTCATGTTTTTTTCATTCTTTTTTGATGTTTTAAAACCAGTCCCCTGCTACTAAGCTTCTCCAGACTTCCCATCAGCACGAGGGTGAGTAGATAATAACCGAATTTTCATTCTGGTTGAACTTATCCTTTATCTCAGTGTAACAGCTGATTCTGAGTCTGCCAGCTCCATTTTCACTGTTACAGACGGACAGTTTTGGTAACTTTTACCCTCAAGACAGATTGAAACACTTCATAAGAAGAACTGATTTTATGTCGTACAGCAACACAAGTTAATATGTGGTATTTTCGGCATTTAACCTAAAATCCATTCGAAAAAAGTTCCAGGTTTTATGACTACAAACTGCACCTTCTAATAAATATAAAGAATTCCGTGTGCAATGAACATGTGTTTGTGAAAACCAATAGAAGACAATAAATAAATACATAAATAAAAGAATAAAACAGCTTAGGCATCTCTTCTAATAATTCTAGGGCATCAATGTAAAGTAGTTCTTTTCTATTTTGAATGCAGTTATAGCTCGCTTAATAAAATGTGTAAGTGTGTCTTAAAGGAGCAGGATGTAGTTTAGGGGAAGAAATGTTAATGAGCAGAGAACGATTGTCATTGGATGATTTCTTTTTTTTTTCCGCCTAAACAAACTAAATAATCAAACTCCCCTTCTTTTTATGACTGAATAAACTGAATAAACCGAATAAACAAACTGACCTTAAAGGACAACACAATTTATACAGTTTTACTTTGTTTACATGTGGCGGACCCTGCCACCCTTCTAGCTCCAAACATTGTTCTGGGACCTTATTTTCCTCTGAGAACAGCTTATTTTTATTCACTTATGGACAAAAAAATATAGATGTTTCCGAGTTTGTATTATTACCTCATTATTAATATTATAAATGTTGAAATTCTGAGTTTGATTTTCTTGGATTTCCCTTTAACACATTTTTACCTCTACTTTTGGTGATGATTTGACCGTGTGACGTCACCGCGCGGTCACCGCTCGCGGCTGAACTGCCGCGCCGCCTCCCGCTCGTGCCGCTGTAATCGTAAAATAAGCTGCTCACTGAGCATGCGCGGAGTGAAAGTGATCGGGCTCTTTAATTTATGTCACGCTGTTCCCCGGACGGCCGCGCGCTGTGGCTTTCCTTACAGGAGGCGGAGAACGGCCGCGCGGGGTGGAAAAATCCGCGCACCCTCTGTTTTGTCGCATGTTTGGTGACGTCCAATAATCGACTTGCTTTGAAGTCTCCGGGGCCGAGGCCTACAGACTTTTTTTTTTTTCTATCGCACGCTCTTAAAATTGAGTTTCGATGCCCAGATTTCGGTGCCCGTTCTGACCGGGTGTGAACCGATGAAGCACTTTATTCCGTGATCGAAGCAGAAACGGTCGGAAACGTTAGCCAAGCTAACTGTAGCTCCTGCTAACTGCCAGCGAGGAAGTGAGGAACGAAAAAAAATGACATCTCGGAGGTAAGAGGGGGGCTGTCTGGAAAACAATGTCTGCTGATTGTGTTAGCTGAGCCAGCTAACTTTAACCAAACTCAGCTGTTTGGATGTTGGTGTGTCCGTAAACAAGCTCCGAGAGTGCCGACGTTTCTGGAAGAAAAAAAAAACAGTGATGGCAGAGGAGTTAGCTAGCAGAGGACCGCTTCATTTAGCATACACCGGCAACTTAACGTTAGAGCCCGGTCAGAAGATGTTCAAGCTAGGTTAGTAAACACCGTTAACACTGCAACACTGCTATCAAACTTAAGCTAGCTAGCAGGGTATATTTCATATAAACAGAGCAGAAAGAAGATACAGCGGAGGATTTACTTCATGGAGAATGAGAGTGACAGTGTTAGCCTAAAGAAAGCACAGACAAAAAGTTAGGTGAGTATTTATTATGACAAGTTAAAGACCAAGAAACTTCCTCAGTACAGCGTGGAGACGTAGAGGAGACAGAGACAACACCCAAACACACTTTATCACACACATGTAATGTGAAGACAGTTGTGAACACACTCTGCTTGAGTCTCTGTTGGAGGATGAAGACCTGGATCATCACTGAATGGATGGAAAAAAAATGGGAGAGAAGTCCAAAGATGGAAAAGAAAAGGAAGGAGGAGACTCGGTGTATAAAAAGAAAGAAAGAGGGAGAGAGAGTTAATCTGGTTTCTTTCCTCCTCTATGACAGCAACTGACTGAATAACTTTGATTTGTGGAGAAAACCAGACAGTCGACGGCATCACTTGATCAATATTTTTAACATTTCCTGCCTGAAACAAATTAATTGCTTTAATGGGAAAATGATAAGTGGATTAAAGGTGCAGTATGTAGGTGTGGAAAGTTTATAGTAACACTTCTGATAAGATAAAATACAGACATGTTTATGTGATAACATATTTCTTTTACCAAAAGGTCGCCCTGTTTATTGGAAGCTATAAGGTGGCTGCTAGACGGGTCCTGCGTATGTAAACAAAGAACAACCTTTGAGGTTTATTCAGTCATGAAAACAATCATGACTGATTTCCCTCCCACGTTTTCTTGTTCTCTTAAAAAACCCGACATATTCCACCTTTAAGCTACAGGGAAAATAATCGCGAGCACACATGATTTGCTTTGTGTGTTTAATGTTGTTGAACGTACAGGTCAGATTCAGAATCAGTATTTCCTTTATTGTCCCATAAACGCAGAAATGTTTGCCACAGCAGCCAAAGCACAATAGTAAAAAATAAACAATATGATTTAAAAGGTAAGAAATAGAATAGAATAAACTCCTATATACATATGAACATAATATTGTACACAGTTAACATGAATATGTTCTGTGTTTTACACGGCTGGAAGACATTTTTTCCCTTCAGAAGTCAAAGATTGTTGGATTGCAACTGCAGTTTTTTGTACTTAACTTTTTGTTGCATTATCATAATTCCTGACAAAGCAGTGACTCAACTAAAGTGTGGGAGAGTAAACAGGAGGCACGTTGTAGTAAATGGTGAGAGATTTTGAAGACAACCTTGCTCTCCAGGCTGGGGCTCATCGTGGTTTCACTCCTCTTCCAGGTGGTTTCACCCCAACATCACAGGTGTGGAGGCTGAAAACCTCCTGCTGACTCGAGGAGTGGATGGGAGCTTTTTAGCCAGACCCAGTAAGAGTAATCCAGGAGACTTCACCCTCTCAGTACGGTGAGTGCAAAGCTGCAAACACTACAGGAGACAATGTGATGCAGTGTGAGTAGTTTCAAACCGCTCTGGTTCTCTTTATTACAGCGTGTGAGGAATTACTGTAAAAATGAAAATGCAGCGACTTTCCTGAGAGTTTCACATTTATTACCCGGGTTCCCTTTTTGTTAAAGTATTCTTGTTGTGTCTGCTTCAGTAGTCGTACGCGTATTAAATGCTTTGAATAGATGCTGTTATTTAATGTTTTTAATCATTTAGCAGCATCAGTTTTTAGGTATTTTTTTTTCAAAACTAAGCTTTGTACGTTTTAGATATGGAAGCCATCAACGTGTTAAGTACAAAATATATACTGAGCTAGAAGGAGAGTAAATATTGGCGTTTATCAGGCGCAGAAGACACAAACTCAACTTCAAATGAATGATATTGTTGTTCTGATTCTGCTGGATGTGAGAACAGGCGACTGCAGCCTAATGATTGTTTTCTTTGTCATGTTCTTGGCACAACCAACCGTCCAACATCCAAAGATTCTTTATTTCTCGTCATTAATGATGAAGAAGAGCAGCGAGTCCTCACATTTAAGAAGCTGAAACCAGCAAACGTTTGACACTTCTGCGTGAAAAATGGCAGATACGATGACTTTGTCTCTTGAATAGATGCGTTTTCTTGTGATCGACTCTGAATATTCACCGCAGCGCTTATCGAGACAACAACTTAATAAGCTGATGTGATGTCAGTGTTGTGTTCTCGGCTTGTTCTGCTGCCCGCAAAAGGCCGTAAAATCAATGAGTGCAGCTTTTAATGTGCTGTATCATTAAGACACACTGAAAAATAACAACAACGCTCCTCACACTAAACTCTGCTGTGTCTGACGTGAGGGTTCTGCTGAGTGATGGTGGGAAACGGACATTATCCACAGAAGGAAGAGCAAACTTCTGCTAATAAAAAAACAGTTTGTGGTTTTTATCTCCGAGCCCTTTGAGTCATAAATTGTTCAGATGAAGTATCATTAACTGTGTTTAGCTGACGTAGCCGGTGTTATTTTTGCAACAGTCTCATATTTGAGCTGAAGAGCCTCTCATCTCGCACCATATTTACTTCCTATGGAAACAAAACAAGTCACGCTCGTCTTGCGGAGACGTAACCAGAGGGAGGCCGGTCCCTGCTGGTTCAAACCAGCACGTCTCTGTCTCTGCACATTCTGCCAGACTTAACCGTAAGTCATCCACAGTTGCATGCTGCTACTGAGCCTAACATCTGCCACCAGTTCTCCTTTTTCTATTTTCCGATATAATGGCGGTCACCTACAATGACTCAACGCAGTTTATTCCTTCTATCTGGTTCGTGTCTGAAAAGCCTGTTTTTTTCCTTTAAGACTCGCCAGTATTGAACCTCAGCGTGTCGCCGCTCTGCCTCCTGAACATTTTCTGTTTCTTCTTCTTTTTTTTTTGCCTCTCACCGACTGCTAATAATAGAGATGGTACTCATGTTGTCAGTTGTGCATGTGACTGAGTGTTGAACTGTTTATCACTTTTAATCTTCACACATCAACACTGCATGAAGGGCAGCAGGAGACAGAACCAGCAATGATGCAGTTACAGCTGCAATCAAACATCGTTGTCCACAATCCGAACATATTCAGTTTGAATCCTCGTATGTCACAGCAAAGCAGCAAATCCTCCATCAGATGTCAAGATGGCTGCGTATAGTCTCGACCAACTCATTGTTTAAAGGAGCACTACGTAGTTTTGTGGAATAAATGTGAATCCGTGTGAAAGATCTTCATTGTGCCTCAACAAACTAAATAATCAAACTCTCTTTGTTTTCACGACTGAATAAACAAACTGACCTTAAAGGACGACAC
This sequence comes from Diplodus puntazzo, assembly GCA_963678695.2. Lineage (NCBI taxonomy): Eukaryota > Metazoa > Chordata > Actinopteri > Spariformes > Sparidae > Diplodus > Diplodus puntazzo. The sequence goes on along the minus strand of OZ023173.1, from coordinate 26,164,562 downwards.
AATTTATACTGTTGTACTTTGTTTACATGTGGCGGACCCTGCCACCTCTCTAGCTTCAGACAGTGTTCTAGGACCGTATCTTCCTCTGAGAGCAGCTTGTTTATCCACGTTGGAAAAAATACATATATCTGAGTTTGTATTTCTCCTCCAGAGCGTAATGCCCCTTTAATCTTTAGCTGCTGCTTAAAATGTTTGATGTCAGATGAGATATTTTAGTCATTTTCTTGTCAAAGTGTGGCCTCATTACGACAGCGCTGATTTATATTTAGGATTGCAGCAGTATGAGTTGTTCGTGGTACGTTGTCTTAATTTCACAAAACAGGCATGAACCTTGTGTATAATAACACTGATATGGTAGAATTCGGTACTGTAATAAGCAAACGTACACCGTATGATAATTCGGTGTACGTGGTTTAGCTTGAAACACGTGTACTGCTGCTTTTACCGCCGCCTGTCGGAGTCTGTTCTCGTCCCTGAAGGCAAACATTTCCTCAAAGTGTCTGTGATCCTTCTGCAGGCGAAATGGAGCCGTCACCCACATTAAGATCCAGAACACAGGAGACTACTACGACCTTTACGGCGGGGAGAAGTTTGCCACCCTGGCTGAGCTGGTGCAGTATTACATGGAGCATCACGGGCAGCTGAAAGAGAAAAACGGAGATGTTATTGAGCTCAAGTATCCGCTCAACTGTGCGGACCCAACCTCAGAGAGGTGAGTGACGACGACGATGATGATGTTGAATTAGTGTGTTTTGAATTTCCAGCCAGAGGTGGCAGAAGTCCGAACACTCTTCACTCCAGTAGAAGTCCAGAGAGTTGAGTAAAATTTCTGTGCAAAGCTAACTTAGCTACCCTAAGCTCACATCATCCATGCAGCTGCCTTTGTCAATACACGCCCTTTCTAGTCTCCCTCTCTGTCTGTTTCCGTCTCCTTACGTCGATTAGTCTCGCTATGTCTGCTGTGCGTGACGTGCACTGACAGGTTGAAATCAAACTTGTGATGTTGGCAAGGCGGCGTGCAACGTCGTTCAGTTATCTGAGAGTCCTGCGTGACAACTTCCAGGCCGTTAAAGCAGCTGCAGACATATTCAGAAGTTTTCCTCTCAGGTAGAGATCTGCAGAAACTCATATTTGCATGTCAGTTAGCTGAAATAGAAAGTAGAAAATTGACGATATGTAATTTAAATGTAAGATTACAGTTTTCATGTGCTGACTTCATGTAAACAAACAGAGGGATGCAAATGAAGTGCAGTTTATCCCGTCCTGTGATTACAAGTCTCTGCTCTGCCTCAGTCGAGTCCAGTCCAAACACGTTTTACCCTCCAGTGTCTTCTTTTTTATCAGATGGTTCCACGGACACTTGTCGGGCAGGGAGGCCGAGAAGCTGCTGACAGAGAAAGGAAAGAACGGCAGCTTCCTGGTGAGAGAGAGCCAGAGTCATCCGGGAGATTTCGTCCTGTCGGTCCGCACAGGAGACGACAAGACGGACAGCAGTGACAGCAAACCCAAAGTCACCCACGTCATGATCCGCTGCCAGGTAAACCCACAGCTCATCACCTCCGTGTTTCCTTTATACCTCCTCTCTGCCAGAGACCAGAACCAGACTGTTTTTGGACATGACAGGTTGATCGGAGTCAGATAAATCTGATACCTGGGAACCTGATTTCTAAGTCACCTGGTTTCTGGTGCATGAATGTCTCAGTACATCCCAACGTTCCCGTTTTTATTACCATCTCCAGGTTTCCTCCTGAAGTCACAGTTCTCCTGTAATCCTCCTGATTCATGACAAGTTTGCACACCTTTATCCTGTTGTTGTTTTTTTTTCCGGGATGACGGTGTGCAAACTTATCATAAATGAGGAGGAATAAAGGAGTTTTAATCAAAGCCTGTTTTTGGCGCTGTACAGCGCGCAGTCTACTGTCCTGCTGGAAATGGAGAACAGAAAGAAATACTCAAGCAAATTTCGATGTCCTGGAGAAGAAATAATTCACAAAACTTACGGAAAGTTTAAAAACAAAAATCTGCTGCATCAAATTTTCCGCCGACCACTCAGGTCTCGGGAGGAATCCCAGTTTGAGCTATAAACCTTGATCTCCGTTCTATAAGTCAGCAGTTTTTGTTACTAGTTGATGGCGGTTTTAAAGCGCGTCGAGTCCAGGCTGTTAAGAGGAAACACACATCCACGAGGGATCAGACTTTGACAAAGCACCTGATCGTCTCCATCGAGTGAATGCTGTCAGTTCACTCTTGTTTTACCTCTTCACCTTCGCCGCCTCCTCCATCAGCGGGCTTATTTTTCTTTCCACAGTTATTCCAGTTGTTCAAACGTTATCTGGGGATGGTGACGAGGGAAAACAATGCCTCTAACTCTTTAGATTGTGCCGTAATCCAGCCTGGTGGCGGAACTGAATAGCATGGAGAACCAATCTATATGCTAATGATGTCATTTTTCTGCAGCCTTGCACTGTGACATCAGTGTTAAACTCAGAACGAGGAGCTAAAGCAAAGTAGTTGTCTGTCGCCAGCTTATCATAAAAATCTGGTTGCAATATTTTTGTTATCTGTCATCAGAAATGTCAGAAAGCAGCGTGTTGTGTTCACGTGTCTGTGCCTTCTTTCTTTAGCCTGACCTGAAGTACGACGTGGGCGGAGGGGAGAAGTTTGACTCCCTCACCGACTTGGTCGAGCACTACAAAAAGAACCCCATGGTGGAAACTCTGGGCACTGTGCTGCAGCTCAAACAGGTACCGAATCATAATTTCTGCTTCACGCTAAGGCAGCATTTCCTGATTGTAATTCCTGTGCTGGCTTATTTTCCCCTCCGCAGCCCCTGAACACTACTCGTATTAACGCTGCAGAGATCGAAAGTCGAGTTCGGGAGCTGAGCAAACTAGCCGAGGCCACAGACAAAGTCAAACAGGGCTTCTGGGAAGAATTCGAGGTGAGTGGTTCTGTTCTACGACTCTCCCGGCTCCGTCTCGTGCATGGTTGGTTGGGAAATGTCACGACTTGACTCTCCTCTCTGTTTTTCATCCAGACTTTGCAGCAACAAGAGTGCAAGCTGCTCTACAGCCGCAAAGAGGGCCAGAGAGCGGAGAACAAAAACAAGAACAGATACAAGAACATTCTGCCTTGTGAGAAACACACGACTGCTCTTTCACAACGAGACGCTCTCAGCTGAACCGTTCACACTTCGTTTCAAAACACTCAACTGTTTTTTTTTTTTTTGCTCTTCCGTTTGCAGTCGACCACACTCGTGTGGTGCTGAATGACAGGGAACCAAATGAGCCGGGCTCCGACTACATCAACGCCAATATCATCACGGTAGTATCTGCTGTCATGGTAAACTCACTTCATCCTCTGGGATACACACACATGCGCACACACATGCACACACACATCATTTGTTGATATGTGGATGATAAGATGTGGGTTTGTGTTGGTCTGTTGTTGCTCCTGTTCTAACTTGATTCAAACATGTTGCAGCCATCAAATCAAAAATGAAATATATTGTCTCTGTGCTGTTTTCGATTGAGCACATCAAACTATCACATTCTGTTAATCGTTATGTTGTTGTGTGTTTGTTTTGTATTGTTTGTTTTTGAACATTCTGCTGACGGTCGTCTGTCTGTTTGTCTCTGTGCAGCCGGAGCTGGACTACAAGGTTAACAGCACCAAGCTGAAGAAGAGCTACATCGCCACGCAGGGCTGTCTGCAGAACACCATCAGTGACTTCTGGAGGATGGTGTTTCAGGAGAACTCTCGAGTCATTGTCATGACCACCAAAGAGGTGGAGAGAGGGAAGGTAAGAAACACAGATGATATTAAACCATTTTCACAACGGACAGCAAACTCACCTAAACCCGCTAACATCTGGCTTCTGTGTGCAACATGAATGTAACGTATCAGGATGTACTCCGGGGTCATGAAAGTAACCCAGCAGTCACAGGTGTTTACCGCTTCCTGCTCGGCTGTGAGGTGAACACGCTGATATTCTCTCCTTTTTCAAGCACAGTGCTGCAAACTGTGAAGTTATGGCCATCGCCTCTTTAACACTTTTCCATCCGTCAGCGCTGACTTTCAAAGAGAGACTGAAGTTAAAGATGTACTAAAAAGTAACCGTTGTTAGTGGCTGTATGTGGTCTGAGCCGTCAGCTGCCTGATCAGTACTGAGCAACTCCGGGGGAAAAGTGATTAAAACAAGTTTAACGCTCATGAATCTTGGGCCATAAAGGTCATAGTATTAAATTTGAATTGTGACAAATATTTGATCCCATCTACTATATTCTATTCAAACTCTTCTGCTGATTTGGTGCTTTAATTTTGCTTCAAACCTGTGAAAGCTTGTTTTCTAATTACAAGTCACAACTTAAACAGCAACCATCAGAGCTAAAGTCAGGAACCTCTGGCCTGACAATGTCTTAAACATCCCATTTGATTGAAATATTGCTGAAGTGATTGGTGGACAGAAGAAGGTGACATCATCCATTTCTACCTGAGCTCCGCCTTCTTCAAACCAGCCAGAGAAGAAGGGACAGAAACACGAAGACAAAGATCTAAAACTGTCCCTTCACTCAGAGAAGAAATTACAAATGATGTTTCACAGTGTTGTAGATTGATTTTCTCCACCTGATTCATATTTAACAGCTTCGACTGATGTGGTGACTGTTACTGTGTCTCGACAGAGTAAGTGTGTGAAGTACTGGCCGGACATGTCGGCTCTGAAGGAATACGGCGCGATGCGCGTTCGCAATGTCCGAGAGACGGCTGCACACGACTACATCTTAAGAGAGCTCAAGCTGTCCAAAGTCGGGCAGGTAAGTTGTGTTTGTGTGTTTTGTGTTATGTAGAGATGAAAACATGTGGAAGATAAAAGCTGTCACTGTTTTATAAATGTATGAAAGGAAACGTCGACATTTTTTACTTGAAACATCATTTCAGACGCAACAGAAGTTAGTCAACACTGATGGAGACGACGACCACATTGTTGGTTTTGTTGACAATAACAAAAATATTAAATACCAGAGCTTCAGTATTAATGTGACGTTGTGTGTTGTTTCAGGGCAACACAGAACGGACAGTTTGGCAGTACCACTTCAGGGCCTGGCCGGACCACGGCGTCCCCACCGACCCCGGCGGTGTGCTCGACTTCTTAGAGGAGGTCAACCTGAAGCAGGAGAGCATACTGGACGCTGGGCCCATAGCAGTGCACTGCAGGTACACACACGGTCACACACTGAAACAAATGAGCAGTTAAAACTCTGAAACAAACTGAAGACGTGGGCACAGAGGAAACATGTTGACTCAGACTGCCTGTGTTGCTCTTCAGCGCGGGGATCGGCAGGACAGGAACGTTTATAGTGATCGACATCCTGATAGATGTGATCAGAGAAAAAGGTGAGTCTGCATCTGCACTCCTCACTTCAAGAGTCATGTCTCCAGATAAAATCCCGATTAGATAATTTATAAAAAATATTGTTTTTCCTGTTCCAGGGGTGGACTGTGACATCGACGTGCCAAAGACCATCCAGATGGTTCGTTCTCAGCGCTCTGGCATGGTGCAGACTGAGGCGCAGTACAGATTCATCTACATGGCGGTTCAGCACTACATAGAAACACTGCAGAGACGCATCGAGGAGGAGCAGGTGTGCAGCAGAAAAGATCTCCTGCTTTCATCTCTGCCTTTTTATTGTCTGCTCCCGTCTCTAACCGTCCTCTGTTCTCCTCTCCTCTGCAGAAAAGTAAGATTAAAGGGCGCGAGTACACCAACATTAAGTACTCTTTGTCCGACCTGACCGGAGGAGAGCAGAGCCCTTTGCCTCCTTGCACTCCTATTCCTACTCCCACCTGCACAGAGTGAGTAATGCTGTTGAAATGTCCCTCAGTGTTTCCCCAAAAACCAAGTCGACGTTCTCAAATGTTTTTGTTTTGACCAAAACGCAAAAGATATTCAGTTCACTTCACAGTCCTAGAGGAGGAAAGAAACCAGACAATAAGCTGGAATCAGAATTTTGACTTTCGCTTTATCAAAATAGTTGGCAACTAATCTCATGAGAGTGTGTGTGTGTGTGTTTGTGTGTGTGTGTGTGTGTGTGTGTGTGTGCTGGCAGGATGAGGGAGGACAACTCCAGAGTGTATGAGAACGTGGGCCTGATGCAGCAGCAGAAGAGCTACAGATGAGATTCACCTTTGACCCCGGTGCTCTATCAGTTCCAGGTAAATTTAAATCAACAACATGCTGCTCGTATAGAAGAGAAAAACCAAAGACTGGACAGTAATGAATGCATTGAGGGGGGCTGAAGTTCCTTTTATTATAGAAGCTCACATGGTAGATTAATGTACATCACAACAACACTCACATCGTCGTCACCGCTGCCTTTGAAACTACGTTCATCAAGATTTTGTATATGTCATTCCAAAGAGGCTGCTGCAGCATCTCTCAGTCTCTCGCTGACAACCCTGAATCACTTTCAGCAACAAATCTCTAACAAAAGCCGCTGTACACTTCCTGCTGAGCACCAGACAGGAGAAAGACACATGCTGTGTCTCAATTCAGGGTCTGCATCCTTCGAAGGACCCGGCCTTTGTGGTCTTCGAGAGACTGCGTCAGCCGTTAAATGGGATGCTCTAGCCAGATGTTTTACCCTTACGTCACGATTTCTGCCACCCAGGCCCGCGAAAGTGACGATGTGCCCCACACGATGTCGCCATTTTCTCTCTATCTTTCTTCGTTTTTGGGCATGCAAAGAATCTTGGGATATGTGAGGCCACGAAGGATCGTAGCGGTGCATCCTCCAAAAACAGGGAAAAGAAGGAGCATCTGTAGGAGTCTTTAAATTGGGACAGCCTTCACGTGGCGTTGTGACTCCTCTGAAGGATGCAGACCCTGAACTGAGACACAGCAACAGTTAGCAGCTAGCTGGTTGACATAGCGGAGCATTTAGCAGCTAGAGAGCCAGATATTTCTCTCAGGTGTTGGTGGAGACCTAGACTGTATCATCAGAATGTACCCTGCCTTATGCCGCCTTTTTCAACAGTCTCCTCCCTTTCGCTATCTGCATGTTGCAAAAGGAAACAGCAACAACAACAACAACAACAACAACCTCCGAGCTAGCAAGCGACCTACGGGGCTTTCATGACACTTTTGACCGCGCCAGGTCACACCGTGCTGCGGTTATTTGTGTTTCCATTACCCGTAAATGTTTGCTAAAGTGTGCCGTGCTGCACCAGAGATGGACACACTCCAGCCAAAGAGCTGAGGTGACACCTCCCCCTTCTCACCCTCATGCAAGCTGTGACACTCAACTTATTGCTGTGCAGGAGGCCGGACAGAAAGGCGTTGTGTTAATCTCTCAGTGCTTTTGTAGCTTCTAACTGAATCTCTAGTTTCTGTCCCTGTGTGCTTTCAGACGTCTGCTTGTTTACAGTGTTCAACTCCAGCTGTGCGGGGAGTCGAGTACCGCTGGCGACGACACATTTCCTGATTGTGTGGCTTCACAGTAAAAGTTTTTCCTTCTCTCTGTCTCCCTCAGGATCTCGATACCTGACAGTTTTTTCGCCAGCCACACCTTGACGCCTGAGACTTGACCGTAACGAAATGGAACAATGGGAAAAAAAAACACACAAATAACGTGAGAGAGAGACCAGACACACCAGGCGCCTCCTGTTCTCGCTCATCTTACATGAACATTTCGCCCTCTAGTTGAATTCTAAACCACTGTGATCATCAGAAGAAGCCTTTGAGAAGCCTAACACGCTAAATCCCCTCCTAAACCACAGTCTGGGTTTAGCCTTTGTAAATCTCACCACGACAAGGGCTGCACGCAGCGAGCGCTCTCCTCAGAGGGATAAAAACCGAGCTAACCTTTTGCTCACTTCTCTTTTTATTCTATGTATTTTTTTTTTTCTTTTTATTAACCAAAGGAAGATTATGTAGATTGTTTGTCGACGGAAAGGAGGAGTTTTTTTCTGGAAAAACGGCCTGTGCCAAAACCACGAATGATTTCATCCACATTTCTCAGCCAATTAAAAGTCTCTGTTTGGCCTTTAACGCAGCGGGAGACGAGACCTTATTTGTGGACAAAGCGGGGGGGCAGTGATTATTGTCTAGCTTTCACTGTTGTGTAGAGTAACGTGTCAGAATGAAGAACTATTGGCAATGTAGTGTAATAACCATATTTACTGTTGATTTGTAATCCACTAAACATGAATTCCTTTTTCTTTTTCTTTTCTTCTTTTTGCGCCAGAACCGCCTCGAAGAGAAACTTTTTAACTTCAGGCTGTTCGGAGAGTGAACGAACCTTTTTTCTGTTTTGTTTTCTAATTTGCTTTTCGTTGGGATACACAGCGTGTCTGTTTGTCAGTCAACCATTCCTGAGCTCAAGCCGAAAGCCCTTATTGCTGCACTATTCAGTTCGCAGCGTTAACAGTTACAGTCAAGCCTTGATTCACCTGGTGGATTTATGAATAATCTAATCTGGGGGGTTTAGTGAGGAGTTTCACGCCTGCACTTATTTGTCCAAGTCGGTGTGACGACATGTTCAGATTTCAGGGGAGTCTGTTGTGTATCTCAGCCGCGGCGTCGCCACAGACGCACGGCTGCCAAAACACTTTTTTTGTTTTTTAAAGTGCATATTACTTTCTTCATTCATTCTTCCTTTTCTTTCTTTCTTTCTTTCTTTTTTTTAAGACAGATGCCTTTTGTGTACCATTGCCTATTTTGAGCACCACATGTACTTAATTTTAAGAGTCACTGTTTTAAGACGCAGTCACACACCTCTCAGCTTTGGCACTATAGATAGTCATTGTCGTGGTTGTAGGTGGTTGGCCCTGTGATAGTCAGCTGGACTCAGTAGTTTAAACACTCTCACACACACACACACATAATATACACACAGGTTTCTGTAGGAGAGTATTTCCTTGTCTGTCTGTTAAGGTTGATTAATCGATTTAAAGGATATTTGGACGTTTAGCGCATTAAGCTAATTCGTTTTCTTGCAGAGTTGGATGAAAAGATCGATTTCACTCTCATATTTGAAGTTAAATATGATTCTACAACCAGCAGCTGATTAGCTTATCATAGTTGAGCATAATAACAGGAGACACAAAGGAGCGGCTTGACTGGTTCAGTCCGAATGTGACAGCGAGACTCTCGGCAGAGAAGTAGTTCCAGCGTGCAACCCCTCGATAAAACCACAACACTTGGCGGTTTTACATTGAGATGCTGGTGTTTGAGGGAATAAGAAAAGAAGATCAGTATCACACTCACGTCTGTAAGCTAAATATGAAGCTAAAGCCAATAGCTGATTAGCTTAGCTTAGCATAATGTGACAGAAAGACTCTGGGAAGTCACTGCTCTCGGCCGTTAAATTGGTTCCAGCATGTAACCACAACAGGATGTTTTTAAATGAATGTGCTGCTGTGAGAAGATCAACACAACTCTTAGGCCTGTATGCTAATTATAAAGCTACTGCAGATAGGCTAAGCTTAGCTCAAACACTGGAAACGGGTGGAAACAGCTAGCCTAGCTCTCTCCAGAGTGGACCAAAAGACTCCTGGAAGTCACTGCTCCCAGCCAAGAAAATAGTCCCATCGTTTAACTCCCCGTCAGACCTTAACTTGTTGTTTTTACATTGACATTAGGAGGAAACAGTTGGTTTCTGATTTTAACATCAGTACCACGCTCATGTCTAAACATGAAGCTGCTGCCAGCAGCTGATGAGGTTAGCTTAGCATAAACATGTGAAGTCACTGCTCCCGGCCATGAAATAGTTCCATCATGTAAACACAACATGAGATTTTAACAGTTGCTGTGCCACTCTATGGTCTGTATGCTAAATGTAAAGATACCGCAGATTATCTTAGCTTAGCTTAAAGACTGGAAACAGGTGGAAACAGCTAGCCTGGCTCGGTCCAAACGTGGTGACGAGACTCAGGGAAGTCACTGCTCACGGCCGAGAAGAAGCTCCAGCACGTAACCACATCGACATGCTGTTGGTTTTAAAAAGAAAATGAGAAGAACTGTCGTGTCTTAATGCTAAATGTAATGCTACTGCCGATTAGCTTAGCGTTAAGACTGTCTCTAATGTATTAATACATCTGACAAAGGAAGCCTGGCTGCTTCCCTTTGCTTCCAGTCTTATGCTATGCTAAGCTAATCTCCTGCTAGCTCACACAGACATGAGAGTAGAATCTTTTTATATATACTTCTCTGCAAGAAAGCAAATAAGCGCACGTTCCAAAAAACTGTCAAACTATTCCTGAAACTTCATCTCTACAATCAGCTCCAGTATTTAGGGGAAGTGAGATGTTCTGGATCTGCATTATTGTTCAAGCCAGAATCCACAACGCTCATTTCAAACGCGTGGCCTGAAGTATTTTCTTTTCGTGGAGCCTTCCCCAGCTTACCGTCACCGCGCCTTTTTGAGAAACTGCCGTCTCGCGGTTGAACTCACTTGTAACAGTGCTGACTCAGAATCTCTCAGTGGAAGACGGAAAGGAAGAAGCGTCTCTCCTCGTTGCCTTGAGGGACAGTTCTCAACAACCACTGCTCCGGGATTGAACAGCTTCTTTCTGTAACGTTTTAAAAAATAAAATAAAATCATGTAATCAGTGTTTTTTAACGGAGGGGGGGGCTGCTTCCTCCTGCCGGTGGACTCTGCTAACACCCGGCTGCTGCTTCACAGCAAGTGTTCTTTGAAATGAATCTCCTCCTCCTCCCGGGTGAACGCCATCCACTGACTGAGCTATGAGATCTTCTGTCGTGTGGTGTACTGTATGCAGTTTTATCGTCTAAACGGATGAGTGTGTGCTCGTCTGATGTTTCGTTGAGTGCTTGCCTTGTGGTTTGTGTCCTGTGGTGTGTGTGTGTGTGTGTGCAGGGATGTGTGTGTGTTGTGAGAGTGATCAGCCTTTTTGTTTTGTTCTTGGATACTTTTCTTTTATTGTTTTTTTTTCTTCTTTTCTTCCCAGATGATAAAACTGCTTTCCATTTATCATGTAAGCAATTTAGATGCATAGACGTGCCTTCTATGCATATGCCTCTTGTGTATGTGATAGCTATTAAAAAAACAAAAAACAAAATGAAACAGTGCTCTTTAGTTCCACCGCCATTCAAGAACCTGTTATAACACTTTAATGTGAATTATTTCATCCTGAACAAAAGAAAAAAGGAAAACCGGTGATCGCAATGCAAACAAACTATATTTTTTAACATGTATATTGTACATGAGTACCTGGTAGAGGAGAATGTACTTACTAAAACATATCTACTTGCCAATAAGATATACTGTATGTATATTCCTACAGCTTTCTCTCTGTGACACAGGGAGGGACCTCTCACAAAGCTTCAGAGGTTTATTGTATGACTTTCAATGCAGTTAACCATGTTAACTTCCTCAATAACAATAAATGACCGGCTCTTGCCACATTAAGACTGTCTTTTCTTCTTCTTGTACTGTGATTTAAACATCTGTACGATCGTCTCAGACTGCGTTGCTCAACGAATGCAGAAATGCTGTGATGTCGAAACTGAGCGCAGAGACAAAGTTCCTGTTTCATGTTTGAATGAGATATTTGATTTAGATTTATATGTAAACGTTGACTCTGAAGAGGGTTTTTATGTTAAAGAGTCAGGTCACAAAGATATCAAAATAAAAAACAATCAGAACAAGCTGAATATTCAGAAAACGTCAGAAAAATGCTGAAATAAATGCTGCAAGAAGTCGAGGCATTTAAAGAAGATTGAAAGCGTCAGTGATGAGACGGATGAAAGTAATTGAAGTGTTGGTTTAAGCTCCTGAATTTGATCGACTGACGGTTTGGGACTGTAGGTGAAGTCGGCCACCATCTGAGGATTTGACGGGATCGGAATGAGACTGAAAAATCAACTATCTGACTGTCAGGAGCCATTAAAATGACAGGTGAAGAGTGAGACATGGAAGAAGTTGATATGTGAGAGATTAAAAATAGTTGAAGTGTCGGTAAACTAAGATGGGTAAAGAATAAAAAGTTGAAATGTCAGCTGAAGATGGAGGGAGTAGAATATCTCAATTAAATAAGAGATAAAAGCAGTTAAACTGTCAGTTGAAGAGTGAGAGATGGAAGGAGTTTAAATGTCCGTTAAGTAAAAGATTAAAGTAGTTAAACTGTCAGATGACGAGGATGAAATCAGTTCAAATGCAATTTTGGTGAATGATAAAAGTAGAAAGAGGATTTTAAGACGGACTTGGTAGAATATGTTAATAAACTGAGATGTAATCAGTTGAAGAGTGAGACTTGAAAATAGTTGAAATGTCAGATCAGTAAAAGATTAAAGTAGTTGAAGTGTCAGTAAACTGAGAAGAAAGCAGCTGTGATGTCAGACGAGTAACGAATAAAAAGTTGAAATGCCAGTTGAAGGAGTAGGATATCTCAATTAAAGAAGAGATGAAAGCAGTTGAAATGTCAGTTGACTAAGATATGAAATTAACTGAAATGAAATGTCAGTTGGAGAGTGAGAGATGAAAGCAGGTGAACTGTCCGTTAAGTAAAAGATTAAAGTAGTTAAAATGTCAGACGACTAAGGTGAAATCAGTTAAAATGCAATTTTGGTGAGAGATAGAAGACGTGAGTTGAAGATGGAAGTGGTAGAATATGTTAATAAACTGAGATGTAATCAGTTGAAGAGTGAGACTTGGAAGGAGTTGAAATGTAAGAGATCAAAGTAGTTGAAGTGTCGGTAAATTAAGAGAAGAAAGCAGCTGCGACGTCAGACGAGTAAAGAATAAAAGCAGTTGAAATGTCAGTTTAAGATGGGAGGAGTAGAATATCTCAATAAAGTAAGACATGAAAGCAGTTAAACTGTCAGTGGACTAAGATATGAAAGTAACTGAAATGTCAGTTGTAGAGTGAGAGATGAAAGCAGTTGAAATGTCAGTTAAGTAAAAGATTAAAGCAATTAGAATGTCGGACAACTAAGATGAAATCAGTTAAAATGCAATTTTGGTGAGAGATAAAAGTTTAAATGTAAGTTGAAGTGGTAGAATGTGTTAATAAACTGTGATGTAATCAGTTGAAGAGTAAGACTCGGAAGCATTTGAAATGTAAGAGATCAAAGTAGTTGAAGTGTCTGTAAACTAAGAAGAAAGCAGCTGCGACATCAGACGAGTAAAGAATAAAAGCAGTTGAAATGTCAGCTGACTAAGAAATGTGAGTTGAAGAAGGAAGTGGCAGAATATGTCAATAAACTGAGATGTAATCAGTTGAAGAGTGAGAAATCAATGTACAATAATTAAAATATCAGCGTGTAACCTGGACAAATAAAAACACTGAGTGTATCTTCATAATTTGGGTGAACTGACCCTTTAACAAGGTAGAAAAAAAACTATTATTTGCTCTAAATATTACTTAGAATTAACATTTATAGGTCAGCTGGTCTCTGCCGGGTAATTAGATCATGTTCTGTTTGTGTTTTTGTCATAATTGCATTAAAGCTCATCTGGAGACCTTTAAGCCCTGAGAGTGGATCCGTATTAGTTTATCCTGATAATCCTGTTTGCCTCGCGGGACCCGGTCCAATGAAGCTGACGCGAGTCCGCCGCTTAATGAGGATAACGACATTTAACGAGAGAGAGAGAGAACACAATCATCAGAAGAATGTGTACTCTGTGTAACGACTGACAGCAGAGGATCAGAGGACAAAACGCCACCTGTGGTTTTTATCGTAACGCCGCCTGAATGTTTCACCACCTGAGTCTCCGGATGTCCTGGTGAACCTGCTGCTGGCTGTCTTGGTTCGTCCAGACGCTGCCCGGTCGTCGTCTGGCGCCCCGGAGCGAAGCTGTTTTCAGAACGCTCACTTCACTGCACACACACCAGTTACACTCTCCACCAGTGTTGTTGGTGTTTTGTTGGTTTCACAGGGTTGATGATGGCCGAGGTGTTGAGGGGAAACAGATGGTTTCTCCTGGAAGCCGTGTTGGAAATAATCCAAGATGAGTCTGATTCTGCTGCTCCCTGAAGAAAACTTTAGAGTTTATTCTCTAGGTTTGTTTTTCACTGTTTTAAGATATAAGATGTCGAATTTCTGCATATAAAAAACGTCTGAATACGACCTTCGTTTAAGTTTTTGTGTGTCATGAGTTCAGGTCAACCTCTGACTAAACTCAGCACCCAGCAGAGACTCTGGTTCTGGTTCTGGTCCTCTGTCTCCTCTCTGTGACGTTACGTTCATGGAGTAAAGTCCATTTCCCCTCCAGCTCCAGTCAGCAGTCGGCATCACAGAACAGAACCACCCGATTATGGAGGTCCAGGCCGATCAACAGGAGTGAAGAGAAATCCCCTTTTAAATCCCAGAAGTTATAAAGTCATCTCTGAGTTCTCCTCCTGTCGGTAAACGGCTCCGGATCAGAACAGAATCCGATGAGACTCCTGGTGTTTATTCCTCCAGGAGGTCTGAACTCAACTCACTGTTTTTTGTTTTCATTTTGAGACTTCGAGCAGCAGAAACTGTTGTCAGAAAGTCTGTATCGGTACTATATGTGTTTTATCTGTCGACCTGGCGGCTGTGGAACAAACTGTTAATATACATTCACATATTATCAAATAACACTGTCACAACTTTTAGCTTTTATGAGAAGAGAAATCAAAGGAGCCAATCAGAGAAGAATTCAGATGTTTGCTGTTGAACAGAAACGTTTCGCTACAGATGTAAAATGTTAAACCACAGCTATAGATCATCAGTTTTAGCCATAATGTAAATGTTACCTTCCATTTAGTGTTAGCGGCTTCCTGAAATGCACCATGGGAGTCTTACTCTTGAAAAATATATTTAAACAGGCCAAACCAAATAATTCAAATGCTGGTGTTAAATCTTTTGAATTGAACGCAGCTCTGATTCTTGTTTTTTTTGTCTCCCATCTCTGCCCTCTCCCTTCACTCCCCTCTTCTTCTGCCTCTCCTCTGTCAGCCTGACATCAGAGGAAGATGGACGCCGTCCTCGGGGAGGTCTGAGGTCCGCCGCAGGACGCCATTCCAGAGCGACCGCTCACTCACGAGACTCTGCGCCGAGCTCAAACCGCTCGACGAGCTGGTTTCATGACACCAACAGAGATGCAAGTTGATGGGTTATGACATATCTGCAGTGGACACACACACACACACACACACACACACACACACACACACACACATACATGGAGGCATTCAGGCGCACACAGAGAACAAGCAGCATCTGGACAATTTCTCTGAAGGACTTCATACCCACGGTTATTTATGACATTTATGACGTTACTGAACAGAGCAACACACACACACATACACACACACATACACATACACACACACACACACACACACACACGCACACACACAGCTGACCTTAAGATCTTAGCACGGTCATGAATGTGCCGTTTATCCATCATTTGTCATTAGCTGTGCTCAGCGTTCTCTCCAACCCGCCTGTTATTCCTCGTCCTTCACTGAGAGACGTCTTCTGTCTCCATGTTCACTGAGAAAATGTTCCGGCTTCTTTGGGTTTTGAGTCGGACCTTCTGGAGGAATAAACACCCGGAATCACAGCAGATGGATCCGGAGCTGTTTTACCGACGGGAGGAGAGCTCAGAGACCATTTTTAACTTTTGGGATTCACTCCTGTTTATCAACCCGACTTTATTTCCTTGTGATGTAGCAGAGAGGAGAGGGGGAAAAAAAGAGAGAATACCAAAGTCTCTGCTGAGTGCTGAGTTCAGTCTAGAGCTGAACTCAATCACACAAACGTCCTCAACCATCTTATTAGATAAAATTTCATCTGGCATCAAGCGCTAATAAACCTTAGCAGGCTTACACCACCATATCCTAAACTGCTCGATATCAAACCCGCTCAGCATCAACATGGAAGCACTGTTGCGTTGTGAGCATGTTAGCATGTTGATGTTAGCATTTAGCTCGAAGCAGTAAAGCTTCAGAGCCTCTTGCTTGGCTGTAGACTCTCGGGATCCTCTCCGTGAAGACGAAACGACTTCCACTGATGCCTCCTGATGATTCCTGCAGCCTGAAGTCGTCTGACATCTTCTCTTGTTCAACCGGCAACATGTTTTCCCCCTCACAAACACGCCGTCTGTAATGAAACACTTGTATCTGTGTGTTGTTTGGGATGCCTTGCTCCCGGGCAGCCATCATCTAACCGCTGTGCAAACGTGACCTCGAGTTTCATCCCTGAAGCGCGGCTGCATCATCTGCAGAGCTGAATCCATCACAACATGCATCCATCAGCCTCTTCTCACAGTGCAGCTGCAGTATGTCATGCTCAGGGTGATACAGACTTTTAAAACTAAATGAACTCACCTGCAAGTTTCCAGCTTCATCATACGCGTGATGAAGGAGGAGGAGGAGGAGGAGGAGGAGAGGAGGAGGAGGAGGATGAGGAGGAGGAG
Organism: Diplodus puntazzo; assembly: GCA_963678695.2. Classification (NCBI taxonomy): domain Eukaryota; kingdom Metazoa; phylum Chordata; class Actinopteri; order Spariformes; family Sparidae; genus Diplodus; species Diplodus puntazzo. Next base: position 26,148,150 of record OZ023173.1, on the reverse strand, counting down.
GAGGAGGAGAGGAGGAGGAGGAAGAGGAGGAGGAGGAGGAGGAAGAGGAGGAGGAAGAGGAGGAGGAGGAGGAAGAGGAGGAGGAAGAGGAGGAGGAGGAGGAGGAGGAGGAGGAGGAGGAGAGGAGGAGGAGGAAGAGGAGGAGGAGGAGGAGGAAGAGGAGGAGGAAGAGGAGGAGGAGGAGGAGGAGGAGGAGGAGGAGGAGGAGGAGGCCACACTGACGCCTGATTGTCATTTTCATCCTTTTTATTTCTTCAATTAAAACTCTAATCTGTGTTCTGCTGCAGGAGCCGACACTCTTCACATCTCGTGGTTTAATGAGGCCTTGTCTTTGTTTTGGCATTTCTGTTCACACTCAAGTTGACGTCACATTTGTGCAAATCTCCTGGCCGGCGAAAGCGTTCGGCCAATTAAACGTGCAGTGTGGCGTGATGGCAGAGCCGACGCAGCAGGAGGGATTATCAGACATCATCACAGCGAGGAGGAGCCACAAGAGGGCAACAGCAGGCCGAGCGCCGCTGCACACTGACAGCGTGGAGAACTGGGAGCTGGTTCATTTAAGACGAAACCTTTAGAGAGCAGAACGAGCTCCTCTGGGAGCTCAGTGACCCAGAGGAGCTCGTTTCAGTACCTCCACATGTGGGACAGCCTCAGTGTTCAGTCCCTGTCCTAAAAAACAAAATGTCTTAAGGTTAAACCCCCGTCTGTGTTTGTTTGAATGATAGAATTACATAATCATTACAGGCTCTAATTGCACTGTGCAGCAGGCCGATTGGATTTGTATTGTATTGCACATAATAAGTGCAGCTGTTTAGCTTGAGGGGAAATAAAAAAAAGGGGGCCAGAAATAGATCTATTAGAAAGTATTCCCATATGGTGCATGAATACAAGCTCACGTATAGAGTCGGCGAGGCCGAGCTGAAGGGAGTGAAGAGAGGTGAACCTTTCAAACAACCACAGAAGAAGATGTGATTATGTCATCAGTGCTCGTAGGAGACCAGGAAGAAATTCTTTGCTTTAACTTTGGATTATGACGTTAAGCACGATGTCATAGACGGTGTTTAGATTCTATATAAACCTCGTTATCAACATGCAGTTTAGAGTTTTGAGCACATTTTCTATCTGCTTCTGCATCTTGTTACAGATTGAATGACTGAATGAACTCGTGTTTCTGTCCTGAGTTGTTGGTCTTTCATGTACGATAACTTCTCCTGTTGTTGGATGATTTTACATCTCTGGCCATCAGACATTTTTTTTTCAAATGAAGCGATTTGAGAAGTTTGGATGTGAAATGTCTGTTTGGTTGAACTGCCAACAACCTCAAAGTGTCCTCAGCTGATTTAACATTGTAAAACTCTGTCAGCGAGAAATATTACGTTTATATGCGGCGGTGCTTTTCTAATAACGTAACGCGGAACTGTTGCTAATTAAAAGTAACAAGTAACGAAAATGAAACATATTTTTTTTCCCCAACTCCACCGATTTTCCACATGAAAGTGTGTTTGCAGGTCTCGTGTGTGAAAGAAGTAGCTGCATGTCACCTGATAAACTGCCTCCAGTGATGTCACTTCATTGGCTGAGTTGCATTGTGGGTAATGTAGGCGGCAGGTTTTGAGAAAAAAAGAAAATGAGTGGAAGTAAAATAAGTCATTTGATCGTTTGTTTTTTGAAACCGTGCTTTGCAACACCAGTGGACTGCTTTCACAACCTGCTGCCTACATTACCCACAATGCAAATCAACTGTTATGCTAGTAGCAGTGGCTAATGCAGTAGCAGCTGCAGGCGCTGACTCGAGTGACATCACTAGAGGCAGTTTGGATGCAGCTCCCTCTGCAGGCACAAAGATGGAGGCTCAGGTGTGAGAAACTGTGTGAGAGATTTCCTCTTTAAAGGTCCACGTTGTGAGAAAGTTGTTTTTATTCCCAACTCGTTAAAACACTGAAGCTTTTGGATCGTAGTTTGCCATCTCAGACTGTCAGGATGTAACGAAACAAAACAGCTCAGTCAAAAATGTAAATCCACTCATCGTCTCTTCACCTCCATGCTGATGGAAAGTCAGGTGAAGTGTCGTCGTCCACAGAACATTTCTGGAGCTTCACAGCAGAACAGAGTCGCAGCGTTCTGCTAAACAACTGAAGCAGCTTTTAAAAAACAAAATAAAATGGCTCCATGCAGCTCGTCTAGCATGATCCAATCCTTCTCTGGACGCCTCGAGATCCCAAATTAATTTGAAAAGATGTCATTTACATCCTCGACCCTGCAGGCGAGCACGTGCAGACGTGGAGGCTGAAGATCTCAGCTTAGAAAAGGAATTTAAATAACATCTGTGCAGACAAACGTGGGATCTTACAGACACTTCTGTTACCACATGGAGCCAGTTCATGTTGAGTCTCCAGCTACTTCAGTTGTTTTGCTGTGAAGCTCCAGAAATGTTTTGTGGACGATGAAACCTCACCTGACTTTACATCAGCACGACGTCGAGAAGCTAATGACTGAACTTTCATTTAATTTGGGGGGGAATCTGTTGCTTGAAGGCATCAGAAATACGTTAACGACTTCAGAAGCTCATCAGATGATTCACATGTGACATCTTTAATCTGTAAAGTCTCATACTTCATATTAACAGTCAGCAGGTGAGGAAGCGTCGACAGAACGAGCTGCAGAGTTCAGCTCAGCCGGCCGCAGCTGTTAGAAACTGTCTTCCAATCGAATAGTTCACTTTGCCAGCAGTGGTGGCATCACCATTTTGTCTTGTGCTGATGAGATGAGAGTGGACGGATTTAGTTAAACAGAGAGAGAGAGAGAGGGAGAATCAGAGAGAGGTGGGGGAGGGATGGAGGGATGGAGGGAGGCGGAGCAAGGCTTTTTACTCCAGTGTGTGTGTGGAGGAGGCTGGCAGTGAGGAGGAGAGAGGTGGAGAGGATGCTGGATGCTCAGACGGAGCTGCTGGAGATTCACTTTGTGTCACACTGAAGCCGCTTTCTGTTTCCTGACGGGAAGAAAAAGACCAGCAGCACATCTGTGTGAAGGTAAGACGAGACGCTCCACACACACGTTTACCTCAGATTGTTAGATTTATTTATGAGGCTTTCATTGAGAAAAAATGTTAATTGTCGGCTTTTAGGTTGAACTTTTCTATTTCACGATGAATAACCTGCAAATTCTGGAAGGTAAAAAGAAGTAAACTGTCTCTAATCTGACGACGGTGAACCAAGAGAATGAAATAAATCATCTTGAATTAAAGGGACATTTCTTCTTTCTTACATTAATAACAAAAAAGGGTTTGATACATTCACACACGGCTGACGTCATCAGCGACAGAACAAGACGCACAATTCACCTCTTCATCCTAAAAACACAGGTGAACCTCGAGCACACCTGCTCACTCAGCAGAGCGCGTCGGATATTAGATTAAAATAAATCTAATAATGTTAAATCTGATATTTCTGCTTTATTTTATTGTGTTAATTATATAATTATTTCTCTAAAATATATGACAAATGCAGCTGAACAAAACATCACCAACAGCCGAGTCATATATTCTTGTTTTTAGTGTCTGAATCTCTAATTAGTTTATATATAATCATTATCATAATTTATTCAAATACATGTTTTTAATAGAGGATAAAGAATATTCTGTGTGTTTACAGCAACTTATAGTCCAGAATAAAGTCTGTATGTAGAGAATGATTTATGGTTGACAAGATAAAATACATCAGTCTTGTTATTAAGTATAAAATGCTCAGCAGATGAAACCTGAGCTAACGACACCAGTCTGAGCCTTGTATTAGAATAAATAATGTGATAATAAAAAGGAAGTGTTCAATAATTGGAGGCACTCTTTGCTTTCTCTCTGAGAGTTGGATGAGAAATTGAGTCCACTGCCGTACAAACACTAACAGCTGCTTAGCTTAGCTTAGCTTAGCTTAGTGTTAAGACTTTAAACAGGGGGAAATAGCTAGCTCAATTTAAACTCATAATTAACCGGTTATATTTTATTAATCTGTACAAAAACAGAAATGTAATGAAAATGACAACTTGTAGTTGTAGAAATGTTTGTTCAACTTCAAACAGCTGTTTTCTCACGCTTAGCTTGAGCTAAGCTAATCAGCTTGCTTCACTTTTAAGCTATAAAGCTCATGAAACCACGTTATATGTTGTTTGTTTAAAGCTCACCCACCAGTCTGTCCTCATCAGACAAACGACCACCTGTCGACTGTGAAAGCAGCTTATTGTTGCACATATTTATGTTTATTGTCTGACGGCGACATCTGGTGGCCGTCGTTATTCTTACGGCTGTAAAAGAGGAAATGAGGAGAAGTCGCTCTGCGATGTTTTCTGAAATCTCGCCAAGTAGTTTCTTGCCTTGACCTAACTGGACTAACTGAACTGAAAACCCGATTGTTGCGACTGTGTGATGGTCGCAACAATCAGGTTTTATCGGGAACTTGTTTTGGGAGAACACCACTTTAGCAGTAGGTTAGAAAACAGAAGATCATATTCCTCAAGATTTAAAAAGTGTCCAAAACATTGTGAATCAGTTTCCTCCAGAGTGGATGAAGGCGAGTTGCACATGTGCAGTAAAGACCACCAGGCAGCTGACAATTTAACCAAGGTCTGTCTTTCAAACTGAGCCGCAACTCAACGACGTTCAGGCCCAGAAAAGCGTTGACAATCCAGCATCAATGCACGTCATGTCATCGTGCATGAAAAGTACCGCAAACGGGTGTTGTTGGGTTTTTTTGTGCAGTGTGAAACAGGAACTAGATCATCTGGAAGGTGGATTTTGTTAGTTTTGGACAGGCGAACTGTTTTCCGTGCTACCAGCCGGCCCGATCTTAATGTTTAGCACACTGAGATGACTAATTACTCAGCATGTGCAAACAGTTTCACAAGTTGCACAAAACAAGATGTAACACGTTAATTAGTACGTTTTTTCGAGGTACTAGTGGGAGGATTTTGTGCCAGGCTAGTTAAACCAGGCTTACAGTTTTCTTACAGTCTTCATGCTAAGCTAAGCTAAGCTAAGCTAAGCTAGCTGTCTCCTGGCTGTAGCTTCACATCAGAAACTGGTATCGCTTCTCTTCTTACTCCAAGCAACAGGCTGAACTTCCCTTAAAACATCAAACTACGTCTGTAAATAAAAAAGAGCGTCTTGTTGTGGCGAGTCGATGAGGAGGCGTCTCCTGGTCAGCTGGAGTCCAGAGAAGCAACAGAGGGCGAAGGAGCGGGAAGCCGAGGAGGACGGGATGATGAAGGACGAGGAAGAAAAGGAAATCGATTTGCGATACTGTTACGCTCCCTTTTTTATTTGCTCTATCATCCTCAGCCACAGTCGGGTTTATCGAGCCCCCCGTCTTCTTTCCCATGCTCCCTGTAATCCCGGCTGAATGCCCCTTTTGACCCCCACAGTCAGCTGTATTGGGTGCAGCGTGCTGGAGGTGGGTGGTGGTGGATTATACAGACCGCTGAGCGCTCAGGTGCTGACTGATGCGGCTAATGTGCTCAAACAGAAACGCTTCACGCCGACTCGACACCCCCTGCCTGCTGAACTCAGGGGAAATATCTCCTACTGTAGGGTTTTTTTTCTTTTTCTCCTCGTGTCGGTGCTTTTCTGAGATGTTGGCATTCAAAACCTAATTGTCTTGAGTGCTGCTTTCAGTAGAAAAACAGCCAAGGTAGTGTTTCCCGAATTACAGGAAAACGTTTTGCTGGGACGGCTCGTTATCCGGTCAATCAGAGGCGATTTAAAGGATGCTGATGGAAAGTTTCGTAGCGTAAAACATTCCCGTAACGACGGACTAGTGAGTCGACGAGTCTCCGTGTTCGCTGTGACGGCGTTTAATCTCATTTATACACTTGTAAGCATTTAATGATGCATCTTTTTTCAGACATTTAATCAAAAAACCAATACAAAAAACTTTGAAACGAGGGAACCAGAAGGGAAAAACGATGATTTCCAGTTTTTCCGACTCTTTTCTACAGAACTCCTTTTATTCAAAAACAAAAACAAAACTATTTAAATCATATTCGACTCATGAAAAACAGCCATGTGACATGTTTTCATATCAATCTGGGATCTAATGTTGTCTTTACTCGAGTAGATTTAGCTGATTACACTCGCATACTTTGACTTTAGTAATGATTTACACGCAAGGTTTTTAATTGTATTCGATTTATGTCACTTATAGTTCTGTTACGTCCTGTTGACGTGGGTTAAACGGCCTCTTTGGTCATAAAACGGTCCTCAGGGTTTTGGGGGGGTCAAGTTCATCGTGACCCGATCCATAAAAAGCAATCGATTTGAAAATTCATGACTTCCCATTCTTCCCCATTACTTCCACAGCGAGGACTCGTCTCCGTCTCCCACACGAGCTCATTCGTTGGACCGTTTAGCAATTTGGACGGTTGGAACGTGCAGTAATTGACTTTCCTCCTCCGTCAGATGTGCAGCTGAGGCGTTGATGGTTTCCACCGCTCGCTCAGCGCAGCGGGAACAGCAGATGTGCTGCAGGAACCCAGTGTGTTTGATTAGCTGTGTATCAGGGGCGCACTTGATTTGTTCACAGCCAGGGGAGGAGGAGGAGGACGGGGCAGATGTGCGTACTATATATATATAATATGTGTGTGTGTGTGGATCTCCCCCCACACTGACCCACATATTCTGTAAGGGACCTCCAGGGCAAAGATGTCCGACACACGACACCACCAGCAGCGATACGTGGGCCGACCATCCGTCCCTTAGCTGTCAAAAAACGTCCTCACATGACCTCCAGAGATGTTCCGCTTCAACCCGCTGAAGGAAATGTGGACAATAATGATGTAAAGGCTCAAAACAGCGACGTCAACAGAAACAAACAGGTTCATCATCAAGTGAGAAATAATAACACGTCCAAACGGAGTCGCAGCTGCTTAACAACTGAAAGAAAAAGTAAGAATAGGAACCAAAAAAAGACTCATAAAACGGCTCCGTCGAGCTCTTCGTGTGTTCCCCGAGCAGACAGAACTGCCTCTTTATGGACTTTGCTGTCCTGAGTGGATAAAAAGAGACGGAGATATGAAAAACACTAAATGTGCTTTTAGCAGCTTTAATTTCAGATGCACAAATTGAAATTTTCCTCGAGGACTGAGCCTCACGACGTCCCAACGGAAAGCTGAGCGTGCCTGAAGGTTTCTGGCAGTGTTTGTTTAAAAGCAACTAGTTGTGTAACCTACTGAGAAAATGACAGTAAACCCTCTTTGCGACTCGCTGAGCATGTGGGTTATATTGTCCGGACGCTGTGTAGCCGACTGTATAAGTACATATATTTGTCGCCTTCTTTACGGCCAACGCTCTGTAACTCTGCAGCCTAATAACAGGAAAGAAAGACGGACGCAGTATAACATTTACATCTTTCTGTTGCTGACAATCTGACAGTGAACTGGACAGATGTGTACAGTGAGAGGAACATCTGTTTCACTGACAGCAACACAACATGAGCGCCTATAAATTATATATGATGTTTAAAAATGCTGACATAGAAACAATAAAAGCACAAAGACCATGAAAGTGCATTTAACTTTAAAAAGGAAATGTTTTCAGATCAGAATAACGGATTAATTGAACTGTAGAACAAATGAAAAAACAAATCTGAGTACTCAGATTACTCCACTTGCTGCTCGGCTGTTCAGGACGTCGGCTTTGCAGTTTCTGTATCTTCATTCGGCCTCAGCTGACGACTTAGAGAGCTGAACAGGACTGTTTCAGTTCAGTGAGTGCGACCACGCAGTCGGAGCATGAATCTTTATAATGAACCGAGAAAGAACTCAGGAACAAACGATCACCTCCGTCCTCGTGACATCACTGCAGGCTCAGGATTGGTTGGGGACGAACATGCAGTCCGTCACGTCTCTCTAATCACCAAATCTGAGACAGCTGACGGTGATATCATGTCGTCTGAACCTTTGGAGAAATGAAATGTCAGTCAGCGACGATGACGACGTTCACAGACTGTGTTTGGACGACGATCGAACACTGATGACTCGTCTCACAGGACCTGTTGTCGACCTCCGCCTCGTTATCCCACCTGTCATCAGCTGCTCCACTTCCTCGTCATGAAGTCAGACGGCGAGCGAAACCCTGACAAACACAACAAACACCACAAACACAACAAACACAACAAACAGAAAGACAGACAGTTCTCCTGAAGTCTGTGTTTCGTTTGGCTCAGTTTAGTGGCTTCACTGTTGCCTCGGGTGTTTTCACACACACACACACACACACACACACACACACACACACACACACACACACACACACACACACACAGGATCTCCTATTACACTTAACATGCTGAGCGCTCCCTTCGTGCAAATTTCTGGCTATAACGGCCGCTCCACTTATTCCACTCTTTCAGAATTTTCTACTTTTTGGATTCACATAAACTCGACACCGTCAGTTGAAGACAAACAAATTATTTTGGGGTCATTTTCTGCTTTAATTATCGCCGGCAGCAGAGCGAGGACAGGGGATGAGAGACAGACAGAGAAGGATTTCGGAGGACTTCATGCAACAAAAGGTTTCCAGCTGGACTTCACGGCTCGTGTTTTAACCCCCAGAGCAAGAAGAGTCCAAACCTGAGAGGCTGCACTGAGATTAACGCTAACATCAGCATGCTAACATGCAGGTGTCACTGTCAACTGTGTTTGTCAACCTAGTTTAGCTTGTTAGCAGGCTAATATTGGCTAATTAACACAACGTGCAAAGTAGAAAGAAGTGAATTCAGTCACAAACATGTTTCACTTTAACGTCACAATAAAAGCCCTTTTTAAGTCGTTTAAAAGCTTTTATTGTGAAGGAGCATCACAGGAAATGTATTTTCAGCAGCAGACTCCTGAAACAGCTGAAAGTGAACATGAGGGAACAGTTTTAGGTGGAGACAGGTTCTTGTTATGGGTCAGTGCAGCCTGCTTGGAGGCCGGGTGGCTCGGCCCGACTCCAGGAGAAGGTCCGGATCACCGGTTGCGGGTCAGCTCAGCTCAGAAGCGCGGCGCCTCTAGATGAGAATCAGGGGATCACTGAGGTTACTACAGTCGGGTTCCTGAGGGTTTTGTGAATGTGTGCATGACATTTCACAGCAGTCCATCCAACTGTTATTGAGATATCTCAACCTTAGCCTCAGTGTGAGCGTAGCTGAAGAAAATCTGCCATCATCGTTCACCTCTTGTGCACGAAATGTCCTGAAAGTCTCTCTTATGTTCTGTTGTCCTACATCCTCCTCCAACACTCAGAGTAGGTACAGAAAAACTCCTGGTGACGTCAAAGCTTTCAGCCCCCCGCGATGGAACCGAACACCAGATTATTCTTAAATCCCTGCGTGGCTTCACCCAGGAGTCATCAGAATGGGAGCTTGTGCACGAGCGTGTTGTGTTTATGCAAAAGGGGTTAATGATCCCCAGAGAGCCATCAGACGGGGGGATGAAGTAGGAGGTGATGCGTCTTTGCAGAATTAAGCTGTATAAGCTGCTTCCTCGCTCGTCTGACAGCCTCGGTGGAGGAGTGATGGGGGCATGAGACAGGGAACATCAAGTATGAAGGCGTAAGCGCAGGAGAGAGATCCCTGCGATCTGTCTTTTGTTATCATCAAGTGTGTGGTCTCCTAATCTGTAAAGATTTTAAAAATCCTGTAGTGTTTACCCACCTTAACCTCCTGGCTGTAATAAACTCAGAATATTCATATAAAGACATGATGAGGACTTCAGAACTTTGAGATCGCCTCACGACTATCCTGTAGTGTGTACCTGCCTTTAGTTAATGGTTAAGAGTAAATGGGCTAGGACTGAGTTTCCATGGTGATGAGCCAATACTGACTCAAGTGACTTGCACATCCCGGTTCAGTTTAGTGAGTGACCCATAATGACTCAAATCCTTAAAAGGAACCGTATTTACCAGCTCTGCTCCAGGGCTACTGAAAGTTTCCTGTCCGTCGCTGCCCATTACATTACATTAGTGACAATGAATAACTACTTGTTCTTAGCATTTGTTTAAGATAACTTTCTTTGCCAAATAAATGAAAAGCATGTTGAAACTAGCAATATCACCTATCTTGCAGTGCCAGAATCTACCTGCTTTAAACCAAAGACTTTCACAGTGATGTATCAAATGTCAGACTGCTTCATTCCTTCAGTTTTGACCTGACTATACCAGACATAATTGATTTTCCTAACGATCAGCGTATACCGAATCAAACCGAAAACCACGACCACAAAACCGTGATGTGAACCGAACCGTGGATTTTGTGAACCGTTCCACCCCTAGCGAGGAGGGACAGGGAGACCTCAGATGGGCTGCCTCGGGGCAGGACACATGTGGAGCTGTAGACCTCAGGACAATGGACACAGCAGGTCTGGAGGATGAAGACCTGGACACTGGTGACACAGATGGAGCCACACTGGAGGCTGGAAAACAGCCAGACTAGTGGAGCCGCTCTGCAGGACGACCCTGAAGGCCCGTGGGGCTGGTGGAGCAGCTCTAGAGGACTGGTGGGACTGCTGGTGAAGGAGGATCTCAACAGGGGCGGACAACCAATAGAGGGAGAGAGGGCGTCGCCCTCCTTAGCATCATCATCATCATCATCATCATCATTATTATTTTAATTTTCTTCATGAACGATTAAACTCTACAAGCTTTTAGTTTAGTTTTTGTTTCTGAACACCTCATCCAATCGGTTGCAGCATCAAAACATGTCTGTCCCTATAGGGAGATTTCAGTCTGGTTGAAAATGTCCCAGACGCTCTGATTAACTTACATTCAAGATTTAGGCACAGCATTATTACACTAACATTTCATTTCTATTCTTCATTTTTCATTTACTTTTTTAATGGAGTTACTATAACTGAGGTTCAGGACTCCACTCTGCCTCGCCAATTTACAACGCAGGCCCAGCCAATCAAACCACCTGTAATTTATTGACTCAACCACCTGTTCGCCCTGATTCAATCAACAGTGAAATCTATATCAACAAGCAGAGCCGGCCCTGGGCATAGGCAGTATAGACAAATGCTAGGGGCAAATAACAAGCCGCTCCGCTAGCACCAAGTTCGCATTGTGTGGCGCATTACGCACATGCGCGTAGCAGTGCTACGACGTAACACGACGTATGGCTACGTGAGCGGCGTGAATGCGCATCTCACGACGTGTCTCTATGAGGCATACTACGGAGGCGTAATTGCAACAAAGCGCGCATAGAGCTGACGCACACACTGTCGTGACCTCTCTGACGGCACACAGAGAGTCATCTGCCAGGCGAGCGCTAGCCTGAGAGAGTCTGCGACACGCGTGGACGAAGTTAGAGACAGTTGTTCTCGCGACAGCACAATATAAAATAGAGCCTGAGCAAAAAAAAGCGCTATGTCATAACCATAACCTATATACTTATTATATAGAATATATATTATATATATAATATATATAAATATATATATATAATATCGATAGATAGAAAGATAGATAGAATAAATAGACTATATAGATAGCTATAGGATAGATATAATATAAATACTATAACACTGCAATTGCACTCAGGTTAGACTGAATTGTATTGCAATGACAATAAAGTGTTTAAAACATGACAAACTCTCCACACATAATCTCACTCAGAGTATATCTCTGCGCGAACACTTCACTCTCGACTCGAGCATCAGATTGCCCAGTCGGAATGGACGTCAACTACTCTCTCATTCGCGAGCGCACCTTGCATGAGAGACATTATCTTTGACACATTTAGAGAAACCACATCATGAGCTGAAACATGATCATGCTTCATCATTTGGACCTTGTTCACTCTCAGGCCGACACTCAACCAGCACACGAGTTTTGTGTATTACGTCTGTACGTCAACTGTGGAGGAGGTATACACCTGGATCTTTGCTCTGGAACAAACTGGTTGTAACAGTAAGAATAAAGCTTCATTTTCCTTCAATTGATTATTAGTCTCACAAATGTACACCACTCTACATTACCAGCAGCAACAGACAATGGTGAGACACATAATTAGGCTTTATAGATTATAGAATGAGTAGTCAGTTATCTTTGCCTCTATCTCACGCCTCGGAGATTTCTCTTTTATTTCTCTCAAGCTTTAACATGTTAGTTTGTTCATAATTAGTGGAGTAATTCTTGCAGCTCCTCTTGATATGCACACTTAACCTATTCCGGCTACCAAGCGATCACGTGACTTCATAACCTCGCTGCTCGAGTACTGCCGCTCCATTTTAAATCTCACTCACAGCTGAAGTTCCTTCTTTATTTCTTGCAGTGATCAAAATGATGTCCCCCTGCAGCAACATATTGTTACTGTCCCACCTCTTCTGCCTCTGAGAATTTTTACGATCGGAGGTTCGTACCTGTATTTTGGACCATTGTTCTTATCAATTATTCTTTTTTTTAAAAAATCAATGTGGTAACATTTATTATGGTCATGACGAGATGCCAGAAAACACAAGTTTGTAAGATTGGCGACATAATTCTCACACCCACTGGGGACTTTATTATGTTATCACAGTAAAATAAACCACATCATTTAAAAAAAAAAAAAAAACAAAAGATGTTGATCTGAAAACTTTGTTAGACTCATAACCGTACATAACTTTATCTTCGTAACGTGCCTAAATAAGCTAGGAGAAATGAGCAAATATAATAAAACAAAAAGACAATTGACTTTATTTGAAGTCGAGTCTCAGCAGTAAATGCAGAAGGTTGTACTGTCTCCAGAGCAACCCCACAGCCTTGTTCAGCACGTTTATAGACAGTTTAAAGTTTTCCAGTCAGTATTGAAGAGAGAAAGGAACATAGATAGTAGCAGTATTGATCGCCACTCGGGCGATCATGGGGAGAATAATATCCAGCATTGGTGGGCCAAGATTCGAGTTCAGAAGGGCCAGTGCTGGAAGGAGCTGTGTTGATGGAGCGCTGCGGCGACAGGATGTATGGACCGACGTATCTATTTCACTCACTATGTCAGCCATGATGCCAAACGGGCGCCATCGTTCCCCGTCAGTCGAACTCTCATCTCCTTGCCTTACAATGCTGGTGTTACTCTGCTGCTGGTCCCGTCAGCTGCACGAGCAGACGACAAAACACGTTCCTATTAAAAGAGAAATGCATTTTTTAGCAGAATATATTGAAACAGGTGACTGATGCTCACCTGGGGAGGCTCCATGACACAGGCATCAGGTGTTCCTCAACTCAAACAGAAAGGATAACATGTACTGCTTCTACTGCTAAAAGATTTTCTTCATAGGAGAGACTAGGACTAAAGTACTGGAACAATGCAAGCTACTGTCTGAAGGTTCATGAGGATAGCCAGGAGCACAATACCCACAAGACAACATGGAAGGAGTTGGAGGTCATTTTGCAAAGCAGCTGACAATAGATAAGAGAGAGATGGCACTCTGAGATAATATGTGTGCACAATGACTTATTATATATTGTAGTTTTATCACTTGTTTCTTTCTTCAGTTTTTATCTGATGTGATATTTTTGACTTAAAAGAAATAAAATGAATACATACAAGCACTTTCTGTGTCAGTGTACGAACATTGATTGTGAAATTGACTGTGATGCAAGGGGGCGCTGGCTAAGATCTTGCCTAGGGTACCAAATTACTCAGGGCCGGCACTGCTAACAAGCCCAACCAGCTCTCTCACATTGGTTTCAAGTTCTTATTGTCCGCGAAGACAAGCATTTTGACTTACCACCTTCGTGATGAACCCACAGTCGTTTCTTAATCCTGCAGCATGCTGCATGATGAAGTCATCGTTTTGGTCATCGATAGTCATCCTCCAGCCCCCACAGTGGGTCAGGTCGTATCTCCCTGTGTATTCTCCACCCAGACCCTCTCCTTCTCCACTATCCCTTAACAGAATCACCAGAAACCCAGCCTTTGATATCGATCATCCCACAACAAGAAGATCCTCCAGAACAGGAAATGAGGCAATTCCAGTGCAGGAACCACAAGGGTGGATGATGAAGCCACGCCGAGCAAGACGTGCACCATCGACACGTACCCTCATGCTGAGTCTCAACCTCCCTGTTTCCTAGACGGTCCAGCCGATCTGTAGCCCACTCAAACCACTTCTTCATCCACCATTAACTCATCTGGAGATTGATGGTGATGAAAAACTGTGATCTGAAAAGTTAAAGAAACTAAAGCTGTCACACATATGTAGTGGAGTAAAAAGTCAATTAATTGTGTATGGGTAGAAGCATGAAGTAGCATCAAATGGAAATATTCAAGTAAAGTCAACTGATTGATGAATTGAACATTCCCAACACTGCATTTATATCTCAAATCAAATCAAATCAATTTTATTTATATAGCCCAAAATCACAATCACATTGCCTCAGTGGGCTTTACAATCTGTACAGTAAACAACATCCTCTGTCCTTAGACCCTCGATTCGAGTGAGGAAAAACTTCACATGTTGATGGAAAAAAAAACTTTTTTACAGGGTAAAAAAAAACAATGGAAGAAACCTCAGGAAGAGCCACAGAGGAGGGATCCCTCTTCCAGGACGGACAGACATGCAATAGATGTTGCGTGTACAGAAGGAGCAGCAATCACAGTTTACAAGTTACATCAACAGAAAGTGTGATAAAAGTTATAGGAAAAATTGAGTGGATCGAGGAGACGATCGAGCAGGACGAGGTATCACCAAGTGCTGCCCGAGCCAGACGACCTCCTGTCCACCATGGTGACCTAGAAGACAGCAGGCCACACAAGATCATTAGCAACAGACAGAGAGAGGCATCAAGATTTACAGGAATGTAGATATCAGGAGGTGATATCTACATTCCTGTAAATATCTCCTCAACAGTTGAACTGTGAATAGTTGTATTAATTGCACATTATCAGGCCCAGTGTCACTGTCCTTTATTAGCTCTAACATGTAGTTACCTTTACATCTAAAGGTGTCTTGAGGGTGAACTCAGGAATGTTGACCCATCTGTTGATGATCACTGTGTAATGTTCATCCAAACTGTACAAATAGTTCACTGCAACATGACAATATCAGCTGCCTTCATTTACCTGAGTCACCTTAGACATCATCACAACAGTTGCCCCCCTGAGAGATTTGGCAGGAGCTGCCACTGGAGCTGGTGGAGCTGTCAGAGTCAGGAAAACAAGAGGTTACAGAACCACAGCCACAGGAGACTGATTCAGCACAGGAACTGGAGACAGCTGCAGCTCAGCTCAGACAGGTTGCTGCAGAACAGGAACAGAGGACTGCTGCAAGGCAGAGCAGGAGGCCGGCAGCTGGAGGTCTGGACGGGGATCAGGAAAGACCGCCGGTCCGGCTCTGGAGCGAGTCTGCTGACCTGCAGACAAAGAAGTGGGAACAGGTGTCGACTGGGCCGCCGACTGAGGACCAGGAACTGGTGCACCTGCTGGTGGAGCTAGATAACAAGTCAGAATCAATAAAGTCAATGAATGAAGTTCATCCTCTGGGGACCAAGAATGTCAGTAGAAAATGTCATGTCAGTCCATCCATCCATCCTTTGGTCCAGGTCCAATCCATGTGGACTAAAGTAGTGGAGCGACAGACATTAGCATCCACAGAGCAACACTGCTAGTGTGTCTGAAAATAAAATAAAAGAAGAGACAGTCATGTTGATATGAACATTAGAGAAACACATCATGGAGCTGAAACATGATCCTGCTTCATCATTTGGACTCGTTCACCTCAGCCGACACGTTCAACAGCACACAGGTTTTTGTATTACTCTGTCTCACTGTGGGAGACACGGGGTATGCATACAACATCTTTGGCTCTGGAACGAAACTGTTTGTAACAGGTAAGAATAAAGTGCGTAAAAATGTGTTTTTAATGAGTTTCTGCTGCTTCAGGCTTTACATGTCAGTTTGTTCATAATTAGTAGAGAATTCTTGCAGCCATGCAGCTTTTGTTCCATAAAAAGGTTCATAACTCCTGAAAAGAAGTTTAAATCTCACTGCACAGCTGAAGTTCTTCTTTATTTCTGCAGCAGATCAAACTGATTCATATAGAAAAAGTTTGATATTGAAAATGTTACAAATATACAGTATTTGATCCTCTCAGTAATTCAGCACCATCTCTTGTTTTTATAAAACAACATGTTATATGACATTAAACGTCATTTAATATATGTCAGTAAATGTCTTTAAAAAAAATATAACTTTAAAGATGTTGTATAGGATCATTAATAATTCATTATTAAATGGTCAATTGTATTTTATATGATGGTTCATATGTCTTTTAGCGTGGGATATATTTATACATGATGTCAAACACACACTGAATATGACATCACAAAAATATTAAATATACTAATGACACTGAAATATAGAAAATGTTAAACATGATATAGGATGGTAAAAAATCATTAATAATTTCACTGATAATGTAAACAAAAATACTTGAAGATATTATAATATATCGATTTATGTTTTGTTATGTTATCCAATTAAATTTAATCATATGTGAAGATTCTGTCAAAGACAAAGAAAGTCTTAAATTTCTTCATATTATATTAAAAAACAGTCGTTATTCATCTTTGACATATCTGGACATTTCATTGTAATTGTGCATGAATCTAAAAATATTGTATAAAAAGGTGATGAAATTATTGAAATACTGACGATCAAACATTTTTTTAATTAAACCATATGTCACATTATGTATGTGACATATGGTTTAATTAACAAAATGTTTTTTATGTCGAGGTAAAGGTTTATTTCATTTAAAAAAAATATGTTAATTTTTCTCAAACTTTCCTATTATCATATTATAACAAATCGTGTTTTGTTATGTGTTTTAACATATAGATTATTTTCTTTTTCACATTAGACATGTGAAAACATGTATTTGTAATTGTACATTAACTGTAAAAAATTATTATTAGTAAGTCATAATAATGATGAATGTGCAGATTGAAAGAAAGAAGTGCTGAACACATAATGTTGTTTGTCCCCATATAACATATGATGACATGACATGATGAGCGTGTTTGATGTGCAGGTGAATCCAGTCTATGTGTTGAACTTTGTGCTGTATTGATGAGTAGTTTAGTGATCAGAGTCCATGTAGTTTCCAGGATCACACTGAATGCAGTGCAGTGCTGTAAGCTGCTGTTGACTGTGTCAATGTGTGTCTGTGCTGCTTGTTGCTGCTGTCAAACTTCAGATGAGCAGGTAGTGAAGCCCGTGGTGAGCGTGTACCCAGCAGCATCCAGAGCCCACCTGGAGGGGAGGAGCTCCCTGCTGTGTGTGGCCTCAGCCATGTTTCCTCCTCTGGTCCGCTTCTCCTGGATAAGACGAAAGGAGGATCAGGACCAGTGGTTCCCTGATAAGGGAGAGCAGCTGGAGCTCAGAGAGTCAGGATGCACCGGCACCATCTTGCCACTTGATCGCAACGCTCTCCACATGTATGAATACCGCTGCTCCGTCCAACACGAGGGGGGCACAGTGCAGGGCCGAGCAGAACAAGGTAATGAGTGTGATGTGCTGAAGACAGAAAGAAAGAATCATTTGACCTGGCCATGACTCAGGCCAAGAGGTTGGGTAAAAATATCTATTCCTCAATGCATTGCAATATATTTTTCCCAATTCGATATCGATTCAGAAAATCCTCTGAATATATTCAGGCAAGCAAGAATCTATTCGGAGCTGCGGAGGCGGGTAGCCGATGTCTGATGCACCGCTCGTTCGGAGACTGTAAAGCGCAGCCCGTCTCACCCTGGCCGCTGCACCGTGCACCCGCAGGTAGCACTCTCCTCCGGGGAGAGAGGGGGGTTCAGTGTCAATGTGTTAGCCCCTCGCGTCCAGCCAGAGGGCGGAGGGACCGCAGTCATGTCTGTTAGTGTCAGACAAAAAAGTAGCATGCAGTCCCAGACACAATGGCAATATCTCAGCTTAACTATGTTGCACTAATCTATATCCAAACACATCACGTGCCTTTGTTTACATTTCAATTCAAACTAGAACTTCCTAGAGGAAAGATTTATAATTCAAGATTAATTTTTGAATTAAAAAATTATCAACAGGTACTCTAATGAATTATTTGTTTATTACTACTTGTCACTGAATCGATATCGAAGCATTTGAATCTATATTAAATAAAATCGATGTTGAATTGATTGATCCCCAGCCCGACTCTGGCCTGCACTTGGGTTGTCGTGTCACGTGAGCACTGACTGTGCTGCACATTGAAAGTGGGGGACGGGTTACTGATGTGGATCTCAGGTCAGAGAGAGAGTGACAGGCCTGATAATAAAGCTTTGTTAGCTGCTCAGGATGTTTATGAATCATCTGAATGTCGAGCCTGTTAACTTAACTGGTCAACTGCTGCTGTTGCTGCTGTTCAGTGTTCCTCCTCATACCTGGACTGTTTCATGTAGTGCTGAAATTCACTGACCAATAATCAGACATATTGCTGGGCATGTGTAACTATTTAATTGAAATGAAAACTCTTTTACTTTCCGAATGCATAATCACAAGCAGGTAATAATGTGTCATGTTGACTCGCTGCTGTAAGTAGTATTGTGTAGGCTGCAGCAGCTGTTTGTCCTTCTCTGTCTGCTGCAGCTACATGTTTCTGTTGTACAGTAATAATCAGGCTAATTGACTCTATAACTGTCCAGATGACCTCAGGAAAGTGTTGCAGAAGCTGCTGGAGAAGAACCTTCTAATCTGCATCTACACCTGAAGCATCAGAGAATTTAGAATAATGTGGTCTCTGATACACTGCTGTGTTACTATTATTTTTACTGTTGTTGTTTTTATTATGACTGAATGTTAGTTACACCTTGCTACTCATTAAAAACAGGTCTTAGTTAGATTAAATGAAGCTTATTTGTACAGTGCCTACTTTATATGAAGTAGAATGACACAGCAGACTTCATGCAGTGGTGTAACTGTATGGATGTACTGTATGTTTGAATACAGCTGCAGTTCAAACAACAAGCAAAAGCATCACCACATCCAGCGCACCACCTACCTCCATCGTAACGCAGCCTGAAGCAGGTGAGTTCTGTTAATTATATGTTACTGTGGGCTTTGTCTCCATTACATAACACCAATAACAGATTCAAAGAATGTAAGGAAATCTCTGTAGGAAGGGACAAGGAAGAAAACCAATATTGGAGGGCCGTGATGTTCAGGCCTCAGACGGCACTGCATTAAAAACAAATACAATTCTGTGGTGGAAATCATTATGTCTCTCATCCACTGCTATGATGTCATTATTAGTATTATTATTATTAGTAGTAGTATTAGTATTACTTATTACACAGTTAAACCTTGTTACTAATTAAATGCTGGTCTTACTTGTACAGTGCCTACTTTATATGAAGTAGAATGACACAAAAGACTTCATGCAGTGGTGTAACAGTATGGATGAATTTTATGTTTGAATACAGCTGCAGTTCAAACAACAAGCAACAACAGAACCAGATCCAGCAAATTGCCCACCTCCACCGTTATGCACCGTCAAGCAGGTGAGTTCTTCACGTACAAAGGCAATCACTGACCAGAGCACCATTCTGAAGAAAAATACTCTGTCTGTGTGTGTGTGTGTGTGTGTGTGTGTCAGTGTCCTTCCAGTCTCAGTGCAGGGTGAAGCTGCTCTGTGTGCTCTACACAGTGCTGATAGTGAAGAGTCTGGTGTACTGCTGTGGACTCTCTCTGCTGAGGATCCTCTGAAACAAGGGACCGTCCACCAACTGCTCACATGCTGACTGACTGTTTTCTGCTCGCCTTTTCTCATCATCAAGTCTCATCAGTTCGTCTCATTGATCACTTTGATCAGCAGTCACAAATGTCAATGTTCATGTTTTGTGGTTGGTTGTAAAATGTATCTTTTGATGCACAGGTTAGATTCAGTCATCCTACATATATAAATACATATATACACATATATATCTGCTACATTCTGTGGTATAGTGTTATTTTCATCCTCTAGTTTATTTCCACTTTGAATTGTGATTTGTATAATAATAGAACATGAAGCTGAATCATTAGCTGTCTGCTAGATATTTGATTGTTTTTGTTTTTTTCTCTTCTTGTCTTTCTTTTTAATACATTATGCAGAGTGTGGCAGCTTTGTTCAATTCTTTCAGTGTAACATTCTCAATAAAGTGAAAAATCACAGTGTGTGTTTTAGAAACAGTTTGTTTTTATGGATTCCAGTTTGTCTTCAGAGCAAATCATCAGAAACAGAATCAACTTCATGGACCATGTATGTTGACGCCTACAAGTCATTTGACTCTGGTTGTAATTAGCTCTCAATATACTTTCACACAGCAGCAAGAACAAATGTAGAGGAAGATGTGAATATTAGCATACAGCTAAACAAGGACAACAAAGCTAAAGAAAGAGAAGCAAACAGAAACATAGAGCTATTATATACAAGTCAGTAGGTGTGGCTGTGCCACCAGGTTCAGTGCTGAGCCCCTTTTATAATTGTGTCAGTGTGGATGTCAAACTCTACGCTGATGACACTGTTGTTTACACACATGAACAAACAGCAGAGCGAGCTGCTTTCAAGCTACAACTGCTATAAAATGATCACACAGCAGCTTCATCAGTCGCCTTCCAAGTTGGTGTCAGGCTGCAGAAACTGTCAGTAAACTGTCACCTTTACAGAATCAATCAAACAGAATCAACAGATCTTTTATTTCAGCTTCTCAGCTCCCAGGTTTGTCTCCCAGGTGAATCAGACAGATGGAAGCTGAGACAGTGAGTACTGAGCGCTGTAACTGTTGTAACTGTCATTGTGTTGTTCATGTGAAAAAGTGCAGCTAACGGTGAGGAGGCTGCAGAGCAGAAACCCACACAGCCCGTCTGCTGCAGGAAAGGAAGTGCTGGTTGGCTCTCAACAGTTTTTTATGAGTCCTAATAACCACTGAGAACAGATTCATATCTGCTGCTGCACACACTCATCAACTCCTCTCCCTCTCTGGACTGCTTTGTCTTTTCTCTTGTTGTCTGGAAGCCTTTTTTCCACTGAGCCCTCCACCCACACAAAGTTGAACTGAGCCCAGAGACCAACAGTGACCCCCCACCTGGAGCTCACGTCCATGAATATAATGAAGTACTACCTGTATTAGTATTTATTTTCCTTTAGCTGTATTTATTCAGAATATCAGACAAACAGCTGCGTATTTATTTAATGTTTTCTGTAAATGTTTTTTTTTCAGATGAAGCTTCAGTGAAAGTTCAGTGAAAGTTCAGTGAAGTTCATCGCAGACCAACAAAAAAATATTTGTTCCTGTCTTCATTCATAGTTCACTGTTATTTTATCAAATAAGGTTGTTTTTTTCCATGTCAGGCTTTATGTTTCATCTCCTCACAGATTAAACCATCTTTGTTTCATTGTGTCCATTTCATTCCTGCTCAGTCAGTCAGCATTCTTTGGGGGAAACTTTGGGCTGTTTTTTATGCATTTGGTGGATTTTTCTTGCTGCTGTTCAGACGCCCTCCATCACAAAATCTCCCTGTAGAGTCAAAGTGACAAAGACTCTGTGAGCAGACTCACTGATCACATATCATCTGCTGTCATAAACATGATCTTTACTTCATTCACTCGTCTCTCCTGATTGAAATCTGCTTTAAATGGAATAACAGCGTCAAACCAAAGCAGACAAATGTCAGTGTGTTCCTTTAAGAAGCTGAAGGAACAGTTATGATACATTTCATATTATCTGAAGGGAAGTTTGTTCTGTTCTTTGTGTTCTAACTCTGAACACTTGGATCATTTTCACCATGAAACACTGTTGGAAGAATGACAACATGTTGCAGCTGTCTCAGCAGACAACACATGTGTGACATTACATGTGTCTTTACGCTGTTAGATCGCTGTCACACCAATAAATCAGCTCTTCCACCACGGCTGTGTGACACATTTCAAACTAAAGCTGATCACATGCTGGATTTCTGTGTTTGCTGCTGGTGCTGACATTAAACATCACAGAGAAACACCACCACCCTGTGGTCAGTCACGGGAAGTGCAGGGACATCCACGTGATGCTGATGACGGTCGCCATGACGACACCATGACGCTCCGCACTCTTATTTTACTGGCGACAAACTCACAGTGACATCAGTGAAACATCCTGTAGCTTTAACGAAGAGACTAAACAACAGGAGACACAATAAAGATGTGACACTGTGTGTGGAAAAGGTTTGATGTGTCATAGAAATGAAATGATTCAGTGAAATGACAGAAATGTAAGGGGACGTTTAAGGCTTCAAATCACAGTCCAGGAGTTTTGTGGATTTGTCCTTTTGTCTTTTCATCACAGCTGTTCAACAACAGATAACAGTCTGTGCTACTAAATTCACCACCAACCTGAATGTGTTGCTGCTCACATGAATGTGGGTTTCTATTTCTACCACACGGCAGCTTCAGCCGAGCCGTCGATCGGCAGCGGCGGCCTTATCTGTGAGCCGCAAGGGCTGATGGGAGCTCTGAGGACCTGTTAGAAACCACGTGGCCCTCGTCTGATCTGGCAGCTGGTCCTGGTTTGGCCTCAGCTGCGTCAGAGCGCCACTTCTCCCCAGGTTCACCAGAGGAAACACCACTGCACAAAATGCTTTTCCTCCCAGCTGCTGCTCTGTGCTGTCTGTGTTCAGGTGAGTGTTTCCAGCCAATCAGGAGCCAACAAAGTCCACCTGGAACAAACACTGTCACACTGACCTTCATCTATCTGTCTGCTTCTCTACAGCGCTGGTTGCCATGGCAGCACAGCTGATTCAGGAGGATTTAACATTGACCAGGAGAGTTGATGGAGACGTCTCCTTCAGCTGTCGAGGAACTGACCAGTGTGACGACAGCTGGGTATGGTGGTATCAGAAGAAAGACACAGAAACATTCACTAGGATTCTGTATATTGACAAGGATAGTGGTCACATCGGTAAAGGGTACGATCATCCTCAGGAAGATGATTTCTCAGCTGTGAATATTCAGAACGGCTGGGAGTTGAAGATCCAGACAGTTAAACTTCTTCATTCAGCCACCTACTACTGCTCCTGTTGGAAGGATGCTCCCCACAGTGAGAAATGATCCGAGCAGCCTGAACAAAAACCAACAGATGAACAGACGTCAAACAGTGTTTGTGACAGGAAGAGAGCAGTAAACCACAGCCCAGGTTCACATGTTTCACCTCCATCTCAGCCACAGTCACAAACACACTGAACTGAGGGATTTATTTCATATTCTATTTATTTATATTTTGATCAGATATTCCAGCAGGTTTATTGTTGTTTCACACAGAGAGGAAAAAGGAGACAAACACAAACACAATGAGAAAATAAAGAGGAAAATAATTCAATTACAAACTCAAACATAATCCAGATGAATCAGTAAAACAACAAACATACTTCAGAATATTTCAATAAAATGATATCAAACATAATCAAATATTTACAGCCCAACGTCCTGCTGCTGAATAAAGTCCATCCGTCCCTCACAACACTAATGTGCTCTGAATGAAAACACTTCCAGCAGCACTTGTTGTTTAACACCTTTCAGCACATTTCACCACATCATTTCACTTTAGGACATTTCAAAAGACAAATCTTGGACACATGTCGGTCCGTGTACTTTGTGGCCATTCGGTTTCCGTTTTAAGTCGAAAATCATAAAAACAGAAAAGGATTCATGTCCAGTTTTTCATTTTAAAATCGGAAACCAAAAAATGTGAAATTACTCATTGACTGATTGTAGTTGCATAGTTCCATGTCCATGTGTCGCGGTAGATTACCAGCTGTAGCCGACTAGCCTACTGTTTCTTCTGCACAGCACCGTCCTGTAAATGACAACATCCAGTCTCAGAATATGAAAAATCAGGCCTTTTTTCCATTTCTGTTTTCTACTGATTTTATTTTCTGTTATGTGAAATAGATTTTCTACATTTGGCTCATCAATTTTTGATCATGAAAAAGAAAAACACTGTATATTACAATTTTAATCTTTGTATTTTAAAACAAAAATCAAATAACCACTAGTTTTTTGTATTTTAATACCTGTTTCTGAAAGTAAAATCAACTGACCAAAAGATACCTGGACCAGGCTGGTCACAAAGGATCGGGTACTAAAATGTGTTTGGTGTTCAGATTTGATCAGCATCACATGTTCCACTAGCTCGCTAACAGCTTTAGTAAAACATCACCTGCCCTGTGGAAGACTCCAGTCATACGCAGTGATGCAGAGTGCAAAGGTCAGAGTGCGAGCAGACAGACAGGTACGTATGTAGACAGACAGGTAGCCTGTCCAATCATTTCATACGGGTCAAATAAAACCATTGGACGGCTTATTAGAGGCCTGCAGCAGCCACAGATACTGGATATATTTTCTGTTATTTGTCAGAGGATTTGATTTATTGATTGCTGTCGGGATGTTCACAGATTTTATATAAATATAACAAAAATGCTTATAGAATAACTGACCGACCCGAGTTTGAACAGAAAGCATTCAGAATCCTGTCAAACTGACAGAATGGCAGGATTCAGAGGAACAATGTTCCAGAGAGAGTCAGAGAAAACTTCTTCATCAAAGCTCCAGAAGATCATTTGTAACCTGCGTTATAGCCACAATATTTACACATTTGTATTTTGTGTGATTTCCCAACACAACTGTATAAATACTAATTCCAGGTTTCTGTAACAATTTGTCAGATGTAATGAAACGTTACGTTTTAACTACAAACTAAACTCTCAGGACTTTTTTTTTGTCTTGTGGCTCTGTGCTTCTTTAAGATTGCAGAGCTCAGTCAGTTTCTAGCAGTCGGTCGGTTTCTATTTCTATCACACAGCAGCTTCAGCCGAGCCGTCGATCGGCAGCGGCGGCCTTATCTGTGAGCCGCAGGGGCTGATGGGAGTTCTGAGGACCTGTTAGAAACCACGTGGCCCTCGTCTGATCTGGCAGCTGGTCCTGGTTTGGCCTCAGCTGCGTCAGAGCGCCACTTCTCCCCAGGTTCACCAGAGGAAACACCACTGCACAAAATGCTTTTCCTCCCAGCTGCTGCTCTGTGCTGTCTGTGTTCAGGTGAGTGTTTCCAGCCAATCAGGAGCCAACAAAGTCCACCTGGAACAAACACCGTCACACTGACCTTCATCTATCTGTCTGCTTCTCTACAGCGCTGGTTGCCATGGCAGCACAGCTGACTCAGGACGATTTAACATTGACCAGGAGAGTTGATGGAGACGTCTCCTTCAGCTGTCGAGGAACTGACCAGTGTGACGTCAGCTATGTATACTGGTACCAGAAGAAAGAAACAGAAACATTCACAAGGATTCTGTATATTGACAGGGATAGTGATGACATATATAAAGGGTACGATCATCCTCAGAAAGATGATTTCTCAGCTGTGAATATTCAGAACGGCTGTGAGTTGAAGATCCAGAAAGTTAAGCTCCTTCATTCAGCCACCTACTACTGCTCCTGTTATAAATATGAAGCCCACAGTGAGAAATGATCCGAGCAGCCTGAACAAAAACCAACAGATGAACAGACGTCAAACAGTGTTTGTGACAGGAAGAGAGCAGTAAACCACAGCCCAGGTTCACATGTTTCACCTCCATCTCAGCCACAGTCACAAACACACTGAACTGAGGGATTTATTTCATATTCTATTTATTTATATTTTGATCAGATATTCCAGCAGGTTTATTGTTGTTTCACACAGAGAGGAAAAAGGAGACAAACACAAACACAATGATAAAATAAAGAGGAAAATAATTCAATTACAAACTCAAACATAATCCAGATGAATCAGTAAAACAACAAACATACTTCAGAATATTCCAATAAAATGATATCAAACATCATCAAATATTTACAGCCCAACGTCCTGCTGCTGAATAAAGTCCATCCGTCCCTCACAACACTAATGTGCTCTGAATGAAAACACTTCCAGCAGCACTTGTTGTTTAACACCTTTCAGCACATTTCACCATCATTTCACTGTAGGACATTTTAAAAGACAAATCTTGGACACACAACCGTCTGTGTACTTTGCTGCCATTCGATTTCTGATTTGAAGTTGATAAACGAAAACGGTCAAACTCATTTTCAATGGGAGTGCTACGGGCACTTTTACGATAGCGTCAAAATCTCTATTTTTAAAACACCAGAAGTCTCGACACAACATAAAACTTTCCTCGTAGTATCACCAGGGTCTCTACACATGAACAAGAGCATTGAGAACATTGTTTGTGTACACAGAGTTGCTAAAAAGAGGTTTTTGAACAACTCATGCTAGCAGTGCAATGTCTGAGAGAAGAACTTATCACACTGTTTTAAAAAAAAAAGCATTTTATGAGAGAAAAAAAAAATATTCGAGAGAAAAGTTTTCACACCAATAGCAAAAAATAATAATATTTGAGACTAAAAAAAAGTTTTAGGAGAAAGCATTAGTTCTCATAGAACATAAAGAAATATAAATTTGAAATTTTTAAAATTATTTCTGAGAAAAAAAATCTCTCTCAAAATATTTTTTTTACTCTTATATATATATTTTTGCTATCAGTGTGTAAGCATTTTCTCTCAAAAAAAAGTTTTTCTCTCAAAACGTTTTTCTTATGCTTAAGTATTTGCATTATTGCAGTATTTTTTTTCTTAAGACTTTGCTCTCGCTGTGAAAATAATGTCATGGGCGGGGCCACGCTCCTATTGGCCAGTCGGGTGAGAATCGTCTTGGGAGGTGTGGTTTGAGAATCCCGTCTGGAGAGCGAGGGGTCCTCGGCCATGTCCTCTAACCAGGAAAAACATTCTGGTTAAAACATTCCACACTGCATTCAAATGGTTACTGAATGAATGCCATCGTTCCCACACTGCGTGAAAAGTGGGGTTTTCGTCAGTATGCGGCACTGTAGATTATCGTGGAAGTTCAGGTTTACGGCTGCACGAGGCAATTTGCAGGCAACACAGAAAACTGCCGTAAATTGTCGGAAATTGACGTGGGCCTCGCTTGGCAGTTTTCCCCCCATGACCCCCCTCCCACTAATTCTAGGGGAGGCTTTAACATGCAATGAAAATGCTGTGAGCTATACAAATGCAAATCAGGGTAGCAGGGGGAGTTTTACCTCAGGTGACATTTTTCTAAAAGGTATCAACTTCCTTTTAGTAAAATAAGGCTCAGTATAGCCTAATTATAGACTAAATTTTAGCTTGAATTGATTCATCTGATGAAAGTATGCTAGATTAACTACTGTGTATGTCATTAGCAATGGCCAATGTTGTGTAAAAAGGATACACACATTTTGTTTTTTCTTTGACTTTCTTAAGTTAAAGATAAAACGCCAGTTGTTAAGAAGTTCAAATTTGCATGAAATATTTTGAGATAAATAAGATATAAAAATGTATAAATAATTTCTGTTTAAAATGTGTGACTTTAAAATCTAATTTCATGGGTTTCGAATGTATAAAATAAGTTAGAGTAATTCTTATTACGAGAGTTCATGACCTTTAAGAGTTTTTACACTTCCGGGTTGACCGGAGCGTCAGTGACGAGGAAGAAGGAGCAGAGAATTAATGGCGTCGAGTAGCTAACAGTGGACTGTGTGTGTCCGTCAGTGTCGTGTTTTATCACTAACGGACAGTGAACTGTTGTCGGACGACGTGCTGTGAGTGTGTGAGTTGGACTCTCCATCGCAGTCGAAGTGTTTGTGTTTTATTGGACACAAAGCAAGTTCGGCCGAGCGAGCTAGCAGGAAGTAGCAGGAGCTCGGCTAGCTGCCATTGTCGAGAGGAGGCCTGTGCTGACGGGAGGAGCTTTGCCGGGTCGCCACGGAGAGTGTCGCCGACGGAGGTCGCTTCGCTGCCACAGAGGGACATGGAGGTTTTATATATATATATATATATATACATAGATAAAACTGCCGAAAATTAGGGAGATTTTCGGGCTTTTACGGGGACGAAAATCCCGCTTTTCATGCAGTGCCAGCCGCATACATCGTTATTAAACTGAAGCCAAGTCGATGTGAAAACTGTTCACTTACATACAGCCTGTTCGTCAAACAGTCTGCAGAGTATGTTGACATACAGCCAAAACTCAGCGTGAGGTCAGTCAGCTGTGGGTCAAAGAGTGAGGTGCCCAGATCAACCTGTGATAAAACCACCTGTATCGACCCTCGACCATGGTTTCATAGAAAGCCCAGACATGTATCTCACTCTTCTCAAAGTTTAATGTTTTAGAATTTCGGCTTTGTTCCCCACTTGTCATCATTTGCAGCCACCAAATCAACCCATGTGCAACACACAAACACAAACAAATCCAACGCATGTCAACATGGTGGACAACATTACATTCAAGATGCAATGCAAGCCCCAGCATCTCCGTGTGGAATAGAAGTGTTCAAGCCACGTCAAAATGAACATACATGACTTGGATCGATGAGCAGGGTGATGGGAATGTTTTCCCTGGTTAGCGGACATGGCCGAGGACCCCTCTCTCTCCAGACGGGATTCTCAAACCACACCTCCCAAGACGCTTCTCACCCAACTGGCCAATAGGAAAGCGGCCCCGCCCATGACATTATTTTCACAGCGAGAGCAGCATCGAAAGGAAATATTCAAGTAACAGGTGGACAGAGGATGCTGCCAGCACAGCTCTTACACACCTGTATCAGCCCAACACGTATATAAGAACACTGTTTGTGGACTTCAGCTCTGCATTCAACACGGTCATCCCCCTCAAACTGAGCAACCTGGGCTTAGACAGTTCACTGTGCACATGGATACTGGACTTTCTTAGCAACAGACCACAAAACGTCAGGATGGGAGGCTGCACATCATCCACTGTCATCCTGAACACTGGCACACCACAGGGACGTGTCCTCAGCCCCCTCCTCTACTCCCTCTTCACCCATGACTGCTCTAACAGATCTAACAGAGTGGTGTTCAACCAATAACCTGGATTTAAACACCCCAAAATCCAAGGAACTGATTGTGGATTTCTGGAAATCCAAACGCACAAAGCTCTCAGGTAGAGAGCTTTACGTTCCTTGGGGTTCACATCTCGACCGACCTCACCTGGAGAACTCACATCTCTCATCAGGTGGGGAAGGCCCAACTTCCTCAGGAAGCTAAAGCACGCTCACCTCCCTCAACACCTGCTGACCATCTTCTATCAGTCAGTGATAGAAAGCCTCCTGACCTGCTGCATGGTGTTTCTCCAGCTGCACAGGACAGGACGGGAAGGACCTGCAGCGGGTCGTGAGGACAGAGGAGCGTGTCATCGGGATGTCATCGGGACGACACTACCCCCTCTCAGAGACATTTACACTGGCCGACCTTTAAAAAAGGCCCAGCTGTATTGTTAATAATCCACTCACCCTGGAGATTACCTGTTCTTCTGCCCTCTGGGATCTCAGTCACTGCACATTATAACAGCATCCATATGATTATAAACTATCTGCGAGATTACATTGACGAGGGACACCTGAGTCAGCTGAATTTAAACTGAACATTCCCAACACTCACGCATTTATATCTCCTCAACAGTTGAACTGTAAATAGTTTTATTAATTGGACATTTTCAGGCCCAGTGCCACTGTCCTTTATTAGCTCTAACATGAGCAGGAGCTGCCACTGGAGCTGGTGGAGCTGTCAGAGTCAGGAAAACAAGAGGTTACAGAACCATAGCCACAGGAGACTGATTCAGCACAGGAACTGGAGACAGCTGCAGCTCAGCTCAGACAGGTTGCTGCAGAACAGGAACAGAGGACTGCTGCAAGGCAGAGCAGGAGGCCAGCAGCTGGAGGTCTGGACGGGGATCAGGAAAGACCGCCGGTCCGGCTCTGGAGCGAGTCTGCTGACCCACTGACAAGGAAGCAGGAACAGGTGTCGACTGGGCCGCCGACTGAGGACCAGGACCTGGTGCACCTGCTGGTGGAGCTAGATAACAAGTCAGAATCAACAAAGTCAATGAATGAAGTTCATCCTCTGGGGACCAAGAATGTATGTAGAAAATGTCATGTCAGTCCATCCATCCATCCTTTGGTCCAGGTCCAGTCCATGTGGACTAAAGTAGTGGAGCAACAGACATTAGCATCCACAGAGCAACACTGCTAGTGTGTCTAAAAAGACAATAAAAGAAGAGACAGTCATGTTGATATGAACATTAGAGAAACACATCATGGAGCTGAAACATGATCCTGCTTCATCATTTGGACTCGTTCACCTCAGTGGCCACGTTCAACAGCACACAGGTTTTTGTATTACTCTGTTTCACTGTGGGGGACAGGATGGCTTTACATCTTTGGCTCTGGAACTAAACTGGTTGTAACAGGTAAGAATAAAGCTTCATTTTCCTTCAGTTGTTTTATTGAACAAGTGTAAAATGTGTTTTTAATGAGTTTCTGCTGCTTCAGGCTTTACATGTTAGTTTGTTCATAATTAGTAGAGAATTCTTGCAGCCGTGCAGCTTTTGTTACATAAAAAGGTTCATAACTCCTGAAAAGATGTTTAAATCTCACTGCACAGCTGAAGTTCTTCTTTATTTCTGCAGCAGATCAAACTGATTCATAGAGAGAAAGTTTGACATTGACAATGTAACAAATATACAGTATTTGATATTTTCAGTAATTCAGCACCATCTCTTTTTATGAAACAACATCATATATGACATTAAGCATCATTTAATATATGTCAGTAAATGTATTTGATGAATATATCCCTTTAAATATGCTGTATAAGATCATTAATAATTCATGATTTAATGGTCCAACTGACCTCATGACAGTTGCATTTTATATGATATTTTAGTGTGAGATATATTTATACATAAAAAAACACACTGAAGATGATGTTACAATAAATATAAAATATGCACATTAGCTTATATATTTCAACATTGTTAGGAGATGTTATATAATGACACACATGTACATGTGTTTGCTTGTTAATATATTTTTTTAAAGTAAATATAAAAATAGTCGATTAAGCTTAACATGATTCAAAATGCTTATAAGTAAATATAATTTGTAAACAATACTGATACAGCACATATTGTAATTTCATTGAGGCGCGTTATGTATACATTTAAGATTATATAAAATGGTTTATTGTGTTACAATAATTACGTTATAAATTACATTTTCATTTTTAAACGGCAAGAGGACAATGTATTTTATGTGATGGTTCATATGTCTGTAACTGTAAAATATATGAATGCATGAAACAAATGGACACTGAATATGACATGACTGATATATGACATGACATGACATGTTAATATGACATGAATATGACATGAATATACAAGTTATGCTAAAATATACAAAATATTATATTTAGAAAAAACTATAGTGTCACATAATGGCACATGAAAATGTGTATATTCTATTATGATTGACTTTTAAATAATTCATATATAATAATGAATATATGCATAAATAATTTCATGGACAATTTAAACAAAAAATAAATATAGTTTTATATTGTATTATCAAAATGGATTTAATCATATGTGAAGTTCCTGTAAAGGATCAATAAATCCTTTCTTAATATTATATTTCAAAGCAGTTGTTATTCATATTTAACAGATCTGAACATATAATTGAAATTGGTTATAACTGTAAAAAAAAATACTGAAGAAAAATATATGATATTATTGATTAACTGATTTGTTCGTCTTCAACAGCTGAACTAAAATTTGGTGGTGGTAAATATGTAATATGTTAGACATGTTATAACTTTAAGAAGTTTTTTGTGCTTATACATATTTAAAGAAGGTTTTGAATTTTGCAAAAGGACATTTCTTGTGATAATATCATATTTTAAGTTGTATATTAAATTTAATATTTTTTAACATTAGTCATATGAAAGCATGTATTTGTAATTATGTATTAAGTGTAAATATTTATGAAAAACATGACATCCCAGATGATGTAAACCTTAAAATGTTAACCCCTAACCCTATTATTAATAAGAGTCATAATAATGATGAATGGACAGATTGAAAGAAAGAGGTGCTGAACACATAATGTTGTTTGTCCCCATATAACATATGATGACATGACATGATGAGTGTGTTTGATGTGCAGGTGAATCCAGTCTATGTGTTGAACTTTGTGCTGTATTGATGAGTAGTTTAGTGATCAGAGTCCATGTAGTTTCCAGGATCACACTGAATGCAGTGCAGTGCTGGAAGCTGCTGTTGACTGTGTCAATGTGTGTCTGTGCTGCTTGTTGCTGCTGTCAAACTTCAGATGAGCAGGTAGTGAAGCCCGTGGTGAGCGTGTACCCAGCAGCATCCAGAGCCCACCTGGAGGGGAGGAGCTCCCTGCTGTGTGTGGCCTCAGCCATGTTTCCTCCTCTGGTCCGGTTCTCCTGGAAAAGACGAAAGGAGGATCAGGAGCAGTGGCTCCCTGCTGAGGGAGAGCAGCTGGAGCTCAGAGAGTCGGGACGCACCGCCGCCATCTTGCTGGTTGACAGGGATGATCGCCATACGTATAAATACCGCTGCTCCATCCAGCACGAGGGGGGCACAGTGGAGGCCCAAACAGAACAAGGTAATGAAGGCTTGGTGACTGTGTTCAGCAGTGATTCAGCTTCATGTGGAGACGCTGTCAAAGAGAGCAGAGGAGCAGAGGACTGACATTTCTTTTGGACTCTTTTCTGTTTCAGAGGTTCCAGCTCTTGGACCATGTCAGCACCAGGTGAAGCTGCTCTGTGTGCTCTACACAGGGCTGATAGTGAAGAGTCTGGTGTACTGCTGTGGACTCTATCCACTGAGGATCCTCTGAAACAAGGGACCGTCCACCAACTGCTCACATGCTGACTGACTGTTTTCTGCTCGCCTTTTCTCACCATCAAATCTCATCAGTTGGACTCATTGATCACTTTGATCAGCACTCACAAATGTCAATGTTCATGTTTTGTGGTTGGTTGTAAAATGTATCTTTTGATGCACAGGTTAGATTCAGTCATCCTACATATATAAATACATATATACACATATATATCTGCAGTGACTGAGTATAAATTCTGCGGTATAGTGTTATTTTCATCCTCTAGTTTATTACCACTTTGAATTGTGACTTGTATAATAATAGAACATGAAGCTGAATCATTAGCTGTCTGCTAGATATTTGATTGTTTTAGTATTTTCTCTTCTTGTCTTTCTTTTTAATACATTATGCAGAGTGTGGCAACTTTGTTCAATTCTTTCAGTGCAACATTCTCAATAAAGTGAAAAATCACAATGTGTGTTTTAGAAACAGTCTTTTTTTTATGGATTTCAGTTTGTCTTCACAGCAAATTATCAGAAACAGAATCAACTTCATGGACCATGTATGTTGACGCCTATAAGTCATTTGACTCTGGTTGTAATTAGCTCTCAATATACTTTCACACAGCAGCAAGAACAAATGTAGAGGAAGATGTGAATATTAGCATACAGCTAAACAAGGACAACAAAGCTAAAGAAAGAGGAGCAAACAGAAACATATAGCTATTATATACAAGTCAGTAGGTGTGGCTGTGCCACCAGGTTCAGTGCTGAGCCCCTTTTATAATTGTGTCAGTGTGGATGTCAAACTCTACGCTGATGACACTGTTGTTTACACACATGAACAAACAGCAGAGCGAGCTGCTTTCAAGCTACAACTGCTATAAAATGATCACACAGCAGCTTCATCGGTCGCCTTCCAAGTTGGTGTCAGGCTGCAGAAACTGTCAGTAAACTGTCACCTTTACAGAATCAATCAAACAGAATCAACAGATCTTTTATTTCAGCTTCTCAGCTCCCAGGTTTGTCTCCCAGGTGAGTCAGACAGATGGAAGCTGAGACAGTGAGTACTGAGCGCTGTAACTGTTGTAACTGTCATTGTGTTGTTCATGTGAAAAAGTGCAGCTAACGGTGAGGAGGCTGCAGAGCAGAAACCCACACAGCCCGTCTGCTGCAGGAAAGGAAGTGCTGGTTGGCTCTCAACAGTTTTTTATGAGTCCTAATAACCACTGAGAACAGATTCATATCTGCTGCTGCACACACTCATCAACTCCTCTCCCTCTCTGGACTGCTTTGTCTTTTCTCTTGTTGTCTGGAAGCCTTTTTTCCACTGAGCCCTCCACCCACACAAAGTTGAACTGAGCCCAGAGACCAACAGTGACCCCCCACCTGGAGCTCACGTCCATGAATATAATGAAGTCCTACCTGTATTAGTGTTTATTTTCCTTTAGCACTATTCATTCAAAATATGAGACAAACAGCTGCGTCTTTATTCAATGTTTTCTGTTACTGTTTTTTCTATGTCAGACTCTGTATTATGTTTAATCTCCTCACAGATTAAACCATTTTAAACCAGGAGACGCAATAAAGATGCGAAACTGTGTGTGGAAAAGGTTTGATGTGTCATAGAAATTAAATGATTCAGTGAAATGACAGAAATGTAAGGGGACGTTTAAAGGTCCCATATTAGACTGTTTTTCATCAATTTCAATCAGCTGTCAGAAGTCCAAAAACTCTGTATTCGATATGCATTGCCCCAATCCCATGTGTGGTCCTGAATTCCAGCAGTCTAAAAGTCGCTCTCCTGACAGCAGTCTGTTTCTGTGCCTGCACCTTTAAATGCTAATGAGCTCCGTCTGTCAACGCCTACTTGGAGAGCCCTTTTCAGGGAGAGGATTCCCCCTGCGTTAGCAGTAGCATGCGCTAATGTTTAAGTTGGATGTATAGCTATGGCCCAGATTGGAATCGGACCCAGAAGGAGAGGCTCCTGAAGAGTACAGACTCTGTGGCTGCAGCAGGACGTTTCAGAATGGTTAGTGAGTCTGAATAATGTGAGTTTGTTCTATGTGTTGTTACAGTTACTGCCAGGTAGCTAATGGCTAACAGCTAGCGGAAGCTCCAACACAGTCCGGTATGGGTGGGACTGATCCTTTTACGAGGGTCAGTGTCGAGGCAAAGCCAGCTTTGTACTGACCCTCGTTACTGAAACAGTCCGATGTGAAGTGGTTAGCACACACACACAAGCTAACGCGAACTGCAGCCGGCACGTTGTTGTTAAAAAATGAAACACGACTGTCTCTGCTGTTGTTCTGTGGCTGGGACAAAAATTTAGACACTGATGTTGACTTTTACAACCAACAACAGAGCTCCTTGCATGTCCAGCTTTTAGCGACGACATTGCGATACGCTGCTGTCTCACTGCTGGACACACCGAACTTCACCTCGGTGATGAACTCCCCCCCCCTCTTGGATATCTCCTATCATCGTGCAGAGGAGGTCGGACTATGTAAACGACTCCTTTCGTTACGTAACGAAAGGAGCAGAATCTGAACAGCCTGTAGGAGCGCCATGTTACCAGTGGGTGGGCTGCAGAGACCATGCAGGAATCACTTGTTTTCCTCATTCTGGGAGTTGGCAGGCTCAGGGAGGACCAGCTTATATATGTAGAGACCAGAGAAAACGTGTTTTTCATGATATGGGACCTTTAAGGCTTCAAATCACAGTCCAGGAGTTTTGTGAATTTGTCCTTTTGTCTTTTCATCACAGCTGTTCAACAACAGATAACAGTCTGTGCTACTAAATTCACCACCAACCTGAATGTGTTGCTGCTCACATGAATGTGGGTTTCTATTTCTATCACACGGCAGCTTCAGCCGAGCCGTCGATCGGCAGCGGCGGCCTTATCTGTGAGCCGCAGGGGCTGATGGGAGCTCTGAGGACCTGTTAGAAACCACGTGGCCCTCGTCTGATCTGGCAGCTGGTCCTGGTTTGGCCTCAGCTGCGTCAGAGCGCCACTTCTCCCCAGGTTCACCAGAGGAAACACCACTGCACAAAATGCTTTTCCTCCCAGCTGCTGCTCTGTGCTGTCTGTGTTCAGGTGAGTGTTTCCAGCCAATCAGGAGCCAACAAAGTCCACCTGGAACAAACACTGTCACACTGACCTTCATCTATCTGTCTGCTTCTCTACAGCGCTGGTTGCCATGGCAGCACAGCTGATTCAGGAGGATTTAACATTGACCAGGAGAGTTGATGGAGACGTCTCCTTCAGCTGTCGAGGAACTGACCAGTGTGGCAGCTATGTATTCTGGTACCAGAAGAAAGACACAGAAACATTCACAAGGATTCTGTATTTTTACAGAAATGGTTGTAACATAGGTGACAGGTTCGATCATCCTCAGAAAAATGATTTCTCAGTTGTGAATAATCAGAACGGCTGTGAGTTGAAGATCCAGACAGTTAAACTCCTTCATTCAGCCACCTACTACTGCTCCTGTTGGAAGAGTGATCCCCACAGTGAGAAATGATCCGAGCAGCCTGAACAAAAACCAACAGATGAACAGACGTCAAACAGTGTTTGTGACAGGAAGAGAGCAGTAAACCACAGCCCAGGTTCACATGTTTCACCTCCATCTCAGCCACAGTCACAAACACACTGAACTGAGGGATTTATTTCATATTCTATTTATTTATATTTTGATCAGATATTCCAGCAGGTTTATTGTTGTTTCACACAGAGAGGAAAAAGGAGACAAACACAAACACAATGAGAAAATAAAGAGGAAAATAATTCAATTACAAACTCAAACATAATCCAGATGAATCAGTAAAACAACAAACATACTTCAGAATATTTCAATAAAATGATATCAAACATCATCAAATATTTACAGCCCAACGTCCTGCTGCTGAATAAAGTCCATCCGTCCCTCACAACACTAATGTGCTCTGAATGAAAACACTTCCAGCAGCACTTGTTGTTTAACACCTTTCAGCACATTTCACCACATCATTTCACTGTAGGACATTTTAAAAGACAAATCTTGGACACACAACCGTCTGTGTACTTTGCTGCCATTCGATTTCTGATTTGAAGTTGATAAACGTGTCACGACCCGCAGGCCATGATCGGAGCCTCCTGCCCACTGTGTGTATGTTTGTGACGTTTTGTCTTCTGTTGTGTGTCTGGTGTGTTTAGTTGGTGTACCTCTCTGTGTTTTGCTCTTCCTCTCTCTCCCTCTGGAAGCTGCTGGTGGGCGTGGCCACTGGAGCTCCAGTCAGCACACCTGCAGCTCATCACCTGCAATCAGCTCGCCTATTTAGACTCGGACCAGCCTTCCAGACCCCGCCGGATCGTTGTATCAGTAACTGTGAGAGACGCCAGCCGCACCTGAACTAGTTCTTGTGTTTTTCGAAATCCTCTGCTAACTTTTTCTCTGCCTCATCACAGACCACCAGAATCGAGCCTGAACCAGTCACCTGCCAGCACCACCAACTACTAACCCGGAACCAGAGCCTGAGTCGGAGTCACACCACCACTCCCGGCGCCACGAAAGATACCAGCCTATCATCACTATTGTTGTGTATTAATAAACTTCACTTGCTACCAACTAACTCTAGTCTGCGTTTGAGTCCCTGGCCCCGGAGTCCCTGACAAAACGGAAACGAAAAACTCATTTTCAATGTGAGTGCTACGGGCACTTTTACGATAGCATCAAAATCTCTATTTTTAAAACGGCAAGAAGTCTTGACACAACATAAAACTTTGCTGGTAGTATCACCAGGGTCTCTACACATGAACACAAGCATTGAGAACATTGTTTGTGTTCACAGAGTTACTAAAAAGAAGGTTTTTGAAGAACTCATGTTAGCAGTACAATGTTGCACGTCTTGTGAGGTGTGGTTTGAGAATCCTGTCTGGAGAGGGGTCCTCAGCCATGTCCGCTAACCAGGAAAAACATTCTGCTCATCGATCCAAATCATGTATATGTATGTTCGTTTTGACGTGGCTTGAACACTTCTATTCCACACGGAGATCCCGGGGCTGCGACCTGCAAACCGCTGTTAGACGAGCGCTACAGAGCACAGTGACAGTGTAGGTAACCGTGTCGATGCCTGTCCGAAAAAACGCAACTGTCAATAAATCGTCCAAGTGCATGTTGTCGGACTCTTTGTCGTGAATGTCTGTACTCACAAACAGCTCATGGGTGGAACAGTCTGAGGCATTCGTCCACTCCGAGCGGCCCAAAAGCAGCGTGGAGACCTGTAAGCTGTTCGCTGTTCGCTGTGGCTGAGCGTGCAGCGTCCAGGCTACCTTGTGACACTTGTTACCATCAAGTATTTCTTTCATTCTGCATTGCATTCAAATGGTTATTGAATGAATGCCATCGTTCCCACACTGCGTGAAAAGTGGGATTTTCGTCAGTATGCGGCTGTAGATTGATGTGGAAGTTCAGGTTTACAGCTGCACGTGGCAATTTGCAGGCAACACCAAAAACTGGCGTGAATTGTCGGAAATTGGCGCGGGCCTTGCTTTCCCACTAATTCTAGGGGAGGCTTTAACATGCAATGAAAATGCTGTGAGCTATACAAATGATCAGGGTAGCAGGGGGAGTTTTACCCCAGGTGACATTTTTCTAAAAGGTACTAACTTCATTTTAAGAAAATCAGGCTCAGTATAGCCTAATTATAAACTAAATTTTAGCTTGAATTGATTCATCTGATGAAAGTATGCTAGATTAACTGCTGTGTATGTCATTAGCAATGGCCAATGTTGTGATAAAGGATACACACATTTTGTTTTTCTTTTTAAGTTAAGTTTAAGTTAAAGATAAAACGCCAGTTGTTAAGAAGTTCAAATTTGCATGAAATATTTTGAGATAAAAAAGATATAAAAATGTATAAATAATTTCTGTTTAAAATGTGTGACTTTAAAATCTAATTCATGGGTTTCAAATGTATAAAATAAGATAGAGTAATTCTTATTTCGTGTGAGAGTTCATGACCTGTAAGAGTTTTTACACTTCCGGGTTGACCGGAGCGTGAGTGACGAGGAAGAAGGAGCGGAGAGTTAATGGCGTCGAGTAGCTAACAGTTGATTGTGTGTGTCCGTCAGTGTCGTGTTTTATCACTAACGGACTGTGAACTGTTGTCGGACGACGTGCTGTGAGTGTGTGAGTTGGACTCTCCATCGCAGTCGAAGTGTTTGTGTTTTATTGGACACGAAGCAAGTTCGGCCGAGCTAGCTAGCAGGAATTATTAGGAGCTAGGCTAGCGGCCCAGCCATTGTCGAGAGGAGGCCTGCGCTGACGGGAGGAGCTTTGCCAGGTCGCCACGGAGAGTGTCGCCGACGGAGGTCGCTTCGCTGCCGCAGAGGGACACGGAGGTTTATCGCTGCGAGCATCTTGTTTTCACAGACTAACCTCACCTCATAACGAGGCCGTGACCTCCTATTAGCTCGGAACTATGTCTGCAAGTCCAGATTTACATGATGCAGATAATGACGCCATCGTGTGTAAGTACATTAACTTTTACTGTTTTCTCCTTCCTTGTTTCGTTTAACTGTGGCTTACGATTTCCGGGCGTTTAGCCCAGATCAACCTGTGATGAAAACACCTGTATCGACCGTCGACCATGGTTTCTTAGAAAGCCCAGACATGTATCTCACTCTTCTCAAGGTTTAACGTTTTAGAATTTCGGCTGTGTTCCCCACTTGTCATCATTTACAGCCACCAAATCAACCCATAGGCAACACACAAACACAAACAAATCCAACACATGTCAACGTGGTGGACAATATTACATTCAAGATGCAATGCAAGCCTCCGTGTGGAATAGAAGTGTTCAAGCCACGTCAAAATGAACATACATGACTTGGATCGATGAGCAGGGGGATGGGAATGTTTTTCCTGGTTAGCTGACATGGCCGAGGACCCCTCTCTCTCCAGACGGATTCTCAAACCACACCTCCCAAGACGATTATAACCCGACTGGCCAATAGGAACGCGGCCCCGCCCATGACATTATTTTCACAGCAAGAACAGCATCGAAAGGAAATATTTAAGTAACAGGTGGACAGAGGATGCTGTCAGCACAGCTCTTACACACCTGGATCAGCCCAACACATATGTAAGAGTGCTGTTTGTGGACTTCAGCTCTGCATTCAACATGGTCATCCCCCTCAAACTGAGGAACTTGGGCTTAGACAGTTCACTGTGCACATGGATACTGGACTTTCTTAGCAACAGACCACAAAACGTCAGGATGGGAGGCCACACATCATCCACTGTCATCCTGAACACTGGCACACCACAGGGATGTGTCCTCAGCCCCCTCCTCTACTCCCTCTTCACCCATGACTGCTCCCCATCCACCCCACCAACACCATCGTCAAATTTGCAAATGCCACGACCAGAGTAGGACTGATAGCACCTGGTGAACTCACATCTCTCATCAGGTGGGGAAGGCCCAACGTCCTCAGGAAGCTAAAGCATGCTCACCTCCCTCGACACCTCCTGACCATCTTCTATCAGTCAGTGATAGAAAGCCTCCTGACCTGCTGCTGCACGGTGTTTCTCCAGCTGCACAGGACAGGACAGGAAGGACCTGCAGCGGGACGTGAGGACAGAGGAGCGTCTCATCGGGATGTCATCGGGACGACATTTACACTGGCCGACCTTTAAAAGAGGCCCAGCTGTATTGTTAAGGACCCACTCACCCTGGAGATTACCTGTTCTTCTGCCCTCTGGGATCT
Source organism: Diplodus puntazzo (assembly GCA_963678695.2). Classification (NCBI taxonomy): domain Eukaryota; kingdom Metazoa; phylum Chordata; class Actinopteri; order Spariformes; family Sparidae; genus Diplodus; species Diplodus puntazzo. The sequence goes on along the minus strand of OZ023173.1, from coordinate 26,107,651 downwards.
CAGTCACTGCACATTATAACAGCATCCATATGATTATAAACTATCTGCGAGATTACATTGACGAGGGACACCTGAGTCAGCTGAATTTAAACTGAACATTCCCAAAACTCACACATTTATATCTCCTCAACAGTTGAACTGTAAATAGTTTTATTAATTGCACATTATCAGGCCCAGTGCCACTGTCCTTTATTAGCTCTAA